>WETZ01000001.1:0-600000 GCA_011034095.1 Fusarium cf. aywerte
ATTGCGCTGGTCGTCTTTGTGTTTGTGTTTGTGTTTGTGTTTATGTTTGTCTTGGCTGGGAAAGACACAGTTGAGCTAAGAGGGAAGTGACATGTTAAGCCAACCGCCTTACAACGGTTACATGTCGGTTTGCCTTCATCACATTTCACTTTTCGGCGTCTAAGTCAACAGTGTCAGCAATGGAATCAACACCAGTTAATTAGACATGTACGGACTTGCACTCTTTGCAGCCAGTGCGGGTCTTGAACGTCTTAGCCCTCTGCCTCTTAGCGGCATTCGGACCGTCCCTGACGTCAAGTACTGCGACATTGGATCTAGGGATATTCTGCTAGATACTGTGTTAATCACCAATAGCCAGAACTTGCACAGTGGAAATCCCACCTGATTTGCCCGTGGTCTGTCAGTAGACGCACTCTGACTCTGAGGATCACTCGGGCTTTGCTGCTGCACACCGCCACGAGGAGACCTGATAGCGAGCTCCATTGCCCTGGGACAGCAGAAGGGTCTGTACCCTGCAGTCTGACAAAATGGGTACAAAGTAATTAGCTGCCAGCTGCAGCACGGGGGGAGGACAGGCGTGTGTGACGTGGTGTACGCCAAGTCAGAGATGATGGGCTGGTCTGGACGATGTGTTGGGTGAGCTGAACTGATCCGTTGGTTTGGCGGGGAAATTTTAGAGCCTTTTTTTCGCCCAAGCCTCCACTCGTTACAGAAAGGAGACCAATGAGAAGCCATCCTGTGCGAGTTACTGAAAGTGGTTAAATCTAATAGCTATAAAGGGTAGTGATCGCCGGCCTCTTGGGACCGAAGCCGACGACATTAGAAGAGCTTTATCAGTCGTCTTTGCTCCCACATGTATTTATCCTCTGACTGATTTCATTTCTTTGACACGGCTCCAAGATGAAACTAGTTCTTACAATTCCCTCGCCTGGTCACTTATACCTTAGCTCCAGTATACTAATGTACAGGTGGAATCAAGTTTCGACTAGACGGTACAGCGACCAATTTACCTGGTACAAACAAGAAAAAACACCATTATCATACTCAGTCCAGTTTTGTGTGTTTACTTACCTTGTCAGTCCCTCAGTGTTTGGGCTTCAGATCCACCAGGCTGCAGATACCTACTGCTTATCCAGTTCATCTCGCTTCTTGTTCAACGTCTGGATCCGCTTATCGCAAACACGAGCAGATTCGGTAACGGAACGCTTGTTGTCCTCATCACATACCGTGGCCATCTCAATCTCATGCAGAGGATTAACCTGGTGCAGCTTGCTGTTACTAACGCGAAGGCCAGGGTTCTAAGCAACGGTCCTGAGAAAAGTGGCTGGACCTTGCACAGAACATCCGCCTTCATAACTCCATATGCCTTGAGCTCGCATTCGAGCAAAGCCGTCAGAGATATGTGACTGATATGCCAGATTCAAGATAAGACCGTAGCCTTGGTCAGTGTTCTCTGCGAGCATTCTGTCGCTATTTACAACGTCCAGTTTGATTGAGTTGGGTGTGTAGCGAATGACCTTTATGTCGTACCTCGTCATCTGATTACGATGTTCTCGAGCAGCGATGATGGTGTGAGCATGATTGATAAGAAAAAGGACCTTGGCATCACCGAGATGGTTAGCCCACAACTCTAGAACGACGTGTTCGGAACGAGTAAGACCGCTTTGGCCAGGCAGACCTGGAATGATCTTACGTACACCAGCGCTCACGGCATCGAAGGATGATTCGCCTACCCCTGTGGGCGTAATATGAGTGAAGTAAGTGATATTGATGTTTAAGAGGAAGAGGGCATTGTTTGTGCCATGCTTCTTGATGAGGCCAGTGACTTCCGGGCCAGAACTGGTTTTGGAAGAGTGCATAATAGTAGCAGTGTTGCAGTTTTCGATGATGTAAAGGTTTCTGCTTTTTTGTAGATGGGTCTGTTTCACTTTCACAAATTACAAACGAATTCGACAGAATGTTGGAAGCGATAGATGTTGTGGTAAAGGTCAAGACAGGAGTTGAAAAGGAGACTAAGTAAGCAAACTTCGAAAGACTGCAACTTGTTCTGTATCGTTGTAGTACTTTCATCCGCCGCCCATGTTGTCGGCCTAACCTTCTGGTGACAGTATTGCGAATGGAGTTGTGAATAGTGATTATTTGAGCATATCAGCACGCAACGGTCGGTAATATAACTTAGAAGGGATATGACATTAGTAGCACGTTTATGCCCTCACGGGCGAGCTCAAAATCAACCATTGCCGACCTTCTCAACGACCGACTTCATAAAAGGGCAAGGGAGACTCCTGGTTCAGCCAAAGCGGTCAACCCCGGGCTGCCGGGACAGAAACAATGTAAGAAATCTTTTGTTTAAGATTGAGATGTTTTGACATTTTCTTTTAGCCTAACAAACAGATCCTAGTGTTGAAAGATAGTCTTCAATTCGGTCGAGCCCACGTCGTTAGCCCATCAGAAACCGTATCTGTCGGGGCAAAGCCTCGTCTACAAGTAGGAAGAGAGGCCAGCTGTTCATACATTCATCAAGTAGAGGGAGTCCCCAGTTAGAAACATGGAGCTGGAAGGAAGTTTGACGCACGAGCCCGACTTGGTGGTACCAATTCTTCCCGATCTCTTGATCGCTAGTTAATAATGCCTTGAGTACCTATGTTTATGTGAGCTGGCTACTCATTGAGACGCTTTTTGGGGTCTCCAAATATGGCCATCGGCTGTCGTCTCGTGCACCCTTGAACTATGTTCACACCGCAGAGTTGATACGCATAACAGTTAAAGCGGCACATAGGTCTATATACTCTTTACTCAACGATCGGTTGTACTATGAAGAAGAGTTAGTAAAGAGAATTTGTGTCTATTATAGCAGAGTAAAGTGATTCGCGAGAAAATCATTACACATGGGTGATTGATAGTGACTGTAGGTTCCGTGAGCATAAAGTCGGGACCCGCTAAATCGAGTCCAATGTACTGGCTGGTGACTGGCAGGTGGGTCGCAAATCAATCAGCACACAGAAAGCTGCTGACAGAAATACTGCTCGGTGTCAGGGTGTATAGATGCCCTTGATGTTTTTGTCGTAACCCTCATTTCACTATGGTGCTCTGGAGAGCTTTGGTGTGCCGGTTTTTTTTGCGACCCACCTGACTGGGTACTATGGTATGTTATCACTGAATCCACTGGAAGCAGCACGTGCAGGCCTCTAAAGCAAGTCCCTAACCTCGCGTCGCAATGATGGATCAATCATAGTAAAGAGTTTAATCCAACTTGTGCAAAAAGCTGCCAGCCATCACATTCATACCTACCTAGCGAAGCGTCCTCATTCTTTACCCGCGACTGCTCCTTCTTTGCCGCATTTTGTGCCTCATTTACTGACTGAGCCTCCGCTCTTCGCTTGTGCTGCGACCGTTTTCAACACTCGGCTACTTGTGCACGCGCTTCCTCCATCGCACATTCACTGCGCATTTTCTCGCCTCGTTGCTGTCCTCTTACTCCTTCGCATCCCCGCCATCGAACGTCTGCCTTCCAGCCTTTCCGAAACCTATGATTTGTCCATATTTGCATACGATCTCGGTCGCTCTCTGCTATCCTGAGCTTGCGACACGTACCTACCGGCTCCTTCGACCACATTCTCCCCCATACCTCGACGCCATATACGTCCTGTCCCAGATAACGCGCATTTTTGATCATGTTCCAAGCCCGAGCAAATACATTTTCCCTCCATTAGGAACGTGGGTCAGTGGCGGTTGGTGATCAACGGCGCCCTCCTCTACACTCTTCCCGTCCATCGTCCTGTTGGTTGATGTGAACGCATCCCCGACAGCCTCAATTTTACGATGACTTTGTTTCCCACACTCGTAATTGGAGCCTCGCAATGGCTGCTGTAGTCTGGTTACTCCTTTTCTGCTCTGTTTACGTCGGTTGCCTCACCCTAGTATGACTTGCCTCGCCCTATCCTGCCGCTGCCGCGAATGCCGTATATTTCTTCTATCTACCATCTTGGGTCTATCATCTATATATTCTGTCCTTATTTGTCGTGCGCTTTGAGCCTAGACGTCAGGCTCGACCTCATCCACGGTCGGCACCTTGTTCAAATCCACTCCAAAGAACTTGGCAACCTCTCTCACGCTATCCCAGATCACCTGAACATCTTCTTTCGACACCCCGATCCTTCTCGTCCCGCGAATGTGCCAGTGCGACTCCAGCGGCAGATTCTGGCTCATGATTGCTGGCAGCACCACAAGCTGCGTATCAACATCATCTAGAACCTTCCGATCCGACAAGAATAGCCCGTACGTGATCTCCATCGACGTCCATGCAAAGTCCTTATGCGCGTCGAACATGCCAATTGTGTCTCCTGCGTTCCTCGTGTACACCTTTTTGAACCAATCTTTCCCACGCTCGTGGCTTTCGTCATTGATCTGGAATCCTTCGCGCGTGGTGCTGTAGTCGCGGTCCTCGGGCTTCTCGACCTGACTGATAGCAAGGATGGCTTCGAGAGGCTTGCATACACCGACGAGGATTACGCTCTTGAAAAGGCCTTCGCGGATGCGTCGGATGAGGGCCTGTCGCGATTCGCTTGTCTGATACGCGTCCTGTTTGGTCAGGTACTGATATAGAGCCGCAGCGGCTTCAGGATCGGGGCTCGTGGAGAGACAGGCGATGACAAGGAGGTACCAGCGCTGGTCGCCGAGTTGAGTTTTTTTGAAGCTACTTTCGATCTTCTGGAAGAGCTGAGATAGCTCTGGGGTAAGCTCTGAAGGTGCCATGGTGCTGATTCTTGTTCCTCGTAAAATTAAGTCAAGGTGAGGTTTGTAGAAATGATGGGAGGTATTTTCTTGGAATGAATGTACGTGAACAAGGTTTCTTCCCCTCTTTGTACTCCGCGTCACGTCAATCAGGGTAGCTGTCTAGTGATTGGACTTACAGCATAGGGCGTGCAGCGTCGTAGAATTACTTATGGTCTCAAGTCTCGTCTTACTCGAGAACCTTACATCATTTACCGAATGCGGCTTTTGGCCTCTGGACATTCAAGCGCCGAGCGTCGGCCCCAACTCCAACTGCAGCCCCGCACTCTCACGGGCTTCAGAATAAGGCATAACATAATTGACCTTAACCTTGTCAGCGAGTCGTGCCTATAAATATTAATGCTACATATAAACGTGTTTCTGCTTTGCGAACGATTTTCAAGACGCGTTGATTAGATGAGCCTATTTGCAAACTAGACTTGTAAGTATTCAAAACCTCTGTGTCGCTTGGCAAAAGTTGTCTTCTCTAGTGTAAGTTTATGTTTCTAAATCTCATCGCTGCTTACAATCTGCTCTACTGACACCTGGAAGTTTCCGCGACATCAACCCCGGGATTGTGAATCTCTTATGTTCCTCTCTATATAAACATCAATCTTTCTAGATAAATCATGTTGTTGTTAAGATCTACTACGCAGGACTAAATATAATAGGTCGACAAATGTCCTTGACTTGTTGAGTTGGAGGCTTGGTTCCTTTCTGTTAGAGGCTTTCCGATCAGTAGGTACTGAGAGCTCGGCGGCTCTGCCAGCAACGCTTTAGTTCGGATATCTCTCCAACCATGCTAGCGATTATAAAACCAAACGTTAACTCTTGGATCCCTACACATTACTTCAAAAAGAAAGCCGCCTTTCGCAATTCCTCTTACCATCTCCAGTGATCGAATCTGTGCCTCTAGGGTGGCCTCACCCAACCTAAAAAGAAGCCCTTGTCCGCGGCCCGCAACAACCCCCCTGACGATCTCCACCACGGAACCCCTTGACATTAACTTCGTGTTTTAACATGTAATCACCTTCCTCTTGATTGGCTCGTTTCCTGCTATTGGAAAATCGCCCGATTATAGTTCTACAAGATCCTTATTTTGCACCAATACCCATGGCCAATATAAGTACCTCCATCCTGTTACGGTAGTCGTCCGTGAGCCTCGGCATGAACAAAGTTAAATGGGATCATCGAAATAGAGGATGGAGGAAATAACTATTAACAGGGATAGATGGAACAGACAAATAAAAGTCACAGTAATGCTCAAGTTTTGATTTGTTTTCTTTGTTGTTTAACAACATCGATAAGATATTCACGATGCTCTTCAACGTTGTTTTTCTTTGCTCCACAGCCTTGGCTGTCAGCGCTGCTGGTAATGAGTGGCAAGCTCCTACTTCGTCTGATCGTGAGTACGCGATTTTCGAGACAAGAACAATTTGAAGCTGACAATCGTAGGACGAAGCCCTTGCCCCATGGTGAACTCTCTCGCCAACCATGGATACCTCCCTCGCAGCGGCCTCAACATCTCTCTCGATGACTTGATTGTTGCTTTCACTGACGCTGTCAACCTCGACCCAGCTGCCACAACTCTGGTTGGTAAGCAGGCCTTGACGACTGGAAACGGCGAGACCTTCAACCTCGACGACCTGGCCAAGCATGGCGGTAAGTAATCCTGAACCAAGAACTCAGCTCTTTGTCTAAACAAACTAGTTCTCGAGCACGACGGCAGCTTGAGCCGCGCCGACATCTACTTTGGCGATAACTATAGCTTCAATGAGACTATCTGGGCTCAAACATCCTCGCATTTCACCGAGTCCACCATCTCTATCAAGACCGCTGCCAAGGCCCGCAACGAGCGTCTTAAAATCGCTGAAGCTACCAACCCCGAGTACTCCTTGCCTGTTAGTCAAAACCAGATCGGTTTGATTGAGACGGCTCTGTACTTGGTTCTTTTCGGCAACGCCAAGGACGGAAATGCGAAGACTGAGTGGGTTAAGACACTCTTCGGTAAGTCAATTGCGCCTTCATGGATAGGAAGATGCTAATATTGTCACAGAGCATGAGCGTGTTCCTTTTGAGGAGGGATTCGAGAGATCCGAGGAGAAGATTACTGCCGCTAGTCTTCTCGGCATGGTTGCCAAGGTGGCCGTTGCTGGTATTTAAACAATCCGCATTCGTGTGGACTGATAGATAAAACACCGAGTATGTCAGCTTCCTCTGGCATTTCCCTTTGTTGAAGTTCTAGGATGTAAAGGCGGGATTGTACAGAGGAGAGTCCGACTGCCATTTAATGAGAGTTTTCGATCAAAGGATACCACTGCTTCAAAATACCACCAAGTTGCATGAGCATGACTGCATTGACAAAGCTGCATGTTTATGTAAGCCTCAATGTTTTCTCGTATTTGTTCATCCGCAACATTGTGTGACCTGCCGTTCCATACCGCCCTCGACTGCGTAAGCTGATCAAGTTTTGAGGTTACCCTCAAATTACATTTGGGCACATGTTCGATTGACTTGACCTTGCTGCTGTTCATCACACCGCTCCTACAATGCCTTCCATTTCCGCCATAACAATCTTCATCTTCGGCCTCAGCGCCTTCAACCACGGCGTCACCAACCTCATCTCGCCTCAGAAAGCTCTTGCTGCAAAACAGTTGCCCGAAACTGCCCTCCCCGCTCTCAATGGCTTTTCAGTGGCCATCATCGGAATTGGAATCTACTACATGCTCGCTGCCTACCAAGAAAACCGCATGTTCTTCGTCCTCACGCTGGCGCGCTTCATATCGGCACGCATCTTCTGGGTTCAGGGACCTGCTTGGAGAGTCATTGCGACGTGGGAGGCTGGCTCAGCAGGGTTGACGGCTGCTGCTCTTCTTGGGGAGGCGTATTTTGCATAGCGGGACCGATATGCGCTGAGAATTTGGAGTTTGGGTCAGTACAGGAATAACCTATCTGTCCGACCTTTTGAAGCACCAACTACAGAAGGCCTTGCGTAGTGATACAGGAGTTCTAAGAAGTAAATGCTTCCAGAGTGACCTTTATAGAGGTTTCTTAGGATGCATATAGTATAGAAAGGCTATACGGAATAACAGGCTTGTTGCGAGGTGGGCAAAAACATTCATTTTCTTGAAACTGGTTGGAAAATATATGCGGAAGTTATTGGGAAGAGTTCGAAAGGCCTGTGACACGTTGAAGAAAAAAAGTGAAATAGTCTACGGAGTGACCTCCACCTACCGAGTATCAGAAGCGCGAATCTTTCCGCATCTTGATAGTGCAGTTGAGAGATGGATGCTGATCGTTGCCCTTCCGGTATCGGACTTAGCGGCTGGTAGGGTTATCATTGTAGTAACGGCATGACGTCTTCGAGATGCGAGCTATTGCAACTATATAAATATATGAGCGGGAAACAACGTATCGTACTTGAGAAGTAGCATCAACACTTACAACACGACATGGCACCCTCAGGTCTCGCAATCATAATAGGAGCTGGTCCCACAAGTGGCCGAGGTATCGCTCGCGTTCTTGCTCGGGCAGACGGAGGCAACCTCGCTGTAGCTCTTTTGGCCCGTAACCCAGAAAACTTGAATAACATTCGCGATTCTCTTCGTAAGGAAACAGGCGGTCTTCTCCACGCCTTTCCTACCGATACACAACCTGATAACCTCCGAAAGACGTTCCAGGACATCCGCAATCATGCCGATTTTAAGGACCTCAAGCTCAAGCTTGCAATCTACCACGTCAAAAACGCCAGCAAGAAGCCTTTCCTTGAGGAAACGGCAGAAGCCTTCACCGATAGCATGCAAACATACACTACCGGCGCTGTCGTGTTTGCACAGGAAGCTTTGAAGTTTATTTACGAGCAGAACGGTGGTCAGACACTTCTGTCTGATACGAACGGCGCAAAGAAGGGAACTATAATTTTCACTGGTACTCTGGGAGCCATGCGGACTAACACTGGTTATGCTGCCTATGGAGCGACGCGCGCATCGGCTCGAATGGTGGCACAGGCTATCGCAAAGGAACATAGCAAGTATGGCGTGCAGTGCGTGCATGCTATTGCTAATGGTCACATCACGGATGAGGACACCGAGACTACGAGGGTGGGAAAGTCTATGAGGGCTGAGGATGTAGGACAGACCTATTTGTGGTTATCGCAGCAGCCTAGTTCGCTCTGGGTTCATGAGCTGGACCTGCGTCCTGCACAAGAGTCATTCTAAAGTATCCGAATCGAGGAGCATTAGCATTGGCTAGATGTCAACATAAGAATTATCTAAGGATGCAAATGATCCTTCAACAGATTTCTACCTATATTGTGACCCCACGCTATCTGCAACTGATCAATACATCTCCAGTCCACCACTCGCAGACAATGCCTGTCCTGTAATCCAACGACTTTCCTCCGAAGCTAACCAAGCCACGATCTGGGCAACATCATCCACTTCACCCAACCGGTTTCCTGCCGGCGTTTGCTTCTTCTGCATATCCACTATTTCTCTTGGAATATTATCTAGCAACTCGCTCTGTACGGGCCCCGGATTCACCGCATTAACTGTATGTCCCTCCTCACCCAACTCAGCAGCCCATGAACGAGTCAGTCCTTCGAGCGCAGCTTTCGAAGCGCAGTAAAGCGACAGGTTCTTGAAACCGCAACGTGCGCCCACTGACGAGATGTTGATGATTCGACCACCACCTGAGGAAGGGAGATAAGGTTTCACTGCTTGCAACAACAGGAGAGGCGCGCGGACATTGAGGTAGAAGATTGAGTCAAAGTCGGATGTTGTAAGGTCTATGTGAGGTTTGACGATTTCCATGCCTGCGTTATTGACGAGGATGTCGATCTGAGGACCGAAGGCAGCGATGGATTGGCGGATTATCTCTGCGGCGGAAGATTCTTCTTTTAGGTCTGCCTTGACACCGATGCATTGAGATGGCGGAGTGAGAGATGCAATCTTCTCTGATAGTTGGTTGACGAGCTTCTCGCTGTTTGGAGATGTGTATGTTGCGACGATCTGATTCGAGTCAATGACAGTCGCTCGATATCTGGAGGCTGCTCACCTTGGCTCCTCTTTTTGCGAGTTCATACGCAAAGCCTGCTCCAAGGCCACGAGACGCACCCGTAATGATAGCAACTTTGCCTTTGAGTGTCTGAAAGTTGTTTTGTGACTCCATGGTAGTTAATGTTGTCGTGGAGCAGTTGTATAATTATGAAATTGAGTTTACAAGCTTGTCGTGTAGTGAATCTTCTTATAACGAGAGTCAGGACCTTTCCATTTGACGTAGAACATCAATTTCATGATTTGGTCTCTATCAAGTCCGATGGCGACGGCGATGTGACGGAAATGCATTTCGGCGATAAGCTTGTGGCAATGTTCTTGACAAACATGATTGGCCAATTCGCTAGGCCATCTTTTCGGCGTTAAGAATGGGAAGGGTCCCTTGTTACCTACCTCCGATGACGACTGTGCAATGTTCTGGATAGGTTTTAGCGTTGAGTATACAGTGACGCTAATAATTCGGAACGATGTCGCAATTGAATAAGTTCTGAATTATATTATGCTATAGCTGAATATTGCTAAAAGGTTCAAACCACTATGCTGTCGCTGACTGAAGACGCTCCGTAAACTGTTGTTGCGTAAGCGCCTCTAAGACCCTGAAACAACTGACTTGCAACGTCCTGATTTGTGTATACAGACTTCCATCACAGCCTTTCCAGTGGCAGCACCTGAAGATCATCCCTGCTCAAATCCCGAATGCTCTTCTTTCCAACATTAGCCAGCATGTTATCCATGTCCGCCAACAAGCACTTCAACACATGCTCTACACCCTGCTGTCCACCCGCAGCAAGGCCATACGCGTAAGGTCGACCGATAGAAACCGCCTTTGCTCCAAGGGCCAGTGCTTTGAGTACATCCGACCCAGTCCTTACACCACTATCGAAGATAATTGTTAGACCAGAAGCCTTGACCGTTTCATCAGCGGTGATCTCTGCCAGAGCATCGAGTGAGGCTACCGCACCATCGAGTTGGCGCCCGCCATGGTTAGAAACGATGATGCCGTCCATGCCGTGCTCAATGGCCAAACGAGCATCCTCAACAGTCTGGATTCCCTTCAAAACGATGGGTCCATCCCACAGCTCCTTCAAGATCTTTAGATGTGCCCATTCTCGGTATGTTCCCGAGTTGATTACGTCAATCCAGGCTTTCGACTTCACCATGGTCTTTGCGTTCGCAAGAACCTTGGCGGCGCCAAATATGGTACCAGGCCGTCTCATGATCGACCACAGCTCAGCCAGCTTTTCACCCACGCTTCGCGAATCATTCTTCTGCATCTCGTCGAACATCCGGTTAAAGACAGGATCTGAAAAGCCAACTTGACAGCCTTGGCCCCAGATGAAAGGCAGGTAAGAAGTATCAAGATCTGTTGGCCTCCAACCTAGACTAAACGTGTCCAGCGTAACAACGAGGACTTTGTAACCCGACGCCTTTGCACGCGCAAGAAGACTGGCAGTAACTTCCTCATACTGCGGCTTAGGCCAATAAAGCTGGAACCATCGATCACCATCAGTGTTAGCCGCTGCGACTTCCTCGATTGATCTCGTTGCGGCAGTTGACAAAATCATAGGCACGCCAACGTTATGGCATGCTTTCGCCGTAGCCTCTTCGGCATCCGGATGCAAGATACTCTGTACACCAATTGGCGAAACAAGTAAAGGACTCTTATACTTGGTGCCAAACAACTCGACATCGACATCGCGTCTGGTAACATCCACGAGAAAACGCGGTCTCAGACGATACCGATTGAATGCTTCACCGTTGGCTCTGGTTGTAGCTGCGCTACTGGCTGAGCCGTAGACGTAGCCAAAGTTGGAAGCGGGGACATTTTCCTTGGCTAGGGACTCCCATTCAGTGGGGTTTGTCGAGAAGAGAGGCGGGCGGAAGGATTGGTAGATGTCGCGCTGGAAGTTGGAGAAGCTGGTAGGATCTGGGAGGGAGAAAGGCTGGCTCAATCTCTGGGGATCGACTTCATCGTGTGACATCTTGAAGACTGATAGATAAGAGATCGAACTATCTAATTGTTGTTGATGGCTTAGGAACAAGTCCAAACTCAGCTATAGTACGCGCCATCGATCTGTTGTCGTGTCTGTGTCTCCTCACGTGGAGTCATGGGGCCGAGGCTGTAGATCTCCCCGCTAAACCCAGTCAATAAATATCCTACCAAGCATTATGAACTAAAGATAACGTCATGAAATCTTGTTCCCAAGACCGACTGACTGCAATGATAAATCGAAAAATTGCCGTTGGTACTACAGTCATTGTTATAACTTACGAAACAATCAATGGCCCCCAACCGCAACCGCCTTATAGGCTTATGCGATAAGGTTTCAATTCCAATCAATTGAGAGGCGTATTCTTACAAATCCCACAACAAAGAAACACTTACCAGTGAAAACGTCGCAACGGAGTTTCCGGTTAATAACCACATGAGAAGATGCGCTGTAAGCATGACGATTACTGCACTTCAGACCTCCATCCATCCAACTCCACTTCGGTATTTCGAACAGAACCCGCAAACCAACCGTTGATTTGGTCCGTCCAGTCAGTGGCTTATCAACGTTATGTAACGTCGCGACACCGAGCATCCCGCATTTCGACGGAATTATAAAATAGCTATATTCACTCACTGGGAAACAAAATTCGATTCTGTTTTTCTCATTCCCCATCCTACTGCATCAACTGAATCAAAATGTCTGAACAGCCACGTTTCGATGTGCCAGATGGTACGGCTGCCAGAGTGAGCATCATCGACTCTTCTCTGCGTTTGTCCAAGATGCCTTTGCTGCATCTCATGAAACCCGCTATGCCAGGCTTGGATTTCATGCCTACTGTAACAACGTGGTCGTTCTTGATAGAAAGTTCCTCGGGGAAACGAACACTCTTTGATTTGGGAGTACCTAAGAACCCATTAGAGAACTACTCGCCCATGTGGTGCAAGACGATAACGAATGGAAATCTGGGCGTTGATGTCCCCAAAGACGTTGCAGATATCCTAAAGGATAACCATATGGAGCCTTCTGATATTGACAGTGTTATTTGGAGGTGTGTTTCTCTGTGTCATTACGAAAATTGAGTCACTAAGAGTAAAATCAGCCACCATCATTTTGATCACATCGGAAATGTCACAACATTCCCTGGATCCACGGAGCTCGTCGTTGGGCAGGGTTTCAAGGAAGCCTTCTGTCCTGGATATCCAGCCAATCCCGATTCACCTGTCCGAGAAGTCGACTTTAAGTGAGTATCACCATTCTACAGTCGACAGTTACAGATTAACAGTTACACAGAGGACGCAACTTTCGAGAAATCAATTTTGATGAGAAACTTTTCAAAATTGGACCTTTCCGAGCGTTTGACTTCTTTGGAGATGGATCCTTCTACCTTCTTGATACGCCTGGCCACGCAATCGGCCATATGGCCGGTCTTGCACGCACAACTACTGACCCAGACACTTTCATTTTAATGGGAGGAGATCTTTGTCATCATGGCGGCGAGATCCGCCCATCGCCCTATCAGGGAATTCCCCAAGGCCTCTCTCAGCACCTATCCCTATCTGACTCCCTCCGTCTCCTTCTATCACGCTGTCCAGCAACCGTCTTTGACGAGGTGAATGTTAAGCGTGGGCGCAAGGCCGGGGAGACATTCTTTGACCCGAATATCGGAAATGACAAAGAGCAAGCGATCAAAACTATCAGGGAGGCGCAGAAGGCTGATGCTCAAGAGAATGTGTTTTGCATCTTCGCTCACGATATGTCTGTTATGGGAATTGTGGATGAGTTCCCCAAGACTGCGAATGATTGGAAAGCGAAGGGGTGGAAGGAGAAAACTCATTGGAGATTTCTGAATGACCTTGAAGGAGCAGTTAAGGAAGAAGTAAAATAGGTTGTGACTTTGATTTGGGGTAGTTTGATCATGATGCCTAGTTCGCTTTCACCACCCCGAACAGTGCATCCAGGGTAAGATAACTACAGTCATAATTTCAATATGGTTATATCAAGCCACCAACTATCAAGTGTTGTCGAACATTTGTTTTGCTCGTGTCTATGGAACCTCCTAACCAAGCAATCATCATCTAAGAACCCGGCCGCGTGGCCTAATGGCTAAGGCGCTAGATTTCGGCTCTCGAAGCAATTCGGGTATTCCTCAACTCTAGAGATTCCAGGTTCGAATCCTGGCGTGGTCGATCTTTTTGGCCTCCTACATTATCTCTTGCTATTTAAAGAGTCATTTTGTTGTCGTGGTGTAACTAGCGAGTCTTTGATGGTCTGTCGGGGCCCTTTGATGTGATATGGCTATAGAACTTCACTTTAGCTTAACACACCATGGACTTTGTGACAAGGGAAATAGACTCGTCTAAATGAGATACTAGCACGAAAAAATGATGGGAATGTTCAATTCAAACTAGTCATGATATTTCATGCCTGAAAGATATGTTGAATATTGTCATTCCGTTTCACAGAGCTTACTGACGCGCGCCCACTCCATGTCAATGTCCCCTAACAGTCTCGCTCAGAAAGCAAATATACAGAAAGACTAACCCCATCTATAATACTCAGTTTGTTGTAGCATTGCTTCTGTCGTCCGCCGGGGTTGTCGGTGGTGCCGGGTCAGTAGTAGTGGTTGATGACCCCGGGGGTGGCGCATCGCTGGAGGTGCCACGAGCGATAATCACGCCGTTTGTATCGCCATTAGCCAAGACAGTAGTAGAACCGCCCGTAGTAGGATTGGTGTTGCTCGTATTCGAACTCATAGTGTTCAGATATATATAACAGGTTGTAAAGACTGATTGGGAGTGAGTGAAAAGTAATATTCCTACACTGATATTGGTCAGAGATAGTATCTAGAAGGAGCATAGAGCGTGGGTATATATACTTGAGAAGAGCTAGTGAATCAATAATTGTGCTTTGTGCATCACGAACTGATTCAGGTACTCTTATCCTGAACCAACGAATCTACAGTGGACCTCTGTCGCTACGTGAAAGCCATTCAAGCATTGGTGTTAAGTGGACCAGTGACAGGCAGGATCATGTCCGAATCTCTGTTTAATTGTTTCAGTGATCAACATGAATCAATAATGGTATTCCATCCTGCCAAGCAGGGTGTGTTGTATCTCATATGTCACTGTGGCGACATCAACAATTGGGATCCTTCTTTATTGTTACGGATCACACGCTTGGGGAATGTCCCGGCAGTCTATTCTGCCATGTGATGAGTCTTGGTACGGAGTCGTGAAGTGTTCGAAAATCGTCGGTCTAGGCAACCACAGATGGACGAGGTGCCTTTGCGATTGTCACCACTATCGAAGAATGTTCTTGTGTAGTGGCTGTTACAATAGAAGCGGACGTGGCAGAGCGCAAAAGGGTAGTGGGTGGCTGAGTAGCAGACATAACATCATCCTTACAAGGACAGTTCATACAGGAAAGATCGTGCCAATAATAGATACCCTCCTCTGGCGAGTCTTTACTAACATCATCGGCCATGACAAAGTCATCGTCATGTACAGCATGACTCGAGAAGCGGCAAGACGAGAGTTCATAGATATAAGCTGCAGATCGACAGCCAGGTGATAATGAGCACCATGCAACACACCACATCTGGCTCAGTGGCGTGGGATAGTCTCTGGGTGGCTCCACGGCATGTCCAGCACCGTCGGCGCCTGGCCAGCGACCTCGATACTGACACTTGATATCGCTACCTCCGTGGGATGCTTCATTCCAAGTACAGCCATTCTCCAAAGACTTGGGACATGTAGAGGCAGGGGGTAGTTTGAAAGCTACAGTGGGTTCGGATGTAGGATGGCTAGAATG
The DNA here is from genome assembly GCA_011034095.1 of Fusarium cf. aywerte. NCBI lineage: Eukaryota > Fungi > Ascomycota > Sordariomycetes > Hypocreales > Nectriaceae > Fusarium > Fusarium cf. aywerte. Next base: position 15,632 of record WETZ01000001.1, read on the forward strand.
TGTAGATGCTTCGATTGAAGGCATAGAGCTCGTGGTAGTAGCAGGCCCAACTTCAGCTTCATCACCCTCATTACAAGGACAGTTGAAGCACGACAAATCATGCCAGTAGTAAACACCTTCAGTGTCAACGTTGGGATCCGGACCTGGTACGAAGTTGGAGTCCTGAACCGCAAACTCTGAAAATCGACAAGAGCGGTCGACAGGGTTGTAAGCCGCAGATCTGCACCCGGGTGAGAGGGAGCACCAGCCCACGCACCACAGTTGGCTTCGGGGCCGGGGATAGTTGTCGGGACGAGGTGCAAGATTACCTTGTCCACCAGGTCCGGGCCAAGAGCCTCGGTTTGCACAGCCGAGCGATGATCCCTTCCACCAACAGCCACCATTAAGAGCTTTGGAACAGAATGGGGGCTCGGTGGCGGCTGTGGTTGTAACTACCAGGGGTTCAGACTCAGTCGCCGTAAGACCATGGGTAGTAGTGGGCTTTAAAGTCATCGCTGCCACGGATGAAGTTGTAGCTTGAGGATCTTCCTCAAGGGGAGGGTTGTCACCAGTACCATCGTTACCAAAGTCAACGATAAACTGGTCGATGTTACCCGGCGTAACCTTGTTGGAAGCAAAGACAGAGTCAAGGAGTATAGTGGCACTACCTCCCTGACATTCCATCTCAATCTTTAGAGCAGTGTTAGTCTCTTGTGCATCTGCGGTCTTCAGAACCTCTGTCCAAGCATCAGAAACGTCGCTGCTGGTGATGGAGTTCTCGGTAAGAAGAGAATTGCCAAAATGAGCAGAGAGTTGACAATCAGTGACACCTTGTGACATGACAACGCGGTAGTAAAAGCGGATGGTGTAGGTTGTGCCAACTTCGAGATCGTTCATGGTCTGCGACATACTAACTCCAGATCCCACCGCTCGCTTTTCCAACCTCACGTTGGCAGCGCTCATAGCACAGGCACCTCGTTCAGTGCTTCCGGGCTCTTCGCGTCCTTGGCCTCCAACGATCTTCGCATCGTTAATGACATCCCAGTCAGGGACGATAAGTGGGTTGCTTGGGTCGATCTCGGCCATGTTTCCGTTGACGGCCAAGTTGCGGACTTGCGGGAGTCTGCCATCATTGGTAGGTGTCGATGTGCTGATTGATTTAGTGGACGAAGACTCGGGTGCGGGAATGGTGTTGCTGGGTCTGGGTTTACAAGCACTGCCCGCGACTAAATCAGCAGTGCCGGAAAAGGCGAGAGCGGCAAAGGTCAGGATAGGACGCATCGTGGAAGGGTGCAGCGACCAAGCTCAGATACGAAATACTGATACAGCACATTGTTTACGGCGACTCGCAACTTTATAAGGGGCATGAGAGGTTCGCTAAACTTTGAGCTTCGGAATTGCCACCCAACTACAGCTCGGGAATTAACAATGGTCTCATGTATCGTAAAAAAAGAAATATCTGTCGGCTGGTAACTAACACCAATTTCTGTCAAAGTGGATTGTGCAGTCTTCTGCAGGGTTTCTAGTGGATCTGAGGAGCGTTCGGGAACTCGATAGTTTGGTGCGCTATTGCGCCAAGAATCGATAGACTCTATAGACCCCTGAAGCTAGCTGGACTTCATCCGCCATGTCCGTTGTAAAACAACAGAACTCGGAGAGAATACGCCGGGTGAGGCTTGCGCCACTTACATATATATTATCATTATGCTTCAAACCTTGCGGCAATATTCCTCTGGGGACAGATTAAGGTGACACTTTCCACTGTATGTATAAATCTAATATTTGGAAATTCTTTGAGTTGGCGAAGATACATCAGAAGTGAGACGGTCGAAAAATTATTCCCAGAATACTGTCAATTAACACCGTAAGCTCCTGTACTGCATTTGACTGTTGTAAGAGCTTGCTATTTCTACGACCGTCGAAGCTGTCCAGTACCTGCCTCGAGCTTGAAACAGAGGTCATGATGCCCACGTCTAGGGCACTCTCAAGTCAATGTATCTACCTTGTAGGAACGTAACAGGAGAAGACGTAAAGCCATAATAACATCCAACAACGCATGTTTACGAGGCTGGAAGATAGTCAGGCAGATCATCTCTCCCGAACATCCATTGAGCCTTCCCTCCAGACTTCCCAAGTTCTGTCCTGCTGTAGGAGCCGTCTTCGAGGAGGTGTCTAGCTTCTTGGTCATTTTCTGACCTGCATCACTAGTCTTCGAAGGGTTGCGCATTGCTCATAATCAGAGCATGACGAACCAAGAGTGTCACTGCTCTCAATCGAAATTGATCTCAGGGCTAACAAGACTGTATCCGATCTGTATGTGTATTTTTTTTTCCTTCAACTTTTCTTGCATCTTAACATGTATCCGGACAGTGTAGCACTTCAGCATCAAAAAAACCGATCTGCTTTCTTTGCAGCTCGTATGCATGCGCTTGCCGTTACTGGTGTCGTGAAGTGTATCTGAACTTTCTACATTCGCCAAGTATGAGATTCTAGCCATTGGCGAATGGAACAGTAAGTTGAGTCAAATCGTTCCAATCATTGCGTCTTTTTCTGCGCTGTTCGTCCATTGGATACCATCAATTGCTCTGCCGGTCGTCCACATGAGCATATGCTATGGCAGTGTCTACTCTTTGACCAGTACCCTAACATTCACGTATTCTGCGCCACCCTATAGGTTTTCCGCCACCGACATCGGCTTCTGCTACATCAGCAACTGTGCTGGTTATGTTATCGGGAGTGTCGCTGGTGTTAAGCTGAGCGACGCCAAGTTGCGCCAATCTCAGCTCGTTCATAACGGTGAACTCCGCCAAGTGGAGAGGCTAAAGACGGCATGGTATGGTATTGGCTTTATGCTAATCGGGCGTCTTTTATACGGCCGGCTGGTTGACCGTAAGGTATTCTCGATTACTCTCTCTTTGGAGCTTTCTTGTTTGGCCTGGCATTTATGCTTGTTATATCGACAGTTATGCCCTTTCTTGTTGACATTAAGCCCGGCTTTGGTGCTTTAATCGTGGCTAATTGAACTTGGCTCGTAATATTATGGCTGCTATAGGTATAGTAGTATCGCCTGTCGCTGGGTCCAAGGTTGGGTATGGGTGGTAGATGTCTGTTTTGGCATCAATGTGCGCGATGGCGTCAAGTTTGTTCATGATTGTAATTTGAAGAGAGACTATAGCTAAGAGGGTCATCGATGATGAAATACCAGCATAATAAACTTCCTTTTCGCTTTGCATTAATGTTACAACTGAATTGCCGCCCTTGACTGGTATGCTTGCCTAGATCCTTGGCAACTTCCAGTTGTTGAGGATAGTGTCCTACCCGACACTGGAGTAATCGAGTTGTGGTCGATTGTGGCTTTGCTTTTACTATATAAGTTTTCCTAAATCGCTCTCTGGTACATACGACCAAAGGTAGTGGAAAATACGGGATCCCGTCCGCTCTCCCATAGTCAAGCCACTAACCGGCGGATTAGTAGTTGGGTCGGTGACGACCAGCGAATCCCCGCTGTTGTATGTTTTTGCCATTTTGGCCTTTTCCCCTTCCAAAAATGCCCAGCGATCCTGCGGAAGCCGGCACTTATCAGCTTTCCAGCCCAGACATAACCGGGAATAACCCCTGTGTTTTTGCTCTGGTGTCTGAACCGAACTCTGATAGCGCCCTCTAAGCGTCAATCTGGAGCGACACAATTGGTTCAGTTATGCAATCGGTTGTTCCTTCAAGAGGAAATGACCGAGCGTCTACTTAATAAATATTCACCCTTATCCTTCAACTCCCATCGCCACCGCCTTCCTCATTTTGCATCTTCATCATATCATTCTTGATCATGAAGCTTACCAATGCCATTCTTCCCCTCCTCGCCTCTCGCGCAGCCGCTGAGGTTGCTGCTCAGCGTATCGAGATTCAGATCGGTAACACTGCAGCGATTGACCTTATGCAACAGGCCGCCGAGGCCGAAAAGAATGGTGACCACGAACGAGCCGCCAAGCTGAGAGACCTCCGAGACAAAACATCCTCCCCTTGGCAAGAAAGAATTCAGTGGGAGACTGAATGCTCCGTCAGTTCTGATTTCAACGCAGAGATCTATGCAGTTCCCGACCCTACAAGCGCCCCCAAAGAAATTGCCTGGGCAATGGACTATCTCGATAAATACTGGACGACCGACAATGGTGGCGACCTTCCCTACCCTGGCGACTTCGATCGTTTTATGCATCCTGACGGCTTCAGGATTCTCCGTGTCGACTACAAGGAGCTGCCTTGGGCTGTTCGCAAGTACCGAGAGGAACTTCTTGAGGAAGGTACCAAGATGGAGCGCAAGTTCATCGCTGAGTTGGACGGTGTTGCCTTCTTTGCCCCCGGTGTTATTACGTGGCTCGCACCCTTGTTTGCTGGAAGCAATGTCAAGCCTGGTCAGAACACTTGCGAGGGTAAGTGACTTTCAGTAGACTGGCGGAGGACGAAGCTAATTGGATATAGATGAACTTGTCGACTTTAGCAACTGGGATAGCAAGCACACTGGAAGTGAGGATGTCAAGTTCACCTTCAACTATGGTAGCAGGATGCAGGTTGGAAACTCCATCTCAGTTCAAGTGCAGGCACGGAAGTCCGTGAAGCAAGGAGCTGCTGAAAAGGCCGAGAAGACGATGAAGAAGGCAGTCCAAAAGGCAGCCGAGGAGGCGGTTGAGGCGGAAGATGAGATTGGTGAACTGTAATGTGAGATGAAGCTGTTACGGACAGCCTAGACTTTCTAATATAGCTTTAGTCTTACATAAACAGCGCCCAAGGTAGGACCATCAACTCCAGAACGTAGCATCCTGTTATCAACATCTTTCATCCCCAGTTGTGCTTAAAAAGAGTTCCGTTTTTGGCACGCCTGCATTACAGTCAGTGAGATGGGTACCGTAGCTTGCGGCGGGTACAAAAAGAACATTCAAAAGCAATTGGCTTTGCGTCTAGATTCATGCATAGCTAAGTGTAGGGAGTTGGAAATTTGGGGGAAAAGCTATTCAAGGTTATTGGGTAAGCATTGCATTATGATGCTAGAAATGTTAAAAAAAAAAGAACACTAAATACATGCAGAGGCAGAACTTTATTAGCTGGGACTATTCGTGTTGATCGATGGTTGAAAAACAGGAACCGTAACATCAGACGGAAGGATAAATTGTTATTGGATAGGCAGCGCATAATGGTGTCGTATTGGAATCGGTATAAGATTATAGGCCTATGAGGGGCTCTGTTGAGTCCCTGGAAGTCGTTTGACTGATACTATCGGTGTTCAGTTCTGCCGATGAACAGGGCTTGTCATTACTAACAACTCATCAATTTAACCACAAATCAGCTGATAGTGATAAGCTCCCTTACATAGTGCCAAGTCAGTCCATTCTAGCAGAAACCTCTCGAGATCGTCGCAAGCAATGTCTTGGAACTTGAGACCTCACAACTCAAGGCGGTCAGCACAAGAACATAGTACTACCTCAGCAATCAAATCGTTCACACAGATTAGTTCTATCACCATATCACCACAATAGTGTGTTGCAAGTTGGAAACTCTTCGAGTCATCGAAACAATTACTCAAAGGTACTTGTTTTCAGAATCATGGAACAAATATGACACTACTTTATGCATCGGAATACGTAGGTAGCGTATCTTGTTAGCGTACAATGTAGTCCATGTCTCAGTGCCTGACCAGCTTGGCACTTCCCTCAACCAAACACGAAATCCAACCACAGCACGCGTGTCCCTTTGCATAACTCTAACGTAAAACATAAAGTCGATCCAGAATACCGCCATTTGTTAGTCGGTAAGCCACAAATGCATTCGTAGATCCACCCGTTTCCGCTGATCGATGACGGTATCATCCAAGCTACCCCAGCCACTAACAATGCCGTGATTATTAGCTCATTCATCCCTTGTGTCTTGTGTACTACAAACACCATCCATTCTCCCCTCCTCTTGTGACGCGTCTTTGTTTTTACTTTCTCACGATCTACTTGTCTTGACGCGTGAGAAAAGAAAAGACCCAACGACCATGGCACCCAGCACTGAAAGTCTGTCTCAGACAGGCTCTACGACGACAATTCTTAGGCCGCGGAAACAAAAGTCGATTGAAGCTACAGAGCTCGCGACTAAGGAGCAGTCCTTTACTGATGCAGATGTTTGGGGTCGTGCAGGACTGGGGAGATCGTGGCTGCGTTCTCTCATCGGAGCATCGCCTTTGTTCCTTGCGCCGATTGGATCAATATCCATCTTCATCACTCTCGTTCAGTACGAGGGTTCTTTCTCACTCTTCACGACTGCGGTGAAAGAGCATGGCTTTTGGAATATTTGCGCTGAGCACGGTCCACAAATCACCGTCAAGGGCATTGCAGCAGTCATCTGCTGGCTCGCTGTTCAAGCAGTTCTATACATTTATCTTCCAGGAGAGAATCACAAAGGTCAGCTCACACCAGCTGGATACCTTCTCGACTACAAGATCAACGGCCTCTCGGCCTGGATCGTAACGCATCTTCTGTATGGCGGTCTTAGCTGGCTGGGGATTCTGGACCCTGGCTTCATACCCCGCAACTGGAGTAGCTTGATTGGGGCTATGAATTTGGCTGGGTTCGTTATCTCAGCACTTGCCTTTGTCAAAGCGTACGTGTTGCCGTGTCATCCAGAGGACAGAAAGTTTAGCGGTAAGTTCTTCTGGGTGAGACTTTGTTAGGTAAACTCTAATGGAAAGGCCAGGATCCTCTCTATATGACTTTTTTATGGGAATTGAGCTGAATCCACGATTGGGCGACAAGTTTGATCTTAAACTGTTCAGTAACGGTCGAGCGGGAATGATGGTGTGGACTTTGATGTGGGTTTGTTTATCACCCCTGTGTGGACATTTGCTTACGTGCGATCCAGAGACTTCTCCAACATGGCTTACCAGTACCAAAATCAAGGGTATGTTGAGCCATCACTAATCCTCGTTACGGCCCTTCAGACGCTCTATGTGCTGGATTTCTTCGTCAACGAATCCTGGTATCTTCGCACAATCGACATTGCCCATGATCATTTCGGTATGTATCTAATCTGGGGCTGCTTCTGCTTCCTCCCAACAACATACACAATACAAGGGCAATACCTCGGCCTCTACCCATCGTCAGCACCAAAATCCTACTTGGCTTTCTTCTTCGTTCTTGGGGTAGCAGGCTACATAATGTTCCGCACCGTCAACTACCAAAAAGACGAGGTCCGACGAACAGGTGGAAATTGCACCATATGGGGTAAGCCGGCAGAGTGCATTGTAGCATCCTTCCGAACCTCGGACGGCAGACAGCACACTAGCTTGTTACTCTGCAGTGGTTTCTGGGGCTGGTCTCGGCATGCCAACTACGTGGGAGATCTATTTCTCAGCTTCAGTATGTGTGCGCTGGTCGGTAGCACGAAGGCAGTGGTGTGGTGGTATGCTGTCTGGATGCTCATGCTGCTTGTCCACCGCTGTATACGTGATGAGAAGAGATGTTCGGTCAAGTACGGAGCGGCGTGGACTGAGTACTGTAAGCGTGTGCCCTGGCGGTTCATCCCTGGTGTTTGGTAAGACACCAAATACTGAGTCTCAGTCTAGGCTGCGAAGGTTGCTGTGGTATGGCGCGAATAGAAGATCCTTTGTACTTATTGTCTAGACAGGAATAAGAAATAGACTCAATAGATGTTTCCGCTTCTTCATCTACCCTTCCAGCTGAGACAAGAACTCAATCACTCGTTGAGTCTTGTCAGACGCATGCTTCCGTATAACATCCATGAGATGTTACACTATCCGGTAAGCAAGTGATTTTATACGCGAGATCGGGTTGTACAGACACTCGCCGCAATTTGATTCTCTTCCAATGTTTCAGTCGAGCGGTAATATGCCGTCTGTATGAAGTTGTTCATCAGCTTCAACCAGACAGACATTGCCATCTTTCCGACAATGCACCCGAGCCCTGCCTTGTACGAGTATCGATAATTTATACGAGGATTATTCCCAGAATACATGAGTAAAGGATTGCCTCGCACAGTTTAGTCTCCCATAAAATTGTTAAAAGACATTTTTAAGGTACTTTCGAACGAAAGTCCAGATCAATATGGAGCGACACATGAAAATCGTGGAAGACATTGCCGAAGGAATACGTGAGTTTTACAAACTTGGACAGCCGTACCGAATACAACACGGCTCGTCGAGCAGTACCCGCCCGCGCCATGCGTCAGACTCCAACACCATCGATATTGGCATGCTATCCTAAGTTATCTCGGTCGACGTCGACAAGAAGTCGTGTTTGGTAGAACCGAACGTACCAATGGATCGCCTAGTCGAGGCAACGATGCCGTACGGTATGATACCGCCAGTAGTGATGGAGTTTCCTGGAATAACAGTAGGAGGCGGTTACTCGGGAACATCTGGAGAAAGCAGCTCCTTTCGCCATGGCTTTTTCAACGAGACAGTCAACTTTGTGGAGATGGTTCTCGGCAATGGCGACGTGGTTAGGACATCGCTCGAAGAAAATCAAGACCTGTTCTATGGTGCTGCAGGAGCGGCAGGGACTCTGGGCGTCATCACGCTGCTCGAAGTACGACTGGTAGGGGCCCAGAAGTTTGTTAAAACTACATATCACCGAGTTAGCAGTGTTTCTACCGCCATTTCAAAAACTGAGAGCTTGTGTGGAGTTCCAGGTATCGACTACATTGACGGAATCGTCTATGCAACGGATCATGGAGTTGTCATCACTGGACAACTCACAAATTGCAGGCCTCCCGAGTCTCGTCTCATGAATTTCAGTAACGCGGGAGATCCCTGGTATTACCTCCACGTACAAGATAAGACAAGGGGTCTCCCTCCTTTCTCGTCGTTGACTGAGTACATCCCGCTGAGCGAATATCTCTTTCGATACGACAGAGCTGCCTTTTGGGTTGGTCGCCAAGGTTACACATACTTCAAATTCATACCATTCAACAGGTTCTTGCGCTGGCTTTTGGACGACTATTCACATACTCGGACTTTGTACCATGCCCTTCACGCAAGTCGAATTTCTGAGCAATTTGTAGTGCAGGACCTCGCGGTACCCTATGACACTGCGGAAGAATTTATCGACTGGGTCGATATTCAGCTCGGTATTTGGCCATTGTGGCTGTGTCCGTTAAAGGAAACAAGGATGCCGACTTTTCATCCGGTTACCAGTCTAACATCGAGAACGCAAGAAATTGACGATAAAGTAATTGGAGCATCGCAGCCCATGCTCAATATTGTGGTATGGGGTTGGGGCCCTAAGAACGCGGAAGAGTTCAAAGCTAAGAATCGTGCTCTGGAAAAGAAGTTAGAAGAACTGGGTGGTCGAAAGTGGCTATATGCTCATGCCTACTATACTGAGGAGGAGTTCTGGAGATTGTATAACCGTTCTTGGTATCAAAACTTGAGAGAGCGTTACTGTGCAACGACCCTCCCAACGGTTTATGATAAAGTGAAGCACAGTGAAAAGGATGCTGTTAGAGAAGAGGATGGCTGGAGTGTGAAGTCTTTCCTGCACAAGTGGCCGGTAGGAGGTCTCTATGGAATGTTCCTTGCGTTCTGTTCGGGAGATATTGATCTACATCGCCAGGCAAAGTGGAAGTTTAAGAAGGAGTAGCCAGCAGTTATTATCTGCGGCTGACTTGGCTTCTACCTTCAGGCAGCGACATTGCTGCGCTACGAAGGTTTAGCGCTCCGGTCTCCTCCAAACCGCTGTAATCGCTAAGGCACCGGCACTATAAATTCAATTCTCATGGTTTCTTGCAGCGTTAGACGTCGGTTCTAATCCCTTGCCCTGAGTGGGATACAAAGCTTGTTACTGAGCATCTTTCAAGTGGGGTTAAGGAAAAGGTTGCTGGGAGGAATTCCTGATGGTTAGAGAAGTTGTTGGCTTCATGCTGCATCGTATGGTTTTTGATGGGGAATTTATAGCTGATATCTGTAGACTGTTGGACAAATGGGAGGCTTGGACTGATGTTGGCGGTATGAAGCAGTCTGACTACTAAGCAGTGCAAGACGATCAGGTTGACTTTGCCCATGCATCACTATTGATGACAATGATTCGGAATACGTCCTCAGCACTCGAGGTTACAGCGTCTATGGATCTACAAGAGCGTCTGATTATGTGGAGAAAGGTCCGACTAGGATGATTCACGGGCGGATGATGGCTCTTGGTGGAATTAGGAAGCGTCACATGGAAGTAAGGTTTTATGTTCCCGGGATTGATATTGCGAATTAAGGAGCGAAACAGCTAGCTAGAAACAAGACAAGGAAACGAGTGGAATTGAATACTACTTTCAAGATATTGATCAAAGGCTCATAGGATACATTGCCGATGCCATTGATGTGCTCAAGCAATAGTGCCATTGAGGTCTGCGCCGCCAGCAGTGAGGGTAAAGGGGAGGTTTGGGAATTGGAAATGGCCGATAGCAGCCCCGCTGCGCTGAACATCGATGGACAATTCGGTCTGCAGCACATTAGTTCTCTGGTTCCGTAGATAACCTTCGACTTTACCAGGTAGGTACTTACACCATCGGCCCTCACCTGGAAGATGCAAGTTCCCGGGGCAAGCTGGGCGAAATCATCGTAGAAGAAGGTGCCACTGTCAAACAATCCTATTAGAAATATCTTGCATACAGTCGGTTTGCACTCACTTGTTGATTGAGCCTTCCCAGGGTGTGAAGAAGGCCTTAGTAGAACCTTCGAAGGTCAAATCGAGAGTAGAAACTCCAAGAATGATTTTCATGGAGGTCTTGGTCAACTTGACACTTCCATTGCACTGAGCCGATTTCTTCCAGCACTTGTGTGGGGGGCAATCGCGGGCAATAAGGGCTTCAAGATGAGCTCGGCCACCGGGCTTGGAAAGGGCCTCATTGGCAAGATCGTGGATCTCCTGCTCAGTGGTGCTGCGAGCGTGAGCACCGGTGGTGACATAGGTTGCGAGGGCAGTGAGAAGGCTGCCATCCACGCCGCCAGAGCTGGAGCTGAGAGTCTGAATGGGCAGGTTCTGCTGTTGCTGCTGCTGCTGGGGGAAAGCCATGACGGAAGCCATTATGATGAGCTTGAGATAATGGAGAAGATGAAGGTTTGAAAGGTGGTGTTGGCTCTTGAAGAGATATAATGTGTTTATTGATGTTCTGGTCTTCTATCGTCGCAGATGTCTGGGGTTTTTATAGGTTTTATCCTATGCTTACTGGGTCAGCTTTGGTCTCAGACCTCTTATAACGGCGACTAGGAAGAATCACAAAGGCCTCACTCAACCTCATAGCTGAACTTCATGGCCAACCACTCCTCCACTCAGCCCTTGACTATCGATGAAGTAATCCTCGGATGGTCTAGCTTGGTATCCCACCGTTGCTGAAGATGTTTGTCTCACTTTCAGCTGGCGATTTAGCTGTCTCTGAGGATACGATCTAACCATTAACTCCTAAGTATCATGCCAGACAGGGTCTTGAATCACATATTGGCATGGGATTTCTCATGCTGGCGATGCTATGGATACCTGATCCGGCGAGAGGCAGAAGTGATATCGATTCTCGGCGCCTACGCCTGTGGCTATACTGGGGTAAAGTACGACGCATCATGAGAGCGGCAAGCTCAAGGCACTATTCGGTATTAGAAGTTTGCTCAGATTCTGGCATCTCCGATGATCTTCATGTTCACCATGTATGCGGCACAAGGTCCAAACTCAAGCGGGGAGCTGAAAGGCTGGACTAGGTAGCCATAATGAAAGTCTGAGGTCAGACGGTGCGGGCCGTAGCGTAGCCGCCACAACTGTGAACCAACCGCAGACCAACTGTCGACTTGCGAGATGGAACGTGGATTGGCAAATAGTCTGTGTGATTTCGCTGATTTTGGAATTATGCAAGGTTTCTCAGCTGAAGGTTGGAGTTCACCTATACCGTTTTAGGGCTGTAGTGTCTCACATTCTAGGATCACTTTCCAAATTGGATGGCGCCATCCTAAAGGGTGCTGTTGGAGGCGTCAGAAAAGGTCTGGGGCTTTCCTGTAGATTTCTGTTAATACTTCCATGTTGCAATGCACTAGCGCTACTACAATATATAATCGCTAGGGCTGCGTGAACATGCTTGGCTTTTGAGGCCAGCCACCTAACCAAGACAGCGTTAGATGACTCGTGCCATTAGATATCGGATAGCCCCGCCTACCCGGCTTTCCGAATGCCACTCAAGTGTCTGGCCGAGAACGTACTGAGTCTAATGACGCAGCCGCAGGTGCTAGACGTGGAGACTCTTGAGGAGAATCTCAAGGTTACCAACTATTTCAACAGATGTGGAGGTAACGCAGGGCCGAGGGGCTTGTTGTCAAACATTCAACATGGGCTACAGGAACATCTCGGGTCGTTGTTCAGATGATGACTTTTTTCCGGAAGGCAGTTATTCGTGACTTGACCCAAATGTAACCGATAAGAACCTGACTCCAAAAACTCAGAACCCCTACTTGTTGGATCACGACAACGAAAGTTTCTTTAGGTCTCACACCAATATTCAAGCTCCTATTTATATTATTATGGCCTTTCGTATTTTGGATCTCATAATCTCGGTAGTCAAATCACAGTGTTCCGAGTCAGGTACCTGGCTCTTTCGCAAATTTGAGGTCCCAAGGTGGCACATGCCATCGGGTCTACAGAAGTTCTTTGATGAAAAGTATATCTGGCCAATAGCGGCCGCCTTGTAGGTTTCCATGGAGGTCCTCGCTATTGTGATGGGTATCATCGGGTTCAACAATTTCATAACCTTTCTGGACCTGCTACGAAAGGGGAAGTCTGGTGACGATAGTAACACGTATATGTCAAATACGACTTTTGGGCAATTGTTCACCGCCTGTGTATGGCTACCTGCGATCCTCAAGTTCCTTTACCTCAATATTGGTGAGTACGAAAATGTTTATTCCTAGGGTATAATAACTGGCTTACCGACGTAGATGGTGTTCTATCAAGCCCGCGCAAGCGCCTAGGAGGGACGTTTGAGGTCACATATCGCAAAGATACTATACATCCTAATACTGGAGTTCCTTTGGAGACTTTTAAACGTCTCCACCCTGTCCACAGTAACCTGACCGACAGCATGGAGGGTGGTAGCACATTGATGTCACGACGATCTTGAGGAAGCAGAGATAGCTAGTCGGACTGCCGAGTGTACGGTGAGGAAAGCAGCTGCAGGAAGATGGAGCCCGATGCAACAGACAGTACACAAAGTTCTTAGAGGAATTGGCATCAAGGTTTTTTAGGTTAGAGACCAAATGAAAGAACAGCAAAAGTATGTAGTCTCATTTCAACTAGAACAATGGTGCGAATTATCGTGCGAGAACTTAATGGTTCTGGAGTTCGTCGCCCATCTTAGCATTGATTCTAGCGTTCAAATGGCGGTAACCTAAAGCGTCCGATTTGACTTTGACTTTAACATGTCGGAAGTCCCGCGGTGCGCTTACAGATAAAGAGCTGATAAAATGCCAGGGCGTCAACACGTTAAAATGAGCATGAACTCCAGACACCCACATGATTCACTCCTTGCAGAAAGAAACGGCAGATTAATGTTCGGCTTTCTTGTGCGCATATGCGAATCTCAATTGACCTCAGTGATGGCAAAAGGAACTTACGGAAGAACAAATTAAAGAAGCCGTGCAAGTCAAGCTCTATGTATCTAAAGTTTAGCTGGCTGGAATGAAGCATCCATTCCTAAGGGCCAGATTTCTAGTCTAGGTTAGGAAATATGCTCAAAAAGTGTGGATGTTTCTTTTTCTTTTCCTTGTTGCCTCTTGCTAGCTGTGTTGATTACCGGATCTGGGTATTGTAGATCCTTAGCAAATCGAGACTTCTCGCGGAATACGAGGATCACCCGGATGATCTTCTTGGGTATTTGGATTGGAAGAATGTGCTCATCTGGTCAAGAGTATGACAAGAGCCATAATAAAGCAACAACTCATGATTCAGTTCCAGTACATCATTGGTTTACTTGCTCATGAATAGATTGCTGTACACCTTCATTCCAATTGCAATTCTCGCGCCAGTACATCATCTTCAATGACTGACTATATATGCATGGTAGATAATCAGCACCGAGAAAATGATCATCATTAAAGCTGCCGTAGCTAAGTGCGCAGATCACTGCACCGCGAAGGTCTGAATGCCGAATCTGGGCACGTGGGTTCAGGTGAGTATCGGTACGTGACGTCGTTGGAAACTTCTAGGACGAACATCAGGCACTATCATGAGTCGACTGATCGGCTGGGCTGTGCTATACGACGTTACCACGACTATTCGGCATTGAATTCAAATGCAGGGGTCAAGGCTCAACTAATTACTACCGCTCTTTCTCGTATTGTGCACCGCTTAACCGCTTTAAGCATGAAATCCGCAGGGGTCAAGCTCAGCGGAGCCATATCCAAGAATAGCTATACCTCTGGTTGGTGCGCAATCTTGGCTAATCTCGTACTGGTTAGTGATCTTAGCCAAGCTCTTCGGAGATCCCCTGAGGCTGGAATTCCTGGTAAAGAATCATGCAGAAACTGACCCCCAATATTAAGTGAATGCTTGCATTGGTTAATTTGTCATATCAAAGGGATCGTTCTGGGCCTGGGGCTAGCTCAGTTGCCATCGATTGACTAACTCGCCCTACACTGCTACGTCGCAATGATCGAGTCTCAACACGCCTCGACCATATCGACATCAGAGCTCAACACTCCGGGGCCGAAGTGCCGTCTTGATGAAGTCATGTCTATTAATACTTTCCCCGAACTCCTATAAAGACTTCTTGATTGACCTACGATAACTCCCATTCTCATCATCAATCATCTCACTCTTCAACTCAACCAACAAATCTACTACATTTCCACCTCTTACAAAACCAAAACACCACCATCAAAATGAAGTTCACCGCCTCTCTCTTCGCTCTCGCAGCCGCCACTGGCGCTCTCGCTGCTCCTGCTCCCGTCGACAGCGTCTCTATGATGGCCGCTTCTCCCCAGTGGACTATTCAGTCTATGCAGCGAAGCTGTGACAAGGCCGATACCACCTGCACCTGGAACTTCAAGATCAACACCGGCAGCGGTGCCGCCACTCCTTGCAAGTACGTCGTCAAGGCTTCCAAGCACGCCTCGCAGGCCAGCGGCGGCCCTGCCAAGTGCGGCACTTTCACCATCACCTCTGGCTGGAGCGGCCAGTTCGGTGCCGACAACGGCTTCACCACTCTCTCCATTGTCAGCAGCAAGAAGCAGATCGTTTATCCCAGCTACACCGACAAGCAGCTCGCTGGTGGCAAGGTTGTCAAGCCTGACCAGAAGTACGCTCCTGCTGCTCTCCCTTAAGCGGCAGACGCATTATGATAGATGGATAGACGGGTAGACGGACATTTGGGGATGATGATCGATAATATTTAATTCTCGGTAACTAGACGGGTTACATAGATGTATATACACCTGAATAGACGATAAAGGCTATTGCACATTTTGATCCTATACGGTATTCTGTGATTCAGTATTCCTCAAGTACTATCAACTTTTGCCTTTCTTGAGCAGCGAAATAATTTCAAAAAGACAAGATACAGCGAGAAACGGCCATTCTGATCCTTGGAAGCCCTAGATGGTTAGTCGAAATTTCAAAGGTATAGTTGGCACTGGAACCTGACGTCAAACTTCGTTGTGAATACCTGGTAGAGATAAGTTGAAGGAAGCTGAAAATCAAGATCATCTTTGAAAGGCAAACCAAAATTTTGCAGAGGCCATATGCCTTATGTCATTATACTGATTACTCATGATATATTACTCGTCCAAACATTATATTATTTGTTCAATACCTCTTGTGAAGTCTTGGGTGACCACATCGAAAAGTCGGCCGGCAACCCGATGGGATCCTGATTGGGTTCGTATACTATCCTTATACTCCTACGATTCCTCTCCCGCTCCGTTTGCGTCCTGTATAAAGGGCTGCCAGGCACACCTTCCATCTCTCTGGCTCTTGCTCTTTGTATCTCGCTGTTGCCTCCCTCTGATATTCGCGGTCTCACCGTTCTGACCTCCAGGTCTGGCTTGACGAAATCCTTGTCTAATATTCCTTTGTTTTGGCGCTTCTTGTACCAGTATAGGAAGAAGCCGGCGAGTATGAGCATGAGACCGAGTACACCGACGCCTGCGCCGATGCCTGCCTTTGCTTGGACGGATAGCCCACTGTGTGTGTTTGCTGCTATAACCTGTCCGTCGGCTGCCGCTTCGGGGGTGGCAGTCAGTGCTGGATTCGAGTTTTCACCAGTGCCCGAGGCAGTGGGAGTCTCAGAAGCTGGTGATGTGGTGACTGCCGATAACGCTGCTAATTCAGTTGGTTCAATGGCTTTGATGGAAGCCTGAGTAGTATCTGAGTCGATGTAGAAGAAACTGCTCGTCAGGGTAGTTTTGTTGTCAGGATCAGTCGTATTTAACAGCTTCGCCACGAATTTCGTATTCCCAACGTCGAAGTCTTCCGGTATCGTCCAGTAATATGATAGATATGTGTCTGGACATTCGTCGTTCCAGAGTTGCCAGTTGGAAGAGGGATATTGGAAAGTCTTGTTTGCTGCATCGTATTAGCGACTCAACCCGGTTTTACGAGATCTGTAGGATAATCTTACCAAATATTGAAATTGTTTCGGGATCTTTGTCGCCATCTTCTAAACCAAAGGAGCTGAGCTCCAAACTGAAAGTTTGGCTTTGTTTATCGTCGATATGGATGCCGCCTGTCCACCCAAAGCCTTTCGTTTCACCAGCGTACCATGTGTCACCTTGATTAGGAAACATGATCTCGTCGCCGTTTTTCGTCAAGGATGTTAATTTACACCACGTGTCGATTTCTTTTGGAGTTCGATCATTTTGAACTTGGCGCTCTGAAAGGCCTGTGCTCCGTTGTTGGGCTCCTCTTCTTCTTGACAGCATCGAGCTGAAGTCTAATGGGAAACGCATCTTGCTTTAAACGAAGTTGAAAAGCGATTAAAAAATTTGGGGGAAAACAGACAGCATAAAAGAAAGATATGAACGTGATGTTTTATAAAAACCGATGCGCGGGGCATTAAATGTCGATGCTTTTTAGTGAAATAAGATGTTGTTTCAAGTACATCCTTCATTAAGGCGCCCAATCACCACTAGCGCATGGACACTGACTGGATGGATTCAGCTCGATGGGTCTGGTCATGGCATTTCAATATTATGTCGCAATTATTTCCTTTTTTCTATCTATATTACAGCTATTAATGTTCAAGCATTAACAACCATATCCAAGTTGAGAGTCGTCGCGATGTTTTGTTTTTGGAAAGACACTTTTGGCAACATGCCAGCACGGAGCCGCCGCGTACTAATAGTCTACAGCAAGAGCTTGGGCCTTTCATCCACTGTTAGAAAGGCAGAGCTTTGAAGTTTGACGGCTTCTTAGCGCAGTTAGAGCATTATCATACCGCTTGCAAGCACTTTAATTTTAATCCTCTGTCCAAAAAGAAGGATCTGAAACCGCTAGAAGCTATTCTTCGTCAGATCAGGAGTTAGCGACTTGGCCATAAATAAACTTGTGACTGTCTTCTTCGTCGTCCAACTACCGGGATTCCGATTATTGGTCTGTCGCTTATCGGACGAGAGATCAGATGCACACCATGCTTGCACGTGTCCCTGTTCATATAATGAGGACTTTGTCAATGCACAATATCGATGATCCTGACTCAAGTCCTGTTTCGGCCGTCGCGCTATGCAGAGCGGCCAACCTCGATGGCCGTAGTCATACCATCCAGTTCCTGCTCGTTCCCGTCAGATGGATCATCCCACCCCTCGCGTTCATCTTTGGGCAATCTGACGAACACGATGTCGAGAGCCAGTCCCAGCAATGCCAAACCGGCTGCAAAATACAATGCTGCTCTGTATCCTGTCACCTCATCGTCATTATTCGTGCCGACTTCTGTCTCAATAGTTCCCGCAAAACCTTGACCTAGACTGTTTCCATAAAGATTCAGTGTTCCGATAAGGCTGCTAGCGATACCCTGTTGGCGACGACTGACGCTGTTGCTGGCAATCACTTGGGCTGCGACGTAGACAAGATCTGGACAGAAACCATATAATACCATAGCAGGGAATAGTTGAGCCCAGTAGGTTTGTTGCACTGGCATAGTCGCTAGAAGAATGTTCCCACCGAACGTGACCAGTACCTAGGGCCCTGTTAACGGTGTGCTTCCACGAGGCTAGATGACACTTACACCGATAGCCATGATCCATTGCGCTGCAACGCGAGGAATAAGCCATGCTGCAACAAACACGGCAAGAAGAGAGCTCAGTCCAAAAGGAACAAAGTGGACGCCTGTTTGGGTGAGAGAAACACCCCGTAGGAGTTGCTGCCAGGCCACAGAGTACCAGATTCCGATGCCAAAAGCCATGTAGCTCAGCAAAACAACGAAAATCAAAGCAAGGAATGTCGGAGCCTGAAATATTGAAAGCGGCATGATGGGATCTTTTGCATACCGCTTTTCCCAGACAAGAAGTGCAGCAAAAAGAAGGACGGACAGGACGACCAAAGCAATCTCGTAGGGGGTATTCCATCCAGCTGAGGGTGCTTGATTGCACACCACGTTGAAGAGCAAAAGACTTCCCAAGCCCAAAAGGATACCAGGGATATCGATGTGTCCGCCTTTATCAACCGGTGTCTCCTTGGGCATAAGCCAAGCCAAACAGGCCAGAATTAACGCAGAAACACCCGCACTTTAAGGTTTCAGAGGTTTTTTCTTGAACTTGTCGAAGGGAAAAACTCACATGAGAACAAAAAGCCACATCCAGTTGACGTGATCCATGAAGATGCCGGTGATCAACGCACCAATCATGCCACCCAGCGGAGGTGACGCAGCAAAGAAGCCCAGGACAACATTCCGTGAACGGCCAGGCGGGACCATAGTCGTTATGATGGACACAGCATTAGGCATGAAGACACCGCCGCCGATACCCGTGAGAGCTCGCATGGCGATGAAAGCGTCATATGTCTTGGTGAAACCGTTAACAAAGGAGAAGAGGGTAAAGATGGCACACCCAAGAAGACTTAGTTGCTTGTGGCCGAATATTGCGCCGAGACGGCCTGTCACAAGAACGAATGCGCCTTGTGTGAGTCTGTAAAAGATTAATACCTATCGTGGCCAGAGTCTCGTTCATACGGGTTTGGCTTACGGATATGACGCCACCATCCAGTTGGCCTTTCCCGGTCCAGATTCACGCCCAAGGTCTTTACTCAGCGCAAGACCACCGGCAATGGTAACAGCATTAGATATGAACTAGATAATGTTACAGTATACTGTGAGTGTGGCTCATATCAAATGAAGCGATGACTTACTTGAACGGTATTGGCGCACACCAGCAAAGCAATGATCGTTCGCCGCGCGGCCGGACTTGTCGTGAATGCAGGATCAGCTTCAAACACGCGCCTTGCTCGAATAGTGTCCTGTTGTTCTTGGATATCTCTATCGCGGATTCTATCCTCGAGTGAAATAGACTCAAATGGAGCTTCTAGGACTGTCTGTGCAGTTGCCATCTTGACCAATCTGTTGTTCCAGTATCGCTGCGGGGAAGGTGAACGCTACAAGTTACTGCGTAAGATTTTATAAGACAACATGCTGGCGACCGCTTAAATCATTCGGTAAAATTACCTCAGCGAGATTGTCCAATCGAATCAGTGTTACAACTGATCTGCGATTTTATTCTAAGCGCGTGTAACATCAATCTTCAACTTTGACGTCAGCGCGTACCGTTGAATGCGTCTATCATAACTACGCTTGATACTCAGGGAGCTCTACTTCTATCGCATTCATGGAAGTCTTGGTTGAGTGTTCCGTTCCAGCGCACACGATAGAGCAAGGATTGCGACCCTATCAAT
Source organism: Fusarium cf. aywerte (assembly GCA_011034095.1). Taxonomy (NCBI): domain Eukaryota; kingdom Fungi; phylum Ascomycota; class Sordariomycetes; order Hypocreales; family Nectriaceae; genus Fusarium; species Fusarium cf. aywerte. Next base: position 35,497 of record WETZ01000001.1, read on the forward strand.
GGATGACCTTTTCTCAACAGCGGCTTAGGAAGCGTAGAATGACGAAAACAGCTTTGATTTTACCTTCTCTTGTTTATATAGTTTCTATTTGTATAATTAATACCGGTCGTCCGAGGACACTTATGAAATTATTATTATTATTATTAGCGGGTTTGATCCTTTGATCATATGACATTGCCTGTCAACACTCGTTGATATTTCAAGTCTTGGCTAGTTATGCAGATCAGCTCCGGGATTGCTTGTTGAGCAACTTGAGATCACTCCATCAGCCTTATGTCTGGGGTAAGGAGCCGAGGTATGACGCACGTAACCTCTTCTAGGCTCTGCCGTAGAATGTTTACATCAGTCAAATCTTCAGTGCCGTTACCCTTCCGCACGTGTGAAAAGATCCACGTCAGTGGATCGTTTGGAGAAAAGGTCCGTGAGGCTCACCCTACAGATACCAGCATTAATCTCATAAGACCAGATGCACTCGCAATGCTATGACATTGCTGTACAGAAAGAGGAATGGCATTTTCCTTTTATTTTAGGAAGCACTGCAACTCTTCATGGTAACTCAGTCATGTATCAGGTCCGACATGTTGCTGCTGTTTCGAGCATTACAGGCGGAACAAGTTTCAGCTCTGGGGTAGGAAGCGAAATGTGACAATTGAGCTATCATTGACTAGGTTTATGACATGTGTCCTCATCGAGCTAGGGTTAAGGATCAAGATATATAAGACCAGCGGTAGCTCCTGGCCCATTCGTTCTCGACAACTCTTGCCATCGCTCTGGATGTATTATAATCCTTCAGGCAAATTTGCCCTTTGATCGATATTGCTGATCACGGGTGTAACGCAAGCATATAAAAGTTTTATTTCTACTTTCACTTAACAGGCAAAATCGAATTGATCTTTACTAAAGTGATTCAAATCCTTAGAAGATCTTCGAAAATTGCCTCCGAAAAACGTAGCAAAATTCTCACAGTAAATCTGGGATAGTGAGGATGACCTGCGGCGATGCGGAGGCGCGGCATGACATCGTACCAGCGGCGTCTCGGGCGGAACCGTGTAGAGAAGAATTGCGGCATCTGCGGCATTTCGAGTGCGGGTTGCGCTGCGGCATAAGCATCCCGAAGCTGAAAAATCATGCGACAAGATGACATGAGGAATCCAGTTTGCACTCGGCTTTGCCCGGAACATGATTGAAATTTGCTGAGGAGAAATCCCTTTATATATAACTTGCTTGCCAGTGGTAGTGGGAACATCCAGACATCACCATACATACATACACAGCTCAATCATCACCACTGCACTCCACACATCCTTCACATTCCAATCTTATCTACCTTATCTACTCTTATCCCTTATCGTTATCTCTTATCAGCAATCATGAAGATCCTCACCAAAGAAGAAGAAGAGGCTCACTACGCCGAGGTTCTCAAGGGTGGTATCATCGGTGGCACACTCTTCACTGGTCTTGGCCTTGCAGGTGTTTACGCCGCTTCCAAGCGCTATTCATCCTTTCGAGGCTTGACCCTTCCCTTCCGAGCCTTCCTCGTTACATCAACAGGCACATTCGGCGCTATCGTTAATGCTGAGCGATGGAGTATCGCCTACCAAATCGCTCAAGACCCCAAGCGCACCTACAAGGACCAAGCAGCCCGCACAGCTGAACTCATCCGCGAAAATGAGTCGACATATGAGCGCTTCAAGAGCTACGCCAAGGAGAACCGATATCCCGTCGTTTTCGCGTCTTGGTTAGTGTCCATGGGTATCGCTTTCGCCATTGTGAGCCGACAGCCTATGAACACTGCCAACAAAGTCGTTCAAGCTCGTGTGTACGCCCAGGGTTTGACGCTGGCTGTCTTATTGGTGTCTGCTATCTTTGAGGTGAACGATCTCAAGAACGGCGATAGCAGGTTCCAGATCATCAGAATGGTGGATCCTAACGATCCTACCAAAATTATCGAGAAGAAGATCCATAAGGAGGAGTATGAAGGTCAGGACCTGTGGAAGGGTAAGTCACAAATCCTATCGAATGAACCAATTTTGTCATTACTAACATACGAAATAGACATGGTCGCTGCCGAGGAGCGCAGACTTGAAGCCAAGAAGCAGGGTTCAGGACATTAAATTACATGACCCATCAATGGGTTCACTAATCATCTATCAAATATTGCATTGGGTGGTATACCAGGTTGGCATTATAGAGACGGCGCAATGAGTTTCCTTTTATTTAGATCCAGAAGGATTGTTAGATGAGTTGATATGAGAATACTGAAAAATGTAAATTTGAAAGCTTCACCCTGGGCTCTTTTTTCTGAACCAAAGTGACGTGCACATAAATAACTTCTTGATCGTCGTCGAAGATAGTGATACATTACTTAACCCGTGTGAACTTCCATGAGCATTGAGATGAATTCGTGAACTTATGATGTACCCAAGGTAACCTGCAAGCTAGAAGTGAAAATCAATGAAATTTAGAGGCTCGTACCTTACACAATTTCACGGACAAGAACCAAGACCATTTGTTTTGAAAACATCAAATATCGCATTACATTAAACTATTTATCATGCTATTTACGCGTCTTTATGCGCGGAGGGATCATAGCCCCATAACCTCTTCCTCTCAGGTCCCCACCACTTGGACACAGCATCCGCCTCAGCTGCCCAAGTTGACGCATCTGCGCCAAACTTATTCTCAACAGCAACCTCGAGCTGCTCTAGCGTCCAGCCCTCGACCGCCTTACGCTCCAGCGGATCGTTCTTAAGATCCGTGAAACGATACTGCGTAGAATCATCGAGAGGAATGACAATGCGCCAGGGTGCATCGGCGGAGGTCATGGACAACATGCTCGCGCCACCGTTGATGATGCCGAAGTTCCATGCGCGGCGTCCGTTGTGAATGGTTTTATAAGGGCGGATAAGAGACTGTCCTTCGTAGTCGTGGATAAGGTCGGATGCGGCGTTTTGGTCCTTCTCGTTAAGGGAGCCAGTGTTGATGAGAAGGTCAAGTATGGTAGGGAGGATAGAAAGAGACGTTGCGTTGGCGTTGTATTGCACGCGAGGAATATGGGGGTGGCGGAAAGTAATGGGTACGCGGAAGTTGCTAACGTGTCCGTTCTCATACGTTCCGATCTTGGACTTTTGGTCCTCCTTAAAAGCCTGTCCGTGATCGCCGACGAACACGATGAGTGTCTCGTTGGTCATGCCGAAGTCGTCAAAGGTCTGGAGCAACTCGCCCAGCCAGGCATCGGTAAACCGCACGGCGTTGAGATAGCTGTTGAACTCCTCATGCCACTTCATCTTGCCGTTCGTGTTGAGGTAGTCTGTTGTTTTAAATGAGCTGGGAACGCCCCAAGGGTGATGAGTTGTGCTAGTAAAGTGAGAGAAGAACATGCGCTTGCCCTCGTCGTTGACCGTCTTCAAGTAGTCCTTTACATGACGCTTGAGTGTCGTCTCGGCGAAACCAAAGTAGTTGATCTCCTCAAGGTCGTCGCCTTTCTGCTTTTCTTCCTCGAGACGCTCCCTTGTGACGATATGCTCGAAACCGATCTTCTTGTCGAACTTATCCTGACGATCGTAACCGTCGGTGATGGATTGGAAGAAAGCGGGGTACCATTGTTGCTCCAAGAAATTCTTCGAGGGCTTATCCTTCTTCATCTTGTTAAAGAGGTTCAGCACCTGAGGGATACAAGGCTGGTAACTATCCGTCTCGGACTCTTCAAAGCCATCAACAGGCATCGACCAAGCTCCACAGTGAATAGCAGCCATGCTCTTAAACGAGAGCGAGGAGGTTGTGAAACCACCGACAACGTTGATGCCTCCGTATCCCTCCTTTGTGGTATCGTTCCACTGCGGGATATCCACGTGTTCGAAATCCGAGCCATCCTTCTTCTTCCAGTTACCCGATTTGCCAGTGAGTCTCTCAGCGACAGGGCTCAAGTGGGACAACTTGGCGTTGACATCATCTTCATCCTCGCCCTTGTGCGACTTGAGGATGAGTTTGTGGTACTCGGAGCCCTGCTGCAGAGGGAAGAGCTCCTCGCGGTAGCTCTCCATCATAATTAGCGCCACATGCTTGATCTTCACGTCTCCCCCGCTGAGAGTATCTCGTATAACTTCGAGGACATCGTTGTCGAGGTTGGAGATCTTCATTGGGTCCAACACGGGGTTATAGAAGGTATCATCCGCCGAGGGGGCGATGCAGCCGTTGCTAGTCTTGGGTTCATCTTCTTCTGTGGTGTTTGCTTTGGGTTCTTTGGGAATCCATTTGGAGAAACCGGATGGGATGTCTGTTGGAAGCCATTCGGGGGTAGTTTCTCGGTACTTCCGTGCAGCTTCGCCGTTTTCACCAGGGGTCCAGCCTGGGAAGCGCCCGTTAGGTTCCTCCCACTTTTCCTCATCGATGAGGGCGGTCAAAGGCCAGTTACCGGTGACAGCATTGCAGACGTTGGATGGTGATTTAAACATGTCGAGCATAGCCAAAGGAAGGGTCATGGACATCATGGTGTAAGGCGCAGCAGGTCGGAAGAGGGTGGTGAGAACGAGGAAGACCGATACAATAGTGAGGATGATCCATGTACGGCGCTTCGTTCGGGGCTCTTCATGAGGCTCATCCTGAATGAGATGACTTCCTTCTTTGCCATTCTCAACATCGTCATATTCGCTCTCCGAGTCGTAGGGGCTCGTGCCTGGGGCAGATCGAGGGGATCGACGGGTTCTGCTTCGGATTGACTGCCACACTAAGATAGTTGTTAGTAATTGGCATGCATCACCAATTGAGGTCGAGTACACCTACCATTTACAACTGGTGTTCCAACCGTTGTGATGAGCGATCCAACCGCCCTGTAAATGTACCACTTTGCAAACCAAGCAATAACAACAATGATCGCACCCGCAGCGAGAACAGAGTTGATGCCACTAAGCAGAATCTTCATACCCTTGGCATCGCCAGCATAGCTCCTCGCCTCGGACCACTTGACCTCGTTACCAGTCGAGTAGAAGAAACCGAGCTGCGACGCCGACGCGCCGAGCAGGACAAACGAGAAAATGCACCCCAATACGCACGCGCCGACAGAAAAGACGCCTTTTTGTTGTCGCAACGCCAGGCGCGAAATGTAGATTACGAAAAGATCAGGAATAAGAAGCGATGGGAGGTAGAGAATGAAGGCGGCGGGCGAGATGGTCTTGGCGTGGATGGAAAGGTGGACCAATTTTGTGAAGACGAGTGAAACGAAGATGGTCGAGAAACAGAAAGGAACGAGTGTCGCAAACATGTTGAAAGGCTTGGCGGACTACTCTCCCAGGCTGAGAGAGCAGAGTACAGAAAACTGAGACAAAATGCTAGAAAGGAAGAGAAAGAGAACCGAGATTCCTGGGACGCTACTGAATTAGAAATGGCTTCAAAACGAGAGAGAGGCCATAAGAATGTTCGAGATGTCCAAGAAAAAGGCAGAGCAAGAAAAAAAAGGGTCGCGGAACAGGACAGGGGGAGAGGCTCGAAGTCATTAAAAAGGATCTCAATCCAAACAAGTATGGAAGTGTCTTGATCTTACTGTAGGTACTACCGTAGCGTGCAGTACCCCGTATAATATTACGGTACTATGGACGCCCCTAAACTTGTTGTTTTTGCGCTAGGTGGGTTTAAAAACAGCAACTGCTCGCGTGGTGTGTGCCCAGCCCAGTCAAGTCGAGTCCAGCTCTCAACCCAGCTGCCCCAGCTTGAACTACCTTTGAACCTGGCATTTGTCCGTATAGGTTAATTACGTACACACCCAGAATACTTGGTTACTAACGGAATTTAGCCTCACGCCTCGTCCGGCCGCTTCTGTATTGGTCCTACAGTAGGGCTAGAGCCATTCGGTGAAGTGGCGGTTTCAAGCCTCGTATTTTTTCTCACTGTCATTTTTCTTGCAGATTGAACGGTTCCGACTAACCGAACTGCTGACTGTTCAACGTGTACTGCCCTTGGTCATTGAAATATTCTAATTGGTCAGGATTGGGGTTGACAGTTAAAATTGCATGGAAGCCACTTTTGAGCGGCCCAGATGAAGCCCTGCCATGAATGGAAACTAAAGGATCCAAGCCAGGTTTAAATGGTAGGGGCACACTCATGATGTGACGAGTAAGGAAGGGGTGTCACGCGACTTTCTTTGCTGGTAAAAGCTTTTCTTCATTTCCCGCCTGGGGGATTCTTCATTTTGATGGCCAAGAGAGAGTTCTCAAGGAGGCGACGGAAGGTGGAAAAATATGGCGTTTTAGGGCGCTCAATAGCGTGAATCTACTCGCTTCACCCTGCGTCAAGATTCAACACAGCAAAACAAATAAAAAGTAAGGGGGGTTAAAAGAAAAGATCAGCATAAGACTGCCCAAATCCTTCCGCCCTCACAGCCTGGACAGCCAAGTTCCAAACATGGAAAATGGAAGCTCAGCCTTTGCTTACTTTTCCCCAGAAAAACAAGTGAAACCCTGTTTCTGCCATACAAAAAGTCCATATGGCATCGGTTCCCCCCCTTTGTGTACCAAGGGGTCCGTCAACAAAGCCGCTTAGCCGGCCTTCTTCAGTGGCCCCATCAAAAGTCCATTTTAGGGACCCCCCTTCGGTATCCGTAAACAGCGTCGAACCATTTAAATCAGCTGGAGCGTATCCTGGAAGGCAGCTAATTTCACACTAGAACCTAGAACTCGGCTGAGTCCTGAAGAAAGGAGAGAGAGAGAGAGAGACTGTGAGCAAAGCATGTGAGCCATTTCTTCATTTGGCAACAGACAGACACACTCTTTCTTCGATGATGCAGTATAAAAACAAATTGGCGGCCTAAGTTTCTATGGGCTGCTTTGCTTCGCATTACCCCTGAGAATAGCGGTCGATCGATCTCTTGGCAGCGGGGGTTCTTGTTTGCTGACGCTAATTGACAACTGACTCTGTTCTGTGATGGTAGGATGGCTATGATGATGCAAGGAGGCGCGAGAGAGTCACTTATTATTTGTCTACCAAGTTTCGTGTTTGAGATGAAATGCGACACTCAGTAAAGGCGCTTTGGTTTGGTTTGAGTTCAATTGAGACTTCAGTGGGCTCTCGGGCGATATTCCTTATTGCTTACTTCTAGAAGACAGACAAGGATGACAAGGCACTGACTGACACTGATGGACTCTTCTTTCTTTCGCTAATGTCTACAGTCTCAAAAAGGGATTCGCCGACGCGGTGGAAAATGCTATACCATGTATAGCAGCACCTCATGTACCCGCCCCGATGGTACCCTGTAGGGCTTGTTTGGTCATGCTGGCCAGCCGTAACCAGTTATTCTCGGCGCTTCAGCCCAAAATTCTACTGTACAGTATTAGGTAGCGAGTTCCCATAGTGACGAGTAAGCTTAACGTCCAATAACGCTCGGCATGCGCCACAAACAATGGTCAATTTCGAAAGATGGACAAGAAAGAATCAACACGCAGAATTGTGATGAGCCAGCTATTACGAAATCTTACCACTCTGCCACTGTTGCGTTGTGCTGCAAGGAAACCACTTGGCAGGCACACGACAGGATGCTGCAGGGGTATGACGAGGCAGTACAGTACAGACAGTACAGGGACCCAATATTAGCCATACGAGAAAAAGGATTGAGCCGCTGTAGCCGAGAGTGGTCAGAATCTCGGCTCGACCACCCGCTGATCTGACATGCACTTTCACTTCGTAGCCCCAACAAGACATTCACGGAACATTAAATCTTCCTTCTATAAACTTGGCGCACACTCCAACAATCTGGATCCAGTGGCTTATGCATGAATTGCCATGGCACGTCGGTAAAAATGCTCCGTCGAATCGTCCTTACGTTGAGAATGTCAAAATAAGCACAAAATTTTTTTTACATTGTGGCACTTGACGGTAAGCAAAAACAAATGGCTATGTACCATAAATTCTACCTGCCACTTCTTGAAACGAAGATCAAGCGGTCGATTTCTACATAATACGTCATTATCTCCAATAAGTCGACAAGGCCTTTCCTCTTTTTACCCCAGATTGTCCCATCGTACCAAGATCTGCGATGCACGGCAGACGTAAATAGCCAAGGTGGCGTCGGTTACCCGGCTACAACGGCCTAGCCCAAGGCCTTTTCCAGCCACTGTTGTTTGTTCTAAGTTTTTATGCCGCCGGAGAGGTCGGGGGCCAGCCGAGTCCATCAACTGTCAGATGCATTGGTTTGAAACTGTGTTGAGGATGGTGCAAATTGCTGTGTTGTGAAAGCTACATTAGGTATTGTACGTGGCTTCACACCCATTGCGGCAGTGTTTACCGGTTGGCAGAATGGAAGGTAAGCAACGCACTGGCTGGCTCGCTGAGGTCCATGAGTTACTCTGCCTGAAAGAAGCTGAGCCAAGTTGAAGCATGTCCATGAATGAATCCTGCCTGTCTTTCCGGATCTAGCCATCTAGCCACTCTAATTTGATCCAACGGTGATTGTGCAGGCCCTTGTTTGGCTATGTGAGATTCGGTGTCCTGCATTGCCGTTATGATCGGGCTGTCAACACCCCCTTGCTTGAGAATTGGCTCCATGAAATTCAAGGAGGCTCTAGGGTAGCGAATTGTCCTTGCCCATTTCGTCAAGGGCCGAGTTACAGCGGAAGGGCCACAAGCCCCTTATTCCCGCAGACTCTAAATAGCTCTTCATAGAGAATACCACTGTACAAATATATATCCGAATTTCCGTGATCAGACTTTCACGTTGATATCAACATGTATCAACGGCGAGAATTATCAGCCAAGACAATTCAAGAAAGCTTGGGATCTGTCGAAATATGGCCCAGCTATGTGTCAAATCAAATAGATAATCGCGTTACTAGCGGCTACGCAGATATACAGGTCCATGACGGATTTACGATTAGCAGTTCTAGATCTAGATGGCATCATGTCGATGTGGAGATGAGAATTAAAATCAGCTGCCTTGAGTGGCCAAAGGTGCAGATACCCGCTTTAAATGAGGCGAAGTAGCCTTATCTCGGATATCATCTTTTATTTTCGCCATCGAATTTGTCTCATTTCGAATCGATATCACGCTGGGATACGCTATCAACAATGCCCGTTCAGAAAGTAGCAGTTGTCGGAGTGAGTTGCTTTCACCGGGAGGACGTATAATATTCATCCTGATCAATCTCTAGGCTTCGGGCCTCCTCGGATCCAAGGTGGTCGACGGTCTCCTCAACGCTGGTTTCGATGTCACAGCTATCACCAGAAACGAGTCCTCGGCAACCTTTCCTAACAATGTAGCTGTCAGGCGTGTCGACATAACCTCGGTCGACTCAATCAAGGAAGCAGTCGCCGGCCAAGATGCTGTTGTATCCACAGCGACTACCATGGCGGCCGGGGGTCAAAAGGTCCTCATTGATGCAGTCGTTGCTGCCAAAGTTCCCCGTTTCATTCCTTCCGAATTTGGTGTTCCCTCTCGTCAGAACCGAGATACAAAGATTGGCAAGCTTCTCAGTGCTAAAGTGCAGAATACTGATTATTTGATTGAACTTGCTGGTCAGCATGACTGGTTCTCGTGGACTGGTCTTTCTAGCGGCCTCTTCCTCGACGCGGTATTTCATCTATTCCCCATGAGAGTTACAGCGCCTAACTTTTCATAGGGTCTCAAGAACCCCCGAGGTTTTGTCGACATCAAGAATCGCAAGTTTCGCGTCATAGATTCAGGAAATGAGCCTTACTCTACAAGTTCCCTTGCTTTTATCGGCGAGGCCGTAGCCGCAATTCTCAAGAACCCAGAAGCCACAGCAAACAAGTATCTAAACATCGCAGGTGTTACTACGACACAGAACGAGGTTCTGAGAATCGTTGAACAAGCTACTGGAGACAAGTTTGAGGTGGAACATGTTAGCGGTACAGAGATGGAGAAAGTTGGCGATGACAAGATGACCAAGGGTGATTTCAGTGCTTTTGGTAATTATCTGGAGCAGTTCCTCTTTGCTGATGGAGCTGAGAATGCGCTCAAGGGCGATGAGAATGTTATCAAATTGCTTGGGCTGCAGGAGGAGAATCTGGAAGAGGTTATCAAGAGTGTCTTGGCTGATGTAAACTAACAAATCAGCTGGCCTGTATACATAGAAAGATCGTTGGTTGAAGGAAGGCAGCAAAATCGTTTCATAGGTATGGCTAGTGCTGATCGCAATATATGTGTAGTCTTGTTTTGCCCGACGTTCTTTTTTTTTCATGACAGAGGCGTCATGTTTGTCCGTTTGCTCGCTTCTGGAATTCTCACAATACATCCCTAGTATGCTAATAATCCTTCGCTCTTATCGGGCACCCAGCTACCACTTTTGGGTCATTAATTCTTGACTGAAGCCTCAAGGAAATGAATAGCACTCCTCAAGCTTGCCAAGTTAGGAATCTCATCCGCATCTGACTTCTCGACATCAATGTCTCCGACCCTACAATCAAACCCATGCTCCGCATCCTCGGGGAAATCATGGATGACCTTGACACCCGCCTCTCGGAGCTTCTTCTCGGCCACTATACTGCATTCCACAGTCACAGCCGAATCATTCTTGCCATGCAACAGGTAGGTGCGTGGGATTTCAGAAAGTTTGCCGAAAGAAAGAGGGTATAGACGGCGATGTTCCTCCGGAATGGCGTCAGTGCCCTTGTTGGCGATCTCGCGGCTGAGACCATCGACACCCGTCATGTAGTCTGGGAAGAGTGCATCGATGTGCAGGGCTGAAGCTACTGAGAACCTGGGATCTTCTTGAAAGTTCTCGGGTGGTGGGTAGCCAGAAATTGCCTTCCGATCCTCATTCGATTTTCTCTTAGGGAACTTGCTCAGTACGGAGGAAGTATCAAAGGGAGGCGCTCGCCATATGTTTGTGCCAGGTTCAGTGTACCGCGGGCCAGCAGCGTCAAGCATGCCATAGATAAGAAGAAGTCCTTCAGGCTTTTCCTTCACGGCGTTGGCGGTAGATAGTGCAAGATAACCACCGGCGCTCGAACCTGCTACCAACACCGACCCAATACGTTGGCCTATCACATCGCCGAGTGAAGAGCGCACCCAGTTATATGCGTCAACAGTATCATCAAGAGAAGCATGGGCAGTGGATTCAGGGACGAGACGATAGTCTGGGGTCACGAAGATCCATCTACGTGTGACTGCTGCGTTGACGAGCCAGTGTGGCATGAAACTGTATCTGTCTCCGACGATCTACTAGGATATCAGTGATGTATTTCCGTGACTATCATAAGAAGGCTTACCAGAAATCCTCCGTGTATATGGATGAGAACAGTGCTCGGAAGACCACCTGTCTCCTCAGGATATACGACATCAAGAAGGATATCACCATGGGGCCCTGACTTATAGGGTATAGTCTTGGAAGCGTAGCCTTTGAGGTTTGAAAACGGTGACGAGGTCATTTTAAGATTGATGAGTTGAAGTCCTGACAAAGGTTAAGAATATCACTCATACATATTGACGCTCAGATAAATAACTATCGGATTTATCGGGATCGTCATGATCAAGTCGGGGTAAGCTCGGTTTCGTCTCCCCGCACTGTAACTACATACCATTACGTCATCAATCTGCTGCTCCTCAGTGCATGTCACTATCACTACATGTTGAGTGTCATACCTCAGACAATCCTCGGACAATGGCTGCTACAGTGATCGAACGTCACGAAGTTCACCTCGCCTCATTTGGTACGCAGTGAGTGTCTGCAAAGGTACAATTGCACTCTCACGTCAGCTTCATTCTGTTTCTCTTTATCATACCTTGAGTTAGATTATCTTACGAGCCTCAGGAAGTTATGTCATTAACGATGTCACAATATGTACTTATTAGAAAAAGACAGTCATAAACTCATTCATAATATTCACTAATTGATGATGTACTCTGAATATACTGCGTATAGCCTTTCCGAGTCGTATCATGAATCTATCTTCCAAGCTATGGTTCACCAACTAACCTTGCGCATTGAACTTGCAGTAATCATAGTTGTTAATTCTGTTCCCTGCCCATTCTGGGAATGGAACAGACTTCCCAGAACCTCCAAATACAGCGAAGGTGGCAATGAACACCATGACCTGTGTACCACCATCCAATGCAGCAGAGATAAGGTAGTTCCACTTGACGAACGCTCGAGGTCGGTAACGTCGAAGGTAGAACTGTCCAAAGGCACCGAGGATGTAGTAGCTGGTGATGGACGCGTTGAGTCCGACGAAGAGGTAACCGAGGTACCAGAGGATGATGGCTGTGTTAAGGTACGAGAAGATTCGTACACGAGGGAAGAAGCGATGAGCGATGTAGAATGGTAGAGGAGCCAAGAAGCCGATGAAAAAGGCGATGGTAACCCATTGGTACCGAGCACCAATGGAGAACATCTTGGGGGCAATAGACCAAGCGATTGCGAGGGTGTTGAATTGCTGGATCTGGGCGCCAGACCAGACGTTAGTTCCTTCTGCGGACTCAAGAATTGGTGCTTGGTTGTCGATGATACTGCGCAAAATTAGCATGCGTTTGACAGTACGGCTATTGAGTTTCGTACCTGATCATCATCACGTAGTTGAGAAGAGCACCCATACAGCAGCCGATAACCTGAGTAGTGAAAGTAGCCTTTGGCGATAGCTTATTCTGCTGGGCAAGCTTCAAGTCACGAAGAAGTAAGAAGCTCTGGCTAAGAGCATTGTAAGTGTACGACGTAAAGTACATGTTTGCTAAACACAGTCAGTATAAGCTACATATCATCACGACCAGGTCTCTTACCAAGTGGACGGCCAGGAAACATGTATCCAGCCAGCATCTGGAAGATTGGCTGAAGATTGAAGCCGAATCCAGTGATAGCATACTGTGCACCGAAGAAAACAAGAAAGATAACCGTGAAGATCATGGCCATGATAAATCCCCACCAGGGGAGCGTCGACTTCATCACATAGAGGCAGGTCATGCCAACAATGAAGCTCGCTAGAAACACGACGAAGTACCAACTGTTGGGGACTTCTTCGTAGTCAAGCATAAGTTTGTAGTGAGGATCGATGGTGGGGTCGTCGCGAAGCTTCATTTTTTCTTCCTCGGTGCGAGTTCCAGACTGGCGCCAAAAGATATATGTCTGTGGAGTAAAGGCCTTCTTTAGGTTGGCCATGGTAATCCAGGACCATCCGAGGCTGATTTCGGCATAGTTCCAAAGGAACATGTGGACCAGTGTAGCTGTCAGACCGGCATTGGAAGTAATAAGGTAGTTGACGTAAGTAGCCGTAAGATGAGGGAGACCAGCTTCGTCAATGGCTGTGTTGTTGACAGTGAAGTCGGGGTTCATGATCGAAGTCTCGTTGTACGGAACATAGTTTGTCGAGTTCGAGCTTCCGTCGTAAAGAAGCTGAGCCATGAAAGGAAAGTCCTTAGCTCTCCATATGTTGCCGTAGTACAAAAGCATGGAGATTATGATTCCTCCAAGATAACCAATGAAGCTGTTGAACAATGTTTGCATGGGCATCCAGAGAGGAGAGCCAAATCCAGCGATATAGTTCCAGTCGAAGCAGATGCTCAAGAAACCCATTCCTTCGTTACCTTGTGAACCACCGAAGAGATTTGTGAAGACGGCATTGTTGTGGTCGGCGAGACAGAAGATAGAGACGGCGGATAGGAGGGGGAAGATGTACTATGACTGTTAACATGCCTCATGAGATTGAAAGGGACAAACTTACTTCAGGGAACCACTCCCAGCAGAAGATGCCAGCAAAGACGATCCAAAAGATCTTAAACCTTTTTTTGGTCTCCGATCGGGGCTTGTGTAGCGTCTCCATAACAGTTGTAATGGGCAGGTTCATGGGATAAAGCATCTTGGTAGGATACAACAACACACTCCTCATCATTCCAGCAACACCATATCCGACAAGCTGAGACGAAAGAGTGATGAAGATGCCAGCAGCTTGGTTGGGGTAACCGCCGTACCACAGCTTCTGTACCGACAGGGCTTCAGTCGACAGTGCTGACACCGACGCAGCGGATGCCATAAGTACGGCAGCAGTATGTTCCTTTCTGTTCCATGGGTGAGGGTTGAGGAATCGGCCGATAGCTCCTTTGCGTGGGATGATATGCGATAAACCGCTACCGAGTGTCTCGGCAAGCACCGTGAGGAACATGACTGAAACGTATACCACTTGAGGCTTGAAGTACATGATCTCCTGTAGAACGCCACCAAAGGCGGAAAGTCCAAGGCCTACCTACTGTCAGTACCGCTCATGTGAAAGATACAAGCATTGACTTACCAACGACAAACATTCGAACTGTCCACGGGTTCATAGTAGGATCATCGTCGACCTCGATAACATGGGTGACGATATCTTCCGCAGTCTCCAGAGGCCCAGTAGGCTCTGACTTGAGGACCTCGATGTCCGCATAGTTCTTTTCGTCGCGAGGAAACTCCTTCTTGTCGGCCGAGATGTTGTCCGCCTCCGCGGTGGCCTGAGGAGATATGTCTCTCTTCTCTGAGCTATCCATCTTCAAAAGGGAGTATACAATGAGAATGATGGATGCAGATGTTGCTCTTCAGACGCGCACTGCAGGCATTTTGTATTTTGCAACATCTTCGTACAACCTTCACAAGATGGCACAAGGTGGCCAAATTGAAACAAGGTCGGATTCTCGGCACGCTACTAGCCTGGATAAAACGGCGATAACACGATGATAGACAAACCTACAAAAGGACCAATATTCCAAAAGTCCCTATGTTGATTCCTTCATTGTTCCCGGCGTTATTCGCGTAGCGGATCGATTAGATACCGAGGTTCAGGTTACAATCTGGTAGCAAATCACGCGAGATAGAGCACTACGTAATTTCGTATTTAACATCGGGTAACGGCTTAAGATTCTTACCTACTTGCCTAAATAACACTAGCTCTCTGTCATTTTGAGCGACACCATCGAAATTGGGGTAATGGCTGGCCAGAACGCACCACCAATGGTGAGGGAATGACATGTTCCTTCGAACTTGACCTCCAACTTTCTCCGCATTTATCACAAGTGGCTGTCCTTGATTTGGAAATGCGTTTCGGGACGCCGGCACCTGTTCAGCGGACCTACCAAGATAGGCTAGGATGCTCCGAGGGCATCTAGATAAGGAATCAATCGTTGGAGACATGTTTATCGCCGACTTAGCCGGTCTAAGTGTTGGTTGGCAGTCTAGACGAGGCGAGCGTTTAATGATGGGTGCACTTTTGTTTTTCAAGTGATTGCTAACGCCTGACAAAATGGTTAGTATCTAAATGCGCCTCCTGCCAGCGTTGTTAATTGAGGATAGTTCGCCACGGGGATGGGCTCTGGTTATGACGGTTTTGAGGTAGGGACAGACACACTGATCACACGTTGCTTGATGGGGTCAGGACATGGTTGTATCCTATTTGGGGTCCTGAAGCTGGAACTTCTGTTAGCGCTGCTATAGCCACAACTGCCGGTGTTCCGATATCTACCAACACAACATCAATACTACCCCAGATGTCACTGCTTTGGGGCTCAATTTATCATTTTTCAAGTGGACCGTGGTAAAGTGCCATTGCCATGCCACCCTGTGCGAGCTGGGTTTATCCAGGAAGAGATTGTGTTTGAACCTTTTATCAATATCCCTCTGGAGACAGATCAAGGTTAATCCAAGAAGACATTGACGATAAGTTTCATCTTAAATTGCTGCATCAGCTAAGGGTTTGGATATTTTGTTTCCAATTAAAATTGGGATTGGACGATGTATACTGCAAATCAGACAGTTAACGGAAGGTAATGGTCTCATGTAAACAATATGTCTCTTATCGTCTATAGTCTCACCACTCACTGTCTAGTCACTTATACAGCAATAATACAAAGTGATACAAAGACCTCAAGCATGCCTTTGCCTCCCTTTCCCTGCATTCCATGCTCCATCCCACGACAAAAGTCCCCCTCACAGTCCGCTATAGTGCTCACCTTCAATCGGCCTATCAACATCTTTATCTTCTATCCCGAATCCCAAGTGGCCAACCCGACTATCATCACTCTTCCCGTTATCACCCTGCCCCATTTCACCTTATTCTTCGCCACATCCTCAAGCTCTTCCACCTCTTCCTCCCCGATAAGCCTAGCACGAGTGCTATCATGCTCGCTACTACTATCGAGATTGTCCATTTCAATCGTGTTTTTATAGACTTGGCTGAGTTCCTTCATCCGCCCTCGTAGCTGTACATGACAATGATTACGTGCCGCCAGTGTGCCTTTTGATCTTGTTAGCCAATCTTCCCTCCGCCACAAGAGGGAAAGACATATACCAAAGACTTCTGCGGGTCATTATGCCGCTTCATATACTCCTGGAGATTGATCCACTTGCAGTTACCATAAGTCTCCTTTCCTGCTATAGACTTATTCGTGGGCTTCTTTTTTTCTCGACTTCCAAAGGTTTATCCAAAGGATGGTAGATAGAAGTATTAAGACTTAGACTTGTTATTAAAGGCTGGCGCTCTCCAACTGGCTCTAATAATACTCTCAGTGCCTGACCTCACGCGGCTGACCAGCAGGACATCTCTATTACGAGAAAAGCCATCTGCTAGACCACGTGATCTCAACAAGATACGCCGTCCGAGCCTGACACGCTGTAGCCTCGCGAAAAGTCCCGCAAGAGGATTTTCCTTTCCTCAAGCTTAATCCAATATAGCAATTCTACCTGGCTTCTAAAGTAATCAAATGCCAGTCTTAACCTAGTATTCGAATCTGTATATATTACTTATCTTGGTCTTATAAGCGCTATCACTCATCATCCTTATTCAATGCGAGGAGCGACGCGAGGAGCATAGTAGCTAGGAAGGTTATTAACGTCGCAAAGAGACCTTTCAGCCAGAGAGCCGAACACTTTTATCCCGAGCAGGAGGCCCTGATGTACCTTGCCTCTTACTAAATACTTTAATGAGCGAGGCCAAGGGAATGCGTGGAGAGCCCTCACGTCGGTAAGTGGTGGGGGAACGAGAGGATCAAACAACCTAGTCAACCAGTCAATTCGATCAGCCCTACAAATCAACGGATGCGTGGGTCTAACGCGAACTAGTGTTAACGATTGAGGTAATCAGGCTTAAATAGGCTTGAGAGTAATGGAACCAGATCCAGCCTTACATACCGTTAGAAAGGAAGACCATGGTTCGTCAGGAATGGTCCAAGACAGAGAAAATAGTAGATCTCCCCAGCGTTCCTTGAGCTAATCCCGCAAAATGTGAGGCGTCAGACCATGGACGCGTCTTATCGTATCTACTCTCCTGTCTTTTCTTGCTTTTCAAAGGTATTACATGATCCTAATTACATGAAAGGTTGCGCCGAAGGAACACGGACTTTGGGGACGAACCAATAAAATTGTTTGAAATGGAGTCGATCATTTTACTCGCGTTTCACGTATGAGTAACAGCCAGAAAGACAGAAGCATTTCTGTACCATATCGACACTTGCAGTTGACGAAGGATATTATCAACTTCTCCGAACTTGGTATTTAACAAGGATACTGCTGTGCAGTAGCCTGAGGCCCTCATGCAGTGAGATTCGAATGGACACGCAGACGGAGTTGAGATCTTCCGCTGCTTGACGTAACCCCAGAAAAAAGAAAGTCCAGTTTGTCGGGGATATTTCATCTGTTTCGCGGCAGGCAATGAGCAGGTAAGTGGATACATAAGTGCTTTTCATTTTTGTGATCGGACAAGGTTGAGATTCAAGCCAGGGGTAATAAGACCCGTACTACGCAGTAATTAGACTACGGTACAGTATGTGTCGTATCAGGCTAGGTCAGATACTGTACTTTAAAGTATGTATGAGTCTTGGCGCTGACGTGGAGTGCTTCTGATCATGATGGAGGGACCTACCCTGTAGGGCGAATGTCACCGTAGTTGATTAGGTCGGAAACTTGCAATTGCCAGGTTTGGTCAATTTTATGGTAATCTGGGATCATGACTAGCCAGCCTCATGGCGAATGATCTGTTCGTTAGGATGAGGTCTTAGATTTACGTGTCACAAGTTGTAGTTCCAGTTGAGTATACAACATAACAGAAAGCCACCGTTTACACTAATCGGCACTGGACATAGACAAAAACCTGATACATGTGACTGCATAACTTGAAAATCAATTTCTAAATGGCACGAGACCTTTCACCTGGATAAGCTTGTTCATCGTCATATCTCAATGTCTCCTCTTTCAATTCCAGCAGAAATTCTAGAACTACTTTGCCCATAGTTCTACCTCTACTGCAGGAAGAAGCTTCTCACGAACAATCCTACTTTAATGTCGTCGACCTATACAGGCCTCCTGGAATACGGACGCTCTTCGCCCTATGCCTAATGTGCAAAGACCTAGCGCGCGTAGCGCAGCCATACGTACTTCATCGACCGCTAGAGTGAGTCTTCTTTCGCTTAGTGCAGATCATTCACGGGCGTCCTTACCTTGGCCATTTCGTTAAGCATCCCTCTAGGGCTCGTCTCCTTCTGTCGCACTGGCACCCGGACGCTCGTTTCTACGATTTCTTGGATTGTGTGCCTACTTTTCTAGATGAATGTGAGAATATGAAACATATCAGACTGCGTCACGATGCCCAAAATTACGAGTGCAATCTCAAACCCAAGTCTTTGGTCAGGCGGCTCAACCTTCCGAGGTTGACGACGTTTGATGATGAGCGTGATACTCTGCTCATCGCCTTCTTGACTGGGAAGAGATGATGCTTTGTTCAGGCATGAGGGGAAAGGGACTTTTTTTTTTTTTTTTTTTTTTTTTTTTTTTTTTTTTTTTTTTTTTTTTTTTTTTTTTTTTTTTTTTTTTTTCAAGTGCCATGACTGGAATGTTAATGAGGAACAAAGATGCTGTCAGAAATCTGGCCCTCGGCCTCTCTGTCTCGGTGTTTGAGGACTAAGGAAGTTGCAAAATCTTTCTGGAATTTCAGTTCTCGAAACGCTCCACATCCATAGCTCAATGTTGACAAGCGAGTTTGACGATCTGCCGAGAGGCGATTGGATGATCTCTGAGATCCTTCCGTTCTCTATCAAGGAATTCGGAGTCATGGGCCAGCCCAGGAGAGACCTGTATGGAGACTTGATAGACCTCATCACCACATCAGATGTGAGACATCCGCATCTTCAAAAGGTAATCGTCGCGAGTGAAGATATCGAGAAAGAAAACTGCTCCGATTGGATCAGGATCTCGACCTCGGCTTGCGATGAAACAACGTAGTTTTTGACGCAGGAGCCACCGCACTGGAAAGCCCTCATCACATCATGCCGCTGTCTGACTGGACGGATGAAGTGAGGTTGAAGGAGCACTCGTAGGAATTTTAGGGAGAAGTGATAGCTGATAGCCCAATGAAATATTTGCCGAGGCAGAAGGCAAGTTTGTAGTTGAAGATGAAACGATTTGATCTATATCTCCGTTTCTTAACGATGTGATACCCGATCCTTCGGAACAGCCGTTTCAGATCCTTCTTGGAGCTGTTTGACTGCAGCATAGCCACGCAGGTAAACTATTCTAGGTAATTATTGCGAACTAGCTCGAAGACGGGAGCGGCGGCTAGCGACTCAGCTGAATCGACAATTGTCACCATTAGCTTTTTAGCTTGTGGGGTCGGCACTTGGCGGTTTCACGGCGTAAGGTTTTGATGAAGAAGGCCACATGGCTGGACTAACCTGGCGTTGACCTGATGGGCGCCTGTGTATTTGTGGAGATGATGGTGAGATGTTGCTTCACTGCTGTCGTTGACCACTATATTCTCAACAGCCTCGGTAACCTTATTAGTGCTGGGGTGACGTTTATTGATGGATGAATTTGAGATTCTAATGACCTCGCTGCATCGAGTTCGGTATCACTCAGAGAGACAATATAGTTACAACAGCCTCGGGCCTTTCAAAGATAGTGTGAAGATCGGCAAGCCAACGACCCAGTGAATTTGCAGCATCAAGATCCCGACAGTAGATTAACTACCCGCCTTCATTCCAGCAGCGCCTCCAACTTAAATGGGATAATGTTTCCGTTCTCGCACCGCAGCGTTAAAGAAACCCTCTGCTAGTCAGTAGACTAGCACTGTATTTTACTTGGGGACTGACTCAGTCTAAGCCTGCACATAGCTTGCGAAGGATGGCACATACCATGTTTCAATTACAATACGAGACGCTAGAACTTGTTAGCAAGTACTAGAGTACAGAAGATACCGCTAACCTGGCTGTCAATCATAATTATAGTTGGCACCAAACCACGCGGTTCTATTTCCGTTCCATGACGAAACGAAACTATTTAAACAAGTGTAGGTGAGTGTATAAGGGCTAAATAAGCCTCCGGGGGGCACTTGGACAGCCAGTTAGGGAAGAACCGCCGCCCTGGCGTAAGGGATTCAGGGGGTTAGACGGAATATACCGATTTTTGGGGCCTCATTTCAGGGCCATGGGGCATCAAACCACAAGCGGACAAGGCTGAGAAAGCTAACGCGTTTTGGCTTTAGTTCTGAAACCGGAAATACTGTCATATAGTTTCTAATGCTGCGCCGTAGGCATACTGCAGACCGTGCGCTTGCATGCTCTTCTTCCTTTTGCCCACTTTCACCTGTGTTTCAGGTCCTTGGAAGAAGCAAAGCGTAGGTTCAGAGTCAAAGCGCAGGAACTGACCCAGAAGCCTGGTCCGCATTGTGCCGTGCTGTTGGTTGTCAGGTTGTGTTGTCGGTCGGCTGTCCACTTTATCGATTGATTGATTGACATTGCATGCCGTTGTGAGTTAATCACTTAGTTCAAGGCTTTACCGTGACCCGTCTGCCCGTTTCATTTGTCCATGCTACCGTTTCGTTGATCAGCGGAGTTCAACTCTAGTAGCATCCAATACACGGATGAATTTCCTACTTCGATGACACCTTGCGAAAAGACTGCCGAAAGTGATGTGTCGTAAACCTTGTCCATGACTCGATCTGTCATTGTATCACTGACTGGCCTGGATTACGGGCTGGGCGGGAGCTAGATGTCCATAACAGGGTGACTGGTGGACACCTTTGAAGCCATGCTACTCTGTTTTGTGATGGATCATTCTTGGGACTGTGCGATCAAATCGTCTCGACTCTATACTGCAAAAGGCGTTAGTCTCATGAATGCCGAGACATACGCATACGATGCTTTTTGATGAGAATAAATACCTGTCTTCGCCCTCGATATTGTAGATTAGAAAAACAAGCCTCAACAGTCTCTCACTCACTCAACAGCCTCTCTTTCAAACTTTTTGCTTTCTCTGTTTCTTAATCTTCTTCTCAGTCACTCTTTCAGAGCCTCGGTCTCTCAATCAGTCACACATCAAAACACTAATCACAATGAAGTTCTCCATCGCCACAGCTCTTCTCGCCGCCACGGCCTCTGCCCTCCCCGCAGCACAGGACGCTGCCCTCCAGGCTCGTCAGATCAGCAGCACCCGCAACGACCTCAAGAACGGCAACTCTGGCAGCTGCCCCGGTGTCATCTTCGTCTACGCTCGCGGCTCCACCGAGCTTGGCAACATGGTAAGTTGTCAATACCACTCTACTCTCCACTGCGATTGCAACAAGACATATGCAAATCTGACTTAACTTCCTAGGGTACTCTGGGTCCCCTCGTTGCCCGAAAACTCGAGTCCAAGTACGGCAGGAACGGAGTTTGGATCCAGGGTGTCGGTGGTGCTTACATTGCTGGTCTTCCTGAGAACGCTCTTCCCCGTGGAACTTCCCCTGCTGCTATCCGCGAGATGGTCGGCCACTTCAACGACGCTAGCCAGAAGTGCCCCGATGCTGTTATTATTGCCGGCGGTTACAGTCAGGGTGCTGCCCTCGCTGCCGCTTCCGTCACCGACGTCGACGACTCTATTCGCGAGAAGATTGCTGGTACCATTCTCTTCGGCTACACCAAGAACCTCCAGGTGAGTAACAGCACTGCCCTTCTCCATTACGGTTCATGGCAAGATTTCTAACCTCATCATCTCAGAACGGTGGCAAGATCCCCCAATACCCCGAGGACCGCACCAAGGTCTTCTGCAACATTGGTGATCTCGTCTGCACTGGCACTCTTGTCATCGCTGCTCCTCATCTGCTCTACCAGACCGATGCCGCTGGCCCTGCTCCTGCCTTCCTGATTGAGAAGGCCGACGCTGCCATTGCCGGCAAGGCCGCCTAAGGGAATCAGACTCTTGACGATGACATGTAATGGCTGATTGAGGGAGAAAATGAATAGGCAGGCCTGTTCTTGAGGACTTTTTATGAGGTACACGTTCACTTGAATTATTTCTTAGTTTCTTTTTATGAATTGAACCAGCTGGTAATATCTTTTCTTAACTCGGAGCTCTCCCTTCCATTAAGTGAAATAATTGATGTGTGTCGGTAATTTGGGTTTATCTCGGTAATAATTTAGGATGGGATGAGATTAGATCTCTTGCAACCCCGACATGCATCTGACCATCGTGTAGCGCTTAATATGGCAACCCCTTCGCTGCCGGCCTCATCGGTCGTGCTGGGGCACCGGCTATTTTGGGAAACCTCATGGTCCATTTGTGCTAGGGTTCCCTGGCAAAGCTATAATCCTGGCCATGTTGAACAAGATGTTGACAAGTGGTGAGTTGAATGTAACGCTGCAACCTCATCATATTGCTTCGAGACTTATGGCCATTGTTCACGACTTTGCTTTCAGGAAGATGGTTTCAGAAATGAAGTTTATGCAAATTCCTTATGTAACGCCCCTTCTATAGATGCACCTTGTTCTATCCCAATAACCTCTAGTTCACCAGATAGCTAACCTTTGACTTGCCCTTACTCCTGGAAATCTTCTTCACTGTCGTTTTACCACATTGGTCTGTAGTATCGACGTGCGTTCCTCCACATGGATAAACCTCTGCTCCCACAATTCTCACGACCCTAAACTTCTCACCAGGCGCTACAAAGCTCGCATCAGGAGTGAGATGCTCCAATCCATTCTTTCGGAAATCTTCCTCATCCCAAAACTCAATCTCGACAGGCAGCTTGGCGGCGATGAACTCATCGACTTTGGCTTGGATGGGCTCTTTCCACTTCCCTTCAATGAGGCCTTGGAACTCGCATGATGCAGAGTCCGGGAAGTGGGAAGCTTTGAGTTCTTCGAAACCTTCGACCTTGTCTTTCAGAAGGTGGTTCACCGCTGAGCCGAGGACGTGGCCGGCGGTGTGGTAGCGAGAGTAAAGGAGGCGTTTCTCGACATCGATGTCCGTAGTGACCATATCGCCCTCGCGGAACCTTTGATCTGACTCGAACTTTCCAAAGTGCAGAACCTGGCCATCGCGCACGGCATCCATGCGAGCAGAAGCAACAGAAAAGGAGGCACCAGGTTGATTGCCCATCTTTCCAACATCAGAGGGCTGGCCTCCGCCTTGAGGGTGGAAGATTGTCTGTTCCGTGACAACAGCGAAGTCGTCATCGGTGCCCTGCTTAAATAGCTCACGGTTCTCTTCTTCGAGAGTATTGAAAGGGCGAATTGCTGTGATGCGTGTAACGAGGGTGTGAAGCTTTGCATTACGCTGGAAAGCGAGAACCGTCCGTGCTGACGAGGCCATTTTTGGAAACGGAATGTGATAAGAGTTGAAGGTTTTGTGTGGGTTGAAGGAGAATCTGAGTAGATATAAAAAATGAACGAATAATGTCGCTCGAATTGCCACATATACAGAAGCCCTCGAGAGACGCGCGCTAGTAAGAATGGGGCATAGCTAGACGGTCATTTACAAGTTCCAGGGCGTAGGGCGCGCTGCGATTGAATTCACAGGGCGCAGGCCACTGGGTGGAACACTGAAGAACACAGTGGAAGCCCCCGCGTTTCAATCACCGCACAACTAACAAGTGTGAGTGAGTGAGACTGGATAGCAAATAGAATAAGTCACTTCATTTCTATTAAACAACCTGTTTCTTCTTTTTCACAGTATGTTCAACGCCAAACCCTCCCAATGTAATCGTTTAGAACAACTTCTTCACTTTTTCACTCCTCTCCTCCTCCTGCTCACCCCATCTATCCTCCCATAGATCTGACGGCACATACTGCCGGCCCATGGGAGCAGCACCCATTCCCCATCGCGTCTTCATCTCATCGAGAGTGACTGGTTTTACTAGTTCGTATAGCTCGAGAATGGGATATCCGTACTTGGACACTTTGCGTCCAGCGTTGAAATCTTCATTGCCAATGCCAGCTGGTTCAGTGGGCGCAGAGCCTGGTTCATGGCGTGTGTCGGGTGGAATGACGGCAATATGGCTGTTAGAACGAGTCAGTAGTGATCGATCAGGTATGCAAAAGTCAAACTCACGTTATTGAGGAGGATCCTCCACCATCACCAGTCTCATATAGCCAGAGTCGACATACGCCATCCTTTAGGCGGTACTTGCGGTATTCGTGGTTCTTCTCACGGCTTACGATGTTAGCCAGATGCTCAGGTTTGATGGCGAGTAGCACATCGGTAGATACGCGCTCGGTGGGAGGTTGAGAGCTGCTTTGAGACATGGTTATTGTAGATGGAGAAGAAGAAACTGAAATAAGATTTAAAATTGAATGAATTTATACTGTCGCTGCCTAGGTTTATGATTCACCAACCCAACGAAGTCAATCTATCGTTCGTGGTACCAGCGCAGTCTGTATCCGGAGCTAATTAAGTGGTTCATTCAGTGCCCGACCAGATTAACTCAGACGGAGGTCCTTTATAAAAGCTGAATTTGTCTACATTGGCTGGGATATCCATCCCCTCTAGAGTGCCGATAGTTGTTATCATCAGCTTCCGTGCTAGTAACTGCTTTCCCGCTATTCTATCCATTTATTCTGCCTCAGCCATGCCTCACACAACAACGGCCACTTTGACACTGGCAAATCCTTATCACTATCCAACGCGAATCCATGAGGCGCATCAGAGAAAACATGTAGCTCAATCGGCGCACCACACTTTGTAAATCCTTCCGCTAAGCGATATGCGTTGACAACTGGTACAACGGGGTCATTGTTAGAATAGACAATAAACGTAGGCGGTGCCGGAGAGTGAAGTTGCACGTCAGGCTGTACAACATTGTAAAACTCCTGCTTCTCTTTCGGCGGTAGTGGTGGTTTGTTCTCGATGATCTGGCGGCCGACTGCGTTTGTTGAGATTGGTCCGTACCCAATGATGGCGAAGTCGATGAGTGGGATCTCAGGATCGGGCGGTGTCCAAGCGTCAGGATAATCTGCTACGAGTGCAGCACCGAGATGACCGCCCGAAGAAAGACCGCAGATGCTGATACCCTTCGGCGCGAAACCGCTTTCCGCCATTATCTTCAGAGCTCTTCTCCCGTCATCTAGAGGTGCTTGAGGACTTGTCTCGCTATCAGGGAAGCGATGCACTAACACAAACGCGTAGAAGCCAAAACCATTCAGCCACTTCGCAACGCTGATGCCTTCGCGACCAAGCATGAGCTCGATATAACCTCCACCTCCAATGATCAGAATACCGCGGCCATTGGGTTTTGTTGGGCGGTACCCTAGGATCTGAGGGCTGTTGACTTTGGTTACCACAGCTTGATCGCCTGGTGTATCAGTAGAGAATGCGTCTTTGAGGGGACAATCGTCCCATAAGGACCATGATTTGTCTGATCCATACATGATGTGTTCTTGTGGAGGGTTGAGATTCTTTTGACGAAGTTAAGTCATGGCATTGTTGTGCGGGGATTGATGTTGCGGTCTCGCCAGAACATCAGCCCGAGATGCCGAACATTGGGGGTTAATGCAACAACGGATTGATTGGGGTCACAGCAGAAGAGATGAGGCACATTGCGATAGAAGACCTAGCTCAGACCATCGTTTCATTTACACCGAGGCAGATTATCTAACTATACAGACATTATCGTATCCTGAGCGAAAATAGGTCTGAACTGCTGCTTCGCTAACACGATCACAATTACATGTGCTCATGACGCGATTGAGTCTCTACCGATTGAAATTTATTCTATTATGTATCTAACTTGAGAAGTTACGTACTAGCATTGAATGAGAGAAATGTTGAAGGTTGTCCCGCCGCCTGCTGGTCCTGTGCAATATTGTTTTGCAACTTCTTGTTCTCTTCATCAAGTTTATCAGCGACGTCCTCACCTTGAGCCTGTTGCGCTTCGAGTTTGAGAACGGTAGCAGTCAGCTTAAGAACCTTGTTCTTGATCTTTCCACGCTTAAATCTGTTAGCTGAACCATCAAAAATGTAATAACGCGCGCCTTACCTGAAGAGCATCAGCTTCTTCTCCAGAAGCACCCTCAATAGCAGGATTGAACGCATCCGTCTCAGCGTCGTTTGCTATCTGATTGACGCTGTTCAAAAAGTCGAGATCGGCTTTCTCAACATTTGACAGATCGCCGGGGAGACCGCTGAGCTTTTGTAGAGCTTCCTGTTGAGCGTTGCCCGCTGTGCCGCCACTGATAGAGAGATCATTGTATGTGGATTGGGCGAAAACGGCTCGTTTTGTGATGGGGTGTGCGATAGCGTTGGCTGCGAGGCCGATGAGAATGCATGTGAACTTCATGATGTTTGGCGTGGTGAAAGAGACTTGAAACAAGCTTGGTAGAATGGAACTAGTAGATAGAGGTTGTTTGTAAATTGATTGGGCAGACCAGCTGTGTGTGATGGTAGCAAAGGCTGTTGCAATTGGAACCAGAGTTGAGAAAAGATCGTCGACTTTGCACGGCATTATAACCACCACGCAATCTGCTACTTAGGGGTAATCAGTAATCTGGATTCCGAGCAAACACTTACCTGAAGTCTGTTCCCATATCCTCCTCAGAGGAACCCTGTTTGAGCAGAAAGCACTGTCTTCAAACATCGCATCCTCATTAGCGATCATACTTTTAAGCATGAAATGAAGCATTTAAGACCGGATACTAAGTTTTCCGGCTGTCTACAACATGTCGACTAGTTTGCATCGGGACACTTCGCAGAGCTGATAGGCTGAAAACTGTTTCGTAAGAGAAGAGTCTCAAGTGAGTGCTGTAACAAGGAGTATCCATGCTCGTCGCACACTGTTTCACCACGTTTCGGGTTCCAGATGACAGCGTTCCCAGACATAAACTGATGTATTGACCGATATCAGTTTAACAAATAACGGAAGGCATTACGCCAAGTATTTTGACACGGGCTTTAATAATGACTCACGATGCATATCAGTCGGGGGCTGACAATGCCAAGACACATAGGGCTTTTAGGCCACAGGCGCACCAGGTGTATGCACTATTCCGTTCAGTTATAGATAAGACCAAGTTTGTACAATGCCTACTAAAATGTAATATCTGGTCCAAAACAATGAATGGAAGCTCGTTGCGGTCGCAAATGCTGAATGGAAAAACACGTGGCCTGTCGCCCATCAATCTTCCATAGCACTCTGAAAATCAGTTTACGATGACAAGCAAGGGATTGTTGATATCGGAAATATTAACAACTACATCAGTTGGGCTGATCAAATATATGTTCGCAATCGCCGCAAATCCGACAATAACTACATTTCGACAGTCGGACTTATTAAGTCATCTGAGTAAGACAAGCAAACAAGCTTAAACAGTCGGGGCATGGAACAATTGTGACCTCGGATTGTTGCTGATTGGTCAAGATAACCTCGTCCACGGGCAGTGCCGATGATTGCATTTGGGCTTTTCGGCGATTGTGCCGTCGGGTCCCAAGCTCCGAACTACTTGTGTTCATACTGCGTAATACTCACAATCCCTACGGTTTTCATGGGAATACGATGCCCGCAACTCGTGGCGAGCTGCCAAGAGATCAGATTAAACAAAGTGTACATAAACTCGGCTTAGCCTCTTGAAACACAAGACCCAATTTGAACAGGCTGTAGTACAAAGGCTCGACATCTTTTGAGATCTATGGACAGTTGTTTACAATTCAAAGATCATATAACAGACAACTAATAATCATGAGAGTCGCAACATTGAGTCTTCTGGTAGGTCTGGCAGCTGCAGTCTCTGCCTATCATTCCTCCGAATACGAGTTTGGCATCATCGGTTCAAGTCCAGGTGGCGGAACTCTAGCGTGAGTGATGCTATCGAGGGTTGGTACCCTTTAACTGGCAATAAGTTTAGCGCAAATCTTGCTCGCACTGGCCACTCGGTCTTCTTAATCGAAGCAGACGGTAGTCAAGGTGATAATCCATTGCAACGTATTCCAGCCATGCAAGTCGGCCCAAATTACTTTGGCGATAATTAATTCACAATTCTTGTCAGGGGGCGGACAGAGTAGCAGAGCACCCCAGCATGTCCTGCTCATTCTATGTCAACCATTATCAGAATGAGACACAGGCCCGACGAGACTCCAAGTTTGCTTACAGGTTTTCCAACGGCACCTTTCGGTCTGGAATTGATCCGCCTCAGGACGTAGAACCGTATGGATATCCTTCGCAAAGCAAGTTCACGTACTTACGATTACAGACTTGGTATCTTGTATCCTCGAGGCGCTACTTTGGGTGGCTCCTCTCAGCTCAACGCGATGAACTTCGCGATACCGCCGGACCGAGACAGGGACTATATTGCTGAGCTCACTGGTGACGAGTCCTGGCGAGCCTACCGCATGCGAGACCTGTTTATTGACGTTGAGAATTGTACATATGCGCCTGAAGGCACTCCGGGTCACGGCTTTGGTGGCTTTGTTCAAGTAAGACATCGACTAATTATCGGGATTTGTGCCAATGGAAAGGTAAGAGCGTCAGGAATAACATCTCCTACGTTACCGGTCGACCAGGTGTAGTTGAGGTTCTTCGTCATGCGTACAAAGCCACGGAAGGGATTGATGTCGATGATAGGGACGATATTCAACGACTGATTTAGCGAGACGTCAATCGGTTTGATGCTGACCGGTACTCTCCAGGGGTATATCAGGTTCCCGTTCACGTCGATAGTCTCAGACAGCCCGATG
The DNA here is from genome assembly GCA_011034095.1 of Fusarium cf. aywerte. Lineage (NCBI taxonomy): Eukaryota > Fungi > Ascomycota > Sordariomycetes > Hypocreales > Nectriaceae > Fusarium > Fusarium cf. aywerte. The sequence goes on from WETZ01000001.1 coordinate 64,362, forward strand.
GTGCATGGCAATACTTACACGAGACACAAACGGCCACAACAAGAGACGGATCGGCCATATATCCTTTGGCCATTAGCACCCACTCGCTAGCCACTCGTGTGCTATTCGAAGATGACAACAGCGCGAAGCCCCGAGCCTATGGTGTTGAATATCTCAAGGGAAAGGGGCTATACTCGGCCGACAAGCGCTATGACGAGTCTGATGTTGGTCACTTGATGAATGTTACTGCATCTCGAGAAGTCATCGTCGCTGGCGGAGCTTTCAACACACCACATATTCTGTAGCTCAGTGGTGTTGGGCCTCGTGAAGAGCTGACTCGTTTTCGGATTCCCGTCTTAGTTGACCTGCCTGCGGTGGTAAGTGCTCCGGCATAAGACGATGACTGTACTAATTACTCCAAGGGGAATTACCTGCAAGATAACTACGAAGGCGGCGTTACTGTCGAAGCAGCCGCGCCGTGGGAAAGCAACCCTTTCGTGTAGTTTCACGCTCCAAGGCAGTGACCCCTGTTATGAAGAATGGAAAGCTTCGCATACCGGACCACACGGTGAAGGCGCAGCACCAATCTCGCTTCTCTATCGCTCCAGCGTCAGTGAAACTAATGACACAGATCTATATCTTTTCGATGCCGCGGGCACTATCTTCGGAGATTATTTTCCTAGCTACTCAACTTGGCAAGCACCTCTCACATCCTAGTTCTAGTCTATCGTCGAAATGCAGCCCGGGAATAAGGCTAGTACCATCACACTTCGTTCTAAAGAGCCGCGTCAGGCTCCGGATATTAACTTCAATTTCTTCGCTGGGAAAGGTGAACGCGACTTGAAAGCTATTCAAGAGGGTATTGAGCACGCACTACGCATCTTCAACTCCACGGGCGGTCTCTACGCTCCTTTCAGAGTTGTCGAGCCTCGACCCGATGTCGATATTCGGCAAGGGATTATGGACGAAGCATTCAGCCACCATGCGAGTTCCTCTTGTCGCATGGGGCCTGCCGGTGACAAGGGATACTGTGTGGACTCCAAGTTCAAGGTCAATGGTGTTGAAGGGCTTCGAATTGTGGGCGTGTCGGTGTTTCCGCGCACACCAGGCGCTTTCCCTACTGCCCCAACCTTCATGATCAGTCAAAAGGCTTTTGGTGAGATCATGCCAGACATCCAGCGGCAGTCGTGAGTATGAGGCCCAGTGCAGTGTAAAATCGTGCACTCGATGGCTGGAGATATGATTTAAACCCGTTACAACTTATCTCATGGTTCGGGACTACATCTTGGACAAACGATGGCTAAGACTCATTGAAATGATTGGATTGAGACCATGAACTGTTTCTATATAGCGTGTAGTGCTCAATGGGAAGCTGACAGGTGTTCATAGCCATACCATACACCGCCAATCCAGTGGCAATCTATGAAAGCAGCCGCTCAGTTTGCAGATCTTCGGAAAAGCCTGGCGATACTACCCGTAAAGGCCATACTTTTCAACCGCGACGAAACGCTCTGCTTCTTGTCACTTCCTATATCCTCATTTTTCGACAGTTGAGCTTCCTGCTCTTCAGGTTCGACATATTGTGAATGCAAATGATCCATGACCCAGCATATAGCCTCTCTCACAGCATCCGGCCTCGCTTCGATAACTCCATGCCCACAATCTGGCAGATGAATATATCTGTTGTTCCGAGAAAGCTGTAACTGGGCTTTTTTTAATCTCTCATCCTCCTTGTCCGTCGCATCTAGCATTTGCTTCTGGATCACCAAAGTCGGACTGGCGAGATTCTGCTCTGCTGCGAGGGCCTGTTCGTATTGTATCTGTTTCCACCTGAGAGTGTTGCCTCGGATAACCACTAGTGGTTTATTTCCCAGAACCTTGCTTTCATATTGTCTCTGTTCAATTTTAGGATCTATTGCTGTCTCTTGGCCTGTTTCCACAAGGACCATTCCGGCGACTTGGTGAGGTCTTGACTCGAGGAAGAGTCTTGCGAAGGTGCCGCCATATGAATGTGCGACTAACACATAAGTGGAAGAGTGTTGAGACCCGTCCAAATATTCAAGCAATTCTGAGACGGCCTTTACGGGTTTTATGTTGGGGTCGAGTCGATCCCAGACGAGAACCTGATAGTCTTTGAGAAGGTCTACCAAGGGCTCCCAAGAGGTGCAAGAATCGCCAGATCCATGGAAGCAAATGATCCAAGGAAAGGCGCCATTTGGACTGCCGCGTATCCGGAAGAGATTTGCGGTATTTGGTTCCGTCTTTGACATTTTCTATGGTGTTGAAGTGTCGTTTGGTAAGACGGTGAGAGCATGGTAAGCACATGTGGGGCGGTCAAATCATGAAGTTTATGTTGCTGCCTGTGATAACATGACACCAAAAGGCCATGTACAAGCTGTCGATGCCATAGGTGCCTAGGTTTCAACAAGAGACTGATGCGATGTCTTGTAATTGCCAAACATCATACGTTTGAACTTCGGTGTAAAAGCAACACTTTGAGCTATCATCCTGTGGTGTGATCGAGACTTCGTCTGCATGTACAACTCGGACAGACTCAGTCAACGATGAATTTTCTCAAAGGAAATATCAAGCACAACTATAAAACACCTGATACAAGGTCAATGGATCGCACAACTTCCCCATGTGAACACAAAAAACTTGTCGTACGAAAATACCCTGCACCTAAGAAAACCCGCTTGTACCCGGGCGATCCGGCAACCGAGGCATTTCCTCATCTGATGTCATGCCAGTATTACTCAAGCAACAACAGACTACAAAAGCACCAGTGATGCTATTCCCAGCTCTACTCCATATCATTACGGTAGCTGGGCCGACACGATGTACATAATTCGCCGAGAAGACCACGACTTGGCGTGACGATTCCGAAATGTGAAGGTGTTGATGACAAAATAAAGCTGCATACTTGGACAAATCATTCGTGGCATGGTGCTGATTATTTTGGTGGCCTGCACTCATGAACAAGGATGTCGGAAATTTCCCCATACGCCGTATGTCCTTCCCCATGGGATAATCGCTTGGCCTTGGGGATTGCGCGCTAGAAGAAGATGGACTGGTGAGCTAAGGAGAGTGTCCCCGAGAGGGAGACCGAGGGCGACCGAATGGATGTGAAGGGGAGTTGGTGATGTCAATAGGGAAGTAGTTGCGAGCGAGACTGATGGTGCACTAACAGAATAAGCGTCTAGACATGGCAGTTCAGCGTATAAGATTTGATTATTGTTAGTACCGGATCAACAGTGACGAGTAGCACATCTTATTCCCCTAACCCAACATGGCAGCCACACTTAATTCCCCAGCTCATCAACTCATCCCAGCGATCATTACCCAGTTGATCCAACCCCCCGCAACCCGTTCATTCGTCAATGGCTTTTTGCTCATAATCATGCCTCAATTCATGCATAACGTTCGGCCCGACATTGGACCAATCCAGCATCAAGCAGCCGAGTAATTTTACCAGCAGAGTTTTCTTTTTCTTCCTTGGGTCTGGTGTCAAAATCCGGGGGAAACTGACAAGGTTACTTGGCTGCCATAACTTTCCATCACTTCTAAACCCAACCCCGCAAATGGAGTCTCCGCCTTTGAAGTCATGCATCATTGACACATCCTTGTACAGCATCACGCAACAAAAAACCAAAAGTTGGTTCGTTCCGGCTCTTTTCTCGGCCATAAACACGGGATACCCTTCCCCAGAAATGAATCGTTTAACGGTTCGTCTGGTCAACGTTGGCAGGCTGGGTAACGCACCGTTGTAGCGGTGTTCATCTCTGAGAATGTCTTCGTCGTTCTCTAGTGATAATCATAGGCGGAGTCTCCGCACCCACCGGGGTAGCATGCAGAGTGACGAACTCAAGCTCGATTAAGTCCTAAGCTAGACCTCAAGGCCACGATCGCCAAGGCCTCTCGTGATATATAAGGAACCTTGGAATGCCTTGAGACTCGATTCTTCAGACAGCGAGCAGAAGCATCACTCACCATGTTTTTCAAGAAGCTGCTCACCTCCGCCGCAGCCCTTACGGGCACTGCGCTTGCCCAGAGCAAAGCAGGCGTCGAGGACCTCGACAAGCCCCGCAGAGATCTCTTCGAGAAGGACCTCTCCAAATGTCCCGGCTACAAAGCCACAAAGCACTGGGAGACCCGCTCTGGCTTCTACGCTGACCTTTCCCTCGCGGGCCAGGCTTGCGATGTCTTTGGCGTTGACCTGCCCGAGCTAAAGCTCGAGGTTGAGTACCAGACCGAGGACCGTCTGCACGTCAAGATCCTGGACACCAACAACACCGTTTACCAAGTTCCAGACGACATCTTCCCACGTCCAGGATTTGGTCAGTGGGCTTCGCCTAAGAACTCCAAGCTCAAGTTTGACTTCAAGGCGGACCCTTTCTCATTCACGGTTTCGCGAAGAGATACCGATGAAGTACTCTTCGATACATCGGGCAGCGATCTTGTCTTCGAGAGCCAGTATGTCTATCTCAAGACTAAGCTCCCCGAACATCCTCATCTCTACGGTCTTGGCGAGCACAGCGATCCCTTCATGCTGAACTCGACCAACTACACCCGCACCATTTACACCCGCGACTCGTACGGCACACCCAAGGGCCAGAACCTGTACGGTGCTCACCCCATCTACTTCGACCATCGAGAGAATGGCACCCACGGTGTTTTCCTCCTCAACTCTAACGGTATGGATGTCTTCATCGACAAGAAGAAGGATCAGCAGTTTTTGGAGTACAACATCATCGGTGGTGTTCTGGACTTTTACTTCGTTGCTGGGCCTTCTCCTCGTGAGGTCGCGAAACAGTACGCCGAAATTGTTACTCTACCTCTCATGGCACCTTACTGGGGCCTCGGCTTCCACCAGTGCAGATACGGCTATCGTGATGTTTACGAGGTTGCTGCTGTCGTGGCAAACTATTCCGCTGCTGGAATTCCGCTCGAGACTATGTGGACGGACATCGACTACATGGACCGCCGTCGCATCTTCACCATTGACCCAGAGCGTTTCCCCGCTGATAAGTACAAGGATCTCGTCGACACAATCCACGCACGGGATCAGAAGTACATCGTCATGGTCGACCCAGCTGTGTACGACGTTGAATCCAACCCTGCTCTTGACTCTGGTCTGGAGTACGACACTTTCATGAAGGAGCCCAATGGTTCGGACTACCGGGGTGTTGTATGGGCTGGACCTAGTGTCTTCCCAGACTGGTTCAACCCCAACTCGCAAAAGTATTGGAACGAGCTCTTCGAGAACTTCTTCGATGGCGAGCACGGTCCTGATATCGATGGCCTCTGGATCGATATGAACGAGCCTGCCAACTTCTTCAACCGCCCTTATCCCGGAAACAACACTACGCCTGAGAAGTTCGCCGAGGTCGATGGTGATCCTCCCAAACCTCCTCCCGTTCGTGATGGCCCTCCAGCTCGCATCCCTGGCTTCCCTGAGAGTCTCCAGCCTCCTTCATCTCGCTCCGGCAGACGCGAGGTTACTTCCCTGGCCAAGACCACTATCACCAAGCGTTCCGTGGCAGTCCGCACGCCTTCTCAGAACCGTGGCGTCGGAAACTGGGCGATCAAGAAGCACTGGGGCCAGAACAAGTACGGTCGTCTCGGCTCCAGCTGGCAGAACGGCAAGAAGACCGGCTCTGGCTGCGGCCCTAACGAGTGCAAGGGTCTTCCCAACCGAGATCTCATCCAGCCTCCCTACATGATTCAGAACGGCGCTGGACCTACCCTTGCCGACGGTACCACTGATACCGATCTTGTGCAGAGCGGAGATTATCTCCAGTACGACACACACAACCTGTACGGCGCTCAAATGTCGACACATTCGCACAATGCTATGCGCGCTCGACGTCCCAATAAGCGTGCTCTTGTCATCACTCGCAGTACCTTTGCTGGTTCTGGCAAGGATGTTTCCCACTGGCTTGGAGATAACCTCTCAATCTGGGATCAGTACCGCTTCAGCATTGGGCAGCTTCTCCAGTTTGCTTCCATCTACCAGATCCCCGTCGTTGGTGCTGATGTCTGCGGCTTCGGCGGCAACGTCACTGAGACTCTTTGCGCCAGATGGGCTACCCTCGGAAGTTTTTACACTTTCTTCCGCAATCACAACGAGATCACCGCCTCTTCACAAGAGTTCTACCGCTGGCCGAAGGTGGCCGAGGCCGCCCGTAACGGCATTTCTATCCGCTATCAACTCCTCGATTACATTTACACTGCCCTCTACAAACAGAACCAGACCGGTACTCCTACCCTCAACCCCCTGTTCTTCAACTATCCCAACGACAAGAACACATACTCTATTGACCTTCAGTTCTTCTACGGTGATGGCATCCTTGTCAGCCCTGTCACCAAGGAGAACAGCACCGAGCTGGAGTATTACCTCCCTGACGACATCTTTTACGAGTGGTCAACCGGCAAGCCCGTCCGTGGCAGTGGCTCATACGAGTCTGCTGAGGTCGAGCTCACTGATATCATGGTTCACTACAAGGGCGGCATCATCTACCCTTTGCGTGTTGAAAGCGCCAATACTACTACCGCTCTGCGCAAGAAGGGCTTCAACCTTGTTATCGCACCCGGCCTCGACGGCAAGGCTTCCGGTTCCTTGTATCTCGATGACGGCGAGTCTGTTGTTCAAGATGCTGTGTCTGAGATCGACTTTACCTACACCAAGGGTAAGCTGAGCATGAGTGGAACCTTTGAATACGATGCAGGTGTCAAGATCGAGACGATTACTGTTCTTGGTGTTGATAAGAAGCCCAAGGGTACGGACCATGCCGACTATGACGAGGAGAACAAGAAGTTGACCTTCGCGGCGGACGTGCCTTTGAAAAAGAAGTGTTATGTTGATTTGTTTTGAGCGGGGTATCGGGATGAGATAATGATTGCACGGTTTTAACGTTCGTTGATGGAGAGATTTAGCTTCGTAGATGTACATTAGAAATCCATTGAAATGCTTATTTAGCCCTGTACAAGTGAGATATTACGTTGGTGATAATTTATATTTGACTAGCAAAAGGTATATAGGAAGCAGTAAAGAAATCGCTTCTGAATTAGTAGCAGAGCGTTGATCAAGACGTTTTGTTCAGCAGTATATAAAGATTTCAGAACTGGCAAGATAGAATTTGCACCTCCCCGATTGCACTGGGACCCTCATAACGTTCGTTATCAGTACGAGTTGAAAAGTTTCTGATACTTCTTCTGAGTTTTCTTATCGCCCACCCAGACATTGCGCTCGTCATCCACGACTTCGATATGCTCGCCAATATAGGTAGCAACCTGGCCATTGCCATAAGCAGACTTGTCAATGAAGACATGCTCGTCAGGTTCAACGACATTAGTATAGTAAGGATGTGCGAGCATGGCAGTCAAATCGTCCGGTGATTCATATAAAAACATGGCGATACCGTCAAAGTCAACGAGTTGGTTCGAAGATGGCGCAGAGGCGCTTGCGTCGGTAGGGACGATTTTGCCGCCAACACGGACCTAGTAACAGGGGTAAGTAAGAATCACTGCCATCTCTGATCGAGGGTGCGATGCACGTACCTGCTGGTACCGAGATATTCTAAAGTGAGTTGCCAGAGGAATAACCTTGGGCGCATGTTGGGTATCCCAATACTCCCAGAATTCATCACGGGTCATGTTAGGGTGGCGCTTGACATAAGTCAGCATCTGTAACAGTCCCGTATCTGAAGACGAAGATGAGACAAGGGTTGGCCTGATGAGACCAACAGCAAGGGTAAGAAGTGATGTGATTTGAACCATGTTGTTTGTTTCTACAGGTGTGAGTTGACGAGATTGAACAATGAAGACAGGGGAGATTCGTGGCTTCAGACTTCCCGAGGATGACGCCGGGTTTTAAACGAAAGAGATGGACTGGCTGTGTAAGGTGACGGGAGCTGCAGTAGCAGATGTCCGAATTCCTAGGATCAACAGCCTAGAGACAAGGTCACTGAACGGAACAAGGATATGAGGGCGGCTGAAAACGCCGCTATGATAGAACAATGGGTTAGCTGGAATGTCCAACTGAGACACACCGATCCGTCTGGAGAACAGAGTCTAATTATATGCTTGGACAATGCAAGGATCATATTCAGAATTCCAAGGGATTTAATCGAGACTTTGAAGCCTTCACTAAGCTCTGAGAATCATCGTTGATCAATTGTAGTGCCAAGACGCGGCGATTCCGCCTTTTTGATAGGAAAGATCTATGCTGACATTGGATGGAAGCTCTTCTATCCTAGGACTATGATGCATGCCATCTCTAACAAAATATTCATATTTATCTTCACCAAAACTTGGGCCTCAGATCTCTCGATTGGCGGTTAAGTACTGGACAGGAACGACGGGTTGTTGCCTGCATGTTTGCTCAGACTAGTCCTACCACCGCTTGGCAGTAAGGCTCGTCAGACCAACGCACCAATCACAATAACTATCAGCGTTGAAGCGACGACCCCACAGGCGAGGACAATAGGAACAAGACTTCACTAGCGTGGCGAAGGCATGCATCGTTTCATAGAGGAGTCTTATCACCAACAGACATCGGAAGACAATGACGGAACTCGGAACAAAGCTTCCTCATAGTCAATCTCGAATCCTGTATACGAGACTATTCCATGTAAACCTGACGACATTACGATTTCAGAAGGCAATTCCGACGAGCCGGTTTCGTCGCGCTGAAGAAGTAGACCAAGACCAACTGGGTTTTCTTCATCACCCATTGTTTTGTTGGACATTCGTTGCTTCGTTCACCAATCGTGGCTTAGTCTTGTAGCGCTGCACATACATGGAATAACAATTGAGTTGGATCACGGAAATTGTCGTATCCCACACAACGTGTGTGTTTCCTATGTGAAGATGTTGTAGCTATAATTGAGGTTGCCTCCTCATCTTGACAATTATCCAAGTCGATCGTTCTTTGGTGACAAGAAAAACTCGAATATGCCTTACCCAGTGATAAACGGCGTGACGACCTTTCTCCCACCACCTGAAGGCTACGTGGTGGACTTCGATAACACTCAGAAGCAAGATGCGCTTGAGCACTATCTCGTTTTCGTTATTCTTGGACCTTTTGCATTTTTGTGCCTTTTGCAGAGATTGTACACCAAGTATTTCATCCTGAGAAGCTTGAAGATTGACGACGGTACGTTGCGTCGCGCGAGTCTCTCTATTCTGTTAAAACTGACTTGCTATAAAGCTCATATTGTAGTTGCTTGGGCAAGTCTATCACGCCATACAAGAAAGGGTCGCGAACTAACATATTCGTCCGGTCAAGATCTGCTCGCTTATCATGCAATCGGTCCAAATATGTGAGTACTTGGATATTCCTCGTGGTCGATTTCTGTTAACCCCTGTAGGGTCCATCTCCATTGGAGGTCTATGCCATCACGCATGGGAGATGCCTATCCAAGTCTTTGAGAAACACATGCTCGTACGTCCAACCCAGCAAACAAAGTCAAAAGGATCTGTATTAACGGACCTTCATAGCGCATATATCGCCGCTCCCATATTTATCGTATGCAACAGCTGCAGTAAAACATCCCTATTAACTTTCTACCTCCAACTATTACCCTAAGTCCGGTTCCGTCGAGCTATCTTTGTAACGATTACTTTTGTCGTTCTTTATACTCTTACTATATCTGCTCTTCTTCTCTTTGTTTGTTACCCGATTCAAACAGCGTGGGATCCTTTCCGTTTCGCCAGTGGAAAATGTGTCGACAATGCTGTCGTTTATATCATCATCGCTGTGGTCAATATCATCTCGGACCTTATCCTTTTTATTATTCCTATCCCCATGATAATCCAGTTGAGAATGGCGTTAGCTCAAAAGATTGGGGTAGCTGTTCTATTCGGCATTGCTACGATGTGAGTGCACTTTCTACCGACGTAGCTGCTGGTACTCATGAGAAATGAAGCACTGCCGCAACTTCCATCATTCGCATGGTCTACCTACCCGCGCTTTTGGGAGCACTCGATATTCCCTGGGTCGCCGCGCCCGCGAACGTCTGGTCCATTACCGAAGCCAACCTGGTTATAGTTTGCGGTTCGATGCCAACGCTGCGCAAGTTCTTTAAGAGTTTTGCCCCGAAGTGGATGGAGTTTTCACCTACCTCTATGCAAGCTATTGTCGCCGAGCCTGCGTCAGATAGGCTCTCAAGATTTGAGCTAGACAAGAAGAAAAAGAAGAAGCATACTGGGTATTCGCAGTTTGATACCCTAGAGTTAGGTAACTATCCTGATACTATCAGTCAAGAGACGCAGGTGACCGCTGGGAAGACGGAGGACGATGGTTTGGGGAACGCGCTGTATAACACGAGTGAGGAGGCGATTTTATAACAGAGTAAGATTGCATACTCCAAGTCGTTCGAGGCCACATTCAGTTTATAGGTAGCTGAAGCCTAAGTTTTCAAATAAACGACTACTTTAACATCCTGTTCTGCGATAGGACAATGATTGTCGATATATCGCATTTCCATGTTTCGCCAATTGGGCAGAACGCCAATCGGGATGTGGCTTTGTGTCCCGTCGCGTTACACAAACACGCTCCATTCAGTCATCACACGCGAAGATCTTCACGAGGGGTCGGCTATGTGACGTCAATCTCAACGTCAAAGCAAGGGCGCATTGAAGGCTATATCAAAGTCATGTCCCCCAAGAGTTAACACGATGCACCAACTTCTCTGCCAATACGCATTTATCTCTTAAAGAACAACAAGCATTGTTGCATGAACTGATACCAAAGGTTGGCAGACTGCAATGATGTCTTCTTCCTTGACGCATATCGCCGACGGGACGAGCCGGGACAGAAGGATTAATGGTAGTCCCCCAGTGGATAGTGAAGGTCAACAGCATGTCTCTCGGTCGCCGGATACTTCCCTTCCGCCTACAGATCACGGAAAAGACGCTTACCTAACCTTGATGTGCTGTACAATGGCGCAGGTAATCACAGCGACATTATACTATCCCATCCAGGCTGACTCCATGATGACAGCTGCCAATATGGGGTTACTCAGTCTCATTCGGTATCTTCCAAGAGTACTACTCCCGTCCCTCAAGCCCCATCAGCAGTGCATCCTCCGGCACAATCGCTACCATCGGTGCATTGCAGCAAGGCGTCATGTACCTCATGATGCCTTTTGCATTTCTCATTCTTAGTAAATACCCCCGTCTGCGACAATACTGTGGTCCCATTGGACTTCTCGTGACAACGTCTAGCCTTACAGCTTCTACTTTCGTGGACACCATCGCGGGACTCATTGCGACTCAAGGTGCTTTGTACTCGGTAGGATGTGGCCTTCTATTCTGTCCTATTTCACATTATATGAATGAGTGGTTTGTTGAAAGGAAGGGCATGGCGCTTGGGGTCATGTGGGCGGGTAAATCGGCGACAGGTATAAGCAGTCTCATTCCTACCTCCCAGCCAGATATTAACTTCAAATATCAGGTATAGCCATGCCTTTTGTCTTTGACGCCCTACTCCGTAAGACCAGCTTGCGTGCGACTCTTTTGGCTTGGGTTGGTGCATCAGCAGCTATGAGCCTGCCGACACTGTTCTTCATCAAACCTCGAATTCCCCACCGAAGCCAAGTTCAAGTACAGCCTCTGTCCTTCAGCTTCCTCCGCTACCCATCTTTCTGGATGATGCAAGTGGGTGTAATCATACAGTCGTTGGGGTATCTCATGCCGAGCACATACCTAGCCAGCTACGCTTCGACGATCGGATTACCCAGCATCACAGGTCCTATCCTTCTCGCGTTATTCTCAGTAGCTTCTGTTCCTGGTGGAATTGTGCACGGCATGGTCGGCGACAAAACCTCAGCAACCAAAGCTGTGACCCTCGCATCGCTAGGGAGTGCATTACCCGTGATCCTACTCTGGGGTCTTAGCCTCAATCTTGCCAACCTTGTCGTCTTCGTTGTTCTCTACGGGTTTTTCGCAGGCGGGTTTAGCTCAACATGGTCCAATATGTCGTCCGATATCCAAAAAGACGACTCCGCCGCTGATTCGGCTCTCATCTTTGGAATGCTCATGGGCGGTCGAGGTATAGGTTATGTTTCTGCCGGACCATTGAGCGGTATTTTGTTGCAGGCCAAAGCGTCTTTATCTGACGAGGCTCTGGGATATGCGACGAAATTCGGGCCTATGATCATATGCACGGGAGTAACGGCTGTGTTTGGGGCATGGGCACCCATGTGGAAGGGCTTGAAAGTTGTCTTTGGTGCATGTGGTGTTAACCATCATTGAGAAAATGTAACGTGTCGCGACTTTCAAAAGGCAACCACAAAACCTTTTGGCGGTCTAGTTAATAATCATCCCAAGCGCGGTTCTGGAAGAAAGACTCCGAGCGAGAAAGCTAACTGTAATTAGCCTATTTGAAGAGTAAAGGGCTCTTCTCTTGTACAGTATCATGTTGAGGTATCGGGTATATGTCCGGCAAGCGATCAAGGTTTGAGAAGAGGACGTGGCCTGAACGGACTTAAGATCGGCTTTAAGTATCCCTGAACTTTGATGTCATAAGCAAACGGCAATTCGAGTTACACAGCATGGACAGAATTCTTACTGTAAGCACTTTAACAGTACGACGTTGAATATACTGCTTATCAGAGCAAGTTGTAATTACTATTGCCGCTTATGCTCTACCTAAACCGCAAACTGCATCTTCTGCATCCACGATATCAGAAGGAATGCAGGCATCTTTCGCAGTAGGCGTCATTGAAAGTGTGTACGTACACCTCCATAAGTGGAGCGATCTTGAATTAATAATGTTGTCCCTCCAATGGTAGTGGATCGGATACTCTGAGGCTGGGGATGGTTCTCAAGGTTGGTCTCTCTGATTGGCTTTATTCGAGAGAGCTGCTACGCTAAACTGTCGTCAGTATTTGCGTGGAGCCATTGGATCATTGTATTAACATTGAGACGCACCATGAGACAATCAATACCCCTCACTTCGGCTGGACTATCCTCAATGACATCAATTTCCTGTTTATAAAGAAAAGAGCTCCCCTCATTCTGGTTGCAGATTGAACGCTCCCATCGCTTTGACTCTTTATATTGTCTTGCAAAAACAAAACACAGCCAAAATGCCTGTTGAATCTGCTTACGACCCCAAGGACATGCTGTTCCGCCACCTGGGACCCACTGGTCTCAAGGTCAGTGTCTTTAGTCTTGGTGGCTGGTTGACATACGGTAAGATACAGACGAGAAATCAAGATTTAATGCACATCTGACAAATAATAGGCGGAACACAAAAGGGAGATATTGTCAAGCAGATCCTTCAAAAGGCCTGGGACCACGGTGTCAACACCTTTGACACCGCCGAGGTCTACGCCAACGGTGAATCTGAGATTGAGATGGGCCGAGCCCTCAAGGAGCTCAACTGGCCCCGAGATGAGTAGGAAGTCCCAAAAGCCCTGATTCACGAACAATCCAACTGACTCATCTAGATATGTCCTCACAACCAAGGTCTTCTTCGGCACAGGCCGCAAGGAGCCTAACACCCGGGGTCTCTCTCGAAAGCACGTCGTTGAGGGTCTCAAGAGCTCCCTCAAGCGCTTGGAGCAGCCATACGTTGACGTTGTCTTCGCCCACCGCCCCGACTACGCTACTCCCATGAAGGAGATCGTTGAGGGATTTACTCAGGTCATTCGCAACCTGAACCTTGCCTACTACTGGGGTACCTCAGAGTGGAGCGCTGCTCAGATTACCGAGGCTACTCAGATTGCTGAGCGCTATAACCTTATTGCTCCTGGTAAGATTTCACGCTTTACTTGATTAGTCTTATGCTGATTTTCATTTAGTTGTTGAGCAGCCTCAGTACAACGCTCTGCACCGTGAGCGCTTCGAGGTCGAGTACGCTCCCCTCTACGACCAGTTCCAGTACGGAACCACCATCTGGTCCCCTCTTGCCAGCGGTCTCCTCACCGGAAAGTACAACAACGGTATCCCCGAAGACTCTCGCTTCGCTACCAACAAGTCTGTCTTTGAGGGCACCGTCAATGAGCTCCAGACAGAAGCCGGAAAGGCCAAGATCGAGAAGGTTAGGAAGATGTCCGAAGTTGCTGAGCGTCTCGGAGGAAATGTCGCCCAGCTGTCTCTTGCCTGGGCCCTCAAGAACCCCAACGTCAGCACCGTCATTCTTGGCGCGACAAAGGTTGAGCAGCTTGAGGACAATTTCAAGGCCCTTGATCTCTACAAGAAGCTTGACGATAAGGTTATGGAGGAGATTGAGAAGATCCTTGACAACAAGCCTAAAGGCCCTGCTACTTATAGCCGTGAGAGAACTTTGGACTGGAAGCCTTAATTGATTGATGATCTAGATATGAATAGTAGACTAAGTCAATGAAGAAAAGTAAATTATATCTCAGTGCTTTGGTTATCCCACATTTCTTGTATATCTACTTCACGCGTAACCCTATCCACCACTCACTGTTATCACCGTGTATTATTGTCCTTATGAAAGTTGAAAGGAGTAAGTATCTGACCTTTCCCTTATGGCTCGAGCCATTATCAAGATGTACAAAGTGAATTCTCCTACAATTCGCACTGATTCTGGCGCAGATTACGCGATCGTCATGCGGTTAACAAGGGGGTGCAGTAAATTCAACGATACTATGTTCAAGAACTATGTACATGCCTGTATGTATACTATCAGAAGATCCAATCCAATCTCATGCTCATGACCCATCCATCATGTAAAGAATCGCCATCTATCACATCTAGCATCCAGAGGGAAGAGCGAAGCTCTCGGTTCTGCTGGAACTGCTGTACTTAGCACCAGTACCCAGACCCCGCTTCGCAAAGCCTTTCCAAAGCTCGCACTTGTTCTTACCGCCAGTCAAGGCGGTATCAGCATCAATAATGGCATCGCGAGCCTGGACCATATTGGGGTTACAAGGTTGACTATCATAAGTTAGCAAAGCTCACCATCATTTAAGAATGAACCTACAGAGCCATGCCGTCCATGACAAGCTTCATTGAAAGGTATTTTCCGTCCGTAGGGACCTTGCCGTTGAACTTGGGCATATCGTCGTCGTTCTTGCCGTGCTTGTCAATCAAATTCCACATCACCTCGTATAAGATCGACGCCCAGACTGTTCCGATGGCGTGGACGCCGGAAACACTGTTGGCGCTCTTGTAGGTATAGGGGTTAGTCGTCATGCTGGTGCTATAAGGATAGGCACGGATTCCAGCGGGCTTGTTTGAGATCCAGTCGCCCATGGGCTTATTGGCAGTACGAGTGTCCTTCGCCTTGAGGTGAATGGCGATGGCCATGAAGTCGCTCCAGCCCTCGCCCATACCACCGGATTCGCCACCCTAGAAGTTTTAGCATCTGGATGAATAGGTAAAGGCCTGAAAGACTTACAGGAAGGCATCCCGAGTTGGCCGGACCACCAGTCAGACGGTTGCTTAGACCGTGAGTGTACTCATGAATAACAACGCCAGCATCGAATGTGCAGTCGCGCTTGGGGTTGCTGGTGTCCCACAGGAACATTCGCATACGTCCGGACTGACCATCAGGAGGAGACGAGAACATCGCGTTGTTGGTGTATCCTCCGTCCTGGGCCATAAGGATTACCTGATCATTGCCCTTGCCACCAGCACCATTGTTATTAGCCTCAAAGTTACCGGCCTGCTCATTAAAGCCAAGGACATGAAGAAGATCGTGATACTTATTGGCGGTATAGAAGAGCTGAGTAACGGATGCGTCACGGTAGCTGGTGGGGTCAGACATAGAGGGAGTATAGTCATACTCGAAGGCAAGGGACTTAGAGTTGGGGCGATAGTTGTTAAGATAACTGCTCCCTCCTGAGGGATTGGTTTGCGCGATACCGTTGTTACCCCGGGTTGTGGTGTAGTTGCTTGAACCATCACTGTGCCAGGTAAATTCAGATCTAGTCAAGTCCCAAGGGTCCTTAACTACGGTGCGAGAACCCTGTGCAGGGTCATTAACACCCCACGGGCTGATTATTAGTTGAAGCTCACATCTCCAAGTTTTAGGTGAGAAGAACTTACTAAACCTCATAGGTAGCTTCGGCGACATAATCGACAACACCCACAACTTCATCCGTCTTAGCAGCATTAACATAAGTTAGAAGCCAGTTGTCGACAACGTCAGTCTCGACACGCCAAGTAAGCTTCAGCTTGCCGTCGTCAACAAGATAAGCGAGCTTAGCCTCCGGCTTACTAACAGTACCAGAAGTACCGGTGAACTCGTAGTGCTTGTCGCTTTTCTTGACAGCCTTGGCCTTTTCGGCCTGGACAGGCAGCGAGAGAACTTCAATAGTGCCCTTGAGGGCGTCTACAGGATCCTTCTCGTCTCGTTTTGTGAGAGGACCAGGCATCTTTCCCTCGTAGAAGCTATTCCCGTAGGAGAAGACTTCTCCATCAGCGCCAATCTGCTCGATCTCAGTACAGGTGTCGACTCAATAAGGTTGAAGAACTTACATTCACGTTAAAGTCAGCATTATCGATATCGATGCCGTTGACCGTTTGTTTAAAGTTGACGTGAGCAATACCGTTGGTGCCGATATAGTGGTCAGTGACCATGCGGAACTCGGCCTTGGGGAACGTAGCCTTAACTAGGTCCTTGGCAGTCTCGGTATAATCGGCTCGCTTGGCAACGACCTTGGCGCTGATATCCTCAGGGACATCCTCCTGAGAGACGTACTCAGCCATAGGTGCAAGCTTGAAGGCTTCTAGGTCAAGGCCTCGCTTGCTTAAGGGCGATGCATTGGGCGTTCTTCTGCTAGGATGGGCACCGGCTAGGCCGGTGAGTCCTATGAGGAGTAGACTATCCGAGAAACGCATGTTAAGCACGAGTGAAGGTGGTATGAACAGAGAGTGTAGATGATGAGTTGTAGGCAATTATCACGGCGATTTGTCAACTATTATATACTTCCTAACAGATAGAAACACAGTCCATTGTCTTTTGGTCCTTCCTAACTTTCCATTTCAACTGGGACTTTTGTAGATCTTGGCCAGTTAGACGCTGGACATTAACCACTGACCTATTTCGGGATTTACATGCCAAGAGAGGAAGGGTCTTTTGTCTGGGGTAATCAATTGTCCCTAAAGTTACGGCAGTTCAAGCACGCGAGCGTGGGGCAACATGAGCGATAATGAATTTATGGAGCCCGGTTGCTACCATGTCGCTACTTGTAGCATATCTTGCTATATTCTAGTATCTTGACTGCAGCAGGATAGGAAGGTCTGACGGACAAACAAGAGCCGTGAATAGAACGGCTCGGGACGAACGATTGTGAATTAGGTAGTCAGTTTCGGGTACGGAAATCACTCCTGAAAAGGACTGATAGACCGATATACGAAAGACTAGTGATGGTTCAAACCTTGGGACTTAAGCTTATCAACAATAAAGCCATGATGATCTTCATGTTGCTGGGTCTAAATTTATTCCTAGTACGGAGTAAAAAGTGTTACGTTACAGTGAAAGCCCCAGAACATTGTCGGATACGAGAAATCCCAACATGGCGTATCTTGTAAATGAGACCCTTAAGCAAAGAAGCAGTTCTCCTGTGGAGCGAACAGGCGCTTTCACCACGAAACGATCTCGTTCCCATTTGGTCAACACGATAAGAAGGCTGGAATCTATGCAAGCGCCTCCTTCGGCCCCTGCGTCGCTTGGCACTACCAGACGAGCTTCTTTTTTAGCGAGTCATGCGCCGTGTGATCTACCATCGCGACCCCTGCATGATCTCGGGACCTTCCAGGTTAGGCCATCTAGGCCGGTAATATCACCTCCGACGCATCCAATGACTTGCAGCCTCAGTTCTGTTATCAGTACCCGATGTCATTTCGATGTGACGGAAGAAGGAGAGTGGCCGACTGAGCGGTCAGATGGGCATTGGCCAAGAGTCTATATGCCGTGTGCGAGATTTAATAAGAGGCCACTGACCTGTTGGGCTTCGACTTGCCTTTTCAAATGGCTTGGTTCCAGAGATCATGTGGTATTGTTGATGTTGGGTTTGCCCCGTTATAGGAAGGTAGCAATGCTCGTTGATTGACTGCATAATCCTTTGTAATAATCTTGGCTACGTGTTATCATCCAGTACTGGAGAGTCTTACAAGCTTTCTAATGTTCAACTGTAGCCTCGGAGCTCCACACGAGAGTTCTGTTTCTTCTTTTCTGGCTAGTTAGCGTAAACAAGCTGCAGTATATGATGTTTACTGCTGGATATGGGCACGGGTACAAACGCATCTGGAATTGGGGAGGGGGGATAAAGTGAATCAATTGAGATATGTAGTCAACCTCGCAAGAAAGCCGTGGACCACTCGACAGAAAGTCCATAATGTTGACTGAAACTTATACACAGGATCGAGGTTCATTATATGAAGAGGATCATATGTCGGCTTCCATGCAGTCTCCATGGGGAGTAGAAATTCGCCGAAACTTAGTCGATTGTGAATTTGTATGCCAATTCTTGTCAACGATATTGTAGCTTCAATGGCTATGAATGTTCAGGCTCACATCTCTTATCAATATGAAAGATGAATGCCACCGTGAGTTGATCAGAAATCCCTCCCTTGGCGCAAACTTTCGTGTTCGTTGCGGGAACATAAATATCTTCACGACCTACAGTACCTCGCAGCGTCAGTTTTGGAGTATAGCTAAACGACAAACATTCCCAGCATTTGAAACTAAGGGTATCTCTGACTAGTCAGTAAGGCTGCAACCTCTCTGTAATCATTGAAGGTAGAGGTCAATGCCAGTCTGTCTGAAAGTCCTGCAAAGTCATTGGTATGTGGTGTTATTGGTCCTACGGCCAATTTGGCCGATGATGCAAGGATAAAGTGGGGATGAACGGCGAACTTGATCAGTGAGAGTCTCAACACCACAGCGAAACCACGAAATGGCCCAACTTGACCGAAGATAGAGGCCATATTGGCCGTCGGATTACCCACAGAGTCGCATTGAACTTCTGAGCCTTCCCTCGAGGTGAGAGACGACGAACCTATTTAAAGTGGCGACTCTCGAACGCTTTCGCCAAGATCTCATGATCATCAGATCAATCCAACCTTACCTACTGGACGACTTAGAGCCCCCTTTTTCCCACTATGACAGTTTCTTCTTCCCTCGTTCTTGTGACCGGATCAACCCAAGGCATTGGTCTTGTAGTTGCTAAAGAGCTCGCCACCAAGCACAATTACCATGTTCTTCTCGGCGTCCGCAACATCAAAGCAGGAGAAGAGATAGCTTCTGGTATTCGCAAAGATGGCTGCATGGCATCCGTTGTTGGGCTAGATCTCAACTCCGTGGAATCTATTACTCGGGCAATTGAGCACATCAAACAGAACTATGGTTATCTCGATGTTCTGATCAACAACGCCGGGGTCCTGCTCGATTATAACAAGGATCTCACTACTTGGGAGCTATACCAGAAGACTTTCACAACCAATGTTGTCGGAACTGGTTGTCTGACGCAAGGCCTTATCCCTCTTCTCCGTCAAGCCAAGAATGGCCCACCTCGAATCATTTTCGTCACAAGCGTCATGGGCAGTCTTGCGAAGGCCACCGACGAAACAACTCATTACTACAACATCGATTACAAGGTATACGACGCAAGCAAGGCGGCCGTCAACATGCTCATGTTCAACTTCGCCCGCGAGATGGACGATGTTGGAGGAAAAGTCAATTCTGTTTGTCCCGGTTTGGTCAAAACAGCACTGACTAGATATCACGAATGGGGAACGACTCCGGAGGTTGGTGCTGAGAGAATTGTGGAGTTAGCTACCATGGCGGATAAGGATGGGCCGCACAAGACCATTAGTGATCGTAACGGAGAGCTGCCTAGGTAAGATGGGCAGAGCTTACTTTGAAGTCGTAGATACTTTCCAGAGAATTGATAGAGAATACACAATCGCTTAGCCCTTTCTGCTGGGCCCAAATCCTTCAGAGGCCACGCTGCGGCACAGGACTTTAGCCTTAAGTCCGAGATCCTTTATATCTGCTGACAAAACCCATCTTCAGTCGCAATTCCTGACACAAATAACTAAGTATTTCGCGTCACGAACCGACGAAAATGGACATCTCACCGGAACCTCCTCCGTTCCAGGTGTGTCAATTTTGCGAAAAGGTCTTTACTCAGAGTATGTCATCTAATAACCAGCCTGGGAACAAGACGTAGTTGTCGACTAAAATTTCTCAGACTATCCATACAAGCGCCACATCAGTTATTGTCGACGCGCGCAGAGTCAACGGAAAGGTCGCCCAAAGTCATGCACTACTTGCAGAGCAGCTAAAGCGAAATGCACTTTTGGTCAACCGTGTTTGCGGTGTCAGAAGAAGAATGTGCGTTGCGTGTACCAGCCGCCGGGTCGAAGTATAGGAGTCTCGTGTACTGGACAGTTGCAAGAAGATGAGAACGGATTCAGTGAAGGCCAGCAATTTATTGACTGCCTTGTGACATCAGAATCCCTGGAAGCGTCTCACGAACCAAATAACGCTGCAGCGGACTATACATCGCCGATCAACACATGGTCGACGAGTAACTCGGGGTTGATGACAGATACTCTGGGCATGTCAACATTCGACCTATTTGGCGACCTGCGGATTAATATACCGCTGGAAACTCTTAGCGTCAAGGGAGATCTGACACGGGTACCTAATCGTCTTTCCAGCTTGCAGCATGCATCGCGGCTCATAATGCAAATGATGTACGCCTACCCTCAGATGATGCTCCGTCGACAAACATTTCCACCGTTCATCCATCCACGTTGGCATCAGAAACATCTGCCCGAAGCTCTGGGCAATTGTATGAGTATTGCACAACTTTTCGCAGCGAGGACACCTGAGACGGGGCCTTTTTTATGGAGAATGATAGATGCTGAAGAGAGGCGCTTTCGCGAAAAGGTAAGGTGACTTCGGTAGTAAGGCTGATGGGGCTAACGGATCTGGCATTGCCAGTTATATACATTTCCCCCGCAGGAGGTTCACTTGTGTTTGCAGGTCATGATAATCTACATGATTATGGCGATGAGCGAGTCCCATACAGACAGTAAAGAGCGTCTTATCAGGTTATTGGAATCAGTCGAGGTAACATGGTCATGCCCAATAAGTCCACATATTTGGTCTAACACATCATTCTAGCTTATTGGATCGCGCTTCCTCGAACTCGCAGGCAGTTACACAACCTCAGAGGCTTTCGAACCCAGCCACACTTGGGAATCTTGGATTTTTTCCGAGTCGCGGCGTCGCATGGCTTGCCTCTGGCTGATAATCAGTTGCGTCATTACCATCGAAGCTGGCCGATCATGCAGCGGCTGTGGCGCCATGGAGAGTCTCCCTTTGCCAGCAAGCAGAGCGCTCTGGGAAGCGCGAACGTTGGAGGAATGGCAAACTGAAAAGGCATTTTTCGATGCGAGTTGTCCTGTAATGACTCTAGGCGAGCTTGTGGCGGCAAAAGAAAATGCGGAGAATTTGGTTGAGGCACAGAAGTTGCAGAGTTGGGAGGTGGGCAGTGACAAATTGGCTGCGATGTTGGATATCGCGGTTGAGTTTGTCTGGGGACGGATGTTGTAAGACAAGATGGCAGACATCCTTTGTATTCTTTTTACATTTCTTTTCCTTTTTCGTATAGCCTGCCGGTTTGCAGGTAGTTTTCTCGCAAAACTCACCGGTAGGTAAAAGTTAGGACCTCCACTAGCGTTTTATTAAGTCGAGGTACTCTATACTCTGTTCCCTATGAATATCTTCACTGAGACTTCTGGCAATAATCCCTAACAGCTGGGTCTAGAAACTTCGTACTTTACCCATTACGCCAGTACGTGACTCACTCTCAAGTGCTTCAGCCATCAAATCCAGGCGCGTCGTCATATCGCATTTCTCCCTCCAACAACGCAAATCATCTCCAACAACATAACGCAATCAAAATTGTTTCCTCTTAATCCTTGAGCTCATTTAGTTATCGCACGGCTTTAAATAATCCTATAATCACAAGTCTTATGCAATTGAGGCCTTTACTCAGACAATATCACCACTACCGTTCACCACCCAGACCCGCATCTTTGACGCTTATCATGAAACCAAGTCATCGGCGTGCTTCTGGCTCTGCTCCCGCTCTCAAGAGGAAAGTTGATGAGCATTCGCCTTCTCCTCCTCCCTCTCCCAAGCGACTTGAACGCGCCGCATCTTTCATTAGCATATCATCTGACGGAAATGACAATGACGACCACAATGAACAAGATGCGGTGCCAACTCTGTGTAAAGAACAGCAAGATCTCGTCGATCTCACCATGAGCGGCCGCAACGTCTTCTTCACTGGCTCAGCCGGCTGTGGTAAATCTACAGTCTTGAAGACTGCTATCGCCCAACTCGAAGGTCAAGGCCGAAGAGTTGTTATCGTTGCACCCACAGGCAGGGCAGCTCTCAACGTCGGCGGCATGACCACATTCTCCTACATGGGTTGGCATCCTGACCTTGCCCAAGAAGATATTGAAAAGGTCAAGAATTATATGCAGTTCAAAAAGATCAACAAGCGTCTAAGAAAAGCTGATGTGCTGGTTATTGATGAGATCAGTATGATCGAGAACAACTTTCTTACGCGGATGGAAGAATGTTTGGCTTCCGCTCGAGTAGCCCGATATGGCGATCGTCCTTGGGGCGGCTTGCAGCTTATCTTCACCGGAGACTTTTGCCAGTTACCGCCTGTAAAACCTTTTCAAAATTGTTGGGTCTGTGGGACAAATAAAAGAGACTGGATGGATGGGGGCGATGGGGAGATGATGTGTCCGGAAGGTCACGGTCCTTTCAACGAGGAAGAAGATTATTGGGCTTTCAAAAGTCCCGCTTGGGAGGCAGCCAACTTTGCCTATGTCAACTTGAACGAGATCCATCGCCAGAACGACGAAGACTTCATCAAGATACTACAAAAGTGCCGACTCGGCATCCCGTTTTCCGACGACGATTTTGACTTGCTCTTCAATCACGAGTACGATGTGGAAAATGCTACACAGCTTCTTTGCAAGCGCGCCGAGGTGGACGATATCAACAGAAAGAAGTTCGCCGAGATCACACAATATGCCCCCAAAAGATACAACTGTCTCGATCATGTATCTTTCCCCGAGGACCACATCAATATGAACGCCAAAAATACCGTAACCCACCACCTGGCAAAGGTCTAGAAGTCTTGAAAGACCACCGCTTCGATCTCACAGTCGAGCTCAAGCAGACGCAACTTGTAATGCTGCAAGTGAATTTGAATATCAAAAAGGGCCTCGTCAACGGTAGCCAAGGTGTCATAATCGACTGGGAGAGGATCGACATGGGGAAACTACCAGAGGTCGTCGGTCCGCATGATAAGCTCCGCCAAGCGCAAGTCCGCCAATTTACCCACCTTTACCTGAAGAACAATCCAAAACCGGAGGACCAAGTCTGGCCCGTTGTGCGCTTTAGCCACGGCTACAAAAAGACGATCTACCCAGTATGCGTCGTCAACCCCATCGGCGACCACACAGGCATCCTTGCCACGAGAACGCAAATTCCTCTTGTATCCGGCTGGGCCCTTACGGTACACAAGAGTCAGGGGATGACACTTGACAAAGTGATTATCAATCTCACTAGTACTTTTGAGTCAGGGCAGACTTATGTTGCGCTTTCAAGAGCGACGAGTCTTCGTGGACTTTACATCTCGGGAGGAAGTCGCGGCGATTTGTCAGTGGGTGATGGTGGGAACCAACAAGTTCATGACTTTTTGAAGGAGAAATTTGGGGAGGATTTGTTTGCTGATCACCAGGGTTCGACCATTGGATCGCCCTAAAGTCCTTGGTGATAGTTGTAATACTTGTATCATTCAGCTCTGCAAGTAAATGCTTTATGTGTATAGATACGCTGCAAGAGCTTTTCGGACCATGGAACGTGGGTATTTTTACAATACCTCTTTACCGTAGTATAGGCTAGGCGGTAGATAATACACAGGATACTAAATACAGCAGTGGACATGGGTGCTCTAATGCCAGTTGAAAACGGTGACATTTTTATGAAAGTTTTGAATAGTGCTAACAATGAAGCTCACTAATAACTATTTGCGTCGATAAATATGTTTAACCCAATAAGTAGCCTTTACTGCTATCCCGGCCACTCTCTACCGTGTATTCGGCACTCATGAATATGGACCGATGAGGACCATCGCATGGAGGCTTACGCATCTGGATATTCCCTCGGCCATACTTTTAACACTTATCTTTACCCGAATGAAAGCAAGGCAAGAGTAACACGGAGGAAAGGTCAGGCGCTAAACCTCAGGGTTAAACGGGTATAAATGTCCAATCTGCAGATTAAAGCCATGACCTGGCACAATCAGACTGTTACATGACTTTGAGACTCTCAACTTGGGCTTTCTGCTCCTTCACTCATTCTTTCACCTGCTCTACGATAGCCAAGTCGAGGGTAGGGGGTTGGGTACTTGTTTTGTCCATCGCTTACCCATCGTGGGTAATTCGGATTCTAAACCAAGCTGTAAGTCACGTTGAATATAATAGAACGGGAAATCTAAAGCTCACATCGTCAAAAAATGGGTGTTTTGAACCAACGTCTAGACGTTCCTGATACCACTCTGTTTCTGGTAGATGTCTTCGTCTACACCAGGTGCATCGAGGGACTATTCTGTGAGAAACAGTTTTGCCGCACGTACACCAGAACTAGATTCAACAGTCAGCGCATATCTGACCTGGACTGTGGATTTAGCAAGGTCGTACTGCTCGCTCGAATGCATGATCATTGATTGTCTTCGAAGGTTCGCAATCATCTCCAAAGTCAATATCATATCGAGTCATCCAATCCCACTCCATCTGCGTCCTTTCGTTGAAGTATTTCGTTGTCGTCTTCCGTTCCTCGTTCTCGCAACGGACGCAGATCCATCTGGTATATACATCACAGTCACAACGCTCGTTGAGAAACTTTCCCATTAATTCTTTCTCAACCTCCTCGTCGCATGTGTTGCACAAGCACATAATGTTATCAAGCTCAAAGCTACCTCTCAAGTGAGGCCTTCGATTTGGATACACAGTCGCCGGGGCGGCGCGTGGGTAGCAGCGACATTCCTCGCAGACGTTGATACCGCATTTTATACAAGGCAGAGCGTCTGCTTCATCGCATTTTAGGTTGTACAGGTGGACTTCAATTTCCTCATCACCCGATAACTGAGGGTTAACGTCCCATCGGCCAGGTATGCGAGATTGATGGTAAGGGCCTTTGAAGGCTTGGCGAGTTGCAAGACCGCGCCCATCACAGAGTGACTGGCGAGTCAAGAAATTGAATATGGTGGCTGAAGAGCGGATATATGTGTAAGCTGACCGATTTGTCAGGCTGAGGTGATGCAAATCAAGTGTTGAGAGCCAGGGTGCTAGGGACGACAGAATGCTGTATGAGGATATCAGGTCCTCGATTCCAGAAGACACATGTTCGTGAGCTTTTGAGACCATTTTGAGATTCTTCGATGATTTGAAAATGAAAGAAACTTTGAAACTCGCCGGGCTGTTATTAAACTCTCGTTGAACGGCTCTTGTGACAACGTTATGTCACGTGTGTAAGCCAACGAGAGCTTAGGTCTTTGTCAGATTGGCTGCTTACCACCGTCCACATAAGTCAAGAGATCATATCAGGGCAGTCCTTGCGCTTATTATAGTGACGATAGGCGCGCATCTCCTCTCACCAAGCGACGGTCAGCGGACCATTTTATGTCGCATCACCAGCATCAATAATTTAAGGTTTATAACCGTCAAACCTAAGTTGAGGTCCAGGCCCCGAACAGAACGGAAGGGTCCCCTTATGGGCTTTGTAGCTAAAAGCGCTAAGTTTTAGCATTAACTACTCTCTGGATTACTCAATTCGGGATACCGTCAGATAAGCGGCAAGCAGACTGTCATCTTGAATGTAGCTGGAGCAGCATGATGCTAAATGGCGAGAGGGGAAAGGCGGTTCGAATAAGGTGCTGCGCAAATATTTATCTACTGTATCATCGTACTGTCAATCATTCTTCTTCACTTCCCTTTGCAACCTTGCCGTCGTTGGCTGCAAAATCGTACGCTTCTTACAAGCCAGTCTGATCTCCCCTCTCCATCATCCAGCCCAAGATCACATTTGGCTCAAATCACCTCAGTCATTTCCTGACACAGGCTACTTACCCACAGGTATCATACCTTGTCTGCCTCTGTGACAACAAGTTCGGCAATCCATTTTCTATGAGTCTCCGACAAGTGCGGACTATGCCCAGACTCAATCTCCAAGACTGTGACCCCCCATCGATCAGCAACAAACATTAAAACGTCCTTGGTAAAAATGGGGTCGTCCCTGCAGATCACTACTGTCTTGGGAATTGTCAGGTCTGCTGGTGTACAAGGAACTGGAACCTCGAAAGGGCCTTTGCTCTGATGGCAAAGCGTGGGGATGATCTCATCGGCAATACTCTGGTCGACGTCGTTGAAGAAAGCGTCCTTGAGCTCCCCGTTCTTCAAAGGGAGGCGTGTGTCCTAGCATCCTCGTCAGATATCTCCGCTGAAGTCGCGTAATAAGATAGTGATTAACATACAGACACATCATGGAACCAAGCAGAGGTATATTGCCCTCCGACGGAGTCATACATCGAGATATCCTTCTGCAAAACAGGTGTCGGCGCGATGAATATCACAGACACGAAGCCTCCTTCCAGCCCTTTCTGCTGTCGCTCCGCGAAAGTGTACCCATTAACAGCGACTTGCAAAGGGACAGCGCCGTAGCTGTGACCCATAGCAAGCACTTTTCTTCCGTTTTCGAGATACGGCATTATTGCATCGTGGATGGCTTTGGCGTCGTCTTCCAAGACCTTGCCGTCGACCGATTCATCATAGGCAGCACTTGCAAGTGTTGGGGTGACGACGGTGAATCCCTGACTCTCAATGCTTGCAATAAGAAGGGAGTAGTGCTTCGGCTGGTGCCAAGCTCCATGAACGAAGAGAACGACTGGTTTCTGTTGTTCCTGTGTCATTTTTTCCTATATTTGTAACGATGTGATTAGGCTCTGGGATGGTAGAGGAGCCGATTGAGTTGAAATACGCGCAGGCTCGGTTCCGCTTATGTCCACGGCGTCCGTGTTGCACGAAGCTCACTACGAGGCATTGTCTTGGCATTATCACTGACCTATCATTGTCGCGGCTTTGCGAAGTGGATCATGGCAGTGCTGAGAAACATGGAGGAATCCCTGTCAAATAGTTCAACCGTTTGCGTTATCCAATGAATCGTTCACCTTAAGAAGGTAGGTAAGCACTAAAGCCAGCGACAGTCGCCGGTTATCGCTCCCCTGCAGCCTCTGGTTGAAATTTGCTACGACGCTATTGTGACTTCACCATTCGTTGTCTCATGCATAAACCTATAGTTTTGGTTTTCTACATAGACGTTCTAGGCTGTGACAGAAGACTTCGGACGCGAAGACCTTATTTAACTATGGGATATGCGGACCCTCATATCCAATGTCTTAGGACACTCGCGCGACATTCTATCCCTTATATCTGCAAAATTTGTGGTGGTAAGCTAAGCTTATGTCACTCGAGTCTTCTGTGACCCAGCTTGGCGCATACAAACTATCTGGTACCGCAGTTGCGCATTGTAGCGGTTATCCCCGGCACCATCGGCAATAGAAGTAATTTCTCCACGAGGCCGATTCTCTGATTAAAAATACCAGCCTTGTAGCAACTGAAGAACATTATAAGGAATCAATCATGGGTCCTGAAAGTGATGACGCCCTTCTTCTGTTTGCTGCTCACCTATATCACGTTCGCTCTTTCAATTCTGATCACCGACATAGAATTATTTGTATAATTGCCAAGCACAGACCAACGGATTATTGCAAGTCAAAGGACAGACTGAACAAAGGCCCCTTCTTAATACAGCAGGGGGTCCATGTTTGACTGCTGTATTCGAATCGCTCAATTATTGACATTTAATTCTTACTCTGAATCAAGCTTCTAGGTAACTAACCCATATAAAGCATTCCTATCCAGCACCCATTGTATTTCGTGGTTGGTCTAGAATCGCGTACAAACAACAACTCTTACGAAATTAAAATCGAGAATCAGCCAAGAGTAGCCGCATAAACCCTGCAAATGTGCAAGGTAACACATGCCAACGTTTGGTGCAAGTGTGGCAACCACATCTCCTTTATAAGAAGTGAAAAGGCCTGCATAGCAAAGAGTACACCGCAGTGCGGGATAGAGATGAACACGCTTGAGAGTTATATCAGTGACAAACGCGGCAAATGCAATGAAGAGGAAAAGAAGAACACGGCTCAACGGTCCTGAGAAATGATAAGATTAGCTAGCGACTAGAGAGAAATGAATCACCTATCAGAATGCGCAAGTATATAAATACCAGCCATACATCTAAGCTATACTTGTACCTAATTAGATTATACACCAATTAATTGTACGTATCGACCGCGAAAGGACTTAAAGCATCGACCAATATGTGTAAAGTCGACATCTATCATTATTGGTGCAAATGTGACCGCCTAGAATCTATGGACAGAATTGAAACCGACTGCGATGAACTGGATAAGCCTGGACACGTAGTTGAGGTCACCAAATTAGATATAAGCAACATACCCGAGGAGTGTGAGAAATGTGAGAATCTGAGGATCCAAGAGGAGGATGAGGATGAAGCTCGGAGGAAGAAAGAGGAGGAAGAACAAGGGGAGTCCACCTAGTCTAAACATCAGGAAATGCATGTACATATCAACCTTGAGTTAAACCTCTCAGGAAGGTGAACACACACAGCTACACACTACTCTAAAATTTCCACTTCACAAACACTGCTACATGCTATAGCAATGTAAATTGTGAAAGTAATATTTGATACTTAGCGAACCAGTCTTCTTGAGAATATTTTCTACCTTAGCCTTGTGCTTACCACGGCGTAGTTATGTAGCACAGCCCATCTTGTTGAACTCTTGTGGTTACATAAGGGTAAGTCGACTTCAGATATTCAGTAAAGGGTCTGATCTCTCAGCCTTTAGTCCCCCGAGATCGAGTATCCAATGTTTTCGAAGGATAGGCTTCTCAGACAAATCCATTCTCAATACACATATACAAATGAAGCCATGTATGTAGATCGGCTTTGCCAAAGAGAAAATATAGCTTCTTTCTTCTTCGATGCCCTGCCTTGTACTCGTTTGCTAACTCGGAAAACTGCAAAACGCAGGCTGAGGTTGACCAGCTGTAAGGTCTTCTGCCTGACGCGTGGTCGATCTTGTCTCGTTCGCAATCTGACCGCCTATATCTGAATGCTGGGGCGCCCAGTTGTTACCCAGAGAACCATTCACGGAACATCAAAGTCCTGTTTCGGCGTGTAGTAGATAGAAGAAAGAGAGGAAGGAACGTATAAACTCTGACAGTGAACCAGGCTTCGGTGGCCTCCATAGGCGAAAGGCTAACACATCGTTATGAAAGTATCGGAGTCATCATGCTATATATGTTGAAATGACACCAAAGAACTACACATAGAACCGGGCAGTAAGGGTTCGGAGCTTACAGTGATTATCCATCTCGATATACGGCTTTCCATAGGGTTGTGTGAGTCCATTTGATGAGCTTCACAAATCCTATGCGCATATCACCATACGGAGTTTCGATATTGCTTGACACGGCCCGGTTTACTAATGACATTCATTCACCATAACAGATGTTTGTTCAGATCAGTCTCAGCAGATTCGAAACAATGCGACACAGGCAAGCATACTGTGATCTCTCTAGATTGGCAGAACAGACATATAAATAAGAATGGGATCTGTCTCCCGAACCCATCCTCTTCAACCTTCAAGCTTCAGCTCTCATATATGATCAAATAAGGATTTAAATCCAACCTGCCAATGTGTCAATACCATTGGACAAATTATTGGTGTGCTGAGTGCAACACCCTCATTTCCACCCTCCCAATGACCTTCCTGTGTGCCAAGCATGGAACGCCAGAGTGTAGGGAGACTGTGTTCTGGTACGATCAGTACTTGCCGTCTACCTCGTGTGCGAAGTGCATCGAGCGAAAGAGGCTGGAAGAAGAACTCAGGAAGAAGCAGCAGGGAGGGTAAGCAGAGTTTTGGCGACGATTCACATCTACAGGCCCTTGACGGATCAGTGAGGTACAAGGCTGTTTTGTATTCATGAATCACATATAGTACCACATGTGCATGCTATCACGGACCCTGTAGGCAACATAAATATGTGAAGATATCCTGAGCGTCTAATGAACCTATGCCCAATCTCAACTTGTGACTACAGCAAAGCAGCACATTTTCCGCGAAAATACACCTTGACAAACATAATCCTTTTTGGCAGAGGCATAACGCCGTGATGTGCACGACTACTTTCACCAGGTATTACTGCCCCAAGTGCAAGCACCTAATTAAGTTTGAACAGGACGAGGAAATTTGCGATGATAAAAAGAAGAATAAATCTGGGAAATGTAAAATAGCTATCAAATCAAAGAACAAGGACGGGAGCAACCGAGATTGTGAAGAGTGCTTGAAGGCGGCTAAGAAGAAGGCCAAGGGGGCTGTGTAAAGCTGGAATCGCGCCTCTTCTAAGGATAGGGACTAACAGTAGTTAATTCAAATATCACCGATCTAAACATTGTAAACTCATAGCGTCCATCTGCTCTAATGAGATTTATAAACCTTTCCAGGTGTCTGGATCATGGTTATAGTACACTAGAAGAAGGATAACGTAAGCGCTACTAGATCTCGACAGCTAGGCCTTCACTGCAAGAGGCGCAGTAGAGTCCGAGAAGGGACAGAGCTTACTTGAGGATTATAAGCTTAGTTCTCACGTAATGTCATCACGATCTCATAAACTGACCATATCTCTCTCGGTTTCTGCTTTCTACAGTTCAACGCAACTCATCCGTAATGCCCTTTCAAAATTTGCCAACGGAGATCATTGAACAGATCGCGGAGTATCTGCACCAGTCTGGTGATTTGAACGCGCTCTGTAGAGCAAACAGACACTCCTATCTCGTTCTCAACTGGTACCTCTATCATAGAGATGCTCAAAAGCCTTGCAAGGCACTCCTCTGGGGCAGCTACACTGGAAACCTTCAGGTGATGCAACGATCTTTAGACCATGGTGCCGATATCCACAGAAAGGATTTCGATGACAAAACTCCGTTGATCAAAGCTGTTGAGGGCCAAAGCCTTGAAGCCATCCACTTTTTATTTGCAAAGGGAGCCGACATCCACTATTCAAACAGCTACGCCGACAGCATCACATTTGTTGCTGTATTCACACGCAATGTGGATGTCGTCAAGCTTGTCCTCGCATACGGCGCGAATCCGGATGCTCGATCATACGCACATACCCGGCCCTTGTCTTTAGCTGTCTCTAGGGGTGACTTTGAAATTGCCTTAGCACTGGTCAAAAATGGAGCTTGCTTATACGAGTCAGACCCAGGGTATTATACACCTTTGATGACAGTTTTGAATGAGGCTCGCCACGACATTCTCAAAATGTTCATCGAAAATGGCGTCT
Source organism: Fusarium cf. aywerte (assembly GCA_011034095.1). Lineage (NCBI taxonomy): Eukaryota > Fungi > Ascomycota > Sordariomycetes > Hypocreales > Nectriaceae > Fusarium > Fusarium cf. aywerte. The sequence continues at coordinate 95,856 of WETZ01000001.1, forward strand.
TCCAGCATGACAAAGACGGGTCATTAGGTGCCAATGCACTGAGGCGTGCCGTACTGACTGGGAACAACGAGGCGGTGGATATCCTTCTCAGTGCCGGTGCAAACGCTGGTAAGAACGGATGGAATGGTCGCTGTGCAATAATGGACGCTGTGAGCACTGGAAATGTGGATCTCGCTATATCCCTATCGGAGTCCGTGGTGGACCTCAAAGAGCTAAAAGATAAAGATGGTGAAGGGCTGTTCCACTATGCAGTTGCTAGCGGCAGCAAGCGATATGTGCGATATCTCTTAGATCGTGGCTTCAGTCCTGACGATATCAATAGGACAGGACTCTCAGCGGGTTTGGACAAAATGTGTCCGGACGACCCCGATTCTACATGACAGAGGCACTGATCGAGATAGTAAGGAAAGGCAAGCAAAGGTGTAGTGGACAAGGTTTGTGTAGCGGCAATTGAGGTCGCGCACAAAGATATCACGAAGTGCGTTTATTGGTATTGGAGGGTCTTTCATGAGAGTTTGCTACGAGGTTCAAACAACAAGAAGGACTTTGATAAGAAGGTTGCTTCATAGTGAGTAAAATAATTCCCGAAGTACGATGTACTTTTTTACGATCGTCACGTTTGATGACAATCCCGCAACGCTTCTATTGCCTGATCTAGTGATACTTTGGATTTTTGGACCTTAACCTTGAGTGTTTTCTCCTTCGCAACTAGTTTGTCCTTTTATTTCTCAAGATTTTATGCTTTTTTTTTTTTTTTTTTTTTTTTTTTTTTTTTTTTTTTTTTTTTTTTTTTTTTTTTTTTTTTTTTTTTTTTTTTTTTTTTTTTTTTTGTTTTTGCCTTTTTGGCCTTTTTGAGCTCAGCTCCTGCTTATCTACAACCTTTCCTCTTAAAATTGTAGTCGTAAGCTAAGTGAGAGAATTGTAGACTTCGTTTTCTGCATTGCGCCGCAACGTTTTATGTGCTTGTGCGAGCCGTAGTTCGCTACTGTCAGACTCACGTTTATTCGCACTGACTTGAGGGGGTGAATATCTTCAACTGGGAGATTCTACAGGGTCCGGATTTGTGAACACTAGTTTGTCGTATATGATCATGATTCATTCTCTAATTCGATTGTCTTGCTGCTAGAATCGGATACTGGAATCTGACTCTTTATCTACGTCCGCGATAGCGTCCTCTTGGGTCTAATTGCAATGCCTTCCTCCATATCTTTGCGAAAAGAAAGAAAATTGCGGAGACTAAAGAACTACTTTGAAGCTAATTGAGCTTTCTTGAAAGACCCTTGAAGCCCTTCGATCTCTTTTTCATGTCTCTTTTGCTTATCCTTCAGCTTTCTTAACTTGTTACCAATCTCCTTTGTCTTGATGTCATTTTTCAATTTTATCGTTTCCTTTCTCTTGGCTTCTTGCTTTTTGATGTCAGACTTGGTGCTTTTGAGATTAGACTCCGACTTTTCGAGAAACGTCTTTACTGCTTGCAGCCTGACCATTTCTCTAAAGCCAGGAAGATGGGGTTTGCCGGGCTTATCAGCTTTCCTACGTTTGTCTGCTTTAGTGCGCTTTTCAGATTTCGCTGGCTTTTCCATTTTTTTAGGCCCTTTTCCAAGGATATGGCGGTCAGTCTGTAGAGGGGATTCCGGCGCCATGGGCTTGGTATCTTTGCTAAGCTCGTTCAGTCTCGTATATGTTTCATCTTCGTCAGACTGTTCATCTTCGTCAGACTGGTCAGCTTCATCAGACTGTTCAGCTTCGTCAAGCTGTTCATCTCCAACGGGTTGCTTATCTTCGACAGGCTGCTGATCTCCGGTGCACCATTCATCTTCGATAGGCTGTTTATCTTCGGTAGGCTGCTCTCCTTTGACAAGAGTCTCCTGCTGCACAGGGATATCGGATTCTCTGGTTTCAGGCATGTTTTAGAAATTTCTACTGGTATAAAACTAAGAAGAGGTGTTGCGTTGAATGCGGTGTGTGTTTAGATAGCTTGGCACTTGAATCTGCCCAGGCATGTCCGGTATTCTAATAGGTAATCAAGGTCTCCTCGCACGCTATAATCAGTTCACGCATTTTCTGGACCTCTTTATCACAGAAGATTAGCTTGCCACTTGAACTTGGTCTTAGACCTTCGTCATTCCGCCAGAAGTCAAACTTGACAGCTATTCTTCGCAGTATGGAATTGCAGACGTTCAGTGACATAACCTTGTCAATCAGAGACGGTAAGAAAAAGAAGTCATTTAGATGCAGTCAGTCAGAGCTGTGTAGCCACTGCTTCAATAAAAAGTCTATGTCATGCCCGCTCAAACTCCCAAAATCCCAAAATCAGCCCATTTTTTGTGCGCCAATCACCCGAAAAGATTTCCCCGCCCTAATCCTCGTCCCGAGACTTCCACGCCAAAACAGCCCAAGGACAAATGCTATGGATCTTCTTCTTTGATTCCCATGAGAAATTCTCCTCGCTATATCCGGTCCACTGTATTTTATACTTTCCCTTTTCTTCCTCCAGGATTCTGAAGACATGATACATCTCGAATTGTGTTATTTGGCAGCGGCCACCCAGATTCTCCCAATGTGATAACACAAGATTTGGCATTATGCATTGTAGATGCTTTTCTTCAACCCAGATATAGTACCATGGGCCACTCAGTGTGAGCTTGTATTTAAGACGGAAGGTGATTTCGCATGTGTTGTGGTGTAGGTTGTGACTTTCTATCACCGCTTCGATTGCGTCCTGATAAAAGTCGTCGTCTTCTATGAGTATGGTTAGTCGAGTTCCACAAAGTTCCATGAGAACTAGCCTTGATATATATCCGAAACATTTTCTGGTAGACCTATTATGAAAGTCAGGGGCTTGCCGATATGCTTGATGACGCGCAGTACTTACCATAAGCAAACATTTTGGGTTGCTGATTCAGTGTTGCGCTGGAGGTTTTGGGAGCACAAAACTAGACTGCTGGGCTCTAGATAAGAATCTCACTGAGTAATTAAGCCAGTGGTAGGAAATGAGGTTGCCAAGGCTATGTGATGAGAAGAAATTCTTCAGTGGTAAAGAACCACAAGACTAGTTGTACTCTCGTGAGCAATCAGAGGGCAGGGAATGGTAAATTAGAACCAAATGGACAATCACACGAGTACCAGCGTTATGCCTGATGGTATGTTGGGTTAATGGTGAAGTACCAACAAAAGATACCTATGTCAAGGGGCACTAGTTCCAGTAGTATCGAGTAAAAGTATCGCTAGTTTACTCAGCCTCTAATTATTGAATAATCTTTCTTTTCTGCAAAAGATTTATGCAGATGGAACAAGTAAACAGTGTGGCCGCCTGCGTGAGTGGCTAATATGAAGGAGTCAGTGAAGCGGCTCATATTTCCGCCAGTTCCGTTGCAACGGGAAAAGATGGGGACATGTACGAATGGGTAATGACCGTGCACTTTTAGCAATCACACATTTGTCATTTTACTTTTTCCCGTCTTGTGTTAGTTACCACATGAGAATTATTATTTCGTTTCCGCCAGTTACGGTCAGTGAGATAATGCATTCTAGTTAAGCCTACGCCATTCACGATGTTTCTTTTTCAAATTCAGCCTAGCCTATATTAGTTGCAGTCGATGGCGTGTCAGCCCGTCTCTATCTTATCAGCAAAAACACTCCCAAAGAGAAAACGACTTGGTCAACATGGTGATAAAGGTGACATAAATCTCTTAAAGAAACCTCTGTGCCGCGTTCAGGCGCCTTACTCCATCTCAAGATTCGGCTTTTTGTAAACCAGAAGTCCAGGGAATTGCTGAGACTGTATCCTCGAGCAACTGCTTCCAGCTTTTTCTTGATAATTTATGCCTCACTGGTTAAAAGCATATTACTTGTTGACTTGAGCCAATTTCTGACCATTTATTATCACGCGACTTTGGGCTAGACGCGTCAATTAGCCTAGCTGTCTCACTCACTGATGCCTTAGTGCCTAAGGCCATAAATCACCTGACTTGAGCTGGATGACGTCATTATCCAACAGACTCTCGACTCACCGCTCCTAACGGCCGATACCGATTGAATCTGTAGATACATATGGCTAAGCGATATTTACAGCACATTCTAAAAACGAGAAATAACGAACGATTTGTGTATTTAGACAGTGATGCTGGGAAGAGAAAGCTTGCGAAACTTTGTAGTAAACTCTCATCTATCCATTGAACAATGAACAAGTGGATCACCGTCAAGAGTGTGTGGCAAAGATTGATGGAGAGACATGTCCGATAGCTCAACCCAGGATAAGTAAACACACAGATCCTACTATGAGATTGCGACTGAGGAATGCAATTTAATTTTCTGGGAATTCCCGTCCATTTAGTATGATAGGGCATTCTTCCCTGCAAGAATTTGTTATGTACATCGGAAGTCGAAAAGATGTAGGGTAGGACTTGACATCGGCCGATAACGCTCTTATCAGTTTGTCTATTTATAGAGATATCAGGTACGTACCGCAGCGCTAGCTTCGCGATGCCGTTTAAACAAATACTGCCGAGTAATTTCCTTGAAGAAACATCTCAACATCAAAACACAAAGATGTGGCGTGCCGGACAAGCAGCAGTGCTGACACTGTCGGTTCTCATTCATCATGGTATATCCCAAGAACAAAAACAACTGAGCGATGAAACAGCCACCAAGCCATTCTTCACCCTTCGCGAACAATCTTCGGATCTTTGCGATGCTGGATCGCGTCAATGGACAGGAACGGTCAATGTCACAACTGAAAAGTCAATGTTTTTCTGTATGTATATGCTGAATGGTTCGGATCTGAAACTAACTACTCAGGGTACTTTGAGAGTCGTAATAAGCCCGAGACGGACCCTTTATTGCTATGGATGAGCGGGTAGGCATCATCTGCCGGAAGGGAAGCCTAGTCTAGCTAATGTCGTCTGTATAGTGGACCTGGTGCAGCTGGAGAAATGGGTCTCTTCATGGGGAGTGGACCTTGCGTCGTCAATTCGGACGGGAACTCAACCCGAAGACTTGATTACTCTTGGACTGATCATGCGAATGTTATCTACATCGAGTTAGTAAGAAGCTCTGGGCTAATATGAAGGCTTACTCACTCTTCTTAGTCAACCTGTAGGAGTGGGCTTCTCGAAGATCACAGACAGAGATGGTATTGCCGTCAGTCTTGAACAAGGCGCTCGAGATGTACACTCTTTCCTTTCGACCTTCTCGCACCATGTCTTCCCCGAGCTTGCAGGTCGACCATGGCACATCACCGGCGAGTCAATGGGCGGTCACTATGTGACCGGTTACACATATCATATTGTCTCGCATGAACGGAAAAACGCAAATCATGGCCCCGGCCCTCGTATCAACATCTCATCTGCCATCATTGTTGATGGCTACATTGATGCGACGCGGCAGTTCATCGGTTATTATGACTTCTTTTGCGAAGATTGGGCTCAAGATGGTCGCAAAGCGCCGCTGATGAACGAGACGGCCTGTTCCAATATGGCTGCTGCGATACCAGAGTGTGAGAAGATGGCGGTTCGGTGTCGCGAATCTTATGATATTCCCACCTGTAAAGCTGCGAATGAGATTTGTGAAGAGACGATTGGAGAGTACTTCTTGGCCGATGTGCAGAGAGGGGGCTGGGACCCTTATGACGGTGAGCATATGTGACATGTCACGCTGGTGACACAGCATACAGTCGTTGGGAGGCAAACTGACATTCGACCAGACCGACATCCATGCGAAGGACCTCCTATGTGTTCCAATCTTGACCATGGACCTACGTGGAAGTTTCTCAACAAACATTGGGTTCAAAAAAAGCTTGGTTTCAACCCGTTCGCATTTGATCTGATCGATCTTGATACTAACGAGCGTTGGGACCAAGCTGAAAACATCCACTTGCCGGTCACTAGAGAGCTAACTTGGATCCTTGACAACACGGACATATCAGTTCTATTCATCAATGGTAATGATGATATTATTATGTAAGCTAGACAAAGATGCTGGCCATGACTTCAACGACTGACAGGTGCAGCAATACACCAGGGCAAATGAGCATGCTGGACTATCAACCCTGGAAAGGACAGGAACAGTACCGCCATACTGACTATAAAGCTTGGCACTACAAGGATGGAGACCTCACGTCAGACGATGGGGGATGGGATGTAAAGAGGGGAGGCTTCCGGAAGGGGACTGATCGTTTAGCACTTTACGCTGTTGACGAGGCGGGCCACTTATCCCCGCACCACCAGCCTGAAGCAATTGGGGCAATCGTCCGGGCATGGCTCCGGAATTACTAGATTCATAAACGGCGAACTAGCGAATCATGTATATATCAATCATGCTACGAACACCTAAAGTCTGGCCTGCTGCCTCTCAAACTCCCCACGCGCCATATCCGCGCTCTTGGCATCTTCGATGATCATATGAGCCGCCTTCTCCGCAATGGCATATACGGTTGCTTGGATATGTGCGCTTATCTGCAAAGGCATGATACTCGCATCCACGACCCTCAGTCCCTTAACACCATAGACACGAAGCCTTTCATCTACCACACCCCCCTCGATACCTGCTCGACCACCCATGGCACAAGTCCCGACAGGATGCCAATCTGTGATTGTATTCTGCGTAATCCATTCGCCCAGGAGCTTGTCATCAGTGTATGCTGTGGATGGAGGGGAAGCAGGTGCCCGAATGATGGTTGATAGCGGTTCTGTATGCACGATTTTGTGCACGAACTGAAGACAATGCTTCATGACTTCCATATCGAGATTTCCATGTGTGCCTTCATAGTACTTCGGGTCGATATCAGGCGATTGCTCTGCTGGGTTTGATCCATCGAGACAAGGGCGTATATGAATTGAACCGACACTGAAAGGGTACTGCAGTATCTGCAACATGGTTCCATATCTCTTACCCTCTTCACCTTTAAAGCTTGGGTTCCAGTTGCCAAGATCGAAAATGTACTCGATCTGGCCCAGCTTGGAATTGCCGTCCAGTCGATGGGTGAGGATATCGTGTTTATCGGCATCAAACTCAGATACCTGGTCCGCTCTGGCGTAGAGCGAAGCTAAAGTCTCTTTTGGAAGAAAGTGCGTTAGGGGTACGTAACAAAGGGACACGGGCAACACAGTGAGAGGCCCATCTGCCGTTTGAGCGTATCGCTCGCGCGCAGCTAAAGCAAGCTTTTCGTCTTTTTGTAAGTCATCGCGATTAGCGAGAGAAGGATCAACTTCGAAAGTCGTAGCGAGCACTAGATCATCGCGTTAGTTTCTACTCAACCCTAGGATGGTTTCACATACTAATATGCTCCTGCAGATTCTCCCCAACATGCAAACTCTCGACCTTGACAGGCACGCCGGCCCGCTCAAGAACGTTAGGATTTCCAACCCCTGAGAGTTCCAAGATCTGCGGCGACTTCACACTCCCCGCAGAAAGAATGATCTCCCTTGAAGCAGAGACAGTATACTCTTCACCATGATGCATGAAACTCACTCCTGTAGCTACCCTGTCTTCATTGATGATGATATGGTTTACCGTTGCATTGGTAAGCACGTGTAGGTTATGCGGGTTAGTTGCACAGTAATCTATTGCATAGGACCGACGGGCAGTTGAGGGATCCACGGCGTTGATGCATGTCCAGACACCAACGTTTGAGCCGCCCAGGTGAGAGGAGTTGGTTTGAACGCCAAGAGCATTGAGGGTGCGATGCCAGAGGCTGTGTGAACATGAGTAATCTGTTGGATAAGATATCTGGATGGGGCCAGAGTCACCAAGAGCGTCTGCATTGTGAGAAACCTCATGCTCACTCTGAGTCTTTTGGCTCGGTGGATGAAATGTCTCGGACCGCTTGAAGAAAGGCCTTATCCGAAAGTGATTAGCAGAGTCCTTCAGCAACCTTGAGAGTCGCACTCACAGAAGCTCATCCCAGCCCCAACCTGCATTCCCCAAAGCCTCCCAAGCATCATAATCATCCCTGCTAGCGCGATTCCACGCCATGTAATTCAGCACACTCGTCCCTCCAAGGACACGGCCTCGCGGCCAAGGAAGAGCCCGACCACCAAGACCCTTCTGGGGTATTGTTTCAAGATGCCAGTCGTAGGATCCTCCTAGCGAACGGCCATAATGACCTGGAATCTCAACATCAGGGTCATGTTGAACAACGCCTCCTGCTTCGATTACACCAATAGTGAATTCAGCGTTGGATTCGGCAAGACGGGCTGCGACTGCAAGACCAGCTGTTCCGCCGCCGATTACAATGAAGTCAAAGGCCTGATGGCTGAATTCATCAATGGGGCGGAGTGATGGTGTCATGGCGATTAATCGAGCGAGAATGTTGCCGTTAAACTTAGCTTATCGATTTAGTGTGCTATAGTACCTACGGGTTAGCAGTGTCTCAAAGCCTTTTTAACGCTTCTGGACAAGAACGGAGAAAGCCGCGTCGTGGAAAAAGCAAAGGTGACGATAAACAAAGAGACGGTCGATATTCTGACGAATCGGACGATCAACCCGGCTTAGGATACCCTACCTCTTCGTAATCTTAGAGAAACCACGGTCGTGGGTGGAAAATCTCGAACGGTCGGGAGGATCGGTGAGGCTTTTCTGTGCAGTTACGAATAACCGAAGTGACAGTTCTGTACTGTAACTGCTGTTGGTTGACGAATCTTGTCTCTCAGCAATGATTGGTAGAGGCTGTCAGGGATCTCTATGATGCTAACTCCAAAACTCAGCCGTGGTTTAAACTTTAACAATAGTCGCTCCAATACCCATTAGCATTTCCCATGTCGTAATAAAACGTCAAATCCAAGAGCGGCAACGACCTCGGTGGGTAGACTAATCTCTTCGAGAAGAGGATACGATTTATCGCGGTAAACGTCTAGCGTGGGAAAATTCCGGCATTCATATTCTAGACCCTGTGAAAAGCACCATTGGATCGTATGATGAAAGTACCTTAAGCTTTCGCCCAGTCGGCACCCCCACGAAAGCTCCGAGTCTAGCAGGGGGTCGGAAGCGGGCCGACGGCGACGACAGCTGCCACCAAAGACCATTGGAACCTAAGTGTAATCTCTTATCTCTTCGTGCCCTTGTTCGCTCCGTGCCGGTTTAAGCGTAATGCCACTAAACTTCTGTTCTCGATGGGGAACACCGGCCATATACAGTAGAATGCAGGGGAAGAAGTCTATTCATGCGGGCAACTTGTTGGTAGGCATGTTACATGCTTCTGCCGCCCCTGAAGAATGATCCTTGAAAATCTTAAGTTTTCAAAGTTGCGCAGACATTTCCATGCTAAGACATATTGCTTGCTCAAGGATAAGCCTGCTTCTTGCTTTTCCATGAGACGATTCCATGCAGCAGACCCAGACGACTTCGTCTTGGTACAGTTGACCTTTTGTTTTTTTTTTTGGAGGCTAGTTTCATGTAGAATACTCACACAAATGAAAACAGGGGTAAAGAGGACAACGGTCTTAATTGAAGATCTTTTCTCTTGAAGATGTGTTACCTCGCCCTGCGTCACTGACAAAGCATGTCAATCTTTCACACATCATGGAGTTTCTGCAGTCTTTGTTAATCGAGTCGTGGGTACTCTGGGTTTTGGGTGTTTTCATTGTGATCTGTCGACTGTAAGCTCCACCGTTTCGGTTCATGTATGTTTGCTGATAATGATGCAGTGCATCGCGGCGCTTGAAACTCGGAAAATGGAGTCGCCTCAGCATTGAGGATTATCTTATGGTCTTTGCCCTCGTGAGTACCGGCAGAAAGCCCCAAACATGACACGACTAATTGCCGTCAGGTTAACTTTACAGGTGTTGTTGTCTCCATTAACGAAGTCGCCGAGAATGGCTCCAACTACATGGCCCCGGACGTCGCAGCGAAACTCACACCCGAAGGCAGAGAGAAGGCCATATTTGGAAGCAAGATGACTTTTGTCCTCGAGATATTTGCGCTTACGTCCATTTGGACGATCAAAGCATGTCTATTATTTCTCTATGGACGATTGACTCAGGGGACATCGATAAAGCAGCGATGGGCTGTGAGGTTTGTCGCCGCCTTTTGCGTTGTTACCTACATCATCGTCGTCTTTCTGTTTGTCTTCTTTTGGTGTTCTCCCACAACGGAGTACTGGGCAGTGCCAGTCAACCCTGATAAGAGTATGTTACTCATAATCTGCTGGTGGCTTGTCTAACATCTTTCCAGTGCAATGTGCAACATACTACTCGCATATGATCACTGCGACGGCTTGTAATATTGCTAGCGATATTATGTTGATCTTACTGCCTATCCCCATCATCATCAATATCAGCCTATCGAAGAAGAGGTGAGGCATATTCTGGAGATTGAGGATATCATGACTGACTCTGGTAGACGAATTGGTCTTTGTTGTGTTTTTGGTCTCGGCTTATTTAACATTCTTGCCGCCGTCCTCAACCGATATTACAACTTTAGCAACCCGAATAGCTACGTATTTCTTTACTGGTAAGCATAAATTATTTCATATGGGGGAATTGCACTAACATCTCGATAGGTACGTCGCAGAGTCCGGCGTCGCTCTCTGGGTGGGCAACCTCCCACTTTGCTGGCCCGTCTTGCGTTTTGCTCTCGGTTCTAAGGGGGACTCTTCTAACCCATCCTACCCGAACCCATCCTACCCCGAAACATCGGCTCGACGAAGAGCTCAGGGCCGCAGCAAACCATCAGTATGGACGAAGCTGGAAGATGAGCATGGCGCGCGCGCTGCTGGCTCGCCGAGTCAGGGAAGTCAGATTGAACTTGTGGAGCAACATGGGCAGCCGTACTACGTGGAAGCAAAAGCTAGTAGCGATACCCAGCAGCTTGAGAAGGGGACCAGAGGGCAGATCACTGTTGTGACCAAGGTGGAAGTTAGTGAGGGGCGACTATAGAATGTAGTCCTTTAGATTAATTGTATGCCTCTTCTTTTCTTCAACTACAGATAAACTCCTAAAGTCGCGACACTCAGTACCCCCGCAGCATTCCCAGGAACCTTTAATCGCCAAGCCACCCGAACAAAGTGCCGTCAATCGTGTAATTTTCACAAAAGACCATCTGTCTTGAGGTAGTATCCTCGGTTCCGCTCCAGCCGATCCAGAACACTTCACTAAACCACTCAGACTTTAGCGCAAGCATGTGTGGTTCCATCGCTAAACAAGCTGCATGCAGCGTCAAGGGTCGGAAGAACTGAACGCAAACCCTGAGGTTTCTGGATCCCTGTCGAAGGAACAAATCACAGACATGGGGGTCCAAGACACGCCTCAGCCGTTAAAGATTAAGTTCAGGTAATAGTGTGTTCTCCGGAAAGGACGCTATGGAATCAGCTTAGCTACATGTAATCACCATTTAATTGACTAACGATTCAGCGTGGACATTGCAACCTACAGGGTCTCCTGTAACATACTATCGGTCATTTCCAAGGATGTCTCCAGTCCAACCAACACACCATTACTGTGTGTTGCAAGGGTCTCATTCTGCAGCCAATCCTTAAACAAAACTCACACAAGCCCCTCAAACTCTGTCTGCAACCTCTTCCAGGTGGCTCATCTGCAATTTCCACCTCCTCTCCCATCACCCTGGCTCGTGTTCAAGATGCCAATTCCTACTCACGACACAGAAGCGGTCCCTGAGAAGTCTGCAACAGTCAGCTCTTCACCCACGATCCACGACGATGGCGCCTCATCAAACTCTCCCACGCTATCAGCCTTCCAAAAGATTAACAATCGTATTGAGAATCTTGCTGGCCTAGAGGCGCGAGGCATTCAACGTGTACTTCCTGAGGAGCGACAGCCTGCTTCGAGCGCCGCAGACCTTCAAGTCGCGCTGTTATGGTTCAGTGCAAACCTGTCCCTGAACAATCTTGCCACGGGCCTTTTTGGGCCGATGGTGTTTGGATTAGGGTTCTTGGACAGTGCCCTTCTTGCAGTGTTCGGAACAATGCTGGGGGCTTGCTCAACGGGATACATGGCGATATGGGGACCTCAAAGCGGCAATCGCACAATGGTATAAAAACACATTACAATGGTTGTGCAAGAAAAAAAACAATAAAAAAACTAACAGGCGCTGATACAGGTTGTGTTGCGTTACTTCTTCGGTTATTGGCCTTCCAAGATTCCGACTTTCCTCAATATCGTTCTCATGGTAGGATATGCTACCATTGACTGCATCATTGGTGGGCAAGTCCTGTCAGCTGTGAGTGGCGGTACCATGACCATCCTGGTGGGTGTAATTGTTGTAGCCGTTGTTTCATGGGTTGTTGCTGTTTTTGGCATGAAGATATTCCACACCTACGAGCGGTACGTATTCTCTTTGTGATACCTGAACGGTCTACTAACGCAAACCAGTTATGCTTGGATCGCGCAGGTCGTTGTCCTTGCTGTCCTCATTGGCGTTGCTGGACCTTCATTTGATGCCTCTGCTCAGCCAACCGTCTCTGGCGCAGCACTTGCTGCCGGTCGTCTTTCCTTCTTTACTCTCTGCTTCTATGTTCCCAACTCATGGGCCGCCGCTGCTTCTGACTTTTACGTCTACTATCCAGAGCGCACATCTCGTGTCAAGGTCTTTTTGCTCACCGTCGTTGGGTTGACCATGTCATTCACCCTGGTCTATCTCATCGCGATCGGACTGGCTACAGGTCTCGTCAATAACAAAGATTGGGCGGATGCCAATGCTATTAGCACTGGTGCCCTAATCGTAAAAGCATATGATCCTTTGCACGGCTTTGGACGCTTCTGCTCTGTTGTCATTGCGCTCGGCGTCATCGCGAACAGCACGCCGTCTCTGTACTCTGCCTCGCTCGGGTGCCAGGTTCTCGGTCGTTACACCAAGGCTGTGCCTCGATGGGTCTGGTCCACGGTTATGTCTTTGATCACCCTCGTTCTCGCCATGGCGGGTCGGGAAAGCCTTCTGATCATCTTCCAGAACTTTGTCGCTCTTATGGGATATTGGGTGATGCTCTTCATCTGCATTGTCCTGCAAGAGCATCTGATCTTCCGTGGTCGCCAAGGCTTCGATTGGACTGCTTGGGAGGATAAGACGTATCTTCCTATTGGGTTGGCTGCTTTCGCGAGCTTCGTCTTGGGCTGGGTGGGTGCTATCCTGGGCATGTCTCAAGTATGGTACGTTGGACCTGTCTCGCAAGCGGCGCACAAAGCGGATCTGGGAATGTGGTTAGGCTGTGCCTTTGCTATCGTCACGTTCCCTGTTTTCCGATACTTTGAGCTCAAGGCCTATGGACGATAGTCGTTAGGTATTTTGGACTTTGGCGTCGATGTTCGGGCCCCATCAAAGGTATCTATCCAGAGCGACTAAACGGTGTAAGGCGCATAAAGATATATATATATATATATATAAATAAGAAACGGAGGAGATATGCTGCTGCAAGGTTCGGAGTTGTTAAAAATTAATCAATAAATGAGCTCCGTCCGATCCGAATACCAAACTTGCACTGACCCAGATAAATCCCCCTCCTGCCTTGTTTGAAAGGAAAATTGCAATGACTACATAAGAACTGTCTTATCTCTAGGTTCAAATAAACGTGTAGAAACAAAGTACTCAGGCATGATCGAAGTGTCTAGTAAAGCCACCCTATTCTGACGATGCGTAAAAAAAGCTCAACATCCCTTGACGCCCACTCGAAACACAGAGGGGTCATTCTCAATTACTTTGCGCATCTGTCCTGTCTTGAGCTCAGTGACATCCCACTTCGCCCAGATGAACCGTCCATGAAGGAACTCAGCTTCATCGGATGCTGCCCAGACGGCGAAGTCTCCGGGCAATTTGACTAGGTTGTGTCAATGAAAGGAGTGCTTACAAGGGGACTGTAACTTACCATCATCCCATAGGAAACTGTTTTCATCGGCGAACCGCGTAAAAGACTCCGTGTAGTGGAGACCTGGTTCAACGATCATGACTTGCATCTCGTTGGAGGGGACGGTCATGGCGATGTGGTTCATCATCATCGTAACAGCACTTTTAGTAACAGAGTAAAGGGGAACAGGCGCGGACGACTGGAAAGAATGTATAGTAATGCTAGACAGGTGGATCAATGCCTGAGTGGATGTCAGCTTGAAGACACAAGTCGGGGGTCTAGAAGACTTACCAGCTTCCGCGACGGATTTGACTCTCTCTGTTTATGGAACAGACTGGCCCACAAGTATGGAGCAGCGACATTAACTGTCAGACCATCCTTGAATGTCTCAAAACCAAGTCCAAGAAGAGTATTTGGCAGCCACATCTTAGCAGCACTCAAGACAAGAACGTCTACGAAAACGCTATCCTGTGCGAGTTTCTCCCAGAGCCCATGAGTAGCAGTCTCATCTGCAAAGTCGTTGACAATAGGGACAACTTCAACGCTGGCATACTTGTCTTTGATCTTTGCAGCAGCCCTTTCCAGGGCATCCTGGCGGCGACCGGTGATGATGACACGGTCCGCTGAAGCGGCAGCGAATGATTCTGCGATACTGAAACCAATACCTGTAGAAGCACCAGCCACGAGAACGGTATTTCCAGCTTGAGATAGCTCAGGGCGAGAAGGCGAAATAGCTTCATACGGTTCGCGGTGAATCTTGGATATAAGATTGCTACCGGATTGAGGGAAGTCTGCGTCCCCCCAGGGATTGTCTTGAGGCGAAGTAGCTGCAGCAGAAGGCATCTTAATAGACGATAGAATGGTTCTTTGAGTGTAGTTGATAAAGGTTGTAGTAATTTCTCTCTGATGATGATGCTGATTCTAAGATCTGAGACTGGGCTATTATATATTGTATTTTGGATCACTCTATCTGCAGTCCCAGTAGCAAATCTCGATTGTTCGGAAACCTTGCGGGTGAAGCCATTCAGCCCGCTAAAACCCCGCCCCAAGCTGGCTGTACAAGGGTTTCATAGGTACCTAGGTTAGCGCATTTCCGCCAACATACCAGTCTGAAACCCGCTGAGAGCCCGCAAAACCCGCCGATTTTCCGCAAGAGAAGCTGACAAAACTGCTGAATGTCCACGTTATCTCCTCTTTGTTGCTGACAAGTTCTTCTTTTTGCTCAAACACTCCCGCACATTCCCGCAATACAGAATACTCATTTATTGACCCTGCGATGAAACTAAAGGCGTGCTTATCATGTACCAGTGGAAAGCGCAAATGCGACAAAGTACAACCCGCATGTGGCCGCTGTAACGACAGAGACGTCGAGTGCCGCTATCCATCTACCAAGCGAAAAAGACTGCACATATCCGCAGCAGAGCCAGAACATGCGAGACATCGAACAGTCAACGAGGCACCTCCCACTTTAACCAACATTGACTTCTCTCCATCAACGAGTAACTTAGATGATCCTCAAGAATGGATCAGAAGTCTGGGGACGTTGGGTACCATATCTGCACCCATATTACAAGATGATACTTCTGCCACTGCAAGCTCTACCGGTTCCTCTGATCGCAAAGATGCTACGCACTTCTTCATCACACCAGATAGCTGGGTCATCCGGCATATACCCTTTACCACACCCTCTTTCTCAAATTTGATCTGTATGAATTATGTCCGAGGCATCCATGAGTTTTTTGATGAATGGGTGGCTGAAGGACATAGTTCTTTCATGCACAAGCAGCTCTATGCAGACTCGGGATACCCTGCCATCATTCAAGATGCATTTGCTTGCATAACACTGCACAACGCTAAGACTGCAGCGAACGAGACTGCAATTGACGACATGCTTGCTTCAAAATTGTCGTCACTCCTGAAATCTTTTCCTCAGACTAACGACAATACCGATGTACCTATCAATCTTGGCATCCGAGAACATCTCTCCCGTTCGCAGGCTCTATATGTTCACCTGGTACTTGCCCTATTCTCACCCTCCATCGGAGCACGCGCAAATGCTGAGCAACATATCGAGACTCTCTTATCATGGATTCGCCAGCTGTGGGAAGCAGCTCTTTGTGATCCAGATATTTGTCAAAATGAGAATAATGGCGGATCTGCCACGTCTACTAATGCGATCGTCCTAGATGCCATGTTCGACGGCGACCCAACGCCTCGTCTATGGCGATCATGGGTTTTATCAGAGAGTATTCGTCGCATTTGGCTATTGGCGACGTCGACTATTGGAGTCTATCTGGTTATGAGGCAGAAGTGGGCCGAATGTCACGGTGGGATCTACTTCACTGCGGGCAAGAAGATCTGGGATGCCCAGTCAGCGTCTGGTTGGGCTTCCGTCTGTCGAAGCAGTGATCCATTGTTCCTTTGCAGTTTAGAATGCGAAAGCCTATTTCTAAACGCAAAGTCAACTGAGGTGGACGATATGCTAATCAACATGTTCACTATTATGTGGGGTGTTGAGAGAGTCGAGAATTGGGTTGCGCGGACTGTTGAGCCTGGGGAAAGTGTGCGAGTATGGAGAAAAGTCGGTTCAGTGTAGAGGATGTGAACAAACTAGCATTGAGTTATAAAAAGAACATCCTATGGCAGTAGAAAGAGCATCTTATTCAGAAACATCCACATTTACATCCATGATAGTGTGGTTAGTAGCGGGCGACTCATACGACTCATCAAAGATAGTCCAAAGAAACCGGAACGCCCTCGGTTTGCCATTCTCAATCTCCGTTACATGATGTCCAATACTATTCCTCTCATACCTGAGTTCCGCGCCACCATCACAGAGCCTCTTGACAGTTGCATCAGTCCACTCGATGGGGCAAAATTGATCATGTATAGCTTTATAAATAAACATGGGCATTGTCGGAACATCTCTGTGTCCCAGTTTTGCTTGTTTGTCGTAGAGCCCCTGCAGCTGAGGGCCTCTCAAATCTGTCGCACCGCCATTGAAGAAAGGATAAATGTCACGTCCTGAGAAGTGCTTAACTGCTTGTGTCAATTCAAGGTCAAGAACAGACATAAACTCTTCTTTCGTGGTCTGGGAAAGACAACTCTCCAGGTAGGTTCGGGCCTCGGTGTATTGGGACGTGATGCCCAGGAGAAAGGCTGCCAGGGTCGCAGCAATAGGACTCTTATTGAGCAAGTCGAAGTCACCGGATATATTATCGACGAGGCCACCGACAACAGTCCCATCAATCTTGACATCTGGTGCATATTCTGGTTGTAGCTCGGACGCAGCGAAGGTAGCGATCGACCCACCACTATAGCCCCAGGTAGCTGTGTTGTATTGGACGGATTCCCCCGAAGCCAGCAAGGAATGAACTGCCCTGAGAGCATCAAGGGTTGCATGGCCAGCCTGGACACTCGCACCAAAAGCAGAAGTAGGACCCAAGTGATCCGGAGTATTGACAATCCATCCGTGCAACAGCATCTCGTCAATCAGAGATGTGCTCGACTTGATACCAAGATTTGGCTCACTTTTAGCCATTACCCCTGAAAGAGCAAAGGATGGGCAGGAGTCAAGGTTGGCCGAGTTGTATGCGAACTGATATGATAGTACTGCTGCCTTGCCTGACGGGGAGAGGAAGACTGAGGAGGGGATGAACAGTGTAGTAACAGCCCAAGATGGCTCATCCTTGGAGTCTGTAGAGCGATGCAAGATGTGGTACGCGGCTGATGAGTTTTTGACAATTCTTGATAGGATTGGCACAGAGCGAATGCGAAGAATATCTCCAGGTCGTTTGGATTGCCAGTCTCCAGGTGCACGATACCATGAGTCTTGGCTTGGGGGCAATGCTGCCTCGTGGACCACAGCGTCTGTGTCAACACTATCATTTGAGGCTCGCACTACAGCACAAAGATCGTTGAGCCAGTCTAGACAATTCATGTTGCGGAGTTGGTTGGAAAGATGAGATTACTGTCAGCATGATCCAGATGGAGGAGGTCAGGTCATTGTGCCACATGCTGACATGTCGGCTGAAGCGGGAGGGAGCGACGCTCAATTGGACGAACGATAACGGTTATTTTAGTATGATATGAGGCTCATCAATACTGTCGCACCAAACTTGACAAATGATGAAAACTTTACGCGCTTACGTGTGCAACCTTCTAATTCTAATATTGATGTCTGTAGTGATATACCCTAGCAGCTAGCTGAAGGCTGTAGGGTCCTTATACTTTTGGCTGCCGGAACTAGCGGTCACGACAACGTCTAACACCTTGTGAAAGATGGACCACAGGATACTGACTTAGACAGAATGGCTACGTTGAGTAGATCCCGAGGGTGGTAGTCTCTGGCGCTGTTTCATCCGTGGTGGACCATAAAAATATGGAGGCATGTCAGAACGAGGACAGTCATAATATTACAGTTGCTCATCTTTCACGATGCACTGTTGATACAAATTTCAGTCTGAAATTCCCATATTGTGCATGTATCTGTAGTTCTCTTGTGGGTCTGTCTTGTGTTCTTGTTAGTTTACCCTCATCCATGGCATATCGCGTCCTGATTGGCGAGAGACGGGCTATCTACGGCAACTTACGTGAGATAATGGATCAGAAGAATGATTCCTCATTCCGTCGGTTCAGTCCATTTCGCCTTTTGACCAAGCTTTCTCTCCCTCTTTACCATTTGTTCATCACAGTTTCAAATCAGGAAGAAGAAGATTCTGACAGAACGCAAAAATGGACAAGCCACAGATCATTGTCAAAGTTCCTCCAGTAAATGACGCAGACGATGAAACATTAATCACGACTCTCGCCAACATTGTCAACACAGCTTACACAATAGCCGAAAGTGACATCTTCACTCCCTCATACAAACGCACTTCAGCACCTGAGATTGCGCAGTTTATATGTAACAATCAGCTCGCCGTGGCATACCTCACCTCCACAAACGAACCAGTTGGTTGCGTCTTCATCAAGCTGCTCACGCATACTCTCGGTGAATTTGGGATGTTGGCGCTGGACTCCAAGTACCAAGGAACTGGTTTAGGGCGTCAACTGGCTGTTTTTGCGGAAGATGAGTGCCGTCGGCGGGGATGCACGACAATGCAGCTTGAGATTCTCGTTCCATCAACATTCCACCATGAAGGGAAAGCGAGATTGTTGGGGTGGTACATGAGAATGGGATATAAGCTTGTGAAACTAGGGGATTTCGGCCAAGATTACCCCGAATTAGTCAATCTTCTGGCTGGACCGACTGAGTACAGAGTTTTTGAAAAGGCTCTTGTCTGACCGTCTGGTAGAAACAGCATGATACGAACAGTTTCACACAATATCTACGACATGGATGACAAGATACTACACATGTGACATATGTATCACGGAGAACGGCTTTCGTATCACCTGACTCAGATGTTGAGAGGTAAAAATGAATGGTGGATGTTGGTCTTGACTAGAACGCGCTGAGCTAAGCTGAGACATTCGCGCCAACC
Source organism: Fusarium cf. aywerte (assembly GCA_011034095.1). Lineage (NCBI taxonomy): Eukaryota > Fungi > Ascomycota > Sordariomycetes > Hypocreales > Nectriaceae > Fusarium > Fusarium cf. aywerte. The sequence continues at coordinate 115,134 of WETZ01000001.1, forward strand.
CCTCACGTTGAAGCTTGAGCTGCTCGACGCGATAGTTCATCAACAAACTTAGATCACCTCACCATGAAAGTCTTCAAGCAGTTTTACCTCATCTCTTTCGCTGTTTTCGCGTTTAGCCTGATTGAGATTCAACCGCCCTTGTCTCCTCGACCATCGAGTATTGTCTCGTCATCACCATTGCTCGAGCTACATAAATCCCTCGTCGAGCAATCTTCCATCACTGGCTCTGAAAAGCCCGTCACTGACTTTCTAAGAACCTATCTTGAAAGTGCGGGCTTCACTGTTGAGACGCAAAATGTCGGTAAGAACCGAGATAATATATTCGCATACTACAATAATTCGAGAAAATGTCGAGTTCTGGTAACTTCTCATCTCGACACAGTTCCGCCGTATATGCCGTATGGGAGACGGGGTAATGAGATCTGGGGTCGTGGTACGGTTGACGCGAAAGGTAGTGTTGCAGCCCAGATCATGGCAGTTCAGGAATTGTACGATAAAGAAGAGATCCAGGAAGGTGACGTCGCAGTTCTCTTCGTTGTAGGCGAGGAAGTAGGCGGAGACGGTATGAAGGCGGCGAACAGTCTAGGCCTATCTTGGGGTTCTGTAATCTTCGGGGAGCCAACAGAACTCAAGCTTGCGCGAGGACACAAAGGCGGCTTGCGGTTCACTATCCGGGCGAAAGGAAAGGCGGGCCACTCCGGATACCCTGAGACGGGTAGCAACGCGATTGACAGTCTGGTCTATGGACTATCAGCTCTTCAGAAAGCCGAATTACCATGGAGTGAAGACTTTGGAAATACTACTGTCAATATTGGCAAGATTGCGGGTGGTATTGCTGGAAATGTGATCCCAGCTAGTGCCTGGGCTACGGGCAGTGTCAGAATCGCGGCGGGAACAGCAGGGGAAATGAAAGGCCTGATCTCTAAGATCGTGGAGGGAAGCGATTCTCACTTGGTTGTCGAGTTCAGTTCTTACGCCGTCGATCCAGTACCTCTTGACCATGATATCGATGGTAAGTCAAAGCTACTCGCTCAATAAAAGGCCCCTATGCTCAATTAAAGATAGGATTCGAGACAATAGTCGTCAACTATGGGACCGACATACCGTCTCTTGAGGGTCATCACAAGAGATATCTTTACGGACCAGGTTCAATCCTAGAGGCACACTCTGATCATGAACATTTGAAGATTTCAGACTTGGAGAACGCTGTGCAAGGCTACAAAATGCTGATATCTCATGTCTTGGACCATCGAAACTAAAAATCTTGTTTAGGGCAAGAAGCCTTACATATGTAAAACGTTTCAGCCTTAAAATCCTAAGCTCTTCTTTCTTAAGTATTTAACTAAGCTTTGTAAAGACAACGATCGGATAGCTTTATACCAGGTAAATTGGTGCTTTCTGGGTCCTCCGTGGTCCCGCAGAGTTTTCTAATGCTAGAAATTTAGCTTGTAAACTATCAAGATAAGGCATGAAGCGGCGTCAATAGTTCGGCTGCTAATACGAATTACCAAGCTCCAGGCAGATTAGTGCAAGATACTCATTTCCGAATCTCTGTTCACAAGATATTAGAAGAATAAGAAGCGCACTCTACCCCGATTTGTAACTACCTGTTCGTTTCCTCTTGAGCTACCTGTATTTTTTCCCCCTTTTTCACTTGCTTTAGTCACTCTTTTGACCCATCATGCATTTCAATATCCGTTGTTTGTTGGCCGTTAGCCTTACTGGTTTTGATATTGCACTTGGAAGCCCTTGCAAGCCTCATTCCCGAGGCAAGTGATGAACTCCCGGTTGTTAGTTCGTTGCTAATGGCAGTGGTATAGTATCTGGCTCTTCTATTACGACAGTCGTAACAACATCCAGCTTATCCAGTTTTGCCTCGTCTTTTGCCACTTCAGCCACTGTTGCCAGTACCACGACCGATGCAGTTGCTCCTACTGACACAACCACCGAAGCGACCACTGAAGTGGCTACGGTTATTGAAACAGATACTGCCAGTACCGCGGTAACTACTTCCGGTGATACGACTACAGAGGCGACTACTCTCGCTACATCAGTCGCGACCGCCGAGAAAACTTCTGCAACCGGAGCAGATACTACAACTGAGACCATGACAACGCCAGACACAGTCCCTGCTTTGTCCGAAATCACTGAGGCTCCCACCACTTGAACCCACAACTACTACACTTCCCACCACCACTGCTGTGCCGATGTTCCGACTTCTCGCTGAGAGCGGATCTTACGCAAACGAACCTGTTTTGTCAAACCGAGACAAATCCAGCCAGCTCATTTTCTCCAGTGTTCAAGGATATACCGAGGCTTACTTCACTGTCGATACCCCTACTGGCCACCTGCTTCTTGACGGCCATTTGCCTATCTGTGCCTTCTTTCCTGGCGATGGTACCAGTGCATTCGTGGTATGTAGTGACAATATGTCAGCGCAAGAGAAGTTCCTCACTTGCGAGGCACCCACCAGTATCCAGTTAGAGTGTACTGTGCCTGAGACTCAATGTAGCATGTTTTCAGGTTGTACTGCCACTGGCAATCTGTGGGGCACCACCTATATTGGCGCTTCTGGTGGTACTGGTGTTGATATTGCGATCCTTGGCCCTGATCCTATGCAAGGATATACTCCTGTGCCCTTCTTAATCGTGCCTGACTCAACTTAAACAAACCTAATTAAGGTTTGTCTATCAGTTTGATGCTTTTCACTTTTGCAAGACAAAATACTCTTTGGTAGTTATAGCTTGGAATGAGTTGATATACTATAGCATCTGCTCCGTCGACTCTCTTATTGCTTGCACTGATTAATATGTATCAATTCATGCATGCTATAGTTAAAATATATAGCTTTGCTTATCCATGATCCGTTAGTCCTGCTCTGTGTACTATGTCACATGATACCATACCCTTTATCCCAAATCTATCCCAAGTCTATCCCTAATATCTATTATACTTCCTTAGTAGCCTCTCTATCTTACTCATAACCTCTGGTATCCTAAATGGCTTCGATACGAGATCGTCCATGCCGCTTTGCAACGCCACTCTAATCTGTTCGTCCCTTACATTCGCAGTCACTGCAATCACAGGTACATGCTCCATGATCTGCCCTCCCTTCTGCATCCGTCTGATCTCGGATACACATGTCAGCCCGTCCATATTGGGCATTTCGAGATCCATCAGGATAACTGACAGCTCTGAGCCGTCATGTTTACAGAAATGTGTTTTCTTGAGAAACTCAAGGGCCTCGACTCCATCGTTTGTCGCGCTAACGGTACAGCCAGCTTTTCGGAGCTGGTTGACGAGGACCTTTTGGTTGATGAGATTGTCCTCTACAATGTGGATCGTCAGAGCTCGTGGGTCGAAGGCTTCGTTCGGTCCATGTCTGCGGCGATTGTTCGATGGGTTGAGGGTGTCGGAATTATCAGATGGTGTTCTTGTTGGTCCTCTAGTAGCGGGATTTGTATTTGATAGTGTTTGGGAGAGGATGGGTTGGTCGGGGTCTTTTTTGCTAGGAGTTGACGTTCGTCGCGCCTGGACATAAAAGCCGAAGTCGCTTCCTTGTCCGGAGGTGGAAGCAACACCAATACGTCCTCCGTGCAATTCGGCGAGTCGTTTCGAGATGAACAGTCCAAGACCACTTCCACCGTATTTCGCATGCGTTCTTGGTGACGCTTGCTTGAACCGCTGGAAAAGAAGTTGTCTCTCATTTTCTGACAATCCACAGCCTGTATCTTGGACTCTATATCGCACGTACAAAGCCTCTCCGGTTCCCCATTCCTCAGAAGACACAACGTTGCCAAGCTCCCCGCGAGTTGGTGCAAAAACAAAGCCAGGTGTATGAGTACCTTCCGGCGGTATTATTGATACACCAACCGTAAGCTTGATCACGCGTGTTGGTGAAGAGGCCGTGAACTTGATAGCATTCGTCATAAGATTGATCAAGATTTGCAAAACGCGGCTTGGATCCATCGCGACCCAGTCGACGGCTAGATCCTTGAACTCCTCATGGATATGGATTTCCAGGTTGATATCCTTAGCTAACATTTCCGATTCGAACATCTTGACCACTCGCTCAACAATGGCATGGGGTTGACAGACCACTGGGGTGATTAGAAGGAGGTTGGAGTCGAGTTTTGAAACTGTAAGGATGTCGTCCACGATGGACTTTTGGTGTTGAACACACAAGGCGATGGTCTGTGACGCGTCAAGACAGGAATCGAGAATTTCGCGAGATGCAGGTACACCGCTGGATCTCGTGGCCTCCATAGCCGATGTGATATCATCCGCGCACTGAAGGATAGCACTCAACGGGTTCCTCATCTCGTGGGAGGTTATGTCAATAAACTCGTTCTGTTGTCGTCTTGTCACCTCGGCCTCTTGTAAGCGTCTATTCTGTAGCCCTTGAGCCCATTTTAGGTGTGAAATGTCAGTTATAGAGCCCATGATAGATCGCAATGTGCCACCAGATGTTAACTCGGGATGCGCTGTGACCATGACCCAGAGGTCGATCGACTCGCCATGAATGTTTACCGGATCCTCGACAGCCTTTCTTAACTTGACTTCCCCAGACCACGGCAGCATTTCTTGGGTCAGGCGATGCCACCCTTCTTCCATAATGCTACCTGAAGTACCCATCAAGTCCACCCATGCCATATCTTCGTGTGTGTGTCTGGTGTGCCCAGTCATATCGTAGAATTTATCGTTCGCTTCACGTAGAATCCCTTCAGGGCTAGTGAGGAACATGCCGAGTGGCGATAACTCTGTCATTCGTCGAAGTCGGCTTGCTTGGAGATTGATCTGCTGCGTAAGTTCCTCCTTCTCTAAAACTGCAGCCTCGACAGCATCTCGTCCACGTCTTGTTTCCTCCTCGAACAGAATGATGGATGCCAAGCATGTTGCTAGTTGGTTGTTAAGTAGCGAGGCGAAGGATTTATACCCAGCGTCGTATGGTCTGCGAGGGTTGACTCCGAGTACCAGGAAAGCCAAGACATTCTCGCCATTTGTTGGCCGAACCGGGAAAATGATAGCTTCTGTTCCTGTCTCACCGAAACCTCGCCACTTGATACCTTGCAAGATATCTTCTGGCAGACTTCCGTCTCGAATGCGAACTAACGTTGGCTCGCCACGCGTACGCATAGCTTCGCGAAAAGACGGAACAAACCCTTGATGACTCCGCTTGAGGTCAATTTGATCCGGAGCAGCGGCGTGTCCACGCGGTATCCCAATAGTTCCCTCAAGATAACACGATTTGCTTGATATTGTGCTTCCTGACGAACTTGACTGATGATCTCCCTCTTCTGCTTCGCCAACAGAGTAGACAAGGGCAAAGGGAACATCTTTATGGTTATCTTCGAGACCCTCGAGGACAAGTTTCCAAAACCTTTTGATAGACGTCGCTTTTCTCAAAGATTCTCCAAGTTTGTTAATGGTGGCCATACGGCGCTGGCTCAGGATAAGATCAGTTGTCTCGAAGGGCGCATTATAAAAGCCACAGATACGGTCGGTACCTCCATATAGTGGTGTAAGAGACCAGCAAATGTGAGTCTCTTCCAGAAATCCTCGTCTGAAAAGAGCTAGCTCGTCGTTGTCGCTTCGATGGCTGATACCTGTTTTTATAACTTCGGCAAAGGCTGATCCAAGGACATCCCAGGTTTCTGACCAGGGACCAGATGCACCTGTACCTAGCATAGAAGGATGCTTGTTACCTGCATAGTGGATCGCATATTGCTCATTGTACAACATAGTCATGTCGCTTCCCCAGAACAGGCTTGCTATATTCGGGTTAGAAATGTTGTAAGGTATTGTGCTGTCGCGTGAGTCTTACCAGGATGGGGGTTGGTGATAACGAGATTCGCCACTTGACGAAGTTCTGGTGACCAGCTATCCATATGTCCAAGGGGCGTTGATGACCAGTCGATATCTCTCAATAGTTTAATGTATGGTGTCAAAATCCCCTTTGGATTCGCATCTGTCCAGTCTGCAACCGCCTTCTCGGGCTTCCCCAACACGAATGATCCGCTGCTTGAGCTGCCTGCAATACGGTCCGAACTACCCTTGGACGTCCCTGCTCGCCACCACGATTTTAGCGACTGTTTCCGCTGTGTTGATGCGATGAGCGTCGCCTCTGTAGACGGTATCTCTGGTGCCTTGATCTCAGTCGGGCTTTGAAAGATTTCATGTTTTGTCCCAGGCTCAGGCTCTGGTTTTGATGGTTTGGGGTTTTCTAGCTTGGCATGATCCGGATCCTTGATGCCGGGGGTGCTGGCTCGGGAGAGCGCACTCGAAGACAAAGTTCCAGGAGCCGCAGTGTGTTGCCACAGTCGGTTTCCACTGATCAATCGCCATCTTTTCGCAACAGTCGATCCGGTCCAGAGCAAGTCTTTGTAGAGAAAGAATAGTGGGAAAACATCTTTCGAATCGTCTTGTGTCGTTATACCAGTTGCCCAGTTCTTGAAGTCTGAATAAGAAATAGACTCAGATTGGCCTTCAGAAATTTCTTCCCCCCTCACAGAGTCATAAAGTCGTTCATGAGTACTCAACGCGGTGTTGCAGAAGACAGGTCGAATGGCCTTTGACCATGGCGGCGACTCATCATCCGGATCGAGATCAATAATGAAAGTCGGTCGCGAATCTGCATTCAAAATATCTCTAATACTGAGGTTGTCAAGTTCGGCTGCGATGTCGGACTCCATATTCCTACTTCGCCGCAAGAAGAAAAAGAGGCTGATGAGAGAAACAAAGTTAGAAACATGGTGGTATTATTTTGGTGGGTTGCCAAGAAAGGTCATGGGGATGACGATTGCACTAGCGTGAGTAATGATACAGTATTTTAACAGCTCATCCTTTTCTCAGCCTTGGTAGTTGTGAAACTCTGTTTTAATTGGAATGGATATCCATGCGTTTGAAACGTTGCTGGTCTGTGGTTTAATAAAGAGGACCTCAGACAGCCTCACCCCTCACTTCAACTCATCTCGATTCTGAGTCTCATTTTCAGCCTCATCATGCATAAACTCGCCCATCTCTCCCATGATTCAATACAGTTAGTTCGCAAGCACGGCTGGACATAAGATACTAGAAACGACCAAGTACATATAAGGAAGAATGATGAGGCACGAATGATGCAACGCCGTGATCACATTAAACCCTGATTTTAAGCTATTGACCGACGCTAAGCCCTCTAGCGGCCCGATCCTGTTCTTAGGGCCCAACTTTTCCATCGACTTTTTCCTTGGGATCACGATTCGCAGGAGCAAAGGATCCGTATTCTTAAAGCACCTGTTACTGTAATGAGAAATGTTCTGATAATTAGTCATGTCAGATCTCGGTAGATAGTTGCCGCCCGATTCAGGTACGACCGAGCAGGGTATTTTCAGGGGTCTTGTGGCTGTTTCAGCCGACGAGACTCAAGATTCAATCATACAAAGATATTTTCAGAACCTTGTGAATCAATTCGAGAATGTCCAGCTTGGCACTCTGTTTCGGCAGGGGCGATTAGTTGTAGCAATTGTGCTGGATTTTTACACTGGTTAGTTGTATGTCAGTCACAAAACGTTTTCTCTGTCGGTGTCATAAGTTAATTGGGAATGTGTTGATGTAGGGTAGCCTGGCTCATTTGCCAAAGGCTACACGAAGAGAGGTTGTTGCCAAGAGAAAAGATAATACTGTCCAACTTTGCAGAGACTTTGTGCAGAATCCTACGCGCTTTTTACAAAAATTGAAACAGTATTGAAGGGAGACCATCAACATATACCATGCCTTCTGATGAATTCATGATTCAAGATTCACCAGGAGCCATTTCCCGAAACTTCGTTGAGCCCATGTGTGTAGGCGTGGGCTGAAACATGACTTAGTGCTCTGAGCCTTTCGCTGAAAATGTCTGGTGAGGTGGTTGTATAAATCAGCCACTCGTCTGCGTCCATTCATAGGCGCCCGAATACGATGGCGATAAACTCGACAACACGACTTCAAGGATGGCTGGGAAGTGGGGTGACTGGACAATAAAGTTCTAAACAGGTCGACGTAATTAACCTGCCCAGCCCCCAAAATTCGGAAGACCGGCTAGAAAGCAGACTAGCGAAAAGAAGATCGAGCAACTAGAGATTCAGACGGCACGAGGTAGAGAGGGGATGCTATGATTAGCTCCCCTCCGGTGAAAGTTCACAGAAAGCAGGATAACGCCAGCCTTAACCATAGCGAAGCTTTCCGGGGTTTTGGTCAGCTTAGGTTCATAGAGGTCTTGAAGTGGAAACGTCACCTTGCATTGAGACAACTGGAAATGGAAAGTATCATGCCGACAACGAGCTCACATGGCGAACTATAAAGAGCCAATAGAGTTCCATGCATCCCTGAAGCTTTCAGTCTCTGATAGTTCCACATTAGGTTTCGTTTCCTGCTGTTTCACATCATAATTTCAAGGATCTCGACCAACAAGACACGTTATCATGGACTCCCAATCTCGCGTTGAACACTGTAAGAAAGAGCTTCTCGAAGCCGGGAAGAAAGCCCAAAAGGCCAAGGACGAAGCCAAAGGAAACTTCGAGAAGGACTCGACCAAGGAAAAAAGCCAGCAGTTCCAAGAGTGGGTTGAAATGAACGTAAGTTTGGCTCTCCGGACCTCCCGAGCTTCGCAACTGATTAGAATCCTGACCTTATTATTTCTTATCAAAAATACGAGAGCCAGTCTACAGCTTATGCTGCGGCCCTTCAGACACATAACGCGAGCGAGGCGAAGGAGTGGCAAACCAAGCAGTTACAGGCGTACAAAGAGAAGAAGTTGGGTGATGATGAATTTGAGAAGGTGTTCACCATTATTCTTCCAGAAGAGTAGGTTGTGTTTCGTAGCTATAAAGCTGAGAGCGATTCCCGAGACTCCTAGGTACAATGACAAGAGTGATCAAAGCTCGACCATTTCTATGTGGAAGATATGTTACGTAACGCAGGTATCAAGAATTGATGAACTAAATAAACGGCCGTTAAAAGACTGAACACACGTCGAGGTTAACCTGTCACAAAACGCTCAATACAAAGAAACAATCGCTATGAAATACACCATGCTTACCCAATCAGTACACACTCCTACCTGCCACACTCCTCCCATCCATACTTCTCCGATCAATACTCCTCCTGTCAACACTCATAGCTCTCGCACTCCGTTTGTCCATGTCAACAACAGACCTCCCCGACGAGCTCCCTCTCCCTGAATCCACCGATCTTGGCGGCATGATTCTCTTGTTCATGTCTACAGGCCTTGCAGAAGCCAAGCTCCTCCTGTCAAGATCAAGAGACCGTACTTCGAAGTCCGTCTCTCTCTCCATTTCCGCAACGCTGTGTTCCCTTCCAATGTGGTTGATCAGAGTATCGGCTGTGGGACACAGGACGTCTTCATCGCGGAAGCGACTGCATAGTACGCAGGCAAATTCTCCCTCGGGCGTGTGGCATTTTATCACGAAGCGGGGACTGACGTGAAATTCAAGCTCTTCGTCGATCTCACGCTTGTAGCCCTGTTCTGTGACCAGGCGCGAGGCTGTCTTGCCGATTGCCCAGCCGTCGTCGTCTTCTACATCGAGAAAGACGTCGCAAGCTGGACAGCGACAGTCGCCACGAGGAGCAAAGCTAGACGAGAGAGGGCGTTCGGGGACATACTGCAAGTCGAGCGCGTAGCGACAGTAAAGAGGATCATCTCTGATCACGGTTGGTGCTCGCTTGGGAGGTGGCAGGGCTTGCGTGGGTGGAGGAGGAATCGGATCTTCAAGCTCTCCAAGACGCTGTCGCTGTTGTCGCAGCGCACCGAGAGAGCCTTCCCTCGCAGCATCAGATGCGGCAATAAGCCTCGCCATGTCGGCGCGGTCAAGCTGCCTCCCACTGTACAACGCATCTTGCAGGACGTTGATGACTGTCTGCTGCAACGCAATAACTTGCGCCTGCAATTTGTTCTCCGTAACAACATCCCCGATCGCGAATCTCTGACCGTATCTCTGGTATCCCTCCTCGAACTCGCGATTGATAAGGGCGCCCGATCGCTCGAAGGAGGCTTCGACGTCGTCTCGTATCCTCTGCCTGTCGGCAGCGGCATGATCGCGTTCGTTGGATGCTTGTTCGACTTGGGCTTTGAGCCTTTTGATCTCTTCGTCTTGGGTAATGTCTCGCTTGGCTTGTTTACGCTTCTCTTTGACACGATCGTAGAGACCCATTGATGAGGTGAAGGTTCCGACGAGGGTAGAGCATAGTGTCGCAATGATGAACGTTTTCTAGCCGAGTCAGTGCCACGAAAATGAGAAAAGGACTAGATGCATATACCTTGAGGTTTTTCTCCTCAATCATGTTGGCGTAATTCATCTTGGGCGATGATGTAGAGAGTCAAAGTTGACTTCAACGTTGTTGCAATGCTGCACCAGTACAGTATGCTGCTTGATGCCCAACGACCCTTCAAGCGTCGCAGATCATCGGAAGTATATAAGCCTCAAGTCTCAGTCCCCTGCCAGGGTCCTCAGGGCGCACAATGATGGCATAGTATACCGACTGAGGGTCGCACACCGCAAGAATCGATAGGACATGTGGTCGCGAGAAGGTATTCCTTTCTCTGCAGCTTTACGTAGCCTGTCATCCCACATTACAGAATTCCCCTCAAGAACGTGACGTCACTAGTGATCGAGATGTGCCAAGTTTTTTCGACGAGGGTTCTGATTCGCGATGCTAAGAGTTAGTGTCATGCTTGTTTCCGAGATAGCTGCGGTTCGTTCCCGAGACTAAGAATCTTGTCTTTTCTTGACAGCTTAATTTTAGTAGAAACCGTTCAAGATCGGAAAAGCCAAGACGGAATTAGTCCTGCCAGTTGGAGTCAGTTCTGAACCTTGGCTCAGGTCGTGCAGTAAAGACTCTTGGTAGCACAATCCACGGAGCGGGGCGACTATTGTTCCGATAGAAATCTCTCCGAATTCAATTACGTCATGCGCCCAGCACGATGATAAGCTATACGATAAGATATGATAAGATGATAACATACTAGCCGCCCAAGTCGTTAGTCGTAGCGTTCATAGCTTCACAGCCTCGACTGTAACATAGCCATGAACTCCTTATTGTCCTTTGCCATTACTGATTATTGTCAGGCTGCTCAACTCAACATCATTCTGATCGTGCTCCTTCGTTGTAGCTCTGCTGCTGGAACTAGCAAGCGTCGTACCACCCAAGTTGCCAACATCTTGTATAACCAACTCCTCCTCGTCTCCGTCTTTGATCCTTACGAGAGAGCGGTCTACAAAAGTAGCAGTCCTTGATCGGCTTCCTTTCGGCGTGCCGTTATCTGGCGACTTACCACCAGCTGCGATTAGTTGGAATAGCTGACGTATTGGTGCAACGATTGCGACTATAAAGCCGACGTTGAGTTCGATGTTGGCCCAGATGACAGTTTCATTTGTCGTGACATCTGTCTGATTGTTAATACACGGTGACACAGCCATAACCATCAATGTTGACCTACCAGTTTCACTAGGATTCGGCACAATCTTGGCCTGTAATATCAGCCGTACCAGACTGACCACGGTCAAACTACTCTCAAGTTAGTGCTTGAAAAAAGAAGACGAATGTCCATAAAGAAGGACAGTTTAACCCACAATATGCCAATGCCGAACATGCACATAACCCGGATCTTCTTATCCAGCCTCAAACCCAGGTTGTAAAGCTGAGTCATGGGTAGAATGAGCATCCAGACATCAACAACAAAGTTGACCACGCAATGTGCCATGGCGATCACAAAGGGCTTCTTGTAGTTTGACATGCTAGCGTCAAGGTTCCCGCCATCCCAGACTGTGTCAACAATGCGTCCCACTGTAAGCTGGATGACGAGGAGGACGAGCGAGGTGACAGTGTTGAAAGCGATTGTTATCCAAACAACGCGTCTGAACTTCTGGCCCGGGAAGATTCTCAAGTAGAAGAAAAGAATAGACGTCTTGGCGCAGGCTAGACCAACGATGAAGAGTACCTGCCAAACAAACGCATTCTGTGACAAAGTCAGTATGTTTGCCCAAGTCTTGCCGCTGAGGAACGTACTTTGAGCAATGGACTGAGATCGTCAGACTTGTAAATTTTCTCAAGAGACCCAAGGCCTGCATTGATAGCTACAATGGAGAACCTGGTTAGTATTTACCAATCAGTCACATGTGGGTTTCGGAAGTGACTTACTGCGGAGAAAGAAGACTGCACATGGGACGATGATGCACTACCTGGTGTTAGTTGACGCTGCACTAGATATTGTAAGAGTTGATAGCATACGAAGGTCAGGACAACAAAGGTATCGTCGAGTCCCCAAGGAGTCGTGACGAATATTTTAGCAGTGACGAATAGTATCATGGCAACGAGACTGATGCATGCCCAGGTGATGATAATAGCTCGATACTTTGGGCGATTGTCTTCTTGGCTGATGTTGCATACGTTGGAGACAAAGTCCTCGAATTCTAGAGTTCATGTTAGATGCACCAGGCCGCTATTGAGAAGAATCGGGGGAAGCATATACCTAACGACTCTCTTATTGTGCACGCAGCCGAAATGCAAGTTTTGACTGTCCTCCCAAACTCCTCGCTTGCGCATAGTGCGTTGATGCTTGTATTGGCAACCATAGGATTGTTCATCACTTGAAACACACATGGTAGCTGTTTAACGTCATCCATTGATCAGTATTGGTTTTAATATTCGACAGATGTGTCAAGTTATAAAACGGGGACTTACAGAGCATTTTGGGATGTCTTCCAGAGAAACTGCTGCGGTATAACGCGATAAGTAGCTTAAGCAGAGCAATACAGCTATACGTGGGGGAATCATCGTGAAAAGGACAATGACTCATCAGCCATCAGAAATGGGCTAATAAGGTTAGAAAATGGACGTGCGAAAACTGGGCAAGACATACAAGGCGGCGGGTAAATGCATCCTCTTAAGAATGAAGTCAAATCAGATCTCAGAAAACGCCGTTTGCGAAATGGATGTCCTTGCCGGGGGCGTCGGCTAGACTAGACGGGGGTGTCAGGATTTTAGAAGTGGGCCGAGAGCCATGTATCGCTTTTTTACTTTTTCTTTTCTTTCGCTTTTCCTCAATCTTTGGCTAATGTCAAAGAATGCAGGTTGTAGTCACCATACAGTGCATTTCACGTTGATGGAATGCTGGTTATGGTTGTATCGCCGGGCTTGGAACCTGGCGCAACACTAGATGCAATTCTATGCTTTTTTAGGATAAGCCTAATCCTTCATCCCATCATGACTAGACCATGCGCGATCGCCAAGCTATAGCTGTTACAGGGGTTATGTATACGGATATTTATAAGGGTACGGTCCAAACTATAACTTTTGTATCTTCTCATACAAAATATGGGAGAAACTATGTAGGAAATATCGTGGCTGAAGTTCCCTCTACACTATTTGCCTATGAGATCATGGCAGGGTCATAAGGCTTATGCATTCTCTTCTTGTCCGTGAAGTAATGCAAGGAGAGGATATCAGGCATAGAGAACCAAGGCCAATGCCCAGACCGATTTCCTACTGCAGAAAACCAATGAAAAAACCCTTCATCGGACGTCTGTATCGGGGCGATGTGCAGGTGAAAGATCGAAATGGGCGCCCCACCATAATGAAACCCAGTATATGTCTCAGATCCAGTATATTGCTTTTCCTACTCTGCATGCATGTATATAGTAGCGTTGTTGTAAAACCGACTTGTCACATGGGGAGTCTACTCAGCGTCTTTTTGCCATCGATGTCTGTACAGCACGTAATACCGTCGGCCTGGCCACTTGATTGAGACGACCCCGTTGAGAAAATGACTGTTGCAGAAGGCCCGACATATGCGGACAATTCTATCAGAAATCGCCAGTCTATTTTCTGATGGGCGAAGATTCCCCCGCTCTGGAACCACTTTTCGACTTCTGTCTTTTTTCGCATGTGAAGACTAAAGCCCATCGGACGATTGGTGTATTCGTTGCACCAATCTTTGTAGGCTTGGTTGAAGGCGAGGCGCATTCTAACTTTGAGACAAGGGAGTTTGCGATGGTAACGATGAACTGCCCGCATTGTGTCTTTCCATACCGAGGTCAAGTTCTCGGCGTCGTTCATGTCAATATGGACCTGAAGCTCTCTCAGCGAAGGAAACTCATCCAACACTCTTAGCCTCCCATCACGCAGCCATTTAGTGTAATCCCGAAAGAGGCGAATCTTAGTGATGCTCTGCAAATTGATACCGCTAATAGGCGAGGATTCCTTTAGCGGCAAGTGCTTGCTTCTTCCCCGTCTTCCAAAGGTACTGGGCCAGTAAAACCGTCTCCGGAAAGTGTTTTCCGCATACAAAAGCTGCGTCGCTTCTTGGTTGACCCTCTTGCAAGTCTGTAGGATCTGCGGGTAGATTCTGAGGTCAGAATCGTACAATTCCTCAACCAGGACACGAAAGCCACCGGCACCCGGGATGGAACATAGGACGGGGAGGGTCTCGGAGACGAGTAGATGGCGATAAATGCCGAGACGGAGCTCCCCTGGAAGAGACAAGAGGAAACAAATAGAGGTAGAATTACTGGTGGGTTTTCCCAGGTGCAGGGGGACGTGGGCCAGAGGCCGGCCGAGGACTAGCGCGCCGTTCTGGGTGGCTAGACGAGACTGAACCTTGTATCTTCGGGAGAATTCCGTTTTCCGTTCTGTGGAAGACTCTGGGATTGTTGGATTGTCAAGCTGAATGTCATCTAGATGCGATCTGGTCCATGTCCTTGTTGTTTCGCCAGGAACACGTCGAGGTGGTACATAAAGCTGCAGATATCCATCTTCAAAGACGATCTGAGTTTGGTGCTGCATTGTGGCCTGCTTTTCTTACTGGTTTCAAAAGTTCTTTGTTAAAATTACAGGAGATGGCGAATATGATCTGTCAATTGTACAGTCATATTGCAGTCATTGCGGATCATCAATCTTCCACGTCTACCCATACGAGGCATGAGTTGCTATTAGCTGTACACCGATTACTAACCAGTCAAAGGAGCCCTGCAATTATTTTTTTATTATTATTTTTTTGAT
Source organism: Fusarium cf. aywerte (assembly GCA_011034095.1). Classification (NCBI taxonomy): domain Eukaryota; kingdom Fungi; phylum Ascomycota; class Sordariomycetes; order Hypocreales; family Nectriaceae; genus Fusarium; species Fusarium cf. aywerte. The sequence continues at coordinate 130,170 of WETZ01000001.1, forward strand.
TCGTTCCATAATCAGAGTCTTGAATTATCGTGAACATAGTTGACATGTCTGGTCTACTTCTTTAAAGTCTATGCAGTATCATCGTATCTAAACAATCATAAAGTCCCTCTGCAATGTCCTTAACTCCGTTTCCGCCGGTATCTTGATGAGAGCAAATCTTTCTTGATGAGAGTACCAACCAATCAATAGCCATATCCGCCCCTACTTCCGCCCTCGCTTGCCTCGCCCGTTATCGCCCTGGCCTCCCGGAGCTCCATGCTTAGTGCGAGGTCGATCAGCCGTGATGTTCAAGCCTCTAACGCCCTTCAAGCCCATTTTGCCAACGGTACTCTTCTGCAAAGCTGGAGTGTCAGGGGATGCGAGACCTTCGCGCGCGTACACGTTGGCTTGATGGACGAGGTCTTCCTTGTCCCATCGGAGAGCCTTCATGTGGCTGTTGTAGTAGCCCAGCCAGGCCTGGTAAACGCGTGACTTTTCGTCATCTTCCATCTTGGAGGCATGATCGAGAACATCTTGTGTGGGGGACAAGTCAGCCTCGCGGGGCTGGAACTTGATCTCCTTCAGGGTGTACTTGGGGAAGAAACCCTCTGCGTCGGAAACGATCAAGATTCCTCGACCATCAGCGTCCGCTCGGGCAGTTCGGCCTAGTCGGTGGATGTAGCTCTGCTTATCGGCAGGCAGACCGACTTGGATAACAGTAGTAACGCCAGGGAAATCCATTCCTCGAGCGACAACGTCAGTAGCCACGAGGATAGCGTTGCGAGCGGTTCGATATTCGTTGGTGACTCTGGTCCTCTTGTTCTGTGACATGCGACTGTGCAGAACCGATACAGGTGGCAATCCAGGCATAGATTCAAGAATGCTAGTGTAAAAGTCCGCGATCGCAGCAGTAGTCGCAAACAAAATCGCCTTGAAATCTTGGCCTCGAGTGGCTTCCTCGCGAACGCAGCCTACCATGGCTGCTGTGACATCTGCAAAGGTAGGAACCTGGACAAGGAACTGAGGAACACGCTCATGTGTGTTGACTTCGCCTTCGGGAATGGTTGAGATGAACTTGTATTCGGGATTGCACACGAGGTCGGCGACCTGCCTAACATGAGGAGCGATGGTTGCAGAGAACAGCATGCCTTGACGGTTCGTGGTGGTCTTGTTAGGAAGATGTGAGACGATGGCACGAAGGTCTTTTAAGAATCCCATGTCGAGAAGACGATCTGCTTCGTCGAGAACGAGGGTATCGAGATGGCGCATGGAGTAGACGATATCCTCGTTGGACATGTGGTCCAGAAGACGGCCAGGCGTGGCAATGAGAATCTCGCAGCCACCAAGAACGGCTCTCTCTTCGCGGTCCTTGTTCGTTCCGCCCATAACGCACTGCACGCGATACTGAGGTAGGTTCTTGAGAACCTTTGTCGCCTCAGTCGAGATCTGCTGCGCGAGCTCACGAGTCGGTGAGATGACAAGAAGAGAAATGCCCTTGCCTGAACCGCGGTTCTGGTTGATCATAGTCTGCAGCGCCGGCAGAAGAAAAGCCATAGTCTTGCCTGTGCCAGTGCGCGCCTGGACGAGACAGTCGCTACGGTTTGGAGGAAGCAGCTCATCCAAGGTCTGAGCTTGCACAGGAGTCATGTACTCGAACTTCATATCGTTTGTGATGGTGCGCACGATGACGGGATCAACCTTGTTGTTCTCCAAAAGGCTATCGAAACGACGCGTACTGAAGGCGCTTGCTTCGAGTGTGGCAGCGGATGAAGGTGTAACATGCTCTGTAACGGTATGATGGGAAGTTTCCGTCTCTTGCTGCTCCCTGCGAGGTTGATTCTGGTTGGATCTTCCACCGCGATGAGATTGAGAATGACCACCTCTCCTGCCACCGCGCCCGCCACGACCGGGACGACGCTTGTTGCCATCCATGATGGAAGAGTAGAATTGAGATGTATGAGACGTTAGAAATGTTGTCGGAGTCAAAAGTGAGAGATGCGGGCGTTGAAAGAGGTTGATGTTGAGACGAAGTCGCTGCATATTTTTCTCTGTTGAGATGAGGCGGGTTTGATATTGAGAAAAGTCTCTGCCGATGTGGTACACGAGCTAGGCCGTTTATGGAAACAGGCTTTTTGCAGGGATCATACGCTAAGCTTAACTGAGAGTAACGCCACTAGCGATTCTGCAGGTGATAAGATAGGTACCTACCCACCTAGGGTAGCTGCTTGTCAACGCAAAGAAGTGACATGTTGCAGGTAATTCCAGAACAATTTACTCTATAAATTTGATAAAGGTAAAGGTTTTCGTTTACTTGCAATAAGAAGAGTGGAAAACTAGAGTCATTCAACATTTATAATCAGCTGTTAGATCATAACAAAACGTACCGATTGGCACATGCTCGATTGTCAGACTGTTGAGCTATAGATTGCCTTCGGTGATTTATCCAGATTATATATATATTTTGGATATATTGAAGCTGTGAGGAAATCGTCTTTACATAGGACCTCTATACTGTACTGGTATTTGCTCAGAAAATTTTAGTTCTGAGCACCTGTGTACCTGAAATTGCGCTGGTTGTATCGCCAACGCCGATAACGCTGTCAAAAGCGACTAAACGAAAAACATCCATTTTAGCTAGCGAGATTAAATTGCGGTATAGATTGTCACTTGATTACTTTCGCGTCTTAGATAAACTGACTTGGCCTTTTCAAGTAAGAGCCAATATTCTGGTCATGATATCCCCATGATCTGATTGGGTCCCCAAATTTCCAGCACAGAGAAGAGGATAATGTGTCCTCTTACGGCCATATTTCCGCCTCGGCATTTCACGCATAACCTCCAAGACATTTCAGCCCTGTCGCAATGCGACGCTGTGGCACGGACTGAGGCATATATAACTTTATTTATGAATATCCTCACGCGTCAACTTGAACTTGACTCTCCCAGATCATAGTCTTCACCATGGCGACCGTTGTTATCATCCCGGGCTCTTTCGCGCCACCATCGCTTTACGAACCTCTCGCTCAGAGTCTTGCCCGCGATGGCATTCAATCCAATATCGTCGACTTACCCTCCGTCGGGCGACGGGAAGGCAAAGAGCCTGCTACAATGAGCGAAGATGTTGATGAAATTGTGTCCGTAGTGGAGAGCTTGCTTGACGGGGACAAAGAAGAAGTTATTCTTTTGGCACACTCGTACGGTGGTGTGCCTGCCACCCAAAGCTTAGATAAGCTCTCACGGAAGAACAGACAAGCTGGGGGAAAGCAGGGTGGCGTGCTCAAAATTATCTACCTGGCTGGCGTTGCACTACCAGTTGGGGGGTCTCTCATGTCATTGCTGACAGTTCCAGAATTTCTCATCATCGAGGCAAGATAGATATTCCTTTCGCAAACCGCAAGTGGAATACTGACTCTCTAAAGGATGACTACATGACTCTGACGCCCGCATCTGCCCCGTTTGTCTACTCTGACTTACCGCCTGCCGAAGCTCTCAAACTTGCAAGAGAAATGCCCCAGCACTCAACAGCCTCATACAAAGAGCAACTCACATACCCCGGCTATCAAGACGCCGAAGTTCACTACATCGTTTGCGAGGAGGATGAGCTTGTTCTTACAGAGTATCAGTATGGTATGGTTGAGCTTCTCAAGGGCATGACAAATGGAGACGTTGGCGTTCACAAAATTAAGAGCGGTCATACGCCTAATCTTACACAGCCGGATACCATTACAGCGATAGTCAGGCAGACCATAACAAAGATTTAATAAAGCTTCCAAATCTGAGTGTCACTAAGGTCTACCGTCGGGATATAGAAAACGTCGATGAGTGTCAACCATCGCCCAAAGATACCTATGCATCACAATCATGTCCAAGTTATACATTTGATCCCTCTTTTCCAACCTTAACGGCCAGTCGGACGGTGCATAAGTCTCCATTTTCATGGACAGCAATATTTTATCCATGAACTTTTCTCCGCAGCTAGCAAACTCTGAAGCTCTAGCCAGGGGGCTCAGGCTTTCTCTTCGGAAGATCTCTATCATGGTTAACCAGCGATGGCCAGAGCCGGTGCCGCAGCAAGGATCGTCGCACCATAGAATAATCTTTGTAAATTCTTTGCTAAGAATAGAATGTTGCTCGTGACTGAAGCGGATGTTCGAGAGCCAGTCTAGGCTCAGCTGGCTCAATACAAAAGATAGAATATTGACAGTGAGAGTGATGTAGCCCTCCTCGCTGTGCCTCCAAGTATACCATGCGTCGCATTGATGACAGACGAAACTATGGTTGCAGCAGTTGGCCGTTGTTAAGATTGAAAAGTCCGGTGCCGAGCGTGACGGGATACCATCCTTTGGAAAACAACAGCATCTGTCCGACGGGATGCCGTCGATGATTGCATCAAACTGGCTTGAAGTGTGATTACACAGATACTCCAGCTGTTCCAGCCTCTTTCGCAGAGTAAATTTCCGTGTAGCCATTTTCAAGTGCTGAAGCGGGTCAAGCTTGAGAACATGAAAGGTTTTCCTGCCATGAATTGGAGAGCGTTCGACATTGGCCAGGATATCAATGCACGGAGCTATAGCCTTTGCACTTTCGTATTCAAACAAGTCATGAGGAATATGGCATGCCCTTTTGCAAGTCACAGAAGGTATCCGCGCCGTCGTCTTTGGCTCCCCAGTTCGTGATGTTCTAAACGTAACTGCTCTCCGCCCATGCAGCGATAACCGCCAGTTGCTACTCTTGAGCCTAACATGCTCACACATGGCAAAGTGCCCTTACCGTCTCATGCAAATAGGACTCTTCAGATCGGAGAAGAACAGGACTGGATGAGTGTCTCAGCAAGGGGAGCACTACTGTGGGTTCCAGAGTCTGCCCGAGTCAAAGGTGGGGAGGCAGTTATAGCAGAGACATCCGTGTCCGATGACGCTTAATCTTCACTAGCTCTTCAAATACGAGGGAAGAAATATCGAAGTGCCGTTGTTCGAGGTTTAGAATACTTTCTCGGAATTTCCTAAAGGCCGTGTCCTCTGCCAGATTCCGGAAGTGGCGGCATGTTTGGCGGAGCATGTAGAAGGAATGGTAGGTAAATTGCTTATCATGAGCAATAAGATCTCGTCTGGGAGGTGAAACATATGTGCTGATGAGCTCTAGAGACGAGGATCAGGGTGTTCTGGGAACACCGCCTCATACTTTTCGGGGGCTTCATCTTGTTGGCCAGTGTACTGTTCGAGGACAGGAACGATGCAGCCCTCTGGTTTACATTGCAGAAGACACAAAGGACGTTGTGAGAAGCCGTAAGAGAAAGGGGAAACTAAATTCCAAGAAGGCATGGGCAAGCTGTTGCGCATCTGTTTAAGGGTGCGATGAGCAGAGTAAAGACGATCAACTGTGAACGATAGCTGATCCATGACATTACGAACTCAGCGATATCAATATTGACTCGAAGACAAATCTCTTTCTGCAGATTACTAACAACTCAACTCTATCGACGTTCAACTTGGAGATAATTATTTCTAAACTCCAGAGTGGCGTGATGTAATGCGTGGGTTGCTGTGCACGTCGGCATACATCGAGTATGAAGTTAATCCACCAGCGATAAAATTAAAGCTCTAGATGATATGGCTAGCTCGCGACAAGAGGCTGCATTGATATGATTTATACTTATAGGGATGATTTTAAGAACATCTAACAAGAGATAACCTGGCTGCCGAAAGCATAAAACACAAAATTGGTAAGTCGCTCTATACCACTATAGAGCAGTGTCTGGACCTATGTACCAGGTGTGGCCTGGAGTTGAGAGGAAGCGTTTCCTGTTGCCTCATAGACAAAAAACTGTATCCCGTTTTATTGTCGAGATAGGCGTGTCACTGTTGGGTGATGTTCCGAGGTTCCGAAGAAGTACGGCCTGTGTAACGTTACGCGCTTGAACCGGGGCTTAACCTATGCCTGCGCACATGACATGAACTCTCGGGCGATTCTTTTTACTTATATGTGGTCAAGATCCCCTCAGGACATAGAGAGCGCCTGTTCCACTAATCAAGATTGAAGGCGGCATAAATGGCATTGTCCAACATGCGCCCCCGCAGTATTGATCGGGTAATGAAACCTTGTCTCAGATCCGATGATCACATTTTATCGCGTTTGGCGGTAGATAAAGCTTCAGAAGTAATGGTATCATGGTATGAGAACTGGTAGCGATTGTGTTTGGCAAAAATAAAGTGTACGGTTGTCAGGGCGAGGGCTGTTGAATGGATGAGAAGCCCTAACGTGAACTTCGTTGCACATGAAACTTCACATGAGATAATGACGGATCATTCATTTGACAAGAATAAAACTTGTAGGTTCACACAAAATGCTGAAAGCTCATGGCAACTTTGTATCTGTGATTTCGCAACTGTGGTGTTACTTGTGCGGGTTGGTTGTCAATATGGGCTCTTGCTTGCGCGCATTCACCCCCCTTACTGCTTGGGCCTTGACCTTAATGTACCTACCTAACATCTATGGCAGACTTGTACTTGCATACCTGCCTGACATTCTGACTGTGAAGCTTTGTTTGTGCAGGTACGATCGTGCGTGACTAAAGGGGGTTGTGTAACCTTCCCAGCATAAAGGTCTGATGCGGTGAACCTTCTTTCCTTCTGCCATAAAAGAAAGCCTTTACCTTCTTCTTTTCCTAAAAGCAAATCTCTCTTCTTCATCTACAGACACCTATAAGCTTTTTGCCCGCGTTGAACGTTAATCCATCCCTTTAAAGTAACGCAGAAGCGCACACATCAGCACGTTTTTACTCTATCTCCACGATTCAAATGGACAAGATTGAGGCCGACATCTGGAAGCAGGATATGTCCTGGTTCGACAAATACTTCAAGAAAATTACCTGGAAGCACAACACCCCTCAGCGAGTCCTCCGCGGTATCGCCATCGAACGCGGCGTCATCCAGCACCTCCTCATGCCCTCTGCGCACGAAAAAGACAGCAATCCCTGGCCCGAAACCCAAGTCGTTGGCATCGAAATCTCTCGCGAGTCCGGTCACGATCATAACTCGGCGATCGGTATTCTCTACGAAAGGGCCCACAAAGTCTTCCAGGCTCAGCCTACTCGTCTCTTCCTCCATGGCTTCTACCTCTGCGATGACGAAATCGAGCTTTGGATCTTCGATCGAGTGCGCCTTTATCGCTCAGGAGTCATGCACAATGTGCCTTTTGCGCAGTTCGAGAATGACTACATGAAGATGGACGATGCACAGCTTGGCCTCAACCCGATGATCTTTTACACCGGCGAAAAGGCGCAGTACGTGATAATTAAGGACAACGAGGTAGAGACATGCGACGACAAGTTTGAACCGAACGCCGTTTCCAAACTCTGGCTGAACAAGGAGCCCATCACGCGCCCCAAGGTGATCGTCAGTGACGGACCGACTGTCTACCGAGCAACAGACGACAAGGGTAACGAGGCTATTGTCAAGTTCTCTCTTCGTGATGAGTCGAGCCGCAAAGAAGAAACCTTCATGAAGCGAGTCACCGAACTCAACATTTGGGGCGTCAATCAGCTCATAGCCCAACGACGTCTGGAAACGAATAAGTATCTTACCGCATGCGTCGTCATTTCCCCTGTTGGCCGCCCAGTCACCGAATATCGGAGCGTTTTCGAGCTGATCACATGCATCCGAGATGCTATTAAAGCACACCGGTCCCTTTACTTCGATGCTGAGATCATCCACAGAGACATTTGTCCGGGGAATTTCATGATAAGCAAGACACCAGGAGCTAACAAGAACCAGCCTTGTGGGTTCCTGATCGACCTCGACAGTGGAAGAGACCTGAGGGTTCCGCTGAATGGCCCCGTCCCCGACATGATTGGGACCAAGGCTTTCATGGCAATTGATGTGGCGCGTCGAGAAGAGGATTCCATCCTCCATACTTACCGACATGACCTGGAGTCGTTCTTCTACTGTTTTATGTGGCTCGCTATTGCTGAACATGGAGACGTTTCCCCAGATAGCCGCATTTACTGTTGGGACAAGGACAACAGCGGCTGCGTAAGAAGCGCCAATCGAAAGATTGAGGATATATCTAACAGGGAAAGGTTCTCCACCATTGTCTCTGAGTTTGGACCAGGATTCAAGGGTACTGAAGAGTTGGCATATGCATTGCGCAAGATTCTGTTCTTTCCCGACGGTGGTCCCTTCTTCTTGGGCACCAAGACTGGCGTTAAAGAAGCGTACAAGTTGTACGATGCGGTCATCGAGGCCTTTGACCAAGCAGCATTACGAATGACTTGACTCTACCGAGACGCTGGGGAAAAGTCTGTCGCAAGTGTACCCGACAAGATAGTGACGAATGTCCACGGTGGTGGAACAAAGTTAGCATTGGCGAGGCGTTTACAGTGGAAAGAACGATATTGCTACCATAGGCTGCCCAAGCGTGAAGAATTAGACATTGCTTTAGACCTAGCTGAACTATCAAAAAGTCAAAGAGGAGGAACAAAAATAATAACCTACGGAATACACTACGGTCATCAATATCCTTTCTTGACTCTGACATAAGATGCGTCCGTCTGTGAGTGAGTATCGACGTGAGGTAAGATGACGTTGGTAAGCGATCCAATCAATCGTTCCCTGCGCCATCACAGACTGTGATCCGAAAGATTGAGGGGGTTGCAAGGACCCACCATATAAAACGATCTATTAATTAATTCCTCGTCATCTTTCTCGCGTTCGGTTTCTCGCCTCAACCTCCCCTGGACTAGAGAATACTACAGAGTAGTTAGCGTTAGAATTGTCGCTAGTGCTTGGTCAGACTCTCCACCAAAGGAGTTCGTATTCGTAACTTGTCTATGCGATCTGAAATTCTTGATAAGCGAGGTACCCATTTTAGTTAAGGTCCTCCTATCGAAATAAAATACATTAATTGATCGATACTCCTGCCCTTCCGTAAACACATAGTACTAGAGATTTACATCGCCGTGATGTTGCGGGAGATTCTTTACAGTGTGGTGGGATTCGTCCTCTTTGCATATACGTTAGAATGGCTCTTCTCGCTATTTGACGATCCGAGAGAACCAAAGCGTCTACAGCCCAAGCTACCACTGCTTGGACATCTGTTGGGCATGATAAAGTATAGCTCCGGCTACCATGGAATAACCAGGTATGACGGCCTGCTCCTCCTGAAAGAAAGTCACTAATAAAGGATACAGTAAACAAACAGATCAGGAAATCTACACAGTTGCCATCTTCAACACAAAACTTTACGTCGCCAAGACAGCCCGTCTCATCCCTCTGATCCAAAAGTCCAAAACTCTTTCCTTCCGTCCCTTTATGCAGACCGCCGCTAAGCACATGGGTGATGCCAGCCCTGCGACGTACGAAGTCTTTGGTAGTGAGTGGGTTGACTCATTTAGTCATGCGCATAAACACAGCCTTGCGCCGGGACCGAACCTGGATGAGCAAAACTTGAGAATGGGAGACCGCGCTTTGATTGACATCGAGGAGTTGCTTCCCAAGGAGAGCGATGGCGTGAACAGGGTTTCTTTGCTGCAGTGGTCGAGGTATGCAGTTGTTCAGGCTAGTGCTTGTGGAATTTTGGGTGTAGAGCATCCTTTTCGAGATCCCAAGGTTGATGAAGCTTTCTGGTAAGTGAGATTCTCGGCTCACAGCACAAGTTCTGCAAGGGCTAACAAAGTCAAGGAAATGGCAAGATTACATGCCCCTTCATCTCATCAACCTCGACATCACCGGTAAAGGTTATGCAGCGCGTGAAATTGTCTTCGATGCTTTCCGCAAGTACAACAAAAACATCCCCACCGACGTATCAGCAGTTTATATGGCTCGTCTGCACACCATGCAAGAAGCAGGCATCGAGGAGGATGATATCTGCAAGCAGCAAGCTACTTTTGGAACAGCAGCTTTTGCCAACACAGTCCCTATCATGCACTGGACCATTTATGAGCTGTTCTCGCGACCCGAGCTTTTGGAGGAGGTGCGACGCGAGGTTACTGAGAATACTGTCACTGGCACGAAAGAAACGGGATTCGTTCTGGATGTTGCCGCGTTGAAAACTAAATGTCCATTACTTTTGTCGGTTTATCAAGAGACGCAGCGGACAAGGCACGTTCACGCCAATATCCGAAAGGTCACCGATGATACGCTTCTAGATGGAAAGTATCTGCTGAAAGCTGGTCAATTCGTTATGATGCCAGGTCAACCCGTACACACAAACACAACCACGTGGGGTGACTCAGCCGAGGTCTTTGATCCTTACCGATTCGTGCCTAAGGATGCCACCGACAAGAAGGCAGTTGCTTCAAGCAGTTTCGTAGCATGGGGTGCGCCACCACATTTATGTCCTGCGCGCCAGTTTGCCGCGACAGAGATTTTGATCGTGGTTGGTCTCCTTGCTGTGCGGTGCGATCTACGTCCTGTTTCTGGGAAATGGACGAAGGATCCAGCATTGAACACTGGGGATATGGCGACTGTTTATACGCCTAAGAAGGATACTGAGGTTGAGGTTAGGAGAAGAGGGGAGTGGGAAGGGGCGTGGAGTTTAAGCATGGGAGAGAGCAAGACGAGGGTTTCTCTTGCTTCAGGCTAAGTCAAAATACCATCGAGACTAAAATTGGAGTATTGTAAATATGTTCTTTTGCAATGGCAAATACGTTGGATGAGATTAGCTGTATATACTCAACATGACTTGAATAAACCCCTCGATTCTCTGACTACGATGGTGATTGTAATTAGTGTTGCATCGCGTACCGCATTATGCGGAAACAGATTCCGATGAAGCAGAATGTGAGTCATTCAATCAGTGGCAAGCTGACTATCACGGTAACTCACTTATTAGCTGCCTGCGTCCGAGAGGGATAACAATCCCTTGAATTCGGCGACCGATAACCCCGACGTCGGTTGTTATCCTCACGGGACCCGTGTTATTTTCAGAAAACAACGATTCAGACAAAATCACAAGATCTGTAGTGGAACCAACCTTGCAAGGCTGAAAATGATTGATCCCATGCTGCGCCACCCACTGTAGTAGGATGCCTCAATCGAGTTATCCTCTCATAGCCCGATCGAACCCACTTTTCGGAGCTGACGCACAACAGATGGCCTCAGCTTTTGGTGAGGGGTTACTCAAGTAGCTCGCTGGTTTGTTCATAAGGCTGGCTGCCTGCGTTGTTCAACAGTAAGCATTACAAGGCGCCTATCCTTTTGTTGCCTTTTCAACCTCAAGAATTACCATAAATTTCATTTGTTCTCACTTGATGCCTCTCACTTGACCTTTTAACCTTTCAAGATCATCGCTGGGCCTTCACAAGCTTGACTGATTATTTTGGTCTTACTGGGACATATCTCCAGGATGACCATCGACCAGAATCCCATCCTTTCCAAAATGCGAGACGTATCACTGTCAGACTCTACAACCCTGACACAAAACGGTGTTGACATCCCGGCCCATGCTCCGCCCAAAACAGGTCTCCTCTCAGAGAGTGAAAGCGAAGCATGGCAGAGGGCAATAGAGAAGGTCGTCAAATGCGTTGTATCGGTGAAATTCTCACACCCGTATGCGTTCGATACGGAAATTTCCAAGACAAGTGAAGCCACTGGCTTCATCGTCGATGCCGAACGAGGGTAAGACATCTTCTTTCGCAAGATCCATGATCCTGATGCTGAATGACAAGTCTTGTTCTTACAAACCGCCATGTCGTTGGCCCCGGGCCCTTCTCTGGGTACATCGTCTTCAACAACCAGGAGGAAGTCGAGGTTCATCCCGTCTATCGCGATCCGATACACGACTTTGGCTTCCTTAAATTTGATATAAAGGAGGTCAAGTATATGAAGCTCGCTGCCATGCAACTTCGACCCGACCTTGCAAAGGGTAGGCCCCGTAGACCATACAAAAAACCTTAGCTAATATGATGCAGTTGGAACTGAGATCAAGGTCATCGGCAATGACAGTGGTGAACAACTAGGTATCTTGTCAGGCTTCATTAGCCGCCTGGACAGAAACGCACCCATTTATGATGGCTATATGGACTTCAACACCTGCTACTACCAGGCTAATGCTTCTGCATCCGGAGGCTCTTCAGGCTCTCCAGTCGTCAATGTTGACGGTCATGGGATAGCTCTTCAAGCTGGTGGCCGAACCGATGGTTCAACAGATTACTTCCTGCCACTCGACGGCCCACAAAGAGCGCTAAAACAGATCCAGGATGGCGAAAAGGTCAAGAGAGGAGAAATCCAGACCGTCTTCAAACTCAAGCCATTTGACGAGTGTCGAAGACTAGGTTTGAGTTCAGAGTGGGAACGCATTCTGAGGGAATCGTTCCCTGGGCAAGATAATGTCATTGTAGCAGCTGACGTCCTCCCTGAAGGACCATCTGACGGCAAGTTGAAAGAGGGAGACATTCTTATCAAGATCAATGATGAGCTCATCACGCAATTCCTTCGATTAAACACCATCTTCGATGAGAATATCGACCAAACAGTTCGCGTCCTCGTTCAAAGAGATGGCGAAGACGTTGAAGAAGACATCACTGTGCAAAACCTCAACGCCATCACACCCCACCGCTTCGTCACCGTTGGCGGAGCCTGTTTCCACGACCTCTCTTACCAATTCGCTCAACGTTACGTTCTTCCCTGTCGTGGAGTCTATGTCTGTAAAGCAGGGCCTTTCCACCCCTCGTACGACAACTACCTCATGGTCGATAGCGTCAATCACAAAAAGACGCCTGATCTTGACTCATTCGTGCAAGTTATGAAGGACATCCCTGATAAGGCACGTGTGGCAATCAAGTACTGGCACATCTGGGATAGGCATACAGTTCGCACGGCGGTTGTGCCGATTGACAGGCATTGGTTTTCTCGGATGAAAATGTTTACAAGAAATGATGACACAGGTGCTTGGGATGTGGATGTCTTGGCGGAGCCATTACCTGCTGTTCGGCCAACAAAGCTTAGTGCGTCGTTCGATACGCTTGAGCACATTCCCCTCAGGGCCGTGGCAGAGACCGTGAGAAGCTTTGTCCAAGTCAAATTTTCTGCTCCTGTTCTTATTGATGGGCAGTCTACGCGTGTTCATCAGGGTATGGGACTTGTGATTGACGCTGAGCGTGGCTTTGTCATTATTTCGAGAACGATTGTGCCCACAAAGCTCTGCGATATCGAACTCACCTTTGCTGACTCAGTTCTGATCCCTGGCAAAGTTGTGTTCTTGCACCCTTCGCATCACTACGCCGTTATCCAGTATGATCCTAGTCTTGTGGATGCACCCGTCAAGAGCGCAAAGTTCAGCCAGGAGCGTATATCGCAAGGAGCCTCTACATTCTTTGTCGGCCACAATGATAACAAAGAGATGGTGTATGCTTCTACGGCCGTAACCAAGGTGATACCTCTGGAACGGGAGCCTCCAAACCCCCCTCGGGGACGTCCTATCAATGTTGATCGGATCGATATTGAAACCAGAATTGGTACACATTGCGCCAGTGGCGTTCTCGTTGCTGAAGATGGATCGATCCAAGCTCTCTGGGTCGTGTATGAAATGGAAGACCTTGACGAGGCTTGCTTTGGACTAAGCTCTCAAGCCATTGTCCCGATCGCAGAGAAGATCAGCCAGGGCGTTATACCGAATTTGAGAAGTCTGTCCGTGGAACTAGCTGCTGTCACCATGATCGAAGCTCGCGTGATGGGCGTTGCTGAAGAATGGATCAGTCAAGTCCAGAGCAAGTCTTCTGACCGTCGTCTCTTTATGGTGAAGCGTGGATCGAGCCGCTTACCAGACTCCCTACAAGAAGGCGATGTGCTGCTATCTCTAGATGGCAAACTCGTCACGCAGCTTTCCGATATCGACGTGATGTACTGGAAAGAATCCCTTGATGTCGTCGCTGTTCGAAGTGGTGAGCAGATCAGCTTCAGAGCGCAAACCCTGCTCGAAGACGAATTCGAAACTTCGCGTGTGGTGAATTTCTGCGGCTTGACAGCCCAGAGGCCTCACCGAACTGTACGGCAGTGCATCAAGAAATTGCCCAGCGACGTGTACATTACAAGCTGGCTAGTTGGTTCGCCCTCGAACCTGTACAGTGTTTACGCGACGACGTTTATCACACATATTAACAATAAGGCTACGCCTGATCTTCAAGCACTCATCAATGTGGTAGCTGAGATTCCTGACAAGACTTGTAAGTTCATTTTTTCTCGCCTTTGGCTGTGACGATATCTGACCGCCGGTGCTACAGACTTCAAGATCAAAATGACAGATTTCTCTGGTACTCCATCTGTCGTGACGATAAAGAAAGATGAGCGATACTTCCCAACTGCAGAGTGGGTTCGTGATGAGGCACAAACTGAAGGCTGGAAGAGAATCACCTATGAGAATGGGGAGGTTATACAGGGCGAGGGACTTTACGGCATTTCGCTGTAGGGATGCTTCATGAGCTTATGAATGAACACTTGATGAACGGATTCGTCTGATGTACTATATATATCTCCTTCATATATATCTACACTTAGAGTGTAGGGTTTCACCTCTATTGTGCGTTCAACTTGAGTTTCTAACAAGCAACGTTGACAGAGAGGACTGCTCAGCGAAAGTCTTCCGTCTGTTCTCACTGAGTTTATCTTCATAACGCCAAAATCCGAGTTCGTCACTCAACCATCACAGCTCAGCTGAAAATACCCGGTCTGGTGGTCTAGTGGTATGATTCTCGCTTAGGGTAAACCCTATAGCATTGCTTGCGAGAGGTCCCGGGTTCAATCCCCGGCCAGANTAGTGGTATGATTCTCGCTTAGGGTAAACCCTATAGCATTGCTTGCGAGAGGTCCCGGGTTCAATCCCCGGCCAGACCCTTCCTTTTGCTCCTCGTCGCAATGAATTGGCCTGTCTTCTTGTCTCAGCTGTGGGAAAGCGTGTTTTTTGTCAAATGTGGCTTGGTGGCTTGCCGCTAGACTCTGAGCTTGGAGGTGGAGCGGAGAAGCTTCGCTCAGGACACGACAGAGGTTGGGATGGGAAGTCATGATCTGACGATTGGACATTATCCTGTAGCCTCAATACTCACGTTTGATTGAGATCAAGAGAGTGTGTCATGATATGCAACATTCTGATGACACTCAAGTAATCACACATCTGGGACATTTTCTTACCAGTCTCCGTAACCAAGCCTGCTCGGCTAACCCCCCATACTCGGAGTTTTACTTCGGTAAAAACAGTTTAATGGTTGTAATAGTTCTGGCAATCATGAATGAACACCCAACGTCGCATGTATAAGGATCACGAGAGTTTGCAGGTCGACCGGGTTTGGCTCTCAACAGCAATACCCACTTAAATCTCGACGGATTCGTACAATTGCACATGCCTGGGCCAGGAGCATTGTGTGATGTACTGCAATGCTTGTGTGTGCCAATGACACAATGGCATGTTGTAAAACTAGGGTCCAATCTTACAAAAACACCCGAGACACTTCACTCCATCATAAATGACCTATCAGCGTAACTGCCGTCAGAGGCACAGTCGATCTCAAACTCAAGCAACATGCATGAAGTCATGAAGGGTTCAGGGATCTGCATCCGTGCCTGACCCTGACATTAGACAGTATGACTCCATCGAAGTTGAATCCACAAAAGCACAGCACAGCTTGTAGTACCAAGAATATGATATCTGATCCATTGAGACTTGGCCGGATCTGGCTGCTGCAACTTTATTTTTGCGGCGTCAGGTACGATCAACAAGCCACTGCGACTCTTCCGGGAATAGCTTCATACCAGATGAGGAAGTATAAGTAATGGCTTAAGCTCAACGCATCGTGAACGTTCGCTCAAGAACGCAATTGGCGTCAGTGGCGACGGGTTTGCAATGCGGCAGATAAGGGTTCATGTCGTGCACGGGGCAGTCTAATTGCTTTCTTTTCAGAGATCGGCGATATGACGCTGGCTTCAACTACTTCTAAGGCCGATAGTCAAGTGCAGGCTAGACCTCTAGAAAGCCATGCTCCGAAACTGTATAAAGACACAAGTCGTGTCCGTCCCATCTTCACAGTCACTGATCTCACTAAATATTTAACTGAGCCACGACAAATATTGTTCATATCTACCATGAAGATCTTCGTACTTGCAGTCCTCGCTTTGGTAACCAGCTCCATAGCTGCACCCACAGCCGACAAGTCTCTCGTTGTCCGAGAATCCCATATCCACGATGCTGGTGCCCGCAAAGGAACATTGAACGCCGTCTCGGTCGATCTCGAAGGACTCGTTGATGACCCTGAGGCTCAAAAGGCAACAACAAACGTCAAGCGCTCAAGATCTGGCAATAAGAACAAGAAAAAGACTCTTACCAAGACGTCAATGATCTCGCGAAAGAAGGGATCGAGGAAACCTTACAAGAAACATTCGAAACGACTCGTCAAGCTCAAGGTCACTACAACAGGCTTCACCAGTGGTCAGGACATCATGGATAATCTGGACAGCACTCTCGATCAGGTCACTGACCACACTGACAACATCGGTACGTTTTCCGACGTCACGTTCTGTTTACACCAGTACTGACACGATCTAGACACTATCCTTGCACAGGTCCAAGCCGGAAAGCTATCCGAAAAGCAAGGAACCTCCGACACTCAGAAAGAGATCTCCAATATCCGCACCGTCCTCTCAGGCCCACTCAGTCGTCTCTCCACCACGCATAACACTAAGACTCTCAACTTGACCGACGACCAGCGCAAGAACATCATCGCGTTGATCGATGACATCCTCACTGAGCTGCTGAGAACAATCGAAGGGGTCCTCCGGACCTTGGGCCCCAGCCTTAGCATGAACGCTTCAATGAACCCCATGATGAACGTCCTTACCAGCTTCCTGGGCAATTTGGCCATGGCTGACAAGAACCTGGCTGTTCAGCTGCGTGAGCTCGTAAGCCTTATTATCAAAGACCAGGCTGCAGATAACAACGGCAGTGGGCTTACACTTCTTCTAAGTGGGTTTGAGAATTCTCTTCTTCGTCTACACGGTATTCTCAATGCGTCGGGCAAATCAACTTAAGACTTTTATTCTTTGGGTCGTGAAAACCACTATGGCATTTTGCGATGTAGAACCAATATCCGGAGGAAACCAGGTTTTGAAAGATACTTTGTTTGGATCTTCAATAGTTTCTATCGATCATATTTTCTTCGAGTTCCCATCAGTCCACCACAGTGTAACCTCCCCAGGATTATACTTGAGAATAGTAATATTTCAGAATCTTCACCAACCTCGCTCCTTGTCGGGCTCTAGAAATGCCACTAGCTGTATTTTATCATGACAGGCTATACACGAACCAGGATATTTTCCGCCTAAGTCATCCTGGAGCGTATCCTCCAATCACGTCTGACCTATTATCTATCTGTTAACACAACAAACAGCTAGCTAGCAACACCTAACAAGCGGTGAGTATATACCCCGTGGATAGACGACATCGGTCTGGCTAGGAGATATCAGTCCGAAGACCGTCTACGATAGGCCATCTAGCAGATATACCGGTTCAAAGAATAACGTCTTTGTGAAAGGGCCGTTGAACGTGGGGGATCACGTATGAGCAGCGGTAGATGATAAGCCGTCCTTCTTCCCGGTTTTGGCTCATTTACGTGACAAGTGTTATCATGGCAGGCCGGGCTTTCCCTGTCAACCCACCTTCGGCATCCCTGGTGTAGTATCTATTGCTAGCCAATCTGGCATTGCTACAGTGGGATAAGTGCAACTTTGGACGCGTCAAAATTAAGGCTAGTCGTGCCAAGGCGGCCAAAAGATAGTTCTGACGTGAGCCTGGATTTATGATGGAAATATTGTCGAAAGTGCATTTGAAGTCTGTGCTTTTCGATCAGATGCTGAGATCCATCACGATGGATTATTTTTTGATGCTGCTACAGTCGCAACCATGTCACGATCTGTCTAACAAACTCAAGCAAATACGAGGGAGGCTGTCAAGTTCAGCGAAAAGAACCGTATACCGTGGTATTAATATGAATAACAAATGCTAAATACAAATATTTAAAAACCGTCCCCCTTCTAACTTTAACACCTGCAAGGAACTGGCTTCTCGCCGTGTTGAACATATCTGCTCAATGTAGCAGAATGGAAAATGTTACCAGTTAGCGCGTCAAATAGAGCAGTAATAAATACGCGCTGGCGATCATTGATAGCAGGACTATGCATGAGCTTCTCACACATGTCATAAAACTCCTTCTCAATGTCTAAGCTGATAGTTCTTGTAATGGTCTTAGCCAGGTTCGGTGACACAGAAAGTAGCTTCTCTGTGACGGAGACCGCATTCACGATGGACGCGTTGATGGTCTTGACCTCATGAACTTCCTTATCGTATGAGTAAAGATCGTTAATAAGGATTGAATGTCTCACGTAGAGATCTGCCAGCTCGTCAAATGGGGCGAGCTCTTCGCGAGTTTGGCGCACACCACTACCAAAACGAATAGCTGCAAGCATGAATCTGAGTGTAGTCAGTAAACAGTCCTATTTGTAATGTTGCAAATAAACTAACGTTTTGCCAACGTCGTTTCGCCGGTAAAGCATATAGTCAGCCAGTGTGGCGTAGTGATCCTGCTTGAAGGGAGACTTGACACGACCGTCGCGGACAAACGCGTGAATAGAATAAAGCAGATCAGGCCCGAGGATGGGATCACATTCCATGACTTCTGACCAGAATTTCTTCAAGTGTTTGTTTTTGGGGGCCATGCTCAAGAATTCATCTACCACTGTAGTTTCCTAAACAATGTTAGTATTGTAAATCAAGCTTCTAGTATAATGGACGGGTACTTACATGTTGAGTAGCGCCTCGCTCGATAACATCTGCATCTGCATGTTAGTACTTTGATACGACCCGTACAATCTCAACATACCATCGTGGAGGAACAGTAGCAAAACAGATTGTGTCAACAGCGCCAATCTCTTGGGAGATGATGTAGGATAAAGATACACGCAGCAAGAGAGGGCATCCTCAACAAGCTCATCTATCTTCCACTTGCGGCGCTCGTCCATCAACTCCATGGGCAGTGTACCACGCTCTGACGCCTTATCAAGACTGATTCCATTTACTAAGGAATATCCAGCTGCCTCAGCGTAAGCCCAGAACTTCGATTGTCTTGTCCAAGGAAGAGACGTGTTCCACGGGACACCCATATCATCAGGGTGAATCACAAGAGGGGCATCCTCGGAAACCTTTTCTTCGTGGAATAGTGATGCAAAGTCCAGATCTGGTACGCAAAGGGTATCTAATCCGACGGGATCGAAAGCAAACTTCACGGGTCTGAGAGGAACGTCCTTGTGAGGCATTGTGAGAGATGTAAGGGAGAAGGACTTGGGGTATAGAGGAGTCAAATTCATGAATATCAGGATTATAGTAGGATCAGGTTTAGTGATCAATATATAGAGTTTGGGTATAGAGAAAGATATCGGAGCCGCAGAACTATTAAACAGTACAGTTTTCCCTTTCCACTAAATTGCACCACCTTTCAAGGGACTCTATGCCTGTATCAGCGATTGCCGCGGCGGTGAACGGACCATGAACTGGCGGCGGACGCATCGGTTTGGCACGACTCCATAGCGATTACAACCATCAGGGGTTGAGGGATAGGAAAATGAAGCCAACAAGGATTGGACAAAACTAAGTTCAACGACGGTTTTTTAGAGTATCCATCAACGACGGTTCTCAGGAAAATAACTCGGTAGACTAGTTTGCCACGTGATGGATTGTTTCTAGATGTGATTCGACGAGTGCCGGCATGGGGATGGAGAAAATGTGATAGACATGTGCCAAGTACCGATACCTGATATGCAATGGTACATACTGTGTCTTCTCTAATGCATATTTGACGTGGTGTGGTTGTGACTTTGTCTCTTCTTTTCCCTCCCCACTTAGATATTCTTGCACCCATGTTGCAAGCCGACTACACGGATCTCTTACCCACCTCGGACGGGGACCGGTAGAACTTGATGCTACCTTGATCCATTTCAGGGATTCCAAATAGGATTCGGTTAAGTGAATGACACAATGCAGATCACGGGCTCCCCTGAAAAGACAGGACAGCACTTGCAGTAGCATCATCTTCCTGTTCCGGTCAGAACTGTATCTCTAGTGTCTCGTCACTGATAGTAACGGTTCAGATGGTCTCCTCCATAGGGTACACGGCTTCCACAGAGGCTATGCCGAGTTGTATGTACTGATGTGCTGATTCCCGCAAGACCATGTCTCCATGTCTAATGGTTCCATCCCATTCCAGATTGGGTCTTGGTTTTTTACTAGTCCCTGCTAGAACGACATTGACCAATGCGGTCCACCGTCGAGAGGTTGCAGTTTAACATGGAAGACGTTACTAGAGCCAACAGTTCGGTTTCCTCGAAAGCCAACAGTAACTTTCATGACCTACCACGGGCAGTATCAATTCTCCCCACTTGTTTCTGTTGATCGAGGTAACCTGGTCCTTGTATCATGTGGACAGGACAGTCTGGGAGAACTAGATTTGAAGCTCCATCTAATTACTGGAAGACACGTAATTTCAACACTACGCTAAGTTAGTCCAAACTTCAAACGGTTACGTCGCATTAAACGGTCGCGTCATGCACCCCGGTATTCCAAATAAGCTTGGACACGTTACGAGATAACGGACCATATTGGGAACCGATAGACCATTCATCAGTTGGGAGCTTCGCTGATGTTTGAGGACTGAACTCATACAGCGTTTTCGCATATGCAATGCAAGATAGTTATAGCCATTGTGCTTACGCGGTCTCACTTAGCCTTTCTGAGAATTACCTTGTAGAACTAGTCAATTTACTATTTCTTGCTAGAATGTGCTCAAAGCTTTGTCACAGGTCTATTTATACACTTCCAAAACAGGGATATGATCACGAGATAGGGTATTATATCAACAAACAAGACCCCAATAACCATTGCAACAGCTCCTACGTTGTTGTTTCGTAAGAATCCCAGATACCAGCATACCAAGGTCTGACAAAAGTCAGAGGAAGAAAGGTCATGAGAATAAAATCGTTCCGCAAGCTAGAGGCTAGTTTTGGACGTTAGCTTGCAATCTACCCTGTCAATTTCCAAAAGGACTTACCTATCGGCAGGAAAGCCACGGCCCGACCGAATTAAGAAGAGGATATCTGTAGGTCGTAACGAGCTAATCCCCTATTGCTACAAAACCAGTCTTCGCAGGGAATGCGAAGACCGTCGCGCATTGGCATCGAATCCTCGGCAAACTTGCGCATATCGGCGTGGTATTTCTCGAGGGCTTTCTTCATAGCTGGGGTAGGAGGTTTGACGACTTCCAGATGCTTGCTTCCTTGCGGCCTGGCAGCTCTATCCAACATTACACCTTTCGAGAGAACATCCTGATCGCTATCTTGCTTCTGCTTGCGCTCTTCGTTATAAACGTTGTCGAGGGCCTTGGTGCGGCGGACAGGGTCAAGGACAAGAACAAAGTCATCTATGTCGTCTCCCAGTTCAGTTTTGGTGGAGAAGTTCTTCTCGACGAAATTCGCCATCGTCAAGGGTGCGGTCGAAGGGATTAGAAGTCGCTACGTGTCGAGTAGTATCGAGTATCGAAAGACGAGAGGCGAGAGACGAGAGATCATCTATCATAGGTGGCAAGGACGAAAGCTGATAGATAGACGAAAGACGACGATGATATTCAGATACAAGGGTGGTACAGCAGATGATATTCAAAAGTCTAGATAGCAGGAAAAAGAGAAAAAGACTTTAGGTGATGAGAGTATGAGGTTCAAACATGGCCTTTGAGCCTGGAGAACGCGAACATAGGCGACTGACCAAGGAGGCATCTGGTAGTGCCCCGACACTGCCACCACAAGGTGAATCAAGTAGTTGTGGGCCGATCCGAAAGTGAAGTGAAGCAGCAGGTCTGTATTCATACATGGAAGCCAGCTTGATCTTTTGGAAATTGCTCCAAGGGTTTGAACAGAATGCTGCAGAGAAGAACATGTAGGCCACTGAGGCCGGAAGGATTGTTCACCCCGGAGCTCTATAGTATCATGTTCGATAAGATAGAAATAACACTCCAGTACGCGTAAAGGATTGTTTTTTGTTGAAAGGCTTCTATGCCGGCGTTAGTCAGTAAGCAACTCACATTCTAGTCCTCGCTAGACTCCTGAATCCCAGGAGTAAACAGCCAGCCGCGAGGAGGGTGCCACTGACGAATGGCGATAGGCAGGTTCAGGAATGTAGTCACTTGCATTCAGGCACAGAGAACGGAGACATGAAATTTGTCAACATTAGCTAGGCTCAAAAGAATACCGTATTTGAATATTCCAAGAGTTCCTTTATCGCTACCTAAAGCACGTCAAAGTTATACCAAGACTTTGTAAAAGTCATCCTCCATGTATCCCTCCGTAACAACACACATACGACTATGATGCTTGCAAAAGCTCCTCAAGCAGCCATCAATGAAGGATCTTAGAACACATTCCCGACTTCAGGTTTCCTCTATTCGGATACATAGGGAGACAGACTCGTTCAAGGAATCATAGAGCCGTCGAAAGATCTATACTAGTAGCTAATTAGTTCTTACAGAAGTTCCCAATAGGGGGCTCAAGATATTCCTCACCCTTAGTCTCAGGCTCCAAATACTTAATTGCCGCAGCCATTTGCTTGCGAAACTTTTCCTGGGCGGTCTCCTTCTTCTTTGACTTCTGTTGTTCCTTGGGCGCGAAGACTGAAGCGGCGGAGGCGGGAATCTTGCCCTTAATCTCGGCCTTCTCCGAGATTTTCTTTAGAGAAATCTCGCATTCATCCCAATCTGCGTCTTCATAGTCGGAGCCAATGACCTCAACTTGGTCCTTGGGATCAGCGATGATTTCGAAGCCATCTTCGTCGTCGATCTGCTGAGGAGCAGGGAAAGAAGACTTGTTAATGCTATTGGAAGGCATTTTTCGGCTGTCTCGGACGGGATGAGGCAATGTATTTAGTACGTAGAAGGGCAGAGGTACTGCAGAATGAATAGTTCCTGGTAGTAAAGGGTATTTTGTTGCAAAGGTAAGTTGTGAAACTGAGGAAGTCTCGAGTGAAAAGGTTGTTGGGAAAGGAAAAGGAGTATGTTAGCAACCAGGGACAGAAGGAGTTTATGGCAAGTTTGAAGGCAGCAGTCCGTAGAAAATATTCGATCCTGCTTGTGGCTATTTCTGTAGTAACTGCGTTTGTGCAGTGCAAAGCAGTTCGGTCCGGTGCTAGCACTGGCATGGCAGAGGAAGTTTCGACGGAATACGTGGCTGGCCTCGTTACGCATAGTGTATTACCACCCGCACAAGCTTGTATTGGGTTTCACAGCCTTAGCAGTGTAAATCTCAAGTGGTAAACTTGGCAAAAGTTTTAATTCACTGAAAATATTGGAACAATTATCATTGTTCATGTTCCTTCGATGATTGTTGTGTTCAAGGGGTCAGCGGGATCATTCACCTATGCTGCTATATGTGATTTTTGGTGATTTGTCTCGCCATTTCTAGTCATGACTCCGATACTTTCACAACTACCAAGAGTAAGCTTTTTGCCTACAGAGACTTAAACGAGAGAGCCACGAGACTTGAAGCATGCGATAATGGCGCACAAATGTTTCCTTTGGCCTCTATCGAAGCGAGTTTCTATCGGATACGCGTCGCAGGCGCGAATCTAATTTCAAATCGCTCTAGAAGGGAGCACTTCCATTCATCGACATGCCTTTATTCGGAAGCCATCCACGCCTCCCAATTCGCTAGGCATGCGAAAGACTAGATTTGAAGCGACGAGAAGGTCTGCTTTGGAGAGGAGGATACACAACGGGATAGCACAGGTCTGGACCTTCGTCTGACGCGAAGAGCTAGAATCAACAGCAATCACTCCATCATTCGTTATGATGTAGCTCATGCATGTGCACATTTATCAGTATTCTGCAAAATAAAACCCATTCATTGAGTGCTATTACATTTAAATACATTATCCTGAATGCTTCAAAGCCCTGATAGTGCAAATTCATGCTCCTTTTCTTAGAAAGACACCAGATAAAAGTATATCTCCCATCAATCTCCGCGGCGAATATAGAATTGACTCCTTCACAGTCGCCCAACTTATTCTAGAAGCACCTAGACACTTCGTCGTCGAACGATCTGAGGAGGATACTTCATGATCAGCTCCTGCGAATCATTCCGACTGGGCATCATCTCCGGTTCAAGAAACTTGAGCAAACCCACGACCTTCTGATGCGCCTCCTCATGCGCATCCCTATCATCCTTGCATCGGGTGCAAACAGACCAATCAGGGCCATCGTGCCCTCCCCTGCCCTTCTAAGCTTGGTGAGATCGCAGAGGGGTATCAGGCTGTTTGTCGATCTCCCTGAGATAGTTTTCCATCTTGACAACGTCTGGGTCCTTCGCTCCGTGAACGGCAATGCGCAGCTCGTTGAGAAGGTAAGCGTCGGCTTTTGTCCCGGGGCTTTAGGCTTTTTCTCGGGACGAAGGGACTTTTCGAAATATTTCCCTTCGTTGTTGTAAAAGTAGTCCTTGACGTCAAAGTACTGGCTGCCGTTGTAGATGATGGGGCTTTCGGGATAGGGAATTTCGTCGTCAGAGTCACAGAGGGGCTCGACCTCGTTGTTTATGTTGGCGACTTCTTCGAAGGTGTCTTCATCCTCAGAGCTCTTGATAGCCGTTGTGTGAGCGCCGTCGTGAGTGCTTTTGCCGACAATGCAGGACCACTTCTTCAGGGTAGGGGCAGGCATCTTGATCAAGAAATGCATGATGGGATAGCCAAGAAGAGAGTCGAAAACCTTGATGAAGGAGACTTTGATGAGATTTAGTCTACAGATTCCCAAAATATGACCAAAAACTATGGCGATGAAGATGAAGATGAGATGAAATGAAGATGGCAGAGTTCTGTGTTGTTGAAGCAAAAGGCTTTTGGCTACAGGCGCGGTAGTAGCTTCATATCTACACACCTAGGGATGGGAGTGAATGAAGTCAGAACAGTAGACCGGTTTTCTAGTTGCCCGCTATATTCAGTTGTATGCTCAGAACAAATCAGGAGTGCTTATGAGCTCTAGAGAGAATAAACGTGCACCTGACTTTATGGTTAAGACTTCTTTATTGTATAGCTATCTCCGGCACTCGTTTACAATTCAAAGCATCAAGACTAATAATGCTTTAACAATGATTGGGATTCGAAAGTCCTTGAGGCTTCCTTTCATTCCAAGATCAAATGACTGATTTATTCAAGAAATGTGTGTCATAGTTTAGTAATTAGAGGACATCGAAAGGCATATAACAAACGGGGTTGCTGATGGCAGAGGGATTTTCCCTCCATTCGATAAAGGTGGTCATGCCATCAATTTAGACGACAGTATCGGATGATAGTGACACTTCAGTGTTCAAGGCGCACAGCTTTTGCATCTGTGCGAGGTCAAAGATACGTTTTTGAATCTTAACTACTTATGGAAATCATGATATCTTGCTTCCTTGACATGTGGCACATCCTTCAATGATGTGCGTAAAGTGTGCCTGAAGAAACGAGCCTCTAAAGCTCAGGCTCTCTGCCCTTACATCTGGCATTAACCACAGCAATCATCGCATCCCACGCAGTATCATCCTTCAACGTAGTACCTGCTTCCGGCTCAAAGACTTCGTCACCATACCTACCAGTCTTCTCAAGCCACGCCGAAGGCCCAGTTCCAATATCATAATCAATGTGCTGCATCCTGGCGTTCCTCTCATCGCTCAGTCCTTGACCATAGCGCCACCTTTCTAGAATATTGACGGCCTCTGAGGGGGCAGGACAGGCGAAGTTTCTATGCGTGTTAAAGGACAGACGATAATCTAGCACTTCGTTGTCGACGTCTTTGTAATCCGGGTCCTCGGAAATCGCTGACAATGTCTCTGCTGGTGTGTTCCACCATGACCCATGGCCCATTCGGAATACCTTCAATCCCTTCATCGAATCCTTCCAGAGGGTGAGAACATTGTGCCACCGCAACGGGAGTTCAAATTCCCGAGGGTTGTATCCCGAAGATATGACAGCATTATAGTCAGGATATCCCCCATCACAAACGTCGTCCTGGCGCGCGTGGTACAAAATAGGGCAGTCGTCGAGGTACAGTTCTTCCAACCCTCCACTACCGTTCTCCTTTCCGATTTTGGAAAACCAATCAATTTGCCACTCATGAGAAAAGACGTAGTTACCGAGTGAGAGAATCTTGAGTTGGGGGAAGGGAGACTGTTCACCGCAGTCGCGAAAGTCCATGATGGGAAACCAGCCCCAATAGCCTTTGTAATACAGTGACAAAACCCTCAGGTTCTGGGCAAAGTTGGGAGTCAACCAGGTCCGGTAGAGAGACCCAAAGAAGTCATATTTCTCAGTAAGGTATACTGAGCTTTCTGGCGAAGCTTCGTTTTCTTCAGTTGTGATAAAAACTCTGAAATCGACGAGGCTGGGAAGAGCTATGATCGTTTTCCACGCGTTGGAACTCGTGACATTGGGATCATCGTAGTCGGCCAGGTTAGCGATCGTTAACTCCCTCAACGCAAAGCAGGTACCCTGAAAGTCGGGATCCTGGTCACTGTAATCACACTTTTCATCATCTTCATCCATGTATATCTCACTATCGTGCACCTCATCAATCTCGAGCTGCTTTTCCAACGTCCATAATCCCGCAGCGCAGTGAAAAACGGTGTCGAGGACTTTATACCGAAACTCGTGGGTTTCATCAACGTCACAGCCAACGTCATCTCGACCACCGCAGTGCTCTTCAAAGCGGATATGCAGTGCTGTGACATTGGGGAAGTATCTCAGATATGGTAACGCATTCATAAAAGCTGTGGGGTAAGGGTAACTTTCGTTGCAGTAATATTCATAACTGAAATCAACATGGGTATCAATGGTGATTTCTCGGACCAGGTTGCGAAGTTTGGGGATTTTGGCGATGCTGATAAAACGCTTGACTGATGGACCGAATGCTTCTAGTCGTATGCTCTTGTACTTCCAAGACAAGGCGATGTCGTTCAATCTTGATGAAGCGAGGCGCAGATTCGCGACGCTTGGCGGTGTGAGACGGGCACAGATATTGGCCCAAATCTCAGGAGCGATGGCGTCGACAGAAAGCATGATTATTATTATTTTTCAGGCAAAATTAGAATAGTAAATGAGTTTGAAGGGATGAGCCAGCCGATGTATTTATGAAGCCAAGTAGTATTCTTATAACATGTTCAGACCCATGTCTATGGACCCTTGGCTTGGTGTTCGTTGCCTGGACCTGGCTGGGCTCAGCAGGCAGTTCTAGGCAGTGAGCCCACTATAACACCCGATCCAGTTAGCTAATGTGACATTGACCCTCTGGTGAAGCCAGGTCAGAACATAGCCCAGGTAGACACTGCAGCACCAACAATTTGTGTAGGTTGTCCGTGATTGACTATGTGGTACGCCAAGAATAAGCCTCAACACATAGTGTAGATAATTCATTAGTTTCCATAAGATATTCATAACTAAGGGGCTATTCTGTATTTTCCCAGCTTGCTAAATCACGCCGTGGTGCTGCACTATGCTTAGACAGGCAATTGGCAGTAGTGCTTACGAAAATGAATGCTGCATAGGTGGGAAACAAGTTGTAATAGGACTTTCAGTACTCCTGCATTGACAACGCATGTGGCTGATATCCGTTCCAGTATTAGACCGCATTATTCGTTGGGCTTCTATTCTTTGGCGATATATTGGCTTCTATTGTCCTGTCACTTTACTGACCTTTTTGCTTGTTCAATCGAACAGTCCTTCATGATTCGCAACCCATTCCGCTTTCTCTCAGACTGTTCGCTTTGATATGAATCAATATTGAACAGTCCATTTCGACATGCCAAACCCTCTTTGGGCTAGCTAAAAGAGGTCCTTTCGATAAGTACACCAGGAGCTGACAGTCAACCTACCTTTCCTGTTGAGCCATGCTTCCAAGTGTAGAAGGCATTACACAGTCAAGCACTGTACATTATCGTGCTAAGCTTAGATTAGCACGATAAGATAAGACCGATTAGAAGTCGATCCCGTTCTCATAGTATGAATGTAGGCTCTCGGAACACGATTTCCTACTCCATCATCAGAAATGCAATCAAATATCTTTATAGTCTAACAAGGCCTTGATACACGACTGGTTGTCCCCTGAACAACAATCCAAGGCTGGAATTGCCCTTTTTAGATGCTTTTTGATCTCCATGACCACAATACCACCCACTGACCATACGCGGGCACTCGGATGAAGCACCCGAAACATGCGAAACGGCAAGTTATCATCTCAAGTGGCGAGACTGCACGAATCATAACACGCCATCAACAGCGGGACATTTAGTCTGTTGTGGGGGAATCTCGACTATGAACTTTGGCTATCCTCAAAAAGGCAATTTTAGACTGATATTTCTGCTTCAATGAAATTAGTGTGATGATCCCCGACGCGGGGAAGTAAAGTTTGAGATCTGGTGCTGGGGCCTGGAACCCAATCGCCCTCTTGCGGGCGCCAACCCGGTAAGGTCTGGGTAAGAGAGATGTTATTACGTTTAGAATTGACTGTCAAGTGATAATCTAGTTTCAAGCATATATGACTTTGGTGTTGGCAGCCGACAGCTTAATCCACTACTGCGCAGTAGGGTCTAGTTCGCGAAACTCAACGTCATGTGCAATTCTCGTAAAGCACACACTTGTCTGTTCAACGTTTAAACTACTGCTGCAGGAGTGTGGAGGGGGCGTTCCGCCGCAAGCATAGCTACAGACCAAAACTAGTCGATTCCCAAGGACATATACAAGTCGTCACCGCACTCTCCCTCCTTTCTCCCAGCCTCGCATTCTACAAAAGTGAACAGTCTATAAGAAGGAACAATGTCTAGTCACACGCAAACATCCTCGTCAGAGGGCCACCTCAGGCCTCGCTTGTCGAAGATCACCATGGTAGCCATGACCTTTGCCATTCTCAAGTGTGTCAGCTCCCACTCCCGCTCTAAAAAGCCGTGTCCTGATGTGATAGTACCTGGATTTGTCTGGCAGGAAGTCTTTCTCTTGTTCTTCCATCTGGTGGCTCCGTAGCCTTTTTGTATGGGTTTATATTCTGTGTGCTGTGTAACTTTTGCTTGGCCGCCAGTCTGGGCGAACTCGCCGCAATTTGGCCAACTGCTGGCGGACAATATCATTTTCAATGGGCATTGACTTCTGAGAAGTGGAGAAAGGTTATGGTCAGTTTAAGCTGCGTTTTTGCTGGTGTTGTGCATACTGATAACGTGTAGAGCTTTGCTGTTGGGTACATCAACATCTGTGGTTGGCTCACCCTCGTCACGACTGAAGGATTCTTTGCTGGTAGGTACCCCACGACACGGGTGATGACGCGAGGGTTGACATTCAGAAGCGCAGTTTATTTCTGCTGCCTGTGTTGTCGCATCGAACGGAGACTACGTCGTGGCAGCATGGAAGACATATCTAATCTTCATGGCGGTCCTGACTTTCGGCACACTGTCCATGACTTTCGGAAACAGAATCCTGGGTGCTTGGAACAACTTAGCCTGTGCGCCCCTAACCCTGCATGTTGGACCCTGAACAAAACTGACTCTAGTTCATAGTGTATTGGTCCATCCTCAGTGTGTTCGTCGCCAGTGTCGTCCTGCTGTCGACCTCGGATAAAACCAACCCCGAGTTTGTGTTTGCAACCTTTCAAAACGAAACCGGCTGGAATGATGGGATTGCATGGATTTTGGGGCTCCTTCAATCTGCTCTGTCGTTGATTGGATACGATGCGGTGTTGCACATGACAGAGGAGATGCCCACACCATCTCGAGATGCTCCTATGGCGATGGTGTATGCTGTTGGCGTTGGAGGGACAACGTAAGTTAGTTTGTGAATCAATAGGTACCATACTAACAGGGAAGCAGGGGAACGATATTTGTCCTCGTAATGCTCTTCTGTCTGACAGACCTTCCCAGCATCGTCGCCACGACGACCGGAATGCCCATCGTCGAACTCATATTCCAATCAACTGGCAGCCGTGCCGGGACCACATTCTTGACTCTGATGCTAGCGATTTGTTTCGTCCACGGTACGAATGGTTCCATCACCAGCGCAAGCCGACTCCTATACGCCATGGCTCGCGATAAAGGTGTCCCGTACCATTCTTACTTCAGTCATATCCATCCCAAATGGGAAGTACCTATTCGAACCATTATTCTCACATGGGTGTTCAACGTGGTTTTTGGACTGTTGTATCTTGGGCCCACTGTCGCGTTCAATGCATTCATCTCTTCATGCACGATTCTTCTTAACATGTCATATGCTATCCCAGTGTTGACGCTTATCGTGAGAGGGAGGGATGTGTTGACGCAGTTCCAGAATCTCCAAGGGAATGATACGCCGTGGAAGTTTGGCAAAGTGCGTGGGCTTATCATCAACTATATCGCTGTTATCTATGTTTTCATCACGTCGCTGGTAAGTTCGTTTCGATCCTGAAGACTCCTCTACCTGACACTTTTCTAGTTCTTTTGTTTCCCACCTGTACTGCCAGTTACTGCTAGCTTGATGAGTATGCTGTCCCCTCTTGTTCTCCAGGAAGGATAACCTGACATGGTGACTAGACTACGTTTCAGCTGTCATTGGAATATTTGCCATCTTTCTGATAGTCTATTGGGTACTGTATGGAAAGAAGACATTCCAGGGCCCAGTAAGTTCCACGCTCGCTGTCCTTTCCGCGTGTACTAACAGATCTACTACAGGAACTCGACGTCATTCTGGGCGAAAGACCTGATTTTTCCGAAATAACAGACGAGCTCGCGATGGAAGAAAAAAAGGTCGAAACCCCGAAAAAATAATACGATGGCGGCAGTGTGTAGTTGATAGCTTCAGTATTTGAAACTAGCGATGTTTTTTCATGGCAACGTATCTTATCCTATTCTCTGTTGAACCGAGATAGAACTTGCCGAGGCATCTTGATTTGGGTTAGACTAGATGCATTAATGTGTCATTGGCCCTTGGACGGATTTGTCCGCGCCACCAAACGTGGACAGCTGCCATGTCGGATATTGGTAGTCAAAAATAATCATCCAACAGGAATGGGACCAACGGCAAGTTTCCAGTCTGGGTCTATATGTAAAGTTACCGCAGTACGACAAGCTGGGCAACTGACTGTTCCACATCCTCGTATCTCTCCTGTTCTGGTAGGTTGCTAAGACAAATCCCGGTTTAACGGAGCATGTAACATGCAGCGAATAGAACTTCAGCTTGATGTTTAGCGTCCAAAGCTAAACCAATCTTATCATATGACGCTTCAACTTCTGCGGGGAAAGGGTATTTCAATCCAGATTCTTCATCTTGTTCTTGTTTGAACATTATACCAATATCCCTCTGAGGACAGACCAAGGTTACACTTTTAAAAAAACACAATATTATATACACTTTGAGGCATCATGACCGACCCTCCAACACAATAATCCAGATTCTTCATCCTTGCTAAGTCTGAGCATGTTTTGTCACTCCATGACTCACACTTGTCCATGTAGACTTGCTCAACAAGTACAGTAAAGTACACAATACACATGGCGTCACTATCCGGCATGTCTCAAGCAGATACGGGCGGCATCCCGACTGCCAAGAGAAAGGTCGCTGTTCGGTCAAGATCTGGCTGTTTAACATGTCGAAACAAACACGTACGTACGTCAATAGCATTCTCACTCTCATCAGAATAACTGACCCCTCCTGAGCTCAAATGCGATGAAGCAAAACCCGACTGTCAAGTGTGCATCTCACGAGGCGTTCAATGCGATGGTTACCAGCGTGGCCTCCGCTGGTCTACCAAGCATGAAAAAACAGCCGAACTAGCAGATCACAAATTTCGAACTTCAACATACCCAAAGCAGCCATGCCGAACGAAAAAGCGTCGTGGGAGGCCACCAAAAAAGCAAATCGACTCGATGTCCATGTCATCTTTCAGTACTGCGAGTTCAGTGTTAAGTCCGACAGATCAGGGAGCCTTTGGGGAATTTATGCTTAATCCGCAGCCTTCGGATTTTGGACAGAGTGCTCAGCTTCAAGGTGTGCAGGCGAGCGCAGCGACGGATGACTTCATGACGCAATTTTCTCTGGATCTTCCTCCTGAAGCTCTTCCCATTGAAGAGTTCACATGGACACCTGATGCATTGGACTTGACTCTAAATACCCAAGGCTTTACAGAAAATGACACGCTCACACTCTTTCCAATGCAGCAAACCTATTCCACGCTGTTCTTACCTCCACCCATCACAGACCTCTCATCGCAGCTCGTCGAGTACTGGTTTCGCGATGTTTGTTCGCTCTGGTCACAATACGACTCGCCTACAAATTCGAACCGTATGATGGCTACCGCCCTCTGGTCAACATCCGAAGCCGTATCTATGAGTCTTCAGAGTATGTCATCAGCATACCTATCCTCACGAATGCCACATATGAAGAAAACGTCTATCTCCATGATGAAGAACGCCACAGATGTAATTGAAGCAGAACTACGCGTCGTCAAATCGTCTCCAAGCCTTGACACCGTACCAATGGGGTTGATATATGGTCTGTTTTGTATTGGTACGAGTATCTGTTGGTTGAATGCTACACAGCTAGGCATACCTTTCCTCAAAGAGGCTAAGGCTCTGCTTCATCGGATAAATAAGCAGAAACGAAAGCTTATAGACGAAGAGAGGAAGCTTTTAAGCATTTTCAACAAAAGCTGGACGTATTGCGAGATGCTACTCTCTGTTGTCTCGGATACAAACCCTTATTTGTCATACGAAGTCGAAGAGGTTGAAGAAGTCGACGATATTAGCATAGATGAGTATCCAACAGCTGCACCCTGCGAACCCATTGTCGACGACATGCCACACCCTTGGACAGGCGTGTCGAACACCGTCTCGCGGTTGCTAACTCAAACATTACGCCTCTGTCGAAATTACCGTTATCACGTCAAACATCCCGGTCCATTTGCGACGCGCGATCACGCTACTGCCTTGAAAATGATCGATGAAGCAAAGTCATTGGAGGAGAAGCTCTTGGGTCTGGACTTTGAGTCTGCTCCTGCAAATACCGAGACGGGTGATCAGAAAACGCCGTGCCGACATCTTGTCAAAGTCGCTGAGGCGTATCGTCTAGCTGGGCTAATTCATATCTACCAGACCTTTCCCGAGCTAGTTCTGTTGAGATTGCCAGATAGCCTGGCGTGTCCGGCCGATGTCAGTATTCCTTGGGAAGAGTGTATTACTCCGTTGAGTCTTCGTCTGGCCAAGCTTATTGAGCAACTGCCTGCTGATTCAGGGAGTAAAATGACCCAACCCTTACTTTGCATCACAGCCAGCACCGGTCTGCGCTTCGAAACATCAGACTCCTCATCCACAAGCCCCGAGTCACAGGTTCAAGCATCTCTCGCTACTCCATCACCTTTTGACCTTGGGAGTACGGAGCATTGCGGTTTGTCAGATTATATCGGCCAGCTTGTTCAGGCAGATGAGGACGTCGATCGCCTATCCAATATCTCAGAATCGCGGTTGAAAATTGTTGATGCACGGTGTTTCATTATTGGCAGACTTGATACTTTGGAGGCGCTATTGCCCCCGAGACCGATTGTGGTGGCTAAGACGCTGGTGCAGAAGATTTGGGACGAGTACGACAAGGAGAAGTGCGGTGCGACTTCTGTGCATTGGATTGATGTTATGGAAGAGAACAACCTGAGATCGCTGTTCGGATAGACAATGGAGCTAATACTCAGGATGTTCCCTGGATTTAACTGATTACAGTACATGTTCCTGTTCCGCTCTTTGTGTTCGAGGTTGTATGAAGGGAATGCCGCTTACTCTTTCAAATCGAGTTTATGTTAGGACAGAATCACTGGCATACAGATGGGTCGATGGTGGTGACAAGACGCTCTTGTTAAGTCTTTGCTGACATCATGCTTTATGTACCTTCAGCCTTGACAAAGCCCGAAAGTTCGAGATTATATACATCGAAAGCTAAAATATCCTCCAAGAGACGCTTTCAGAGGCATTCTGCACCTCAGACGCCAACCACAATTAGATAGTGCCAAAACCGGCACTAGTAGCGAGACCAGTAATGGAAGAAGCAGGCTTAGCCTCAGCGCCCTTACCGCCGAAGGTGCTGAAGAAGCTAGAGTCGGTACCGGACAGAGAACCAGAGTTGTCGTACTGGTTAGTCTCGCAGACGTGACCAACGCCGTTGGAGCAGGCAGCGTTAGCAGAAGCGTCGGGGCTGGAGAAGATGGCGCCAGTAGAACCCTCCTCGATAGCGGCCTTGACGTCCTGGAACAGGTTACCCTCGGCGAGGATCTTGGCGTTGTCGCTGGTCTCGAAGGCGTGACCAGAGTTGCCCTGCCAGTAGTTGTTGACGGCGTGTACAACGGTGTCACCGGCAACCTTGGGGGCTCGACCGGAGGTCTTGAAGATGTAGTTGTTCTTGAGGGTAACCATCTGCTCATGATTAGTGTCTAGATGTTATGTAGTTGAGGAGGGTAACGTACGTCGCTGGAACCGGTAAAGTACATGGACCAGTATTGGTGACCGTCGCATGTAGCAGACCACTGGCTCTCACCGTTGATGTGGTTATTAGTGATGGAAACTCGGTTGGTAGCGCTGGTTCCGAGGACAATGTGCTGGCGCCCAATGTTAGAGGTAGTAACATGGTCAATCCAAATAAGATCAGAGCCGTCGATCTGAATAGCATCACCACCCCAGACGTACTGAGGGTTCAGCTCGGTGATATGGATGTTCTGAATGATGATGTTCTGAGCACCCTTGATGTAAAGACCCTTGCCCTTGATAACACCGTTGGCACCGATACCCACGATAGACTTATCAGAGTTGACGACAATGGGGTTGAGTCCAGCCTTATCGTAGGAAACGTCGACCTTGGGGGCGTCAGGCTGGTAGTTGTTGCACCAGTCATCCTTGTTGATAGCCTGCTGGCAACCGGCGCCAGTGCCCCAAGGAGCACAGCCTTGCTCGGAGGCGGTTCCCTCGGTTCCGGTGAAGTCGAATTCCTGGTCGAGGAAGATAACACGGGTGGTGCTGTCACCGAGCATAGAGACCAGCTCGTCGGTGGACTTGGGGTAGGCTCCCTCAGCGTTGCCTCCGCCTGTGACCTCAGAGGCGAATCCCTCGGGGGTACCAGTCACACCGGCGGCGGAACCGTTAGAGACCAGCGCGGCAATGGCCACGGAGAGGATAGAAAGATACTTCATCTTGGAATAAAGAGAGAGAAAAAAAGAATGAATAGATAAGTACAAAAAAAGAACGAATGAATGAAGATAGAGAAAGTGGAATAACGGACGTAAGTGGAAAGAGGCGGCGCTTCAGTGTATTTATTCGAGCTGTATTTCAATAGTTATTCTGACATTAGCGGATAATCCGCTCTCTCCAGAAATCATTTCTTCCAGAAACGGTAGAGAATTATGGCCCTATCACCATCAACTCGAAACATTCATCCTTGGCCATGTCAAATCTGACGAGGTTGAGACTCCAGGTACGAGCAGCTGCTACTGGCGGAATATTGCATCAACACTTTTTCCGTGGAACTTCGGCAGCATTCTTGCTTCTCTACGCTGCGCTGAAACAGCAACGTCCAGGGTTGGCTTTGGGATTAAAGGAGATGTGGTTTTGTGGACCGTATGTTTCAAGCGCTTGTTGCGTTGACCAGCTTGAAACAGAGAAGCCAAATTTGGGCCAAGAGTCGCCAATAGCTTCGAGATTCAACGACACGACAATCGAGAAATGGTTATCCTACAAAGAGAGACCATGGTTTTGGTTGGATTGGTCAGCTTTCTATAGCCTGGCTAAATGGTTTTTAATGCTCAATGATAGTGTTGGTGCGTGGAACACCGGGCACCTGAAGCAGCTGTGGATCAAGTTAAGCAAGGATGGACTCGTCAGCTCACTCGTGCGGTGCGGGAAGTGGAATCCAAGGAAATATGCTTATCCTGCACTTGGCGAGGGATGAAACGGTCGTAAAAAAAACGGCGGTCGGTTTCATTTAACCGCATGGATAGTTTATACGGTGCTCCGAGTTGACTTCATACCAATCTTTATTTGTAACTCCAGTCCTCAATTATCCGTCATACTATGTAGCCTCTCAGTGCTTTGACAGAAAACACAATCTTCACTCTTGATGCCATACATCTGGCGTCAAGTTTATATCTTGCCAGAGCTATTGAAGTCTTAACAATTTCCTAAACGAGGTGGTTGAAGAATTTGGACAGGCCTTCCCGGTTTGTAATCCACAAGAAAAAGTCATGTCAAATCTCAGCGGCCAACTCCCCTACTTACAGCGATGGACCACTATAAATGATACAAGCCCTCATCTGATCACGGCACCGTATTTCCCCGTTGTAACGTGAAGACAGGCGAAAGATCACCGTACTTCAAGACAACCTCGAACGTTTCAAGTGATGACTGGAAGGAGATAAAAAAAATAAAAAAATGTTAAAAGTGCCGATGTGAGATATGTCTTTTCGGGGAACTTATGCAGCAAGATGAGGCACCATCTTGATCTATCGGGAAGTAATTATGATCTGCAACGTGGTGGGGGTACACATCGCCTAACCTTGATTCGAAAATAGCGCAAGAGCTCGCAAGACAGTCCTAAAAGTAGCTGCGTTCCACTGTAATGGTCACTGAAAGCAATCGCGCAGAATGGGTGGATGATATTGTTTGGAACTCACTTACTACAAATAGAATTCCTCAGCTACGAAATATTCCACCACTCAATTCAGGAGATATTGAGCGATTGGAAAGGCCTCTTTCTTTACATCTTAACCCTTTCCTGTTCGGGCAATAGGTTTCAGCGGTTCATCACTATCGTAGATTGAGTTCAACCTTATCGTCGATATCGTGCTAGAGACAGACTGACAGAGTAGCATCCATCCCAAAAGTTAAAAGAAAAACACGTGATCATCAAATTATCCGTCAAAGTCAGATGTCACTTAAGGCCCTTCTCATGGCATTCGACGAGTTTTATATCCCATATTTTTTTACTTTATACGCGGTGGCTTTAAGCAATGCATCGCCATTCCCGTTTATCATGCTGATCTCTCGACGCTATGTATGCGGTGCGAGTGTCACGGCTGTTCTTATACCAATAGAGGTGCTGTTGGTTACGCACCCTCCTTCACAGCGACCTGGCTATCCATAAGATGGTTGCTATCCCACAAGGCTAACATTACTTTGTGAGAACGACTGTACAGGCGGTAACTCGACCCCTGGACGATCAAACCTTTTGTTGTGATGACAGTCCTTCATCATCCTTATTCACCGCCGTGACCATTGTATAGTCATCATGCCGAACTTGGTCATCTCTTTGGCTCTGGGTACCTCAACATCTATCTGACTGCCTTTGAAGCTGCTTTTTCGCACCTCTAATTCACCTGGCACTGCCGTATAAATTCAGCGTATTTTCGGTCATCGTCCTTTTAAGCACTTTCTGATAGCTACCCTCTCTACGCGGATACTGCGGCGTTCCAGAGTGCTGGTTCCCGCAACTACTGAGTCTAATGTCTGTTCATTGAATCTTTTGCAGATACCGACATCCTCCCCACATTACAGCTTCTGCTCTGTCGATCAACCTCATTGAGGACACTGACTATCTCCTACATGGCCCCACTATGCTTCACGATTTAGCCACCATGCGAAAGACCATGCGGTTTAGGAGAAGGATCTAGGGCTCTGCCGCTCAGTTCAACACAGTGATGATGTTGGGCGACTTGTAGAGTCACTTCCTAACGCCCCGATCATTATATGCCAGCAGCTGTCACATTATTGTGGCCTC
Source organism: Fusarium cf. aywerte (assembly GCA_011034095.1). Taxonomy (NCBI): domain Eukaryota; kingdom Fungi; phylum Ascomycota; class Sordariomycetes; order Hypocreales; family Nectriaceae; genus Fusarium; species Fusarium cf. aywerte. The sequence goes on from WETZ01000001.1 coordinate 167,946, forward strand.
AAATTTTATCTCTATTCCAATGGTCCAGGGATGAAACTACTGACTTGAGCTCACTTTCATCGACCATATACGGAGCTTTTCTGCCCGAAACGTCGGTAGACTACCATCGAAAGAGTGCCTAGCGTCAACTGTAATAACTAAACCCGATTCTACTTCATCGTGTAAATATAATCATACAATTATCTTATTATCAGAAAGCCATTATCTGATTGATGCAGCTGAAGTTGTCTATTATCTTGTACTCCTTCTGTTAGGGTTCGATCTATCAAGACACTTCATGAAACGTCTGCTCGACATCCGTTTTGACGAAAATGTGCCGATCCGCGTCGCTCCCCTGTGCACTGCGTAGGCTCCCCTCCCCTCCCACTATTTGACTCCTCAAAGCAATCTCGTCATCAAAGCGCATCTTATGGCCCATCATTCCGTCCGGTGATGTTGGAGAGGACAGGTTCTTGTTGCTTCTGCCTCGTAGATATCGTAGGAGTGACTTGAAGCTTGGCAGACATGCTGATACGATGCCTACTGATGGTTCAAAAGAAGACCAGATAGCTACTGGGCCCATATGCCAGGTCGTGTCGACTTCTTTTGCGAAGACGTCTAGGTAATGTATTCGTACAGCACTGGCAATACACACTCTAGGGATGGGTTAGCGTAGGTAGACCTAGGGGATGGAATACGATTGCTCACAAGCCTCCGAGTCCTAGGATAATAAACACGGCCGCCTTCTTCTCTCGGCTCATCTGAAGCTTGATCACCTCTGGTACCGGGATCAAAAGGACGACAATGTTGGTAATCAGATTAATAATGGCCAGTGCAACAAAGAATTGGCCGACATCGATGCATTTTCCCTCAGAACCCATAAACTGTGTCCAGTAGTGTGAAACAGGTGTGCAACATAAGCCCATGGTAAAGACAAAGATGATCGGATAAGCCGCCACAAGGATAGTGCCAAACCAAAAGACGATTTGGAATGAGAGGCCGCCCCGGCTGAATATTCGTCGGTAAAAGAGGAGGATCGAGACTTTCGTTGTGAATACGGCAGTGGCGAAGAGGAAACTGTACACATAAGAGAGCTGACCGTGTCAGTACAGGCAAGCACCATACAATGGGCCCCGTGTGACAGACCTTGATGACTTCTGAGAGTTGATGTATCTTAAGAGCCCACACATGCTTCCCTGCACCAGCATGGCCAACTAGAAGGGTCAGCAACTACTTATGTCCAACGACAACAACGTGTACTCACCAACAACCACCATTACAGCGACTGCAGCCACGAACAGGAAGGAAACAACGATAGCATAGTCGTCCATGCTCAGCCCGTACGCTTGTGTTGTCCGAATAGCAATTCTCCCGCCCAGGAATACGGCTGAGATAATCAAGAGCGTGAGAACAACAGCAGTATTCTTGGCTTCATTGTTGGCCGATAGGTCTATACCATCAGGCGGCGGCCCAAAGGCTGCTAACACAAAAGGGTCAATCTCCATTGTGAGCGCTCGAGGAGAAATTGAGTGATTTGTTGTCAGTCAAGGGAGTCGAGCCCTGTGCCAGAGCTCCGCGCTTTAATAAAGTTATCCTTGCCTGTCCCGACATGATTTTGATTTATTCTTCTAGGAATAAGCTTAAGATCAACTGTGCAGGTGTTCCAATTTGGAAGCGGTTCTCCAGTTAATATGTGGGCTGTATTGCTTGGGCAGTAACCCATCCGAAACAAGCGGGTCCTTCCTTTGCCAGGGGTCCTTTATCCTGATATCAGGCCTGCCGCTATTATGTTGTGGTGGTTACTTCAGTAGGATAATGGTCTGGGGTTTCTGGCTCAGGCGGGATATGGGGCTGGATCGGAGCGTCATGGCCTGCATCTGTGGCTCTGCTCCAGAGGGGACAGCCCCAAGAATGATAATGGCTGTTTGCTTTTTTGAGGCTCAAGGCCGTTAGTTGGGAATGTTTTGGACGGTTATGATGTTAGTATCATCGACCCGATCTTGATAGATGCCGATAGGCCTGCTTCCTGAAACTTGGCTATCCAACTTCAGGGATATTATCTAGACTTTCTAGATAGTCGACTGTAGGCGCCGACTTTTGGAATCCGATATCGTTCTGTCATAGACTCGCAATTTGCCAAGCCTCACCTCTTCAATGACCTGCCATGTTAAGCGCGGATCGACGGCAATGTAGGAGCAAGATTCATGCAGGGAACATAGATATCACCTGCGTTTGGATATTCGTCTAACGTCCTGGATGGCTGTATATATGGGGCTAAATATTAAGCGAAAGTTTGAAGTTCAGAATAGTTTTGGCTCGTGGTACTATAGTACTATCGTTGATAGAGAAGACCCTTGCGCCACATGCATCTGCAAATAAAAGCATTGCAGTAGAGAGCTAATATTGGCTCATGTTGGAAAACGATCAAACGCATGTCAAACAGATTTAGCAGTTAGAACACCGAGTCTTCCGGAGATACGATATGCACGACATGACAAAAGTGTGACCTGTAACTCTTGCCGACTGGCAAGTTTATGACTCGTATCCCCGTCAGATATGAACTGCCGGTTTCATCCTGACTACCCCTGGTTCTACACGTGGGGAAGCCAAGCTGCCTTTTTCGTCCAAATAGTTCAATAAGGATGCACTTTTGTTCCATAACTAGCCTGGGAACTGCATCCCGTGCCTTGCTTCCTGTCAGCCATTTCGAGAGTCCAGCATGACATAACGTCCCTTCACCAAGCGCCAATTAATCCACGTGGTCGTCCAAACCATGCTTTTAAAGTAATGGCATCCCCAACCGTCCATGAATACAACTTCTCTGCTTTCACGCGACCGGTATCATTAGGGTTCTGAATTGGGCCCCGATGCTCCCCGCGGAAGGTCCCGATACTACCATGACAGGGCTCTGACTCTCGTTCGCGACACCAAGCGAAAGTTTATTGTCGGTGATAACGACCTGCGAGTCCGTTACGGCCAAGGTTTTCGCGAATACGACTCTAAGTGTTTTTTCGCATTAGAAACGAGTCTCAAAACGTTAACAGGTCTGGCGGTGATAAGATTATGGCCCGAACCGGGTGATCAAGTACCCGCCGACAGTGGTTTGATACGATTTTTGAACCCGGATAACACTCCCACGTGGGACTTTGTTAAAGGCAAAAGGCAGGTTGAGGTGATTAGACTGGATCGAAAGTCAATTGGATGGCGTCAGTTGGGACATTGCGTGGTGCCTAGAACATTTTGACAAGATGAAAAGGACCTAAGAGAAAGTGTGACTAAGAACCAGAGAATGGAACCGCAACAACAGCTGCACACATCCTGACCTGGTTTCAGGGCACATATAGGTAGAGAACAAGAACAGGCTCTGTTGGTAAAGAAGACAGACGTGTTGGAGATGGTGGCTATGGTTGAGATGCAACTGACGTATATGTGCCATCCCAACATCAAGAATATCATCTATCAAATCTCGGCTTAATGGTCTAGCGGTATGATTCCTGCTTTGGGTTAACTCGCATGCAGGAGGTCCCGGGTTCAATCCCCGGTTGAGCCCAACTTTTTGACTTTTTACGCTTTTACTCATCATCCTGTTAGAACAGCCTTTTTAGAAGTATGTCATGCCTTCTTTTATGCTCGAATAGCCCAACTCATTCATGTCGGTGAGCCAAGATCATCCGCCTATTTCTCGTCATACCTGAGGTGCCAGTATGGACTTCTCCACAGACTTCTCCTGTCACAAGACATTTGTTAGATGGCAGAATGCCTCTAACGCAAATCCCACCAGGCCTTGTCCCGTTTGTCAAAGTTATTTAATTACAATTTAGAAGAGTGGTATAGTGGTAAATACAACGCTGACCCAGCCATTCCAAAGCTTCCAAAACAAACTCCAGTCCGTGCTAATCCTTCCCTGATCAACTTTCCATTACCTCACCCCATTTCCCTTAGCACATAAATCCATGAACTCTCATAGTGAAAAAAGTAAAGAAAAAAGCACTCATAAAAAGACATAACATCGCCAGCCCCGAAACGACTCTAGACCTTCTCGCCAAGTCACACTTGGTAGATGTACTTGCAGGAAAGCCCGCTTCCAAACATGCAAGCTTGCGCTTAAGTCCAGCCTCGTAGTCGAAGTTTGCAGCCTTCTCTCCGTACGTGTAAAGATCCGATACCACAGATTCATCGGTGAAGCGATCAGACGGTTTGGCACATCGGTCCAGCACAAAGATCTCATCCTCCAAGAACTGCCTCACGCCGTCATCCCATTTCGTCTTCTTGACGAACAAGTTGATCATGCTCGTACAAGCATCAATCGCGTTTCTTGCACCAATGGTCTCGTTGAACGTCGTAACATCCCTCGGCGTCGGGTCCACCTCGCCGTCTTTGTCATCGTAGTGCGAATGCCGATCGCCGTCCTGGTCGTTGTAGGTGTGGAAGCATATGATAGAGCCCCAGTCACCGTACGTGTCGGGTCTAAAACGAATGTAGCCCGCTATATCACGCTCGATCATATCGGTGGGATTTCTGAGACGGCGCTGGGTGTGCCCCAACGCGTAAGAGTCGGACATCATGTGCAGACAGACACCAAATGCTCGTTTTTGTATGTCGGCTTTGCTGTATTTCGGTGTGGTGGCGAGAAGGAGATCGCGGAGGGTGTCGGATTTTGAGGGGACGGTCTCCTTGCCGAAATAGCCTGGGAGAACATCACCAAGGACGTCATCCTCTGTAACACCCAGATTGCCGCATGCAAGCTTGTACATAACCTCCATCCAAGTGAGAATATTCTTCCTCGTCTTCTCAGGCTTCTCGCCTAGTTCTGATCCCATGCCATGGAAGAATTGAAGGTTACCCATATGTGACCGTTTTGTCATGCATTTCTCCTCACCAAACTTGAAGGCATTTAGCCATTCAATTCCTAGGCTAAACATTCTGTTGTCATCTGTGACATCCTCGAACAAGAGGCACGAAGGATCGTCGTTCCATACCACGCCGCGGAAGAATTCCCATTGTTTATCGTTGATGTTGTTGTAGACGGTGCCTCTCGGAAAGGTCATGTCGGAGTTGATGAAAGCGGCAACTACTATACTTTCGTGCACAGGGAACTTGATGTCCATCTTTGTTGGGAAAGATACACCAACGCCAATGTCGTAGTTTGCTCGAACTTGGTCATCTTTTGGAACGACCGAGGTATCGTGTTTGTTGTTCATACGAATGGTAACATTTGCTTTTTCCCGTTAGCTATCGTCGAGAACATCGCAGACCGAACTTACCTGTTAACGGACTCCCCCGCTCCTGTATGTGGGTAACATCAATCTTGAATATCGGCGAACAATCCTTCACTGTAACATGATTCTTGGAGAAGGGCAGCGCAGGACACTCAAACTCGAGGGTAAAATCCGTCCATCCTTGGCCGTACTTCGCTACGTAAGTGACCCAAGCTTTGGATCCTCCCCAGCCTGTCGAACATTAGCGCCATGATACAACAAGTAGCCGAGGATCGACTTACTCGGTTGAGCGAGGTAGATAGTCTGCTGGGTTCTGGCTTCGATAAGGTTGAGCGGCTGACGTAATGGCCAGTTTCCACTCTCGAGACCAGAGTCGTCGAGGAGGAGATCCTGGTCCGACTCGTTGCTTATGCTGACATGACAAGAGAAGTCCATTTCAAAGATATGAAGCGCAGTGGTGCTGGTTTCTGCGCAAAAGAAATGTATTTGCGAGGTTGGGGTGAGATAAAAATGCCCTTCTTTAGGCGAGATCGAGAATCATTATGGGAATCCTTGCCTGAAAAATGATGACGTCGTTCTCTATAGAGACGCGTTCGATCTGTGCGCCACAGCGGGGCATGAGCTCCAGGCCAATTGGCATGGCTGGCGGTGACGCGCGATAACGACTACCTATCCTCCCTGTCACGAGCTTAAGATAAGGTTATTTTATATTATCATCACTACCCTAGAGCAACAGACAAAGAATTTACTGTACTGCCTACCTGATTACAGATAGTGTTGTGAATCAGACAGTAGCTAAGCGAGGTTTTTAAATAGTTTCTTATCTTTTTGTCTATTATTTAGAATAACATTACCGAAGAACAAATGATTTTGAGGGAAGACCAAATGTTATATCCTGTTTCTGCATGTCCGAGCTCGATCTTAAATTGTGTATGTACCTGTGTAGGTATCCAAATTCTAATTTGACTCGTGATCCATCTGGTGACTGCATGGCAGTTTAGCCGACAACCTTCCATGGAGCCTTTTGCTTTCCTTTGTCACCAACTTGAAACATACACGAATTTGCTTGTAATCGCTCGACACGCGCAAATGACCCAACGAATTATTGCGAGCGTCTCCAGTGATGTTGACCCATTTGAATATTCCAAAAAGATAATCAGATGTGACAAGATCAGTGTCGCCACGTATCGCGCTCCTGTTGACCTCTCCGAAAATACGCCAGAACTCCCATCGAACCTGCGAAACCCGTTCCTGTGTCCGACGATAGATGCGCGTCCAATATCCACACTCCGCACCGCGATTGATCCTACGTAGAAGTCTTGAAGTCCATACGGTCGCGAAAAGTATTCTGTGAAACACCAAATTCACTATGATAGGCCGAGCATGGGAGGGTGCAGCGCTTGATCGACTGAGGCTCCTCAAAACGAATCTAGTTATAGCCGCATTCAGGCACGCTCGGGTCCCATAGCAGCGGCCCGATATACCACTTTCCCGACCTGCAATCGGAACCTGCATTATTCCCCACGCCGAAGCCGCGACTGTGGCCCTTTATCGTTTTACCACGTACCTTATTACCTCCAAAAGCTCATCCACCAATGGGGGGTTGAACCAAGGCACCCGATCGTCGAACAATCCTCGCAATGCTGCAATGTGACTCTGTTTCAAAGGAGAGCACTCGTCTATTGAATCGTGTACCATACATCTCCATACTCACTGAAATGTAACCGCTCAGAAGACCGCGCCGAAGAAGCATACTCCTGTCTGCAGCAGAACCTTGACTCTGGCCAGTCTACTGTCTTCTCAATCGATGACCCATTGTGCTTTCTACAACTGCCAATTCACCAAATGACTCTTCTGTCACATAACCTTTCACGCCACCGTGTGATTTCTCGTAACTGACGCGTCTCCGGTGTCCGCGAATAGCCATCAACTGCCTTCTAACACCACAACTGATGCCTCTTAAGAATTTCCGTCTGCGATTGACAACTAGCAAAAAGACTGGGATTTTACATCCCATAAGCACATACAACACCGGGGATTCGCTGGTCGTCACCGACCCAACTACTAATCCAGCGCTTCGCAGCTTGACTATGGGAGAGCGGACGGGATCNAAGAATTTCCGTCTGCGATTGACAACTAGCAAAAAGACTGGGATTTTACATCCCATAAGCACATACAACACCGGGGATTCGCTGGTCGTCACCGACCCAACTACTAATCCAGCGCTTCGCAGCTTGACTATGGGAGAGCGGACGGGATCCCGTATTTTCTGCGAGCTGTGGTCGTATGTGCTGTGTAGTGGTTCAATTCAATACTATATACTTATGTGGATAGATAAGAGAGCAAGGTCTTTTTGTGTCTTCTCTTCTGGATGTCGTATCATGTGGTGAATTGTCTCAAAAGTCGCGTTAGTGGGTTGCGACATTTGCCAGTTGTTGTCGTCACTAAGGTACATGAGATTCATCCGAGGCTACGCGTCGTTCAGCTTCACTGTAGTCTGCACCAAAGCTCGAATTTGTATTTGACCGGCGCATCACTGACTATCCTCGTCCTACGCGATCAATGAAACCCAATTATCCAAAAATACCATCGTGAGCAGGTTTGAAGTCAATATGGGGCCTCTTGACCACTGACTCAGGAACCTTCAGTGGAGTATCCTCTGTAATTTCCTCCAGAATAGGCACTGTCATACCCAACTTGACCCCTCCATGTTAACAATTGACCACTAAAGACCTCTAGAAAATTTGACTTACAGCGAAGTATCTTAGCTTTGCAGCGTGCAACATGGTCGCTGTCTGAGCAGTCACTTTGAACCTCAAAACACTCCACCCAAGCGCAGGCAAATCGTGTACAATTACAAGCGCAGGGTCGTGCAAATTGAGGAGCTTCTTGGGTGAGCCGGGCCTTTGTATCGCGTCTTCGACAGTTTTGCCGGGAAACGTCTCATGCGCACTTGTTCCAAGAAGCCAGGACGGTTCACCATGCTTGTAGAACGATATAGTCTCGTTGATGCGATTTTCGATGATGAGATCTACCACAGAACCCAGAGGTAAGTTGCTGATAACAGGCTTGTCCAGCGTTTCGTTCGCCGCGTGAAAAAGAAGAGGCATCATTGAGCCGTGGAAGAGTTGCCAAGGTTTACCATTAAGGAAATATTCTGGTACGCGCTCTGTCTTCGAGGGCTGAGAGTCTGCTGCTAGTCGAAAAGTGAAGTCGGCTTGTGCTGGACGGTCTTTGCGAGCGGAAGGTGGTGGCTTTGCAGGATACGGAGGAACGAACTGTGCGTCAGTGGTACTGCAGTTAAGCTGCGTGTTGCCGTCTGGAAGGAGACATATTATCTCTGGGATGGTTGGTGGCAGTGTCATGGGCTCGCCGTATTGAGCTGGATGCTTGGCCTGAAGGGATGTTAGATCAATTTCAGCATGACCTTATGGTAAGTCACGTACCTTGTATCTCAAGATGGCGTATCCGTGAAGGTTCTGTAACTCACTGGCTGAAGAGATCCGGATGGCGTAATCATCTGGCTCAGCATTCAGATGTACCAGAACTGTCACACGGCTTGGATCTGGAATGTATACCACCTGCCACGTATAAGCTACATGAACTACTAGGAAGCGAAAGGAGACTTACATCTGAACTTTCAGGGAAGACAAAACCGCCGTTATTGGCCACGAGGGTCATCTTATGGTGATCAATGGCGACTTTGACGGAGTGTTCAAAGCCCAAGTTGATCAGGTTCAACATGATGTACTTTTGCCATCGGTTTCAATAATCTGTTTGCATAGTGAGCTGTGAGTACAAAGAGAATGATTCAACCTCCAACAAGGCCACCCCAGGGCATACAAACCTTATAATCTGCATGGCTCGGCATGCATGTTTCATCTGGTAGCCCAGGAGGCCGGATGCACCCCTTTTGATCCAGTTTATGACCATTCAGATAATCATATCCAGGTTGACGACAATGTACACGACCCTTTCCTATGCAAGAGTGGAATTAGTTCCCATCAATGGACAACTGCTAGGGTTCCTGTACCGTTGACTAGAATCGAATCATAGCAGTAATACTCTGATCCTTCCGCTCTCATACAAAGCAACTTCCAAACAGTGTCACAATGTTGATGATTCTGGATGATAATGTGACGGATATTACGCTCCGCCTCCCGGATCTGACGGAGCTCTAGGCTGTCATTTGTGATGAGGTGATATGGACGAGGACGACTTGAAGAAGGTGCCACGTAGATAGCCCCAGCAATCTCCTTATATCAGCAGTTAGTTAGAAAGAAGATATTATTATAGGAGGGTTGTGATGGGTATCAATCTTACATCAGCTGATGCTGTGGTGGTGTGGTCAATGAACCAGTTCAGTCCCCATGTACCTGATGTATCATAGGCGGTTGTCCAGTTACTTCTCGGAAGAGTGGGGAACTGTAGGAGATTAGAGAATTATATCCTTTACCCGGGATGTTGTTGATCGCTTAGCTGAGAGAGACCTGCGGTTCCATCATTCCATGGCCCAAGAGTCCTATCCCAAGTTTCGTTAGTTGATGGATATAAGGTAAGTCAAGGATAGAAGTACTGTTTGTGGCCAATACCGGATCTAGAACATATTGTTAGTGTAGATCTACAAGTAACCTCGGACAACATACAGATGGATAGATGACTGCGCATAAATGTCGCTCTTCACAGTCAGTTCAACAATATCTCCTTCCTCAGCATACAGTGTGGGGCAAGGCGACTGGCCATTGCAAGTGAACATGACTCTCCACCGACCACTATCTGGCCTTATTAGTCTATCAACTTATCACGTCAGGAATAAACTCACCTGGGTTCATCCAACGCACGCCTGTTTGAAGATGATAACTCCTGACTAAAGCAACTGGTTTCACTTCTGTATCTTCCTCCTCACTCCACTGTGGAAAAACAGGATGCAAGTCCTGGTACCAGAAAGTAAAAGCTAGAAAGGACGATGCAAGGATGATGATGAATAACCATGCATTGCGAGAAATAGGGCGAAGCCTTTTCGAGCTTGGTTGAGTAATCTGCTTAGAATCCATTGTGCGTGTCTCGAAGTCAAGCCCTTGGTATCCGAACGACTTCTTTATAGACCCATTGCTATTAGACTCTGTTACGTATCCAACTAGCCCTCACTGGATCACCTTCTTCTGGTAAGCTGCGTAGGGCAAATGCATTCCTGCCTGTTACCATATGCCGAGGTCTCTGAGATAGATCGACAGCCTCATCCTCACCTTCCCCTTACGCGTGCGGCCGTTCAAGCACGACTAGTGGCTTCGGGCAGCATCTGCAGCCCACAGGGTATAAGACACCATTTGGTTACTAAACTCAACTAAGTCTCTATCTTAACAGATGCATGGGACGAAGTTTTAAAAAGAACCAGAAAGTTGGATATCATTCATATTTAGGAACCGATTTACCTTTTATCAACTTTTCTAAGAGCTCTATTTACTGGTAGATCGGAAAAACAGAAGACTGTGTAGCGGAGATGTGTCTCCGCTGATACTGTAACTCCTTGCGCTGTACAGAGTAGTGACCGGCGCTACCTCTCAGAAAAGCATAATCGCGAGTCGAAAAAGCATGGATGCTTGTACCAAAGCGGAGGAAAGAAGTTGGATGGCCGGAAATATAGTCCTTTTTGGAAGTGATCGATTGCACAGGGACCACAAATTAAGCTTTGCAGCCCTGCATATATTGATTGTATCCCGTTTTTGATGCGAAATTACAAGGTGTCGTCAGCCATCATTAGCTGAAGAACGGGATGTACATTGTAGAAGATCGGTGCCAAAGTCCCACACTGTACGGTGTATCCTGCGAAGGAGGTAGAGGATATTCCGCGCAGTTGAGAGACTCAGTAACCTGACATGCTTTCTAGCAGGTCGTGTAGCTTTCAACCCTAGTCAGGAGTAAGTTAGTCGGCGAGAAGGTCGTTTAACCATATGTCCTATACTAGTTAGTCTATCTGTATCATGTATTAGCTCCTCTTGTACTCAAATATCGCTATCTAGATTTAATTGCACCAATTAACGGATCCTGATTCTCACAATCAACTTCATTATGAGAGTCCTGAACAGGGATAAAGTGGCGAGTTCTCAAATTACTGTTCAAATCCATGGCTAGCTTGTACAGCTGCCTGCTCCCCCGACGATGCGTAAGCCCTGAACATGCTAAATGGGGCAGTGAGGGATGATCCCAAACTCCAGATCGCTAGATCCCCGCAGCAACTGGTAGAATGCCGACAGTACCGAGGAGCATAGCCGAGTCCTTTGCCCTTGGACTCGGGAGTTGGAAGTCGAGGCTGGCCCCAGCCCTGAACTATCCGTGGGAGCGAGCTAGGCTGAGAACATGTCACCATGAAAGCGGCACCACTGTATATAGCGATGGAAGTTCACGTCTGGATAATGCCCCAAGGACAAGTCCACTACCATCATTTCTTAGAAGCACGGCCACAATGCGATGTACAACCGCAAGTTTTGCTTTCTGCCTCTTTTCACTCGGTGACGTTGTCAACGGCCTGCGCAGGTACAACTTCACCGTCGCCAGCCAATGGAGCGCTGCTGATGGCCATGGCCGACCCGTCTTTGCCATCAATGGGCAGACACCTGGCCCCTTGATCACAGCTACTGAGGGTGAAGAAATTGAAGTATTTGTGGATAACCAGTTGGCTACTGAGACTACTATGCATTGGTAAGTAACCGCCCTTAAAACATATAGCCCTGGAGGTGTAAGAAGTAACACGGCCATTAGGCATGGCATTTACCAAGTCGACAAGCCATGGAACGATGGTGTCCCCGGAGTTACCCAATATTCAATCCAGCCACGCGATAACTACACATATCGATTCACTGTTCAACAGCAATACGGAGGTTATTTCTATCACGGCCATTTCGGACTGCCTTTGCAGATGGACAACGCGGTCCTATCTGGATAGAACCCGCTGCGTGGAGGCCAAGGCCTTACGAAGTCATATCCTCATCGCCTCGAGACATAGCAGCCATGCAGCATGCAGAAGCGAATCCTCGGCATGTTGTAATAAGCGATTGGAATAATGAGTCAATGGATATACTCCTCATCATGTATCGTGACACAGGCATTGTTCCTTGGTGCAGTAACTCCATCGTCTTGAACGGAAACGGCAGAACGTACTGTCACTCCAAAGAAGCAATTGAAGAAGTCGGAGGAACTGGGAGGAACTCTCTCGGCTGTATGTTACAAGCCAGGCAAGACTTGTATACCAATCCGCAAGTGTGCGAAGCGACAAATGAAGGGCTTGAAGTTATCGCTGCGAAGGACGGCGAGGAATGGGTATGGATCAACCTTATCCACTCTGGTGCACACCACGAGCTACAAATCAGTATCGGTGAGCATGAGTTCTTTGTCGTTACAGCGGATGGAGAATTTGTACATCCCCAGAAAGTGCATGCTGCCAACTGCAATCTTGGAGAGCGCATAAGGTAGGTGTGACTGTCTGCCTTCGCTAAATGATGAAGATTTATTGACTTTGATCGAAAGTATACTTGTACATCTGGACCAGAAGCCGGCGGATTACGCTATTCGTCTCACATCCCTTCGAACAGAACAAGTTATCCAGGGCATTGGTATCCTTCGCTACCCTTCTCAAATGAGAGACGACGGAAGATTGACAGTTCCCAATACCCGGCCCTGGGTGCATCTCAACGGCAGTCTAGTATCACCATCACTAAAAGCCATGGATGAGACGAAACTTGCGCCTTTCCCAGCTAGGCCTCCACCGCAGACTTCCGATAAAACCCTGAAGCTGTTCATCAACATGACGGGGCCTGCTGCTTGGGCCCTGGGTCTAGGGTCTCACCAAGCATTTCGTCAACAGCTACCACCACTTCTATGGCAAGAAGAATCTAGAGGAAGCACAACGTTTGGTGCTCAAAATAGCCTTTTGAACAGATCTGTCGTCGACATTATCTTCGAAAATGGAGCTAATGTTACGACTCAGCATCCTTTCCACAAGCATAATCACAAAGCGTGGATTATTGGAACGGGACATGGTGGATTTCCTTGGGCGAATGCCCAGGAAGCCATTGATGCAGGCGCTGGGGAGTACTTCAACTTGGAGAATCCTCCGATTCGCGACGGATGCCGACTTGGAAACGCCACTGGAGACTGGACAGTCATTCGCTACCAGATTACTTTCCCTGCTGCTAGCATGTTGCATTGCCATATGATTCATCATTTCGGGGTAAGTTGGAAACGAATGTCTGTCACACGCTATACTAACGCTTGGTAACTTACAGGCTGGACAGCAGATTGTTCTTCTTGAAGGAGTAGAGGCGATGGCCCCGATACCTGGCGAGGTAAAACAAAAGGTCCATGCTGAGTTCGTGCCGAACCTACGTTACGGACCTTTGGATTAATTTATAATGATGCTGCGAATAGGCAGATGACATGGGAAGAAACAAGTAGCATGAAGTCGAGTTATACGTATACTATTACACACTGCGGTTACAGGTAAGAAGCTTCTTGGGTACAACTATTTGCCTAGGGACAAATAGTACTCTTTTCCACTAGCTAAACCCCAAGCAATGAGCAATTGAGGAGCAAGAAAGTTGTTGGAGAAACTGGAAAGCACTAACGGAAAGTGTTCCTCCTCCACGTTATATGTTAGCTTTTTTGTGTAAAGTATCCAATTTGAGGATGCCGATTCTCCAACCATAAGGTGCTACTCTCCATGCATATGGTTCTTCATCATCGACATGCCCCTATCAAGGGCATCTTAGGCAGCCCGGCTCTCTGGATACCACACCACCACACCCTGGCTCTATACTCAACACCCGCCATGCCCACTAGCCTTTCCGCAGGATATCCGTAGTCGACACCATCATCAGCCTGCAAACTTTGTAAGAACTTTCCAACAAAGCTCCCTAGGAATGGACTCGCGAAGATCTTCCTAAGAAGCAGCCTCTCGTTGCTTATCGTGCTCTGACCACCATACGTCTCTGTCATAATCAGGTAGCGTATGGCGTTCCCGAGAGGGAAGAATACAGCTACAGAGCTGTAGTCCCCGGCTGGCGGTTCGAATAAGAGGTGTATGGCGTGTGCGATGCGGTAGGCGTAGGATGTGGCAATTTGCTGGCTTGGAGAATCCATGAGAGAACGTTCGGCATCGATGCTAGGGTCCTCAAGTTCACAGAAGCCCATTGTTGAGTGAAGGAACAGACAGGTCATCCAATAATAACAACTCAAGTAAACAACAGCGAGATCGTCATCATCTTTGGGAAGAGGCAGTACTTCCCCAGCAACGGTGTAGTCGTAAATCGAGAGGATGTCGCCCACTTCCGTCTCCCAAGACAAAAGGTCCCTTTCGCAAGAACGACACTTATTCATGAGTGCATTGGCCAACTTTTCCGCTTCCAGTTTGTGTGAGGTTTGCCGAAGAAGATCCAAATCCTCCAGTAGACCTGGGACCTCTACCCAAATATCGACGAGCTTGTTAAGCGGAGAATCTGTCACGGAAAGCCAGAGCTGGGATTCTTTCCATTGGCGTCGATTAAAGGGCGAGCTTTTTCTTCGAGAGGTATAGGCATTAATCTATAGCCTTTAGTACGCGATTATCATGAGCTTTGGGTTAGCAGACCTACCAGAGTAAGACGTCCATCTGCCAGCAGCTGGCGTCCCATTACGGACCAACTATCGTCAGGACCACGGCTCAGAATGAGAGCCGTTTCACCATCGATGTGCTTTGTGAAGCCTTGGACTGTGGGTTTCGTTGGATCAGAAATGGAGTTTGCACCAAACAATTGCTGTCCTGCTGTCAGCACCCTATGTGTTGAGAAGGGCGGGATGAAGTACTTCGTAAACGCGCATAAGCTGAATGGCCGCGAGCATACCGTCCTTGTTCTGTCTGCACGAGTTTAAAGAAATTGCCATTTGCCGCAGCGCCAAGCCGTACGCCTGTTGACTCTTTCGCTGGAGCTGTATGTCGTTGTTATTGGCTCCGAGAGTCGCAGTGCTCAGCGCCATGGAGACATATTGGAGAGCAGGCTCTACCTCACTTAAATCCTCGTAGAGTCGCATGCGCTGGAAGCTCGTTGTACCGGAAGCCTTGAGCGAAAAACCATTTCCACCAGATAGATAATCCATCCAGAAGAGGCCAATGAACTTTTGAGTTCTGGCAGTTCTCGTAAGTGATTCATGCAGTATTATCACAGACGAGTCGGGACGTTTGAGGCTAGATTTGACGTCATGGCCGTCTCTTGGTGGCGATTTGGCGTAAGATGTTTGTGTTGAGCCTTCGCTGTTGAGCCAGATGGGTTGTCTGTCGTAGCCCTCGCATGGGATATTGAGGGCGATGCATTGACCGCAACAAGGTGTTTTCTTATCGCACTACAAGACAATCTCAATCTCAATGGCAGATCTAGGGGATTGTATCTGGAGAATCGAGAGATGCTAGCTGACTCACTCCTTTCTTGCGCTTTCGACAAGTAATGCAGCCCTTGGACCTACCTGGAACACCCACCATGTTCTCGCTTTCTGTTCAAACTTCTCAAGAGCTGCAGGCTTGTAGCTGGATCGTAGAGTAGAGTGTTGCCTATTTGTTGTCTAGACTGAGACTGGTCAAATAAAACAAACCAATCGAGTTTCTCACAAAAAAGCGACAATGACGATTATTACCAGCCCTACGGGGTAAAACCACCTATGCTATGCAGAGTAGAGGCCTACGTGTTTGAAATGACGGCATTGACTTTTCTTTGTGTCGGCGCAGATTGACTCTCGATACAGTTTAGCGTCAATGATCCTTCGCTCGTTCGCATAGAGGTACAGTACATCGAATCGCATTCGCCTTCGTTTACGAGCTAATAACCCTCTTTAGCGGGTTCATTTTCGCATTCCCTGGGTCTATTCTGATTTCAGCCAATTGAATTGCGTGGAGATACGACCTGGGCCTGTTGAGACAAGGACATGAGTTTGGGATTTGCATGCGTTTTTGCCAATCCTGGTTACAATCTGCGCTACACCATAGCCTCAAGATGTTTGGTACTATGTATGTTTTATCGTTGTTGGCATGTCAAAAATGTATATATATTGTTGTCGAGAACCTTCAGTAGTTATGTTCTTTACTTAGATATCAGCAACTATCAGTTGGCTTCCTTCTGACCTTTGATCCACCACAATCTACACTACCAACATCATGACAGCACCAACACGCCCACCCGCCAACGCCTTTGTCGCTAAAGTTCGCAAAGTTTACAATCCCGTCGGCTTCTCTAAAGGCTACAACTTCGTCCTATGGTTTATTTTCGCCGGTGCCTTGTTCGGCTTCTCCCTCGCGCGCATGATGTTCCTCGACTACACAGGCGTCTATTGCAATCCCAACAACCAAAGCAACGGTGCAGCTCCTGGCGAATGTTTCTCCTACAAAAGTAAAGCCGTTTACCAAATTGGTATCAAGCTTCATCTTTATACTATTATCCCCGCCGCTCTTCTCGTGGTCTTTCAATTCGTGCCATTTGTCAGGTACAAGGCTCTGATTGTGCACCGCATGAATGGGTACATTGTCATCATCCTTGCTGTCATCGGGACTGTGGGCGCTATCATGATTGCGCCTGTTGCTTTTGGCGGCTCACTTATGAATAGAGCTTGGATTGGAACTACCGCGATTATGTTTATTGGATCTCTGGCCTTAGCGATCTGGAACATCAAGACTCTGCAGCTCGAGCAGCATCGAGCTTGGATGCTTCGCGCCTGGTTCTACGTAAGTCCATATATTAATTTTTCCACTTGGGCCTTAGTCACTAACATAGTCAGTCTGGTTCCATCATCACCGTGCGATTGATTATGATCATATCTGCACTTGTAATGTCCAAGAATCCAAGTTTCCGCGAACCTATGCAATGCGACAAGGTTGCCACCTTTTACGATAACACCAAGTCTTTGGTAGCCAAATACCCCACCTGTAAAGACCTGGAAGCTTGGGTAGCGGTGCAGGGCGATATGGGAGGTGAAAGTGCTGAAAACATCGCTGCGGCTCTTACACTGGGTTTCTCGATGGGCGTCTGGCTTGCCCTAGCACTTCATGCCATTGGAGTAGAAGTATACGTGAGTTGTCATTTTCTACCATTGATCCGCTCCTTTCTAATAAGCTATAGCTTCATTTGACACCTGCAGAAACAGAGCGGCTTCGTAAGGTCTCCTACCAGCGCCAACTCGACAGAGGGTTCAAGAACCCTGGTAGTAGCGGCCTCACGGCAGATCGACTTGGGGATGCTGAGAAATGGTCTCCAGGAAATGATGCTGTTGCTTGTCCGCCTACCAAGCGCTTTGACAGCGATTCTTCAATGGGCACTGCCTAAAGCTGGTAGTAGATGTAACATTGGCAGCTAGATCTTTCAGCGACTTCGTATTTTAGATTCTCATATATATAAAGTTCAATGTTCTTATGTGTCCTGCCCGCAGAAAGAGTCACGGATGTCTCCCCAGTGAACAGCAAATACTTCCATCATGGCCCAGCTGGTTTGAACGAGAACAGAAAAGAATCCAATTTAACTCTAAACTTTAAAAGCACGTATAGGCATACAGCAGCAAAGTTGTTGTAAGCAAATCATCGAATTTCTATAAGCTGGCATGTGAAAACACTTGTCGTCCATAACCCAGATAACGCGCGCTAAAAACTATCGTAAACACATCCCAATTCCATAAAATCATCGCATCATAAACATCGCACCACCATACTAGTACTGCTCCTTCCTGTCCAGCTTTCCAATTAACTTTCCTCCATCTAAAATACTTCCAAACATGGCAGCCTCAAACAGGTAGTTGACCTGCCAAGCATGGTGATTGGCATGGGCAATCAACCATACCATCTCTAGCACTCGGCCTTTTGCGAAGAGCTTTGCCATTCTCAATCTGGAACCCTCGGCGAGTTCGAGTTCGGTCGCCTCATCGACCTTACCGCCGCGGACGTATTCCAGAGGACCTGTGACAAGGTACCACCAGAGCTCCTTGAGCAGAGGCTCCTCGTTATGACGAGAGAGGTGCTCGTGGACATGGTCGCAGGTATCCTCCCCGTTGCAGGTATATCTAGCGGCGAGAGGGCGACTGAACCCTGTAAGTCGGAACTTCTTGTCAAACACCTCGTCGAAGTCAGCTTCGCTCTGAGGTCGAGCAGGCGTCTTTCTGGCCTTTTGCCAACCCAAAAGGGCACGTCGGAAAAACATGTGCCGATCGTTCTGGATGTGCCAAGTGTATAGCGCAGCGCACATTCTAGCGACAGGCTCGTGCCATCGCTGAGTGAGCATTCTGGCTCCCATGACAGCATAAGCATCGTAGACCCCCCTAAGAACGTCCTCACTGACAATTCCAGTATCCGTGATGTCGCTGACGTTTAGGAAAGAGTTCATGACCTCCGAGTTGACGAGGTCGCAGCCTACATCGACAACATCGGTTCCTGGTGAGCTAAAGACAAGATCGGCCATGACAGCGCCAGCATCAAATCCTCGTGCTATCGCTTCAGCTGCCATGCCAAGAAGACTACTCTCGGATAATGAGACGATCTGCGCGGTCCGTCTGTCTAACCGAGCCGATTGGTTGAGAAGGTGATCCTTGTGCCTTTTCTCCAGGGCGATCTTGCCCTGGATATACCGTTTGCCAATGGCAACGGCATCACGACGTTCCTGGCCACCAGGTGTTCGAAGTGCATGCGGGTCATTTAAGCCCTTCTCTAGTAACGGCTCGAGATTGGGAAAGACGTAGTTGTATCCGTGCTCGTAGTAAAAAGCCATGTCGGTGACATAATTGGAGAACATAGTCTCCGAGTCGGCAGCACCCATAAGGAGACTAGCGATGCCACAGCCGAACAAAGCATTCGTGGTCTTGAGAGCTTCAGGCCAGTGCTCTGCGCCAAGGATATGGAGGATCTCTTCAGAAACGAGGCTGAGCCCAGCACCCTTTGGGGGCAGAACATTGCCGATCGCGTGCTGAGATTGCTTCCATTGCTCTAGCTCAGGTGAGAGTTTCAGCTGTGTAACCCTGGATGCCGAGCCAGGAGACAAGGTATCGGACGAAACCCCTGTAGATTCATCTATATCTTCAAAGACTTCGATCACGAAAGTGCTGGCAAGGTGGGACAGGCGCTGAAGGTCATCGACGGTTCCACGGCCAATGAGACCTCTCGCTTCAGCGTATCCGATGTGGACAGGGTGCTTAGGCTTGGAGTACCGGTCAAGCAGCTTTCCAATGCCACGGCCCCGGAGACCTTTGCCCCAGAAGTACGGGTACGGGGGGATTTTAGATGAAGTGGAGTTTGGGGACTGGAGAGAAGAGGAAGTGTGATGTTTGCGGGAAGAGGATGTTTTGACTTTGATTTTGAGCCCGTTGAGGTTAAATTCGCCCCAGTAGCTCTGCTGAGGCCAGGGTAGACACCAGGGGAGGGACATTTCGATCGACAATGGGGAAATTAGAGTGCTTGTGATAGTGTAGATAGTTCACGATGGTGAGAAGTCTGAGCGCAACATCCTTACTAGGGCGGCTTGTTGCTCTTCTTTTATATTAAATCATCATCTATGATCTGAGGGACGATACAACTTGAAATACCGCAGCTGTAGCCAATGATTACAATATGTTTGCCTATGTTGAAACAATTATAAAATCACCATCCCATACAGAAAACATGTCGGCGTTGGACGACGAATTCTTTCAACCTGTGTAATGTGTGTTGGTTGAGACATATCAACTAGGGTCTAGATCCAGAAAACAGGGATGAACCAGCTGGAGGTCCACCGCGCGCCCCCTCCATGTTCGCATATTGTGACGGACTTGTCAGGGATTGAGAGAAGATCGAGTGAAGATCGTCAGAGACAGAAACATGGTAGTGGAGAGTGAGACAAGCAAGACAAGATAGCCGGCCGAGAGGGTTTGGGGACCTGTAAATTTGGCATCAGGGTCCTACATATTAACCAAGATGTCTCACTGTAGCCTCCCCTTCACTCGGCGATACCCGATACATGAGAATTCGTTTGATAATCTGAATGGTTTTATCTGAGCGTTTAGGTCTGGTATTAAATCAGTGAATTGACTTTTGCGAGACCCGAAGGACCGGGTTCTGCAGGACATTAGCATGTTTGTATGGGAAACCCGATGTTGCATCATCACGTTGCAATCACCAACATGCAGATTTAAATGTTTGCGCCAAGCACGATACGGCATAGGTTGGTTGATTGATGGATTTAGGAAATAAACAACGGTCTCAGCGTATCAAGTATAGGCTTAACCAGCAGCTGATTCCCGAGACTACACCAAACATAGCTTAACCCTGCAACTGAGTCTCCACGGTTGATGGGAATCAAGCCATTCCCCTTTCTACACGTGAACTGTTCCTTTCCCACTCACACCACCAACTTCTAAAGAAAGCTCGACTCACGCTTGTCAGACAGATTGGGGGTGGAGGTCCGATGTTGGGTGTACCGAGGTACATCATACTGTACATGACTGCCATGAGCTACTGCAGTCAAATAGCTGGCGGTGAGTGAGCGAGACATTGACTTAGAGCTGAGCCAGTGCTGAGAAATGCCGCGTTTCGATCTCCGACCCGTAGTAAAAAGTGGTACAATCCGATGAGGAAGAACGTCTAGAAGCATTCTTCCTGTCTCGCTTCTGATATTAATTGAAAATGTGGCACATCACAGGCTTCGCTTAGGAAGAGTGCATATTTCGAATGATGGGATCTCGTCCTCTTCATCAAACTCTACGACACACGCCACACCATTATGACGAATTCCCGCTTTCCCGCTTTTTGAAGTCATCTTCTCCCGACGCCCTGTCTGGTTTCAATTAGCTCCGCACGCTAGTTTAAGCAAACCCCTCCCTTCAGAAGCTCGAGCCAGGTTACCCGATGAGAGTCCTCGATGTACCCCGGCCGGGCCTCAACTCGTCCAGGCTGGGGCATCGCCACGAGCGTTACATCTCATGGCTGGCTGCAAAAGAGTTTATGAACGATCCCAAGCATCTTACTTCAACGCATCAGGTTTACTGTTAAAGTTTAATCTTCCCCGGACTAGAGAGATCCCGATCATGGCTTTATCCTCAGTGACAGCTTCTCGAGAGTCGGTTTGATCACCGAAGCTGGGCTTGCTGGAGACAGCTGGAGATAGCCTAATGGACCAGGAAGATGGACAATCATTACCAGATTGCCATTCCTGCCATGTCCAAACCCGGCATTGTAGTGGAACAAGCTGATTAGGCCACATTCCAGGGTCTCGGCAAGCTTTTCTTCTTCTGCTTTGTTTTTCCTTTCTGTTTTTTTCTTTTTTTCTTCTTATTTTCCTGTTTTGCTTTTCCATCTTTGTTCGGATTCGTGGTTAGCCTCTCTTCGGTAAACTACGAATAAAACAAATACTGCTGTGTCTCTCCCACGTTGGGCCTGGCTTAGTTTTCTTTCTGGTTGCCCATTTCACGGACCTGCAACATCTATTGAAGCTATCTTCCCCCCTCCTCCCTCCCCTGCAGACTACTGCACACGACAGGTCAGAACCAACAGACATCCGTCCAACCATCCACATCTACGCCAAGACATCAAAAAGTCACTCACCCACTGACTCGCCCACCCGTCGACAGATTAATTGGACCTGATTCCATATTAATCACTCGATCTTACTAATGGCTCCATCCGACGGTCTATCCTCCATCCAATATCGCCCAGTGGATCTATCAGCCCGTGAGGTGAGGTTGCTAGAGCTGCAGCCCTCTCCCACCAACGACATCAACGATCGTATAGTCTGTCGCCTCGTCCACGACAAACTGACTGATGCTCCCGACTACATTGGTCTCTCAGCCCTCTATGGTGACATCACAAACACAGAAATCATCAATCTCAACGGCAGCAAGGTCGCCATACCATTGGACCTTGCAGAGGCGCTACGCTATGTCCGCGATGTCTTTCTAGGCAGGCGGGTTTCCACCACCCAATCTACTTCGGCGCTCAATCTCGAACTACAAAAGAGTAACAACAACGCCAACACTCAGGAGGAGCAGCAAGACTCGCCACCACCCTCACCCACAACAAAGCGTCCTGGCTGGCTAAGGACATTCCTCAAGAAACTCGTCGATCCAGGCCCTACTAAAACAGACAAGCAGCCACCCCTACGCGTCTGGGTCGATCTATTATGCATCAACAGACGAGACAAGCGTGAGCAGGCCGAGCGTCGCGCCTCCATGGCCCGCGCGTATCGTCAGGCGAGACTGGTAGTAGGATGGTTGGGCCCCAAAGACTCGACGTCTGACCTTGCCATCGAGATCATCAGGGCGTGGGATAATTGTATGCCCGCCAACTTCGGAGAGCCCGGGGACCGTGAAGCACACCCCGAGAACTACGCACCGATACTGCAGTGGATGGGCCCCGTTGCCCATCTCAGCGACATTCCTGAGGGCATCACCGACCCGACCGATGTACCCAGCTACAAGGCTATTTCAGGGTTTCTAAATAGGCCATATTTCCGGAATACGTGGATCCTAGATGACATCGCCATGGCGTCGTTCCCCACGTTTATGGTGGGTGATGGCATCGTGTCTTGGATGCAGATACTGCGCCTCAACCGCGTCAATGAGGATATCAAGGACCATGGTGCTGAGATGTTTCCTAGTGAGCTAAGGCCCTTGCTCGAGTACATGCCTCTGGGGAGCGTCTACACCTTTCTCAAGGAGTTCGATCGGCGACAGAAGACGGAGGATCCTCGCCCTGGTCTCTGTTCTACGCCAGCGAGTTCTATACGGAGCTCTGCTTCAATGACCGCTCTGAAGGCGAAGCATAGATAATATCAAGGAGTTTCTTTGTCCTCAGTTATATCCTGCACCTGTCTTCCTTTTCCTTTGTGTATACTATGAATGATCAAGACAGGATGCTACCCGGCGTTCTTCTGCAGAGACTTTGCTAGAGATTGGAATTAGCGGTGTCACTTATTATGCCCCAGAAACGCTCCTACAGAATAAAATGATGTTTGATCGAAGCGCATTCCTTCTGGAACCATTTCAGTCTCGACTTGAAATCCGCCTTGATCATGTGAGACTTACCACAGCTGACCTACGCCACCAACAAGACGTAATCCATCCTCATGTCTAGAATAATCTTCAATTACAACATTTAAGGCAAAACGAATCAGCTCTGGGCAAAACTTCATTAGTCAATCATCATTCTCGAAAATGCAAGGCCTCGGCCCTCATCTCATACGAATTATAGATCACAAGTGATACGTCTTCAGATTCACTGCTGGTCCGGCAAAAGCCATCTTCGTCATGGAATGTCAAGATGCAAGGGAACATCCAGCTTCACTATCGTTCAAGTTTCAGCCACCCTCCCGTTTACGCCACCGCATGAGTTCTGCTGACGGTTGCGGTCGTTTGGTCAGCTCTAATTGGATGATCTACGAGCTTTCTTGTTCTGGAAGGCTGAACTGCCTACCACTGGAATGCTGCACATCACCTGGTCGTCACTTTGTCTTACATGTAAGAAAGGATGTTCGAAAACGGTAAGACTTGGTATTCACGGCGGATACATTGGTTGGATGATGCTACTTCGCCGAGTTGTACTAACGTTAGTTGATAGGCTGCCTAGGTTCCTGATTTTTGTCTAGACCTTGGGCTTATGTGATGGAGGATCTAGATGAGTTGAGGGTGTGGTACGTAAAGCTGGAGGCAGAAGTCTAGAAGGGACACGTGCTTGTCGCCATTCCGTTTTCTTTTTGTTTATTCCCTACTTTTTTCTTTACTTCCAAAATGAGAAAGAGAATGTATGTCTTTCTCTGATGCCCCACGGGTCAAGAACTGCCGGAAACGTTCCTGGCGAAATCAGAGGCGTTGAACGCGTGGATTCAGTTGTCCTGTTCGAAGGGACCTGTACCCGAATTGATGGGGAGTTTTACATCATGATCATCGGTTTCCCGGTCCTCAATTATTTAGCCTCCGTTAATCTCACCTGCAACCGTTTTTTGTTGTTGGTGGACAATCAGACAATGTCGCCCGCTCCTGCATTGACTGGAATGAGAAAAAAAAAGTAATTAAACATCAGTCTGAACTAGGCTAGTAGCTAAAATCGACATTCGCTATGGGAGTCGCAGAGTCTGGTGCATTGTTTGACTGGATCGAGCGCTGGTCATTACCCTCATCTTCTGTGTTTGAAGAGCTCACGTTGTTAAATGTTGAGGGTGTATGCTGTAGCTCGACTGGTTGGCCATTTACAGCCCATCCAGTATTGCGCATCTCCTGAAAGCTCCAGCTTGGGTTGAAACCCGGACTCTCCCACGCGTGTGTTACGCGCTCATACATCTCATCAATCTGCTCCAGCGTCATCCTGCTAGTTTCATACACCATGAACCACACGAAAACAATAGCAATGATACAGAATGTTCCCCAGATGAAGAAGATCTTCAACCCAAATGCGTCCGCGCCTCTTCCCAGTATAAACGGAGGCGCGTAAGCCACGGCAAAGTTCAAGAGCCAGTTCGCTGTTGTTGACACGGACATGGCCTTTGCGCGCACCTTGAGAGGAAAGATCTCAGAAGTCACGACCCAAGTAACCGGTCCCCACGATGAGGCGTAAAAGAAGACATTTATTGCGCAGCAGACGATGAGCACCATGTTAGATGCATTTTCGAGATCTTGGGAGGATTCATCGCTTGCTGTAGATACGGCTCCGATTATCAACTGACACACTGCCATGCCCAGAGCGCCAGCCATCAGAAGGTTCCGTCTTCCCCAAGATTCGATTACGACGAGACCGGGTATTGTGCAGACGCAATTCACGATGATCATGACAAGGTTGATAATGAACGGGTCACTGACGCCGGATGTGTTGAAGAAGGTTGTGCCGTAATACATGACGAAATTAATGCCTGTCAATTGCTGAAGCATTTGCAACCCACATCCTGTCAAGGTTCGATGTCTGAGGTAGGAATTCCTTGTGAACAGAGCCCTGTACGTATCATGACCCAGCGTCATCTCATACTGATGGTTGGCAATGATTTCTTGCAGTTCGTTCACCAGAGCAGGATGTGTAATGTCGAGCCTGCGAAATCGACTGAGAGAAATACCAGCGTCATCGTTGCGTCCTTGCTTGACCAAGAATCGTGGAGTCTCCGGGAGTAGAGCGATGCCGAGGGCAAGTATGACACCGGGGACTAGTTGCAGTCCCAGAGGGATGCGATAGGCGGCTGCACTATTTATATTTGATGTGACGACGTTGATGATGGTTGCACTGAGGATCCCAACCGTGATGGAGAGCTGGTAGGTGCAAATAATGCTTCCTCTGATCCATTTCGGTGCTGTCTCTGACTGATAGAGAGGGACAAGGACTGATGTAGCTCCCACAGCAACACCCGCCAAAGCCCTTTGAAGATTCAACTATCAGCACGAAACAGAAAATGAAGATCAGGACTTAAACTTACCTGCCAACAAGCAACATCGGAGTTGCTTGAGCACACACTTGGAAAATAGCCCCGACACAGAACGTGCCAACAGCAAGGAGCAGCGTCTTGCGTCGACCGATACTATCACCAGCCGGAGCAGCAATTATTGATCCAACGACAGCCCCGAGGCTAAGAATGCCGACGATAAGAGATGAATCTTCGGGGCATAGATCGATATGGTCTTTGTCATCTCTGCAAGTTTGATCGGTGGCGAAGTGATTCTGGAATACCTCCATGGCAAGGACGCCATTGATGACACTGGTATAAGGAAAAGTCCATGGTTAGTTAAGAGTAATATGTGGATGCTCTGTATGTAGAGTGAAATGTTGATATATGCGTCGATCACGCGACGCGTCAATAGTATCCTGTCCAATCTCAAAGGTTACGTGATGCAGGAGGTCGCGTCACACAGACCTGCACTGTACATCCGTAACTGCGCCGCAATGGTTCTCCCAAAAGAAGCAACAACAGAGACAAGATTTTACGAGAGAATAATTCGAAAGAGCTCAACTCACCCCACATCGTAGCCAAATAGCAAACCCCCCGAAGCCACAAACAAACCGACTAGAATTGCGCGAATCGACGAGCCGGCAAAGTTTTCGGGCTTATGCCAACCCATGGCGCGTACCATGCTGGGTTATCATTGACCGTCACAAGAAGAGAGTACAGTAAAGTAGGTACAAATTTTGATGCAAAAACGAATGAACGAATGATGCTTTTTCAGGAGGTGAACCAATGGGGACGCTATGATATGATGCGGAGAAGCTAACTTGGGGCGGACAGAAGAAAAAAAGACTCAAGGATTGAAGGGACTTAATTGGTTGTAAAGATATCCACCAGAGACTGACATGGGCTACATGGGGAGCGGACCCTTGATGTGGTGCCGCGGACAGGAAACTCCGTTCAGCTGAATTGGAGGAACGCGTCATGAAGAAAGCAGCAGAGTGAAGCGTGAGAGATTAGTTTCATTCGACGATGAAATATGGGCAAAAAGAGAGGTCCTACCCGGGTTCGAACCGGGGACTTCGGAAGAAGTTTTGATGGGTCATCAAAATCCAACGTCCTAACCACTAGACTATAGGACCTGAGTCTTTGCTGGAGAAGGTCCCAGCTAGTATGATATATGTCATTCTATTCATGGAATTGAAGCATTTTGGACATCTGATGCTAGATACCACAATGAGAAGTCCAACATGTAACTGTCGCAGCTACATGAACTGACTAATCCCTAACCAGACAATTAAAAAGGTACTCTGACTTACATGTGATGAAATAATCCGTAAACATTTGCTTAAAATCTCGTTCTCAAGCCATAACGTGGATTCGACAGCTTACCACAACACGCCTTAGGGTAGGTTTTGTCGCGTTCAGGCTAACAGTTCCGCAAACAGCTGATTCATTTCTAAACCGTCCGACACTGTGAGAAGGGTTTGAGCATCTCCAGTATTCCGACATTTGGTACTCTTTTCCAGGGTTTAGATGAGTGTGAATTATACAGACTAATCCAAATGGCATAGTCGTTTATTTAAGTATCATTGGCATCTATTTCACATGAAGCTGTTTTTAGCCATGAAACTACCTAGTAAAATTTGCGGTCATCAAATGATTCAAACTTTTCACTGATAATCTTCCTCGTCAATTCCATCAGCTGATCGCCAAGCTTCTCGTCCTGTGAAAGCTCACTGCCCGGCTCTGGCACAGCCGGTGGACATATATACTGCCCCGACTTATCAGCGATAGTCGCGGCGTACACTGCACTGGTAGCGCCCTGGAATTGATCCTTCTTGAAAGGATCCATGGCAGTAGACATCATGTATCCTGCAAGGGGATATCTGGAAAGCGTTAGATGATTACCGAAGGGTTGATAGACTTGCGACACTTACGCTTCGTGAATGTGCTGGATGCTCTGTCTCGTGCTGACGAAGCCGGGATGAACAGCGTTCATCAGAATCTTAGGGGATCCAGCCTTCGTAACGTTGCGGTCAAAGTAGCGCGTATATAGGATGATTGCCAACTTGGATCGTCCATACTGAGGGTTTGGTCCAAGATCGGTGTTGAGCTCATCCAGGCTTTCAAACTTGACATCGTTGGGTGCACCCTGGTGAGCATTGGAAGCAAGATTGACGATCCTTACAGTGCCGTGCTGCTCCGAAGTCTTCTTCAGAAGCTCTAGAAGGTACGAGGTTAGAAGGACATGACCGAAGTGGTTCGTGGCCATGTGCTGATCGACACCATACGGCGACAGCTGATATGTCTGAATACCCCGTCCAGCATTGTTAACAAGGATATCCAAACGGTCAGTGGAATTCTTGATTTGATCAGCAGCCTTTTTCACTTCGGCCCAGTTACTCAAATCACACTGAATCCATTCCGTACGGTCAGCCTTTTCTTGGCCAAGCTCTTCAGCGACGGACTTTTTGGCGCCTTTGACGACTTCCTCGGATAAGGAGAGAATGAAGAGCTTACTAATGTCGTGGGACAGAAGAGTCTGAGTGACGCCGTAGCCGACACCCTCGCTTCCTCCTGTCACGACAGCGACTTTACCGGATAGGTTGGGGGTTTCTGATAGAGAGAATTGGTGGGTGGCGAGTTGGTGGGCAGGACCACCAAAGTTTTCGCCGATGGTGTTCTGGACGAGTTAACGATGGGCTTTTCGAATAGGCTCAGCCACGGATTTACCTTGACAGCGTCGACTACAGAAGACATTGTGTTTATCTGTGTTCTTCTCTGAAATGAACAGTTGTTATTCTGAAATTGTGCAAGCGGGACTTGAGGCAATGCAGTAGTTCGAATAGCGCGGTATAATAACCCTGTAGAAAATCTTCTTCCAACGGAGGTGTTTAAGGTTTTCATTGAAAGATATATAGAAGAAAAAGAATATTTTTACATTCAATTACTGGTAGGGTATGAGATATAACATTTCGCATGAGACCCATGAATCACCACTCTCCACCGAATCCATGACGTATATGTTACAATAATGACGATGATCAGTGATTTTATGCAGTTAGATGAGACATATACTGTCATTATTATGCGCGGCCTGATTCCGGGCTTGGCCTTTTACTCTTAATGCCTTGCACTGCACATGTTCGATTTGTCTTTCGATGCGAGTTTGCCGCGACTACACTATCATTGGCTTCACCACCAACCGGCCCACTATCCCAAATCACACTACATACGATTTATCATCATCCTGAAATGATTTAAGTGAGCGAAAAAAGATCCGATCGAAGACAACAAATAAACGTATGAATATGCAGGACCTCGCGGGTCTAAGGTCCAGACGCGACAGGATAGCACCGATCCAGCTCCTCCGTGAACATATTCTCGACCGCCTTTCTCATGATATTCCCCTTTGCAGTTCTAGGTAGCGTGCCCTTTGCCACGACAAAAATAAGACGCGCATCGCCAATCCGCTCAT
The DNA here is from genome assembly GCA_011034095.1 of Fusarium cf. aywerte. Classification (NCBI taxonomy): domain Eukaryota; kingdom Fungi; phylum Ascomycota; class Sordariomycetes; order Hypocreales; family Nectriaceae; genus Fusarium; species Fusarium cf. aywerte. The sequence continues at coordinate 197,006 of WETZ01000001.1, forward strand.
GAAGATACTTGCGCTGGTGGAAAGGTGCGATCCTTGTAAGGATCTGTTGTTTGAACTCCAACAGCTCCTTCTCGCCTGCTTGCACGATGTCATCGTTCTTCGCCTCAACTACCATCGCTGGGGAAGGCCGGCCGGACCCAATAACAGAAACAGCACTAATCAGATCATTCTCGCAAACTTGCATGGCTTCAAACTCAAGTGACCCGGCGTCGCACACCAAGGCGAGTTGCATCTTGATCCTGTCGTCAACTCTGCCTTTATAGACGTATTTATTCGTGCCAACACGCTCGAAGAGATCGCCTGTGTGGAATTTGCCGTCTGCTTTGCTTCTGAGAGAAGGGTGAGGACAGTCGTCGGCGTTCTCAGGAACGATGAGTTCAAACACTTGATCTGATGACGACGAGCTTTCGCCTAAGGGAATAAACTCGCATCCTGATTCGGGGAATGGGGATACGTATGGTGAAGTCGACGAGGAAACCATCGACAATCCAATTTCCGTCGAGCCGAATAGGTTTATCAGCTTCAGACCATTGGAGCGGGCCCAAGCCTCTTCCCTTGGTTCTAGAACTTGACCAGCAAAGTTTATCTTGTCAAGGCTCTGGAGCTGTTTGAGAAATGTCTCATTTTGCTTTGCTTCTTGAAACATCACTGAGAGCAGAGCAGGGAAGGTATTCAGTATGGTAAGTCCTCCATTGGAGATCATACTTGCAAGTTCGGATGTCGGATATGGAACGCTTTTCGGCAGGATCACACAGCCCCCGCTCGCCAAAACTGCCGCGAGGTTAATTGTGTTTCCTAAATGAGTATGCGAACCCCTAACTAGAAATTAGCCCAAGATTTCGTGTAACATGAAGCATAACTTACATGAAGGAAGCGACCGAGTCTGGGCTATCGTTTATATGTTTGTGCTTTCGAATCAAGCAATCCAGCCACCGAGCTGTTTGGGGAACCAGCTTTGGCATGCCAGAAGTTGATCCAGAAGTATGAAAGATAACTAAGATTTGGTCACCGCTCGCAGGCTTTGTGATTCTGTCGAGCTGTATACCCATGGGACAGGATCTGCCCACAACACCATGAGTAGAGAATGTTGGTATAGAACATTCCTTCACCAGAGGTTCACAACCTGGATCGTATATGAGAGCTGATGCGTTGCTTTTGTCAAGAAGTTCGTATATTATCGAAGGATCTGTCATGCGGATGGAGAATAATTGAGGGACGTATCCTGCTCGTTGTAAAGAGAGGTAATGGATCAAGTCGTGGTAAGACCATCCTTGTATCCTAGGAGAAATTAGACACAGCTGGTATCAAGCATATAGGAGAGATACCAAAGTCCAACTACAGCTCTTTTAGCAATCTTTGCCTTGGACAATTCTGCGACCCAGTTCTTAGCGGCATCATTGATATTCTGCCAATATTGCAGGTAAGAGATTGTCTCAAACCCGCTGCCTGGCAACTCAGCTTTCACGCGTCTCACCGCAGGAGATCCGCCCCGAGACTGTGAGAGATACTCAATCACTGAAATTGGGGTGTGGAAGGTTCGCATTTTGTTTCACGGTATCATTGGGATTACGAAAGTTCTTGGCTTGGAAAAATGACCATCGCCAAAATTTTATACTTATTTTGAAGGATCATGATCCTCGACAGACATGGTCTCACTCAGCACCAACGAGCTCGAAGTAGCAGTAAATGGATAAGTGAGAATTTAGGGCAGGAAAAATGAAGGAAAGGGGTGCGATCTACACGGCAGACCGGCATCGCGAAAACTTCGCATGATTGAAAGGGGCATTTCGCATTGATTTTGCGCTTATTAGCTACTTTTCTCTCAAGCAGTTCATTTGTAGACTCTTTACAAAAAGACTCACCCTTATAACAAGGGTTGGGAGGCTTAGAGGCTATTTTTCTACCAGCTTTGGCATTGTCTAATATATATTGGAATTTGACGTTACCGTTGGACAGAAGGGTCACATTTATAGTTCTGCCACTTCACTGCAATTTTAACTTACGTCGAGCCATCGAGACTTCTGGCCTTCCCTCAGCAACCGAAAAGAAAACGCAACAAAACAAGGATGGAATAGAGAGGCGCAGCAAACCGAGCCACAATTTTTCAACTACAATCTTACTAACCTGCAGCTTAGCAAAATTGCTCAAAAGGGAAGTCCGTCCTTATACTGCAACTAGAAGTAGCCTGGACGAACATACCTTGACTATAATATGGCTATTGTCTACAGTATTTTATTTTTAGAATGTCTACTACTATATGATCTCTTTCTTTTCGAAAAGAGTTAACTTAGCAATCATTACAATAGTAATAAAGCCAGTCTTGTCAATACCCGTATAGCAGACAAGTCTATGAGTCTTCCTACCAGTGTGGCACATCGAGACGATTTCTGTTAGCCCGCTCTTGTTGACCAAGTACACGTTATCAAAGCAGGATGGCAGTGTCACAATACAGGAATTATGGCGGGATTGTACTTCTGGAGTCAAGGTGCAGAGAAACAACTGTGCGGGATTTTCGATTTGTCACTGTACAGATCACTGTGCATACGGAGCTGCACGGCTTAGCTTGCATAATGGTGGTCAGCAATCTGCTGATTACTACATATCGCCAGCCAGCCTTGGTTTATACCATATGGGAAGTCTTGGGCCTTATTCAAGAGGTTAACGTATCTATGACTACCTGGCAAGTAAGAGATTGAATGAACTAACCTGGCACTGGAGAAATAGGTAAATGCTACAACTCGGCAATTTGAATGCGCGGCAACAACATACATACGGCACTGCTTAGCCCTTACTAGGTTGGTACGAAACGCCATACCTCAAACAGTGACTGGACAAGGTCACATTCACAACACAACACAACCACAGACACAGTGCATACAATAAGCCTGTTTTTGCTTCAAAGATGACCAGTTAGATATCCCCAAAATGTCTCATTGGAAGTTGTGCAGCCATACACATGTGAACGCGACTAGTAAAGACGCCGTGTTCGCAGCACGACCGATGAAGCCCCAATAGAACAACAGAACCAAACTACGCAAGGCAAACGAGTTGTACACGTAAACATCTGGCGAACCGGTCAGCGCAGCAGAGCCTCATTGGGCTTAATTGCTGGGGAATCTTGAGTGTTTGCGCTTGCGACTTCATGATTCCATCCTTTCCCTAACAAAGCTAGCTTTGTTTAGCATTTCTTCGCTGCATTATCCTACCGTTTCCATATCTCATCATCTATTAATATCTGAGTTATGAATATCATTTTTACAGGCTTCGAAGCTCGTTTTAACTCAAACGCGACCACAGAGTATCACCGTCAGACCTATCGCGATGGCGTCATCAACCCCGCAGCAAAGCCAAGGCCAGGATGACGGGGAAGAGAAACAGAGCCGACGTCTTGGAGATGATCGTGCGCCGTATGAGGAAGATCCCTCTGATCATGAACAAGGAAAAAAGAATTTGCGACAGCGAGGACCGCCCAGACGACATCACAAGAATCCGCCTAGACAACGACGGACATATTCTAATGACGACTACTACTTCAACTACGCTACCGATGGGCATACCAGTGCTAACGCGCCCCTGTACGGCCGTGATCCACCCAGCTACGAGACTTACTCACCGAATGCTGCACCGTATCAGCAAGATGCAAGTCCATGGTATCATCAACCAAACCTCCAGACGCCCTCTCCCTACCCTGTCAATTACTCTGGTTCATACTCGTATCCCTCTGACCCTTACAGCTACTTCCCTGGCACCCCCTCTATGACAGCTCCATACTCACAACTAAGACCATATGACCGTCGTCCAAGAAATCAGCCACCGGTGGCGCATGAAGAAGAGTATGTCCAGCCCAATGCCTACGAACCTTTATCTCCACCTCTAGTGCCCCCATACCCCAAGTATCCGTCGTTCGCACCCAGACGACCACCTCCCCAACCGCTGGCACCCAGACAGCCAGACCCCAGTCCAGAGTATGCCATGAGAGGTGCACTTGGAGATATGCCGGAGCGTCTGCCAAAAAAGAGACCATCTGGCCGGAGACGGGACAGTGCCTCATCATCAAACGAGCAAAGAACACTGCTGGTCATGAACCAGGTCTTAGAAGGACTCAACAATCTTCAAATACGGCTTGAGGATAAGAACTCTGAGGTCAGATCCGACCCGGGAAGGTTTTGGCCTGGCTATCGACCCGGGAGCGTGGCAACGAGCCAGTACACCATAGATGAGACCAGATCACTTGATGTCGAGAGGCAAGAGCGAGATCATTTAGTGGGCATCATCAATCGACTACTGGAAGAAAGAGAGCGGCAAGGGTATCGTAACCCGTATACACACTCGCAGAGAAGAGATATCACCGCCTTGATCGAGGATAGCCTCGGACTCAATGAGAGTGAACTGAACAGGGCGTTGATCAAGCATAGTGATAGCAAGGAAATTGAGTCCAAGCTCGATACCATTTTGGACCTTCTTATCGAACGCAGAACAAACAACAGTCAGATTTCGCGACCCTTCTTACAGGAGTATCACCCGCGCACACAAGATCGTCAAGCCCCAAGAGGAGATCAGACGGTCATTTCTATCACTTCATCGCGAGAGCCCAACATGCGAAGGCAAGTCTTGCAGCGTCGCGCAACTGTCGCTCAGCCCCCAACAAGGGAACGCCAATATATTCAGCGTGGCATAGGGAACTCTTCAAACCAAGCTCGTGTCCGGAGAGGTCACTCTAGACCCATGGGACATGAAGAAGAGGGAGGTGCATATGAAGAGCTAGAAGAGGAGTATGACCTCTTCCAAGGATACGAAACCCAAGACAGTCCTATCCAAGAAGATCTTCGAGCGAGACGGCTAAGCTTAGCTCGAGATATGGAAGCTGACATGGTAAGAAGTGAAGCAGTATCAGAGCAGTATGGCCGTAGCTTGCGAGGTGTAAGTAGAAGATTATTCGAAGGTGGTGGGCAGAGGATGCGACCTAGATACTGCGCCACTGTTGAAGATGGAGATGAGGCTGATGAAGATGATGATCAAGTACCGATCCCGACGCGTTCGAGTATGGCACATAGATCGAAGGCTGAGCAGGGAGGAAAGACCACGCCTCCTGTGCCGGATCCTCCCCTATCCGTTACAGGTCAGAGGAGAAAGGGAATCAGGGTAAGGTTTGATAACGATTGAGAATGTATGAGATGTGATTTCACTTACGCACAATTTATGATATACCAAGCAATTTATATGAGCAATTATCGATACATGAACAACAGCATGCTTTTGGACTGATGCAACGGGGAAATATTCAAGATTGTATCCGGTTGCTTGCACTTGTGATATCGCCAAAGACTTTCGGAAGATCGCGATTCTAATTAGACTCCAATCTGAATTCCTTCAATTACCGGAAACTCCGTTGGCTTGATTACCCAACGGCCAAGCAATAACGCAAGCATTGCATGACCAAAAGTTAACGTTATTGGCTGCAGCCAAGATAAGTTCCAAGGTTATCGTGCAAGGATGTATGTTTATTTTAACGTGATCATTGGAGTTCAATTAGTCAACAAGGGGCCTTAAAATATAAAACGACTTCTTTAGCTTGACGCATAGAATCAATTCAAACAAAGAACTCGGTCTGATTCGGATCAATCGATATACAAACGCCATGGGCCGACCTAACAAAGCCATCTACATGCTCTCTAACGGCAACCATGAGATTCGCACAATTCAAGAACCATACATACCCCGAAACGCACAATCACTAGTCGAAGTGCAGTACTCCGGTATCAATCCTGCTGATACTCGGCACATGTTCATGGGAATGACAAACTACGTCGCCGGCTACGAATTCACCGGAACCGTCAAACAAGTCGGTCCAGAGTCTCCTTTCCAGGTTGGCCAAGACGTCCTCGGGATTTCACTCATGTACGACCGTCGACCAGAGCATCTAGGCGCACATCAAAGCTTCCTCCTAGCGGAGCCGTTCATGACGTTTACACGGCCAAATCACCTTGACCCCATCACAGCTGCCACACTTCTAGTAGGGAGTGGCACCGCGATGGATGGTCTTTTCAATGTGCTGGGCTACGGATTCCCGCTGGCCGACATGCCTGGCCATAACCCTACCAACGAACCGATCCTCATATGGGGTGGCGCAGGTGCCGTTGGACAAGCCACTATCCAACTTGCAAAGGCGGCTGGTTTTAACCCCGTCATCACGACTGCTTCGCCACAGAATCATCAAGTTCTAATGAAGCTCGGGGCGAGTCACGTCTTTGACTACAAGAGTCCATCAGTTGTGCAAGATATTCGCGCCTTGTGTCGTTCCTCGGGCTGGTCCTTGAAGACTGTCTTTGACGCCGTCTCTGCAGGTCTAGGAGTCTTCGAAGGCCTTACAGAAGAGCAAGAGGAGGAGGTTCAGAATAGATATGACCAGAGTTCACCGGGCATGGCTCGCCAGTGTTGCGATCCTGAAGTCCCGTCGAGCGAACTGCGCCTGACTTCTGTTCTACCTGTGAAGAAAGATCCCGCTTATGTCTTCTGTCTGAACTTTCGTCCGGTGCAGATGCTGGGTTTTGGAAGCGAAGAATCTGGATTGAGTGAGGAGAAAAAACAAGCCGAGATAGCGAAGCTTAGAGAGTGGCAAGCACGCATCGAGAAGATCATTAAGTGGTTGCTTGAGAATCATGAAAGGTACTGGGACCCACCAAGGACGAGGACTCTTGAGGGGGTTGAGGAGGGTCTCCAGGGGATCCGTGATGTTTGGCAGGGGAAGACGAGTCGTGAGAAACTGGTTATTAATCATCGGGTTTAGGCGATTGATTTAAGTCTTATGTCGTAAAATAGGTCACAAGTAGGCCGAGGTGAAGATCTTCAATACATTACCAGGTGTAATTCTAAAATAACTTGTGTTTAGCCCTAAAGCGCCCGAGAAGAGATAGTACCACTAATATCAAGAGGTTATGACGCCCTGATTCTGGACCTTAATGGCCATCCGCTGAACCTTCATCCGGACTGGCACTTAATAAACCTTAAGAAATACCTAAGGAGTCATCCTGGTCAGAATCAACATCGGAGGCACACGCGTAAGGAGAATCCTCATGTTCATACCCCAAAGCATGAGCCGGTCTCTTCAGAGTGAATTCTTTACAAGAATTTATTCGCTGATTAAGGACTGTCGCAAACGCCAAATAGCCCGTAGGGCCTGCCATCCCGGATTCTTTGAGTCTCGGTTACATAATTATGAAGGCCTGATAGATTTCACGTCCTGATGCATTAGAGCCAGCTCTTGTCTGTACTTCGCACCATCTTGGTGGAAGCTTTTTGTCCAAGGATATCCATGCAGCTTTAGCTTCGCTGTCTGGAAAGATATGCTTTAATACCACGCCTGGAGCTCGGAGCAACTCTCTCGTGGTTGTTAGCAAAAACCGTGGACTTTTCTCGAAGGAACGTTTTGTAAACGCGTAATCATCGCTTTGGCATCTCAAACAGATGTGACGTCAAGCTCTATGCAGCCAACACTGTTTCTTTAAAGAGCCGTTGTGAAATTAGAAATAATTTCCATCGGTGCTTTGATGATAAGCATTGACGCATTGACATACTGCTCACCAAGAAAGAAAGATTCATGACATGGCAGACATCGAGACATAGTATTACGGAAGAAGAATTGACAAGATTGTTTATCGTATCGCTGACTCTAGCCTCTTTATCTTGACGAGAATCAGGCGAGACTTGGCGAGTCTCCACCAATCGTGCAACGGCTGAAACAGGGATACCACCGTTGATCGCCACTGCAAGATAACAGACAGCTAGACAGCCTCGCTCACAGATGATGTACCTAGGGAAACGCAAAAGTTGAAAACTCGGGCCGATGTCTGTCTGTGTATCTGGGGTATGCACTGGCCGAGCCGAACCTGGTCAACCATTTTCCAAACTCCATCAAATTCGCGGCTAGACTTGCTAGACTTGCCAGCCTCGCAATTATAGTGGATACAATACGATACTCCAGGGTCAACTCTGGGGCAAGCAATTCTCCCCTCTTTGCGGGCCGAAAGGTGAAATGTGCCGGCTTTGCGCCTATCACTCACGTCGCGCTTTATCTCGCCCGTGAAGAATGTTTTAGCTATATCTCGTGGTGCATGTTATCTATGAAACAGTGCCAAAGCACAGGTCCCTAGGTTAGTGCATTGTTCAGATTCGAGACCTGGTCAAATCATCACAAAAAGCGACCGACATTGTGACGATGACATAACGTCGCCAATGGCGAACATTCGGTATGTGCGGGAGTATCCTCTCCGAAGGAAGGAAAAAGCTCGGCGTTGCAACCCTATACAAATGCCTCATACTGTACTGCAAGGAACAGGACAGAACAGCCAACGATACTTGACAAAAAAACATTGGCAAAATATGCCTCATTAGACAGCGAAGACGGTTCCAAGAGATTTTATCAGATTCGTTCGACGCCACGGTGCGAGAGACCGACCGCCGAGGCCGGAGATGGTGTGCGCTAGCGTGATCGGCCATGAATGCCGTGATACCGAACCCAGAAGATGATCAGCATAGAAATGATAAACAAGGGGAAGGAAGCAAAAGATTTTGGTGGGTCTTTGACTTTTGCTCTCTTTTCCTTCCCTCGCCGTTGTCCTTTACTGGCAAGACTGATGTGGCTAGGACTTAGCAATATTCTCCGAGGACGCCGCGCGCGACATCTTCGCTTGCATGCGGTACAGTAAAAATAAAACATGAGTAAGGAAGGAGGGTAATGTGAGTGACACTCTGACCATGTTTTGCCCTGGCAAGGATGGATAGAGTGGGATGGGAGCACGGTTAGCCCGAAGGGTCTCGAAAAGAGACTCGGCTATAGTTGCAAATGTCTCAACAGTCCACAGTTACGTAGGAAGTAAAACCGTGACCGTTCATGAAAAGAGCCAACCGACTCCACCCGTTATCTTAGTTTTCTTTGGTTTTGAGTTTCGTTCTGAGTTTCGTTCTGATGACATGCTGATCGCCTCTATCTCTCTTTCTATCCACTTTTGTGACTGATCAGCTGGTGGTTTTGTACAGTATCTCGCAGATGACATTCGTTTGCATACCACTCTTTTGAATCCACAATCTACTGTCTGCAGTCTCGTTTAGCTTATCTCCGGCTCGCCCCAATCTACCAGAAACTGGGAATATTATTTCACGCATTTGACGATTGGTCCCTTGGTCTTGTAGTCCCGTTAAACGAACCACAGCACGCCCCGGGGGACTCGCATCACACAGCCCCGTCCCCTTCTCCAGATACGGAGATGATAGGGTTATGGAGTCACTGTGGAGCAGGGATAGATAGTAATAGGGTCTCGATCGAGTATAATCCGGGGTAATCAGTTTCTTGTAGTCATAAAAAGACCACCTTTAAAAGGTCATGACGCTCCCCTTGCCTCTCGGGCTCCATCTTCCCCAGATTCCAAGACTCCTCTTCCCGTTCCAGACTTTGCTCGATTCACCTTCTCTTCAGCTCCCCAGACCTTTCTGTGCAAAGGATCTCATACACTAAATACACACAGCCTGTTGAACAGTAGATTCTCCCATCATGGCGCTCTCGAAGAAAGAAGAGGTTCCTTCTGATTTGGAAGGAATCCAACGATCACACTCGAACTGCTCCCAAAACGAAGGGACTTCGCATCGCATCGACGATGCCGTCTTTGGCGAAGTTTCAGAAGACGGACCCAACTATCGCAACGTACGTCACACACTCTGGTCTTTCCATCGTTGGGAAAACAAGCTAACGCTTCAAACAGGTCGGGTGGATCGCAACAGTCGCATTGATGACAAAAACACAAATCGGACTCGGTGTTTTATCGATCCCTCAAACATTCGACGCGTTGGGTCTCATCCCAGGAATCATCTGTCTTATTGTAGTAGCCGTTATCACGACATGGTCCGACTACATGATCGGTGTGTTCAAGAGGCGCCACCCTCAGGTTTACGGTATCGATGATGCCGGATACTTGTTATTTGGAAGAATTGGTCGCGAGTTCCTTGCGACTGTCTTTATGCTTTGTATGTGACGCGCAGCCTTTTGTACGACTTCTTTTTACTGATATGTGTCCTAGACTGGATCTTTGTTGCTGGCTCAGCGATGTTGGGTATTTCCATTGGACTCAATTCTGTTTCTTCACACGCAGCTTGTACAGCTGTCTTCGTGGCTGTTGCTGCCGTTCTTGGTTTTTGTTTTGCGAGTATCCGTACACTAGGCAAGATCGGATGGCTCGCCTGGGTTGGATTGGTCTGTATCATGACGGCCAGTAAGTTTCCCATAATCGCCAAGACTATATCTATCGTTTATAAGGCATCGGTTGTAGCTGACAGCTCTTAGTCTTCTGTGTCACTGTCGCAGTTGGTGTGCAAGATCGTCCCGCGGCCGCACCAAGCCCTGAACACGGGCACTGGGAATCTGACTGGAAACTCGTCAACAACCCAAGCTTTGTTGATGGCATCACTGCAGTATCGTCCCATATTTTCGCTTTCTCCGGCACGCCAGCCTTCTTCCAGATTGCCGCTGAAATGCGCGAGCCTAAGCACTACACCCGCTCCCTTATCACCTGCCAATCAATCGTGACGATCACATACATCACCATCGGGATTGTGGTTTATTTCTACTGCGGTTCTTATGTTGCTTCGCCCGCTTTGGGATCAGCTGGAGCTCTCATGAAGAAAGTCTGCTACGGCTTTGCCCTCCCTGGATTGATTGTGACTGCTATGCTTATGACTCACGTGAGTGCTTGTTTCTTCTTTCTGTGATAGCTATACTAACATGGTCAAGATCCCCGCCAAGTACCTTTTCATCCGCTTGTTGCGTGGTACGAAGCATCTTAACTCGAACGGTATTGTGCACTGGGCTACGTGGTTGGCCTGCACAGGAAGCGTGACCATCATCGCGTACATTATCGCCAGCGCTATCCCTGTGTTTGGAGGCCTCGTGTCTCTCATAGGTGCTCTTCTTGGTACAATGATGTGCTTCCAGCCCTATGGTTGTATGTGGTTGTATGACAACTGGAACAAGGGCGTGAAGAACAAGTCACTCAAGTGGTCCCTGATGGTTGGCTGGAGCGTCTTTGTCATCATCGCTGGTACGTTTATGATGGTTGCAGGCACGTACGGTTCCATTGTTGGCATCAACAACTCGTTGAAGGCCGATGGTGGAACAAGCCCCTGGTCTTGTGCTGACAACGCCAACTCTGCTGGTGGAGCTCACTAAATCGACGTGGCTGTTAGTTGTTGGGCGAGGGACATCGTCTAGAAATTCTCTTGAGGCTGGTATCTCAAGTTGGGTGGATTCCAGGCCACTATTAACTCTTTGCAAAACCATTACGACTGTTGGCTTGTCTTCTTACTAAAGCATACTTAGTTAGACATCGGTTTCTATATGTGTACAGCATTGGTTCTGGATCGACGAAAAGCCTGTGTTTCGATTTTCAGGCACTTGTAGCATTTAAAAGGAGGATGACTCTTTCAAACAATAGAATACCCATATTTTTCGTTTCTCAAGTTGTACATCCCGATTTTATCCTTCCATCTAAGTGAGATTAGCCAAGTCAGAGTACGTACAATAGCAAGATGTTTCTGACAAGGACATATCTTGCCACCAATAGCGCAACCATTGATAATAACCATGATGATGATGATAGAAGCTGATTCACAGTAACAAAGCCTACAGTGACTCTGTGAAAATCAATTCATTTACCGTCATATAATTGGCCATATGTGTGCCGTCCCAGCCGTTCCCCAAACTTTCCCCCAGCCCCAGGTTCCAACCCAGAACGTCATCAGTCCGCCAAGAGGCTTATGTAATGATGTCATGGAACCCCTGCAATCTGCCTGCCTTGCAGGCATCCACTATCAGGGTCGTCAGCTGCGCGAAAAAAAGTCCCTGATATTTTTGCATCATCCGAGTCGAGTCACGTCACCCACGAACGAAAGGCCCCTTTACAGCTTTCGCTCACGACAGTCGCCTAACTATGAGCCCTTTCGTGAGGGCATTTTCGTTTCTCACAGCTGTGAGTCTTGTGACTTACACTCTTCTTTCAATAGCGACGTCATTGGGACCCGCTGTTTTGCCAGAGATTGAGAAGAATGAGACTGTTCGTGAGATTCCCGCGTTCGGGCTGGGGACTTGGTTAGCAGGACAGGGGGTGGTAAGTTCTATTGTCCATGGTGGTTTTGCTCGTTATATTGACGACATTCTTAGGTATCTCATGCAGTATCGTATGCTCTACGAGGTGGCTATCGCTACATCGACACTGCTCTCATCTGGCGCAACGAAAAAGAGGTTGGTGAGGGCATCAAGGCCTCAGGCGTGCCACGAGACGAATTCTGGGTCACCGGCAAACTACATAACGCAGATCACCGGCCTGAATTAGTGCGCAAGGCTATCGAAACCTCCATCGCCGATCTTGGTGTTGAGTATCTGGACCTGTATCTCATCGGATACCCTGTGGCTTGGGTACCCGGGACAAGGGATATCGAAAGCAATACTACCCTCACCGACACTTGGAAGGCCATGGAAGACCTCGTTCGAGCTGGCTTGACGCGAAATATCGGCATTTCCAACTTTGCGCCAAAGGATGTTAAGGAGATCCTCCAAATCGCCACCATTCGTCCCTACGCTCATCAATTCGAGACACATCCTTATCTCCAGCAACAGCCCTTTGTAGACTATCACAAAAAAGAAAACATCAGAGTGATTGCTTACTCACCACTCGCAACCACAAATCCGACATATGGAGATAAATACCCAAAGATTCTGGAGGACGAGTTCTGGATTAAGCTCGCCAAGAAGAAAAATGCGACTGTCGCACAGACAATTCTCGCGTGGGGACAACAGCGTGGCACGGTTGTGATCGCCAAGAGTACACATGCGAAATACATTGCTGAGAATGCTTGCTCACAGGGAATTGAGTTTACCAAAAGTGAGCTTGAGGAGGTTGCGAAGCAGGACAAGAAGTGGAGGCTGTTAGACCCCAGCTGGGTTTGGGGGGTGGACCTTTTCGAGGGTCTTGATGCCGGTGCTGCTGTGGAGGAAGAGCCTAAAGAAGAAGAGGAGGAGCGTAATTTGGATTTGTGATTGGTTTTGAGCCGTTAGTTGACGGTTTCCGAAGTTTATAGATGACTGTTTCAACATAATACGTAATAGTGATTTAATATAAGTATACTCACGCTGATACCCACACGATAGCACACAACCTAAGTTAAAGTGTTGGATTTCATATTCTGTGTGTAAAAGAGAGGCTCGAACTCGGGGTTTTGATATGTCATGATACAGTGAGAGTCAAGTGAAATGGAACGAAACCCCTTCGAAAGCGTGTCTATCGGCTTCGTGCCCGAGGATGATACTCCATCGAGAATAAGGACAATTGAAAATTTCCTTACAGGGTAGGGTAGGTAAATGTTTTACAACAGACAAGCATGCATCACCTCGGAAGCTGTCATCATAGACTGGTTGGATCTCTCGAGAATACAAAACTAGGGATTTAGGGTAGCAAAACGCGGAACTTGACTTCTTTCCATGAGCACCATATCTTTGACAAGACGACGGGATTTTCCGTAAAAATCAAATGAATTTTGTTAGCTCAGTTAGAGCGACGGTGAACATATCCCGTAGTTTATCGCGCTCGTCATCTGGTGACACGAGCTTGTTAGCTAGTCAATGAGACAAGCCAGCTTTCGGTATGTTCCGCAAGGACACCACGAAGATTCCGTAGTGGCAGGCAAGATCCAGAACTACCCTTGTGTCCCATGCGTAAAAGCTTTAGGCTGGGATCTATGTTTTGACAAGGACCTTTTCTGATGGGTCAAGCTGTCTCGTGGAGAATCGCCCCAACCCATGACTCGGATCAATTCATCCTTCACTGACTGTCAAATTGTCGCTTGACATTCTCTAGCTAACCAACGACGAAACAAATGAAAAGGCATGATTTGATCTTCCTTCTACCTGAGCATAGCTTGGAGCCAACACTCCGGCCTGACGACATAAGCGCTTTTGACAGACAGGCAGGCTTGGCTACTCAGTGATCTACACACATATACTCCACTTTCCCCTGCCCATCACTTTAAGCCCCCGGTCACCCGAGCCGCTTTTTGCGCCCAGGCGGTCAATGTCAATGTCTTCGGGGTCTCTGCCTACCTGCATAGCCAATAGCTTACGCTCCTTGGTTCCTTTGTTTGATCTTATCGATAGGATAAGGATGCCGTCGAGGTTAAAGCATGTTCAAGTCAAGTGAGACATTCAGACTAACCGTTAGCTTCACGCACGCTTTGACTAGCTTAGTCGACAGTATGTACGCAACGCAGGGACTTGACAGCTATTTTCACCAATTTAACTGACAGCGTAAATTCAACATGTCAAAGCGTGATTATGACTTTTCTTTTGTCGGGCGAAAACAAACGAGAAAGCGATTTAGATTATTCTCGTCGAAGAGGGCAATCAAAGTCCATTAACAAGAAATCCGAAACTGAAGATCGGTGGTAACTCATCCACTGAGTGCTACGTTCTCCTTTCAAAATACGTCACCAACGCCCATCAAATAAACATCCAGGCTGGCTGAAGAACGAAACAAAACAAAACAAGCCAAGTGATTAAGCCTACAAGTAATGTTTCCTTAAACCTTTCCCCTAATTTAAATCCCCGAAGCGCAGGGTTCTTCGCTGATCAGACTAGTGAAAAGCGCCACCTGACCCTCGCTAGCTTCGTCCGAGCCCCAAGGGTCTGAAATAGCGATCGCCGTGTTGAATTGGACTCTTTGGCCTTTTCCTTTTTGCGGCTCGTCAAGGTGACATTGGCACGCGAGATTGAAGAGTATCCGCTGATGAACATGACCCCTTGTGTAGAGTCGCAATACTATCACGTTAGTATTATCTGGTGTTGTAAATCAAGTCCATAAAACACAGCTGATCTGCTGCTTCGAATTGAACCTTTTCTCTTGCTCTTCAGTCTTCAGTACTCTTTTCCAGTCACTCTCTTACCCTCTAACTTTAGGAAGCATTCTTTGCTCCAGTCACTCATTACTATTTTTTGTTTTGATTCTCCAATATGCATTTTTCGAGCCTTCTCCCTACTTTGGGAGGTCTTGTGGCTGTCGCCCAGGCCTCTCCTCACCTGATCCCCAGCGTTGGCCTCGGCCTTGACGTCGACGTTTCTCTCGGCGGCAAGGGAGCTGTTGGAGCTGAAGCTGGAGTTCAAGCTGGAGCCGGAGCTGGAGCTGGAGTTCAAGCTGGAGTCAACTTGGGATCTACCAAGGACACCGTTGCTGATCTCCCTAAGAAGGTAACTTCTGCTCCTACGAAGGCTGTTCAACAGTCCAAGACCAACGGCGCTTCTACCTGCCCTCTGGCTCACAGCTGGGAGGATCGCACTCTATTCCAGGGTGTCGCTGCCCCTGCTTCCGCTTCCAGCCCTGCTATCAAGCTTGGCCTTAACCTTCCCAAGGCTCAGATCGAGGGTGACGCTACCCTCGAGCTCGTCAAGGATTTCCTCCAGGAGCCTCGCGTCCGTGTTGGTCTCGGTGGAGTGAAGGCCTACGTTGAGGTTGACATTTCTGCCTCGGCTGCTGTCCACGAGTCTATTGAGCTCTTCGCTTCTCCTGCTCTTGAGCTCGAGATCCCTGGCCTTCTTGAGGCTGAGGCCGGTGCTGCTCTCGCCCTTGATCTTGTTCTCGGCGTTGATGCTGCCATTGATCTTTCCGCTGGTGTTTACCTGGCTTTCGGCGAGGAAGCTTTCGTTGAGGTTTCCCTCCTGACCAAGGATATTGTCGATGTTTCTCTCGATGGCCTTGTTGCCAAGGCCCTTCCTGTTGGCGTCGCTGCTGATGTCGACCTTTCCGCCGCTGTTAACCTCCAGCTTGGTCTCCGTCTCCGAACTGAGATCGATCTTGAGGCCGAGCTGGACATCCCCGTTCTCGACATCGAAGCCGGTGCCAAGATTGCTGTCTGGGTCAGTCTCTTCGAGTACACTGCCGCTCTTATTGCCACCGATAACTGCGCTGTTTCCGTCGACGAGGCTATTGCTCTCACTCTTGGCCTTGCTGTCGACCTCGACGTTGAGGTTGGCGACATTCTTGACATCAGCCTTGCTCCTACTTTGACCGTCGAGCTTGCTACTGCTGCCAAGGCTAAGGTCTGCATGCCCAACCGCGGTTCTCCTGGTGCCTTCATTGAGCGACAGGGTAAGGGTGACGACAAGACTGAGACTCGAATCATCTCTCTCGCTACCGTCTCTGCTGACCCCGAGGCCACCTCTCAGGGCTATGCTCTCCCTGATGCCTCTGATGACTACGCTGTCCCCGAGGCTACTGGCGACTCTCCTGCCTACGGCTCCGCCGCTAAGCCTGCAACCACTGCTCCTGCTCTTGTCGCCACTCCTGCTCATGGTAACGGTACCATTGGCGGTGTTACCACTGGAGACGTCACTCGCACTCTCACCTCTACCCAGGTCTACACCATTACCAGCTGTGCTGCCTCTGTCATCAACTGCCCTGCCCGTTACACCCAGAAGGTTGTCACCTCCACCATCATCAAGAGCACCTACGTCTGCCCTGCCACTGAGACCGGCGCTGTCCCTGCCATGACCACTTCGGCTCACACTGCCCCTGTCCCTGTCACCACCATCACCGACACCCTCACCACCATTGTGCCTTGCAAGACTCGCACCACCAAGACTTTCCAGCCTCCTACGACTCCCCCTCCTGCTCCTACTGTCACCATCGTTGAGAGCACCACCTATTGCCCCGAGTCTGGCAAGTCTACCAAGACTGGTAACTCTGAGGTTCCTGTTGTGACCACCGGCGTTCCCAGCAAGGAGGTCCCTCACCCTCCTGCCCCTACTACTGTTGCCAATGAGAAGCCTTCTCATTCGGTCCCTACCCCCGAGAAGCCTACTGGCGACAAGCCTGTTCTCCCTCCCGTCGCCAGTGTCCCTTACCCTCCTGGCAACGGAACTGTTCCTACACCTGTTCCTGTTGCCCCCAGCTCCTATGTCCCTCCTGTTGTCAGCACTCCCGTTGCTCAGCCTCCCCACTATGCGGTCCCTCCCCCCGTTGAGGTCCCACCCATGGTCTCTACTCAGCCTATTGTCCCCCCTCCTGCCGGCACCCCTCCCCCTACTGTCCCTACCCCCGCTGTTCCTGTAAGCGGTGGTAGCGTCGTTCGCACCGGCCTTATGCTGGCTGTTCCCGCAGTTATTGCTGTCTTTATGTAGATTCTGGACTGAATGATCGATTGATATACTTGATACATATCGACCATGGGCAACATTGGTTAGGAATTTTCAATAGTTAGTTCATGGTTTTATTAATTTCTAATTATATCCTATGACATTTCTTTTTAAACCTGAAAGCGCATTGTGACATGACACTAGGAACGCCTTTGAAAGGACGGCACATGAATCAAAGGAGAGTTTCCTGTTAATTTAGTCTTCTGCCCTTGAGCGTTTTTGGTCGGGGCTGACTTCCCCGATTAAAACATCTGAATCTTTCCAGTAATCTTCTCATATCTAGGCAAAAAGCCTGGCGCAGAGGACTATGCTTATCCCGCTATCATTAGCTCTGCACTGTGAGATCCAGCACAGGAGAGGTACAGTACGCCCTATCAAGTAGGTAGTTTCTACTACTCAACCTGTTCGATTTAGACACATAAAGTTACCGTCAGCCCTTAGCGATGCTCATCAATCATCCGTTACTCATCGAGTATCTCTTCATTCCATTGACCAACCACAATGCCAACTTCGACAGAATTCTTCGGCATTCATTTCACCAACCTTGGCCCTCTAACAACCACTTATGGACCCCCCGCATCGTGCACGACCGCAACAACTGATTTCGTCTATTTCGCCAACGCAAGTAACTACAATTGGGGGTATGGCTCAGCTTCATGCGGTCTCGAAACCATAGGCAATTGCTTCCCATCTGGCCGAGCCCACGACAAGGTACAAAGTCAATACTTTGAGGGAGGTGGACAAGGTACAATAGACTACTTCTCTCCAGGGGTAGTTTGTCCCAGAGGATGGACAACTACCGGGACCTTTGCACAGGACGCCGAAGCGACAAATGATGGCGTTTTTACGACGGACGATGTGACGCCAAAGTACCAGCTTAGGCCTGAAGATCAGCGGCGTGGCATAATAGAGCCTGGAGAGACTGTTGCATATTGCTGCCGAAGATAAGTTGACCTGTCGAGCGAGCCTTCCTTGATCAAGCTGTACTTACACTGTCTTTTCAGTGGCTGCACTGGAAGAATTTGGAGAGGCTGCTTCTCCTCCGTTCAGCCCTTAAAATCAGGCCCATATTCAGAGTTTTGCTATCGACCCTACCAGAAACTGCATTTGGCACAACATATACAGTGGTGAAAAGCGTCCTGTCCCGTCCCATCCTCTCTGTTCGTACATATAATGAAACCGAGAGCACCAGACCATTTGAGACTGGACCTAATGCTTGGTCAACGAACATTGATGAGGTGGATATTATCAGAGAACTTCCTGCTGTTGAGATGATTTATAGAAAAGAGGATGTAAAGGCAACTGGGAGTGAGAAGAATGGTTATGCAGATGATGCAGCCGATTGTAACGCAGCTTCCGCAATGAGCGGCGCGAGATTTGCGTCTGTTGCTGCCGTCCTTGTTAGCATGCTGGTTGGGGTAGGTTTGGTCCTCTGTTGATACCGAGAAGCTTGGGAAATCAAGCTCTTGCCTGCGACTAGGTGCGTAACCCAAGATGTTTACATTTCAGCTTATCATCAACAACAAGGGACAGCGCTCGTGACCTCAGTACCATTACACATATTTATATTAAGCCCAAATTTCTACTTCCAGGTGCTTGAAGTTTCGATCCCATTCTTCTTGTTCCTCTGGTACTCGTTGCCTAGAGCGTTATAGATGCCTTTGATTCTATCCAACTCGACTTCCCAGTGCTGTTTCTCCTCGTCGTCTTGAGTCTCGTTGA
Organism: Fusarium cf. aywerte; assembly: GCA_011034095.1. NCBI lineage: Eukaryota > Fungi > Ascomycota > Sordariomycetes > Hypocreales > Nectriaceae > Fusarium > Fusarium cf. aywerte. The sequence continues at coordinate 215,952 of WETZ01000001.1, forward strand.
TGAGGTCTTGAATGCTCTTGGCAGTGAAGAATTTGTTCCTCTTGTTATACAAGGCCCTTCTTTTGAGGGCCTCATCATGTTCTTCTTGCGCCCTCACACGAAAAACCTCTTCCAAAATGTCAATATCATACGGAATAGCAAATTTATCACGACTATCCTCGTATGTAAACAAATAGTACAGCTCTTTGAAGCCAGACCATGTGATGCCACTCAAACACAAACTGCACGGCTCATGAGTTGCGAAGAAGATGCAATCCTTCCGGGGATCCGGCCGAGTTTGAGGGTCGGGGAAGGTCTGCGTGTAGAATGTTTGGATGCAGTTTATCTCGCCATGAAGAAGAGGAGATATGCGTTCGTTGTTGGTGGACACTGTGAGCGGCTTAAGGGTTTGGGAGGAAAGGATTGCGGCGCCGAAGACTTTACTTCCGGACGTGACACCCTCCCTTGTCAATGGGACAATATCGCGCTCGACGGTTTGAAGAAGAGCAGAAAGGAGATCTTTGGAGGTCATCTTGAATTAATAAAGAGTGAATGTTGGAGGATCAAATGAAGCATGTAAGTCTTCCACAACTTCAAGAGGATATATTGAGCCTTTAAGGAAAGCCGAGATGTACTTGCTTATCTGATAACAATTTTCGCATCGGGCCACCCCGCGAGAGACATTCTATAGCGGGGTACGGCGTATACCGGAGGAATTGACAGAACGTAGTTCTTCAGTTGAAGAGCGATGATAACAAGAGAGAAGGCCCTCGGATAGTCCATAATGACATTAGCTAAAACTTCGTGTCCTTCTTAGTCCCGGTTGGGGCATCGATAGGTGGAAGCTGTGATGTGAAACCTGTCGCTAAGCCATCACTGCCATTCGAGATTTGCTTGTTGACTGAGACAGTGTAGCCAATGATATTTCAACATCATTTTTATGAACCAATTTTCAATCAAGCCAAATTCAATAAGGTGACCCTGACTAATCCTCTACGTCATAAAGAAGACAGATTGTTCACGCTTTGACTGTTTGCAAGCGTCAAGTCTGACACTAACAGCCTTACTGCGTCATCCCGGAGCTACCGGCTAGCAAGCCATAAGCACGTAAGCAATTGTCAACATATAAAGCCCAAGACCTCATCTCTGGAAGAAATTTGTACCACTAAACAACGATCTCACCTGTCTAATACCAATGCGATACGACCTACCTCTGTTGTGGCTGCCTCTCAGCCTAGCCGTCCATCTACCCAATGGCTTCAACAAACGAACTCAAGATGCGACACCAATTAACGAATGCTCAGCAGAAAGTATCATTGATCTTCTTGAGATGCAGCCATCTGATGAGAAGGGTTACTTTGTTCAGACCTTTGAAGATCCAAATGTCGTTCCCGGTATGAATCGCTCACTTAGCACCGCAATTTACTACCTGCTTCAAGGCTCTGCGGGCCAGTCTCTCTGGCACAAGCTCGATGCGGCCGAGGTTTGGCACTATTACGCTGGTGCGCCTCTAGTCTTGTCAGTGTCTTATAACAATGGGTCTTGTGGCAGAGACTACGTCATGGGGCGGGATCTTTTCCAAGGACAGAGGCCACAAGCAGTTGTTGCTCGGAATGAATGGCAAAGTGCGAAGAGTTTGGGTGAATGGACGCTTGTCGGTACCACAGGTAAGCAGGTATGATGAACGATTGAGCGGTGAGCTGACATGCAACAGTTGCGCCAGGCTTTGACTCTAATACACAGGTCTTCAAACCAGAAGGCTGGAAACCAAAGTCATGCAAGACGTCTGGTTGAGAGATAATTGTTCCAAAAGACCAGACTGGGTACAGTAAAAGAGTAGTGTGTAGCCTGGAGAAGGACCGATGTGAGGGAACCCTTTCAACCGCTAAATGAGAATGAGAATGAAAACGAAAATCTATTTCCAACCACAGTACTACCGAGAACGCCATCTTGACTTGCAGGGTATAATGTTATATAAATCGCACCAATAATATGAGGAAGAAGGGAAAGAATAGCTCAAGTGTCCTTGACAGCCTCGATTAAACGCCACTCCCATGTTGTTTGCAATTGAATGCACTCGTGAAGAATATCTGGATCATCCCACCACCAGCGATCAGCAACGATGTATTCTCTCCAAACCTCCATCCAGAGCATTCGTCCCACGGTATTACGAAGTTCCTGTCTCAACCCTTCTTCTGACTCATGGCCGTCTCTGATGTATTGTAATTGGCTATGATCGAGGGGAATGGCAAAGAATTGACTAGTTTCCACTAAATTGGGGTCAACCCGTAGTGACGCACGCTTCAGCCACAGAGGCAGGAGTTTGCTTGGGTTAGTACAACGAAAACTTGCTTCGAGGTTAAAGAGTAGATGGTCTTCGATCCATGTTCGGAGAAGGGGACCAAGAGTCCCTGTTATAGGGAGTGGATCGATGATGGTAAGATGCAGCGAACCACCTGGCTCAAGGCAACTGTGTATGTTTCGTAATAGTGCAGGAATATCCTGTGATGGCATCGCCAGAGGAAGTCGTAGAGAGTAGACAGCCTCGATGGTGGAAGGCGCAACGGGAAAGGCAGAAGGTGATCGCACTGGTGAGAGGACTTGGTGTATATTAGGAAGAACACTGGGAGGCAGAGGTGCTGCTGAAAGGTGATAAATCTGTTTCTTATTGTTGACGGCGGCGAGATATGAGGTAACAGCTAGAATGTATTAGTTAATATGACAGGATGGAGACTCTTGACACAGACCTGGCGTTTCGTAAAGAGCGAGTACCTTCTTCGGCGGATCAGAAAGCTCACACGGCATATCGCCCTCGCTCGCTTCAGGATAGAATGGTCCGTCCAAGTTGTACATAGCAGACAGCATCCACTGCATTCTCTCAACTTCCAAGTCCTTAAATGAGCTCGGTGCCCCTTTCACATCTTGTGACCCAGTTAAGCGTAAAAGCCTGACAATATTATTCTCTGTCGCCAACCGCTTCACACCAAGCTGCATCGCGTGGAGTTCGTTCGGGATGTCGGCCTCTGGCGATTCGGCTGTGTTGGCGAATTGAAACGATGAGTCTGTAGGTGTGCAGGCCCATTCGTTGGGAGGTCTCCATCCGTCGGTTGGTTCAAACCGAAGGGATGTGCTAAATGATGCGACGCGTCGTGGTGCTTTGGGTTTTGGAGTGCATGAACGGCTGCTTTGTGGACGAGAAGGTTGCACTGAAGATTGAGATAGTTGTGATCTGCCTCTTATTAGTACGAAGATGTATCAGATCACCATAATGACTGACCGACTACTGGATGAACCGCCTCGGCACTTTGACTTGACGCTTGGGGTCGCCATGATGGTGACACCACAGTTAGTCAGATATGGGATGTCGTTTGATGTACGCGCAGCTAACGTTGCTTCCGTGCTTCTAGCGACGAAGGAGTCTTGACTGAGAGTTTGAACGAGCGGCCATGGACGCATTATTACGTTCTCTAGTGTATGTGTATCCCACGGTGTAGAGGATGTCGTCAGCGTCGGTGAGGGAGGGTCGTCGTGTGTTCCATCACGGGTGTACAGATCTAGGGGCGCGTTTTAGCATAAGAAGTATGCCTTTAGGCCTTTTCTTACCTGTTGAAGGCCGACTGGTGTCTATCAACTGCCCATTTCTCCTGTTCCTGAGATCAATGATACGGGGAACATGGACTGTTGTTTTTTTGCTGCTCGCAGAAGAGATCGAGAACCTATCAGAGTCAAACTCGTAATTGCATGTCGTCTCACAAGTCTTTGCCGAAGAAGAGGTAGATTCAGAAACGGTCGGCGATATTATCTCGACATGTCTCCTTTTGTAGAAATTGCCAAAGGTGGGGACGTCGCTTGACAACGAGGACGGTCCTCGACTGAACAACGATCTCGATTTCTGAGAGGCACCTAGTGGGGCAGAAGCTTTGTTCTCTCGATGTTCCTTCCGCGACTCTTTAGGAGCCGCCCAGCTAGCTTCCCACATATTGAGGCGATATCGATCCAGTTCTGAGATCCGTAGAGCGAGATTGGAGGCTGGTTTTCTTAGTATGGAGCGAATGCGACCTCCTCTGGAACAAGGAGGTTGATCTGCCTCGGGTTGCGTTAAAAGTGTCATCGGAAAGTATTATATGTTACACGCGACAAAATGCAAACAACAGAGGATTCTGCCGCAAGCAAAGCTAGAGTAGGAGAAGGGAAAACAGGGACAGAGGGGGACGGGGGACGGCAAGGGGAGGCTTGCATAGATGGTCTTCGAATTTTAGGGTGAGAAAGATTCAAGATGGGCCTTTTCTCGGATGGGTATAGGCCTCATGGGCTGGGGTCAGCACATGGCGATGGCCTTGGTCCAAGCTGGCGAATGCAGGGCTGAACTTTGTCGTGTTCTCGGCATTCGAGGCCATGCCATTTTCTATTTAGAGATTGTCTAGAACAGAAACGCGTGAATAGGTAAGGATGAACCCAATATCCGGGAGTCTGGTTACTTTGGGAACAATGACTGCTTGACACTGCTGTCCTCTTTTCCCACATTCAAGTGCCGCAATGGTCAACTTATCCCTAACCTGTGACCCGCTTGTTCCTCGTAACCGAGAGAACAAAAAAAGACGGTGATGTGGTCGATCCTCCACCCACATTCTAGGTCTCGATGCGGCCTGGGCGTTGAAGTGGCTTGCGACTACGGAACGCCTCTTCTGACCAGCTGGAGCTATGTACATTGTGGAATACCTACTTCTTTTTATTGTTTGCCTCAGAATCCGCATGCCTCTGTTGGTACGGCTTAGTCGTCCTATTGTTGGATGCATCACCACGCTCATATGATTTCGTGATTTTGCCTCATTCGGGAAGAAATCTACATGATTGCTTCACCGCGAAAAACAGCTTTGACCATATTCCAGTTTGTGCATTGAAAGGCAATAGTTCAAGAGTTCTCTGTGGGATAGCCGAGATGATAGGGAGGCACAACATGAGAATAACTACCAACAGATCAAGTCCCTCGAGACATGGACGGAGAGCGAGATTGAAACCTTCAGGCAGTACTATCAGTCCCTTACGACCTTACCTATGCTAGCTCGTGGCTTGTGATTCTAGACCATTTGCGGGGCCCCGTAGACCACCAATGCAAGCTAACAAATCGACATTTTACCGCGAAGAGCTAAGCTAGTCGATCTCGTTAGCTTTACTGTCCTGGTAGGTTTTAACTGAACTTTCTCTCGTGTGCCATGAAACCTTCCGATTTGGCCGATCCTCTCACAACCTTTACCGTGCTGCTGGGATGAGCGGGACTCTGAGTGCGTTGCGCCGAAGACGAGAAGTGGGATTGGGAGAAACGTGTTGGTGGTTCTGTGGCTTGCGACTGTGGACGCAAACATGTCAAGGGTATACGCGCATGTACCAGGCTGGGTGCTTTTTTCCCCGAGTTGCAGCAAACTGTTTCAAATCTAACTACCTGGTTGCCATCCTACGTTTTCATTATTTAATCAAGAGTGTGCAGGGTTTGCAAGGGTTGTTATTGAGCGTTGACAGAGATAGTTTGAATTAAGATCCACGTGGCATCGTATGCGATAAAAGCGAAGAGCGGCGGCACAGGTTAGGCGATTAACTTTAATGCCTTGGATCAATCAAAGAGGTTAAAGTGATAAGAGGCTGATCAGAGTACCATTTGTCCCTGGCAGCTTAGCCCTCCTGCTTCTCCTCGGGGACACTTGATTGGACGCGTTGGTTGAGGATGCACTGATGATCGTTCCATCTTGCATGGTGATGTGCGGCACTAAGCCAAAGTAAACTACCTATCTCAATCGAGCCACGGAACGGGTATTCGTTCCTCTCGCCGCGCGAAGTTGGTTCTCCCGCTTCCAAGAGCGGTGGCACACCCTGCCATGACGCTCGGGTGATCTTTAAAGACGTATTGATTGCCAATACCGCTGTATCACCTTGCTTTTTGAAATATGCGGTTTGCCAATAAGTCAATTTCGTCCTGTAGTTTGCAGTCAGATCACTTGGTTGGTTGTGGAATTCCAGGGCTTTTGAACAGTCTTGCTCTTAAACAACCTTTCTTTTAACACATTCCTTCTAAACAGACTCTGTTCCGTATCTCAAGTGAAAGGAAAGAGCAAAAACTCTTAATCAAAATCTTCTCAACCAAGGCATCCTCACCCCTCAAACTAAAAGTACCGTGAGAGCCCGCAGGGCAAAGTACAGTCGCGTCCTAAGGTTTAACCGGCTCGTCGCGTCCTCCTTTATTGGCCGATACTTCAGGCTTGAAGGCAGTAATCATCTAAGACATTCCAGTACCTCAACCAAAATGCGAACTAAAACTTTTCCATCACTAGCCAAAGGAGATCACGGGATCTGCGTTTTTGAACGAACTTCATGCTGGTGCGACGACTTTCGCGGCGATGACATACATCATCGCCGTCAACGTAAATAAAGATCAATTATTATGTTTTCAGGTGATCGACCTTCTTATTAGTCACCTATCGTCTCGCAGACGGGTAGACCGTGTTTTTATAATGAGAACGATCGAAATGAATGTGATAACATTCCCAGTTACGCGACATGCAAAGAAGGTATACAGGCTGAAACCATACATCCGCATACGCAAAGTGACTGATAAGGTGACAGAGGTTAGAAAGGATTTGGTCATGGTGACATCAGTTATGGCTGCACTCTCCAGCTTCGTAGTTGGCCTTATCACCAATCTACCTATAGCTCTTGCGTGAGCACCTACCCGAAGCCCCATGTCTCATCTCTTCTGACTCCAAACAGACCAGGTATGGGTCTCAATGCCTACTCCACCTTCCAAGTAGTCTGATACAATGGTCTGGGAAACCTCCCCTACGGTATTGCTTTAACAGCAGTCTTTCTCGAGGGTCTCATTTTTATCATCCTCGCACTTACGGGTCTGAGGCAATGGCTTGTCAAACCAATCCCGTCGACTATTAAAACAGCCACAGGAGCTGGTATAGGTCTTTCCCTCACCGAAATTAAGTTGTCATACGGTACCGGTATTGGAACTATCACCGGAGGTTGGAACGCGACACCTTTGGCGATCGCAGGGTGCCCTGTTGAGATGATTAATCTGGGTACGCAGATGTGCGAGTCGGGGATTATGTCGAGTCCAAAGGTGAGTAGAAAGTCCTAATTGCGAGATGAGAAACAAAATTGAATGAATATATTAGATGTGGGCTGCTATCTTCGCTGGTGGGATACTTGTTGTCTATCCCATGGCTTTTCGGATCAAGTACGCCTTTATCATTGGTATTCTTCTGGTTTCAATTCTCTCATGGCCGTAAGTCACCGTAGTACTACACGTGCAAAGTCCCTCTAACAAATAACAGTCGCGAAACCGCCATAACCTATTTCCCTCACACTCCAGAAGGGGCTCCCGTTTCGAACTCTTTTGCCAAATCAACTCGTTCCAACCAATGAGGCACACGCTTAATGCTCTGGACTGGAATATAGCCAACCATAGTACTCAATTCGCTATCGCTCTTTTCACCTTTTTGTATGTTGACATTATCGACACCACTGCAACGCTGTATTCCATGGTTCACTTTTGTGGCCGAGCGGACGATGTAGATGGGACTTTTCTCGCTCAACTTTGGCTTATTGCTGTGACGCGGCGTGTATTTCCATCGGTGCTCTTTTCGGTTGCTCTCCTGTTGCGGCCTTTATCGAAGGTGGCGCTGGGATTGCTGCTGCGGGCGGATGGGGATTACGGCTATGATCACAGGGCTCTTTTTACTTATTGCTATCATGTTTGGTCCTATCTTTGCGTCTGTGCCTCCTTGGGCAACTAGGCCAGCCCTCGTTCTTGTAAGTCTCAGTGAAGAAATTGAAGATGGCTTCATTCTAATCTTATAGGTCGGATGTATGATGGCAAGACAGATGACGGAGGTCAATAGGCGCTACATCGGCGATACGCTTCCTTCTTTCGTCGTTATCGCCTTTGTCCCCTTCTAATACAGTGTCGCCTACGGTATCATAGCGTACGTGGGCTTCTTCCTAATCGTCAAGCACCATCATTACTAAGCTAACAACTCGCTAGTGGAATGTTTCTATATACAATTATCAACGTCCTGGTCGCATTGACCGTACGAATGTCAGGAGGGAGACTAGAACCCGAGAACTACGACTTTAAAGAGTACTGGACTTTGGAAACCCCCAGGAAGAAAGCTGTGGTACGCTCAGGCGTTTCGAAACTCCGCCGCAGCTTTGAACAGGTCTCTACAGGCGTTCCAAAATGGATCGGAGCAGCTCGGAAGAATATGGTCTAAGAATTACGAACTTTATGTAGCTCTACGGAGGATATAGACATAGAGACTAATAGATGGAAAGGAAAAAATACTTTATAATCTACAGAATTTACTATATCAGCAAGATCAATCTGAGAATCAATGTGATCGATAATCGGTGACAGGCATCTATCTAAGCCGTTGCACTCCCCAGGTTCCTATCCTCCTCCAGCCCCTCCAAGTGCCTTAACGTCTCCACCAGGTTCTCAATTCTGCCGCTCTTATGAACAGTTGCAAAAAGGAAGACCTCATATTTAGAAGTCGGTTTGTTCGAGAATTCAACTGTGACGAAATGCCTTTCTGCCAGTTGATTGCCTTCGCGGAGGAAATGCGTGACGTTGACGTTGACATTGGTTGTGATCTTGCGAAGATGCTGAATGTGCTGAACAAATTCCTCCAAGCTAAGAGGTTTTCCATCGATAAGAGATGCGTAGTTCTGGGTGAAGAGGTTCTCGAGATCAGATCGGGCTGTCTGTGGCTGGCCGACGAAGATGCTCTCGAAACCTTTTTCGAAATTTTCGCGTGAGGAAGTCCAATCGGCGAATGGGATGGGGAAAGAGGCCATTTTCTAAGGTAGGTCGCTTTTTTAAATGTAAATTGTAGTTTTCTTTGATAGTAGAGTTGTCTATTGGAAGCCAGTACCATTCGAAAAGCGCCTTTAAATATTGGTCGAACGCCGCGGAGGAGCTGATTATCTCCGCGGTGATGATTCTGCAGCACCGCGGACACTCCTGCGAAACCATCCTGAGATCGTATCCATCTTGGAGGCAATCTTCAAAATGACGACTGTATATTCCATTTGAGTGGGCGTCTTGGAACCCTAGGATACGGATGTCTTTTTCTTTCACTAATGACAAAGAAATTATACCCAAGATCGATCGTTACGAGTGAGAGCATGTTACCGATGGAATATCTATCCCTGGCTCAACGCAGACTTTCCTAGGATACCTTAATGTATCCTCATCCTAGCCGGAACTTTATGCTTACTTCTGGCTTATCATCCCTATTTTCGGCGATGCGTTCCATGTCGAAAAAGCATGCCTAGCTAGCTATCCTAATCCACATGCTGCAAAACAGGCACGTTAAGGAGGTACATTATAGTGGAACTCGTCAAAGGAGTCACCGTAAATAGTGCTTAAGTAGGAGCTAAGAGAGCCAATCAGCATAGCCAATTGACAATAAAATTAGCTAGCGATATCCCATTATTCTTGACATTGACGCCCTTAGAGTATCACACTAACTGGTCCAAACTCATGATAAGCGAACTTCGTCCTTGAGTGATATAAAAGGCCAAGGCTCACGATCCCTCTGAAGTCCCTTCCTCATTATTACCCTCTCATCATCTGATCATCGGCTTTCAGAGTGAGTCTGCTTCCATCAATGATGCACCATGTATTGACACGACCTTCATAGCCAACTCCAAAATGCGTGTTCTCGGTCTCCTCGGCGGTACAACCTACCACGCAACTCTGATCTACTACAAAGAGATCAACGACTACGTCCAAAAGACGCTTGGGGGCAGTCACTCATCCAAGCTCGTCCTTCATTCCTTCGACTACGCCGAGCTCGTCGGCATCTTCCAAGCAGGCGACTACGATGAAGTTAGTCGTCAGCTTTGCTTGGCTGCCAAGAATCTCAAGTCCATCGGCGCAGAAGCCATTGTTCTATGCGTAAACACAAATCACCGCTGGGCGGAGGACATTGAAAACGCTACAGGTTTACCACTGCTGCACATCATTGATTTCACTGGCGACGCCATTGTCAAAGCGGGGCTAAAGAAGATCGCCCTTCTTGGCACACAGATTGTCATGGAACAGGACTTCCTCAAGAAGAGACTTGAGACCAAACACGGTATTGAGGTGCTCGTTCCAGAGTGTGAAGAGACGAGAAGTCGTATGAACAACATCATCTTCCAGGAACTTTCCGTGGATAATGTCACCAAAGAATCGAAGCAGTTTTACATGGACTCAGTGAAGGAACTTTTCGAGAGAGGTGCTGAAGGTGTTATCTTGGGATGTACTGAGCTACAGATGATTTTGAAGCCAGGTGATGTCGAGGTGCCACTGTTTGATACTGTTGATTTGCACGCCAAGGGCGTGGCGAAGTGGCAGTTGGAGAATTAGTACAAATTAGCAATGCACTTTGTGTGCAGGGGACAAGTGTTGTTCAGTCTTGAGTACAAGAGATCAGCAGATCCATATTGCGACGCTTACGTATTTCTATAACTCTTCCTAGTGTTGCTGGTGTCTGCTTTTGTAACTAATACCGGTTCGGCGATTGAAGCGGAACCGTAGGGGTCGATCTAATCTTCTCTTATGCTTGCAGTATGTTGGACCAGTCGTACTTCTTTGCCCATTCCTCCCACGTAGTCATAGGGCACTCAATGCCGGCCTGAAGCACAGTAAGCATATAATCATCATTTGAGCAGCAATTGTGCATACCTTTTCTATGTCCTTCGCAGTCAATAGGTCCATACCACCATCATAACCAGGATCGGAGGTATACGAGAACATCAATCCCGTTTCGATACCAGCGTCCTTATCTGGCGTCGCCTCAGTCATTTCGTCGGGCGTAATTTGTCGATACTTGACGGGGACGTTGTTGATACGGCCCCATGTCTCGATCCACTCGGGCCAAGTGCAGAAAGTACCAGCGGCCATGTATGCCTTGCCTGGCGGCATTTGATACACAGCGTAGGTGAAGTTGCCCATATCGCCCACAGGGTCGAAATGCGGGACTATAGCTTCGGGGGTGGTAGTGAAGGACATCTCGAAAGACCCATCGGGCAACTATCGTCTTGTCAGACATGAAGATTACGGTTCGGTATCTTGAGGACCTACCTTGTTCATATAAGAGTCAGGAAGAATGTTGAAGCTGGTATAGAAGTAGCCCGTATGAATGCATGACATCTTAGCAGCAAGCTCGGGGTATTTCTCTTCAACGTAAGCAGGGAATACATCCCCCTTTCCATCGAAATGATACAAATCCTTGAACTTTCCACCACTGCACTTGTCGGCCTGGCTCAGTGTCGAGACCAGGAATCCATTCTTATCAAGACCACCAGCTACAGTCGCAGCCGCATCAACGATATTCTTTCCCTGCCGAACCTCTACGTTGTAGGCAAACTTGCGACATGAGATGCCCTCCTTGGCAGCTTGCAGTCGACAATCAGGTCTGAAGAAAGGTTCCCAGTAGTTTGTCACACTGAAGATGACGTTGGCGCCTTTGAAGGCTTCTTTGAGAGTCTCGACGTCATCGAGGTCAACAGAGACGACTTCGGCACCGGCCGCGACGAGCTTTTCAGCCGAGGCTGAGGATGCGTTACGGGTCAAACCACGGACTTTGAAGCCTGCGCGGAGGAAACGACGAGCGACTGAGCCGCCTTGGTTACCTGTTGCGCCAATAACACAAATGAGCTTCTCATTAACCATTTTCCTTTTGCAGCAACAATGGTATTTTAATTCTTCAGGAAAAGAAAAAAGAGGGGAAAGTTAAGAGGCAGGATAACTTGTCGCGTCTCATGGTAGTCTGGGCCGGCCCTCTTTGAGTCTAGTTCACACTAAATAAATGGTTCTGCCCCTCGTCAAGAATGGGGATTCGCTTGGAATTGTGTGGCTTGAAGCTATTCACAGCTAGACCACGACTTAACCTCTTTCAGTCATGCCTCGCGATCTGTCGAATCAACAGTCAAGGCGGTCATTCTGGCTCTCTCATTTTTCTCCCTCCCTCTCTCTCTCTCTTTGCCAATCCACGTGGCATGACTTTTGTCTCTTCACTTTTTTCTTTGTTCCCACTCTTCACTGACGTTAGCACTGCCGACACGGAACCGTTTAACGTTAACTCTGCTCTACTGTCGAGAATAACGTGGCCCAGTCTGAAGGATTCGTGTCTGACTTGAGAAATGGGTTCTGAGCAGGAAACCAGGGTCGCTTCCTCACCCGTAGTGTCATCGTCATCTCCTCCACATGTTACCAATCTGTCGGGTCGCGATAGTCAAAGCCAACCTGGGGACAAGAACGAAATGAGCCAATCGCCGAAGAGCCCTACAGATAACCAAGATCGACAGGAAGAGGAGCACGCGCCGCTCCAAGTCGACGTAAGTTTTTTTTCTTTTTCTTTTTTTTTACGGTTTTTTCTGTCTAAATGACTCGTCGTATTGAGATCAACAAAATTTAGGAGGAAGAATTGCCTGGCGATGACGCAGACTCCACGTATGGGTCAGATAGAGATTCATCCTACACAGCTTCCGTCAGTTCATCCATCTACGATTACCAATACGAGAATGGAAGACGATATCACGCCTATAGAGAGGGCCAGTACGTACTTCCTAACGATGACCAGGAGCAGCAGCGATTAGATCTTCAGCATCATATCTGGCGATTGCTTCTCGGCGGGGCACTACACACAGCACCACTACCAAACCCAGATGATCAAAGCGACTTTCGCATTCTGGATCTGGGTTGCGGCACTGGAATTTGGGCCATAGAGATGGCCGATGAATACCCTAATGCCTCAGTAGCAGGCGTCGATCTTTCCCCCATCCAGCCTGACTGGGTCCCTGGCAACTGCGTATTCCACGTCGATGACTACGAAGATGAATGGACGTATCGTGAGCATGAGCGCTTCGACTACATACACGGTCGCGCACTCTGCGGCACGTCAGCAAACTGGCCTCTTTTCTACAGCAGAGTGTTCGAGAATCTCAAATCGGGAGGATACGTTGAGATGCAAGAGTACGACGCCTGGATATTCAGCGACGACGATAGTTGCGATCGCGCGCCGTGGACAATGGAGTGGGTGGCCAAACTAGATGAAGCCAGCAAGATGTTTGGAAAACAGATCAATGTGGCGCGGTACCATAAGCAGTGGATGATTGATGCCGGATTTGAAGACGTTCAAGAACGAGTCCACCGAGTATGTTTCCCGTTTGCTTCTGTTCCTTTTTGAGAAAGTCATTGACATTAGGCAACAGATACCCATCGGTCCTTGGGCAAAAGATCCAACGTTAAAGGAGCTAGGCAAATTTGAACTGACGCACATGCAAATGTCTGTTGAGTCGCACACGCCTGCGCTGTTCACGCGAGTGTGGAACTATTCCCACGATCAAGTCATGGTCTTGATGGAAGGCGTAAAGAGGGAATTTCGAAGCCGAGATTTAAGATTGATCACGACCTATCGGTTCCTCACTGGGCGGAAACCAATGCAAGCGTAGTAGTTAGATGTTGCTTTACCTATCGCTGTATTTAGCTGTTACGAATCTTGTTTTTTCCCAGATAGCCGGCTCTGTTGTTTGTTTCTGAAATTCTAGTTGTTATAAACAACATGTAGCTTTTCGTTCACTGTCTATGTATATTGTTTTTGAGGACAGCACGACGATATTTTGAACCTTGAGACACTCCTGCATACATGATAATTTATGGAGAGTCGGAGCACTACGTTCATATACACAACTCCTCTAAATATATACATGAAAACCCCCACCTTTCGCGACATCAACATAGTCATGTCCATAAATCTGAGGGCAATTCACCAAGTACTGACTTTTAGCAAACGTTCATCTTAGCGTTACCAGTAATGCCCCAGTAAATGTTTTCAGCACAGGGTGACTCCCGAACGCTGTTGTTGTTAACCTGAGCCTTGACGTAGATCCCGCTCGTGTTGGGAAATTCGCTACGGGCCGAAACACGAACTTCGCCGCCTCGATTGATAACACCATCTCGAATAGCCAGGTTATAGCAGTTCTCGATAAGAATAGCGTTGTTGCCGTTGTCAGCAAGATCGATTGTCTTGATCTCGGCAGCGCCAGACTTTGATACACAGAAGATACCACGACCACCACCTCGGGAGTAAACCTTGTCAATGAAGACGTTTGTGGTGGTGAAAACATTATTCAGCTTTCCATTTTCGTTAGCGAAACGAAGGGTTGCGTATCCTGTACCCGCGCCGACGTTGATGCCCTCAACATAACCCACACGGACGTTTCGAGATTCTTGGATGAGCAGCCCTGATTCACCAACATCTTTTGCCTTGACGGAGCTGATGGTGAGCCCATCGATCTTGAACGTCTCAACAGCATGGCTGCCAGCTCCGGTGACGACGATGTTACCCATGCTAACACCATAGTTCCAGTTTGCGTCGCGATCGAACCGAATACCGAGACCCCCACTGAGGTTCATGGTGATATCACCAAGAGCCAAGTTTCGTGTGCCGGAAAAGCGCATGCCAAAGTAAGGATTACCCGTCATCTTGAGGTAGGGAATCTTGACATCATTCTGGTTGATAGCCTCGATGGCTCCGCGACCAGCTTTGTAGACAACGTTCATGGTACCGCAGACCTCGAATGTCTTTCCGCTTGTGACAACTATAGTGCTTGCTCCGATGCTGCCGGATGCGCGAACAGTGACTCGTTGGTTAGAGCCAATGCGATCAAGGGCGGTTTGAATAGCGAGGCGGTAGTCAGAACCAGAGTAGACATTTGCGCCGTTGACAGTGGCGGTAAACGAGGAGCCTGAGCCTGAAACCACGCCCTGTGGCGAGCCATCACCACAAGCTGCATTAACGGAGCTGATCAGGGCAAGGCCTGCTGTGAGGATTGAGGATAGGCGAAACATTTTGAAACTCCTTCGATCACTGAGATTGAAAGAATTCCAGGATAATGGTGCTCCTGCAATCACATCGGAGACATACTTAAATACTAGAAGTAAGCTCGGCCAAGTCGGCCAAGTTCATGTCCATTCGTGCGCTTGACCAAGGATAATTGTTAAATCCGCCAACAGAATCAAGAGGCTACTTTCCCTGCAAGGATTCTGTATCTTGGCATCGAGGGGTAATGCGATTACTTGTCGTTGCATCGTCGAAATCGACATGCCAGTTTGGGTCCATCGGAAGTATAACCTCCGGCAAAACGTGTAACATACATATCTGGGGAAAGATCCGGTATCCCGACCTATCATTTACAGGGGATATGAAGGTCCTGGGATATGTGCAGCCTTCTTTTGGGGGTCGGTGTTGTCTATTGCCGGGGTTGAGTTGGCGATCGTTCCTAGTACGTAGAATTAAGCATAAAATCATTCCCAGTCTTGGTTAGCTGGAAAGTTGGGACGTTTCAATCTCGCTGGCCATCAACCCGAAGTAGCGAGGTATGGAGAGGTGCAGGTATTAATCAGTAACATATCGAACCTTCAAAATCGAAAATTTGAGCAATCTAAGTCGCTTTTGGAGTCAAATGGTGCCAGGATTATATCAGATGCCAGGTGTTCCTTTTTCATAACAAGCCTTGCACAAATGTGTTTTTCAACAAGCAATGACATGCCTTGAATGCCCGGCCAAAGCTCATGATACTCACCAGATAAGCACGACTTGTTATCCTTGCGTTCTCACACTGCTTTGAATTATGCCAAGAAGTATCTTCGGTGCCTTGTGTATGAAGCAAAGACTGAGACATATTATTCCGGTTGAATCATAGTATCTCTTAATCTCAACGTGAAAGGTATCATAGGCCAATTCCAGGACTGGCGCCATAAATATTGGATAACTTTGGATATGCTCCATATAGGCTTGCGCGTCACAATAAGCAACTCAAAAAATCCACCCTTGTAAAGCCACAGCCTCACCCTCGAAGACCTCAACAAACTCTATCACGACTTTGTTAGCATGGGCATTCACTGCCATAATGAACACCAGCACTATCCATAAGAGGAAGTTGATCGGCACTTAATTCAATGACTACCACCAGTCATAGTTTCGCTACAATTAGTTAGCAAGTTCGAGGATATCGATTATGTGCATCGAGGCTTTATAGCGTTGGCTCATGTGAAGCAGGTTACAGGGAGGTTTTCGTACCAGCGACACACGGGTATGAAAACATTCGGGAAGGCTGTATAGCAGCTTTCGTAAGTCAAGGCTGATTGGAGTTGATAATGGATAATATGATTCAGTGCTGGTGCCATGTGGACTTGGGCACTTGTGCCAGTTGAGTGCATGCTCCACGGGAAAAGAAAAAGGTTCAAACCATAAGAGTCCATACTCACTGCCTCAATTAGAACACATAGAAGTTACAACTTTGCTGCAACACGCAGCGATAACCGGAATGTTACTCTGCCCTCTGATTTGCGGAGAAAGTATCGGGATTTGTCTGTGATTTGGTATACCACCTTACTGAGACACGGCATGGTCGGATCCGCATCAGCTGTCTCTAGTAGCAGTCCAGAGGCGAGCGCTGATTAGGCGTATCGCAAAGGGTAAACCAGTCGCGGCCCCAGCCGTGTTTCAAATAGGATTGGGTCTCGACTTAAGAATAAGATTGCTGTCTCAGAGTTAAGGTCTTCCTTAGGGAAGAGCTTCTGAGAGCTGCAAATCGCTGACCAAGAAGAACTGTCCAGCTATAGAAGACCACCATCGCGGATTAATAATCCATGACAAATCTACGGTTCAGAATTAATAGGTCACAAAGTCTTTCCAGCATATGGAGTTGAGCCTGTGATATGTATCCGCGCGGACCTTTTAACATAATAGCTTCCTATCTTACAATATACAGCATAGCAGATAAATCATACTTGTGCGACCATAAGCATCTATCTAAAATTTAGCCTTCTACTCTTTTGTTACTATTGGCAGATTAAGTTGAGGTCTCGGCCGCCATTATAGTAGAACTAATTTTAGTTTAAAAGCGCATTCTATGTCTACCGTTTTTCCCAACATTCGTAGTTCAATGTGAGTTATGGGAATCTCTCGTCATGCCCGTTAACTCACCTGAGACTCCAAAGAAAATGACGTCTTCACTGCTTAACAAGGAATTTACTACACTCGTTCTCAATTTGGGTGGTGTTCTTGCGAACTACACAACGAAGAACACGGTTGGTCTCTCAACAAGCCAGATCAGGGCTGTACCCGACCCTCCTTATTGGCACGACTAGGAAAAAAACAATACGTCTGAACATGAATGCTACGAGAGTATCTGCAAGAAATCCAGCATAGATTTTCAAACATGGACTGAAGCGCTGGAGCAAATGAGAGAAGGCTTGCAGCCAAACACTGCGTTGATCTCCTACATCAGGGAACTAAGACAGCCGTACCCTGAGATCACGGTCTTTTGCTTATCTAATATCCCTGAATCCGAATATAATGCTCTCAGAGGTGAGATAGAGAGTTGGGGTATCATTGACAAATTCATTGCGTCGTCAACCATTAAGCAACAAAAACCAGATTTGGGCACCTACACCGAATGCTTGAAGATAATCCAGATATCTACGTCGTCCTGTGTTTTATCGACGACAAGACCGAGAGCGTCATTGCTGCTCAATCACTAGGTTTCAAAGGCATTGTCTTTCAAGATACAGATGCTCTTGTTCGAGACCTTCACAATCTCTTTGGGGATCCTGTAGCACGCGCAAAAGCCTTCCTGAAACGCAATGCTAAGAACCTCTTCTGTACTCTGAGCACTGGCCGATTGCAGCCCGATGATTATTCACAGCTGATTATCCTCCAAAACACAGGAGATCAGTATGTTTTCCGCCATGAGGGCCAGTAGTTGAGTCTTTGACTGATTATTGCAGGGACTTGGTGGTTCTAGAACACGAAGGGCATTCTTGGAACTATTTTCAGCGGGAATCGCCAACGCTAGCACCCAAAGGTTATCCCAACGATTCTGATACTACATCTTTGGTTTTAGCTGTCTTGAAAGATGTTCCTGTGAACTACAAGGTGCAGGCGAGGGATGAGATACTCTCCCACATGAACTCTGATGGTTTGCCTCTTGTAAGTCTCCTGGTCACAAACCACACACTAGTAGTACTGATACGTCGCCAGTGTTGGTTCAGTAAAATTTGACCTCGGTTCTGCCACTGTATATGTGCCAATATGTTCCGCTTCTTCGTCATCAACAACTGGTTCGAAAGGCTTCCCGGCGTCTACGAATTCCTCTGCCACCTCCTTACAACCCGAGCTTACCTCTACAAGAACCCAGATTGGTTTCTGTATATTCTTTCTGATCTTTGCGCCAGGCGACCTGCGGACTTGAAAATCCAGCGTATGAGAGAACTGCTTGTTCAATGCGTTCACGAGCGAATGGGATGTGACGATAATATTCTTGGGGCTGCTTGAGAGCGTTAAGTGCACAGTCTCTGAACTTGCAGTGCGACAGATACTTAAAGATTCTACTTGAAGGGCAGCAACTTGATAGCGGGTGGGAGTTGGCGTGGCTATGGGGGTATGGCTCCAAATCGCTTCAAATTGGAAGT
Source organism: Fusarium cf. aywerte (assembly GCA_011034095.1). Lineage (NCBI taxonomy): Eukaryota > Fungi > Ascomycota > Sordariomycetes > Hypocreales > Nectriaceae > Fusarium > Fusarium cf. aywerte. The sequence continues at coordinate 234,457 of WETZ01000001.1, forward strand.
CGCGGTGTTGTGGCGGCTATGGCTATGAACGCGATACAGAGGGCAGGAATGAGACCCAAACAAGCACAGTAGTCAGAGGCTCGAGTGTATTCATAGCAGCAGCTCAATCAATTTATGGCCAAAGTAGATTGGCTCAGCGTATCTTGCCTAGATCAGTGAGGTCACGGAGAAGTCTTTTGCATTTTAGAGTTGCTATACGAGTTAAAAAGCTTGCGAAATGTGTAACTATACGATTTAGCTAGTAAGCTGTATTGGCCCCCAAGTTGTGGTATTTGATAGAAGATTCAATGAGTTAAACATCAATCCTACGGCGCTTCATGGTTCGGAGTTCTCTCCGATAATGATAGGTTGAATCAGCTTGGCTCGCAAGTGGAACTTTCGGTTGTCTTTAAGCCGAGCTAAATTGAGGGGAACGATAGAAGCATGGTCAGATCGTGAAAATGAGCCATCAAGATATCGAAACACATTTCGAGATCCAGATCATACAAACTCACCATGTTTGAGGAAAGAATTGTCAACTTCGAGCCCTCAGCTGGGTCGATTCTTCTTGTTGATGCAACGATCGTGGTCAGCCAATCAGATTACCCAGGCGTTATCCGCGCCGCAAAGGACCTCGCCCAGGATTTCGGACGAGTAACAAAGGGACGCCCTAGCTCCGTTGTTCTGGTAGATTCGGAGGAGGATTATGGACAGATCAAGACCAAGACCGCAATTCTGATTGGTAGCATTGGCTCAAGTACGCTCATCGAGGGGCTAGTAGAACAAGGTAAACTGGACGTTCAGACGATTAATGGGAAGTGGGAGTCATTTAGCACGAGTGTTCTCGATCAGCCTTTTGAAGGTTGCGAGCAAGCCTTGGCTATAGCGGGAAGCGATAAGAGAGGTACTATCTTTGGCGTCTACACTCTCTCGGAGCAGATTGGTGTCTCCCCGTAAGTTTCTATGTCACTGTTTCAGGGCACAGGACCTGTTGTTGACTTACTTTCGACAGTTGGTATTGGTGGGCGGATGCCTCCCCAAAGTATCATGGCAAAATCTATGCGATTGCAAAGCAGACTGTTCATGGTGAGCCATCTGTGCGTCATCGAGGCATCTTCCTCAACGATGAAGCCCCAGCGATGACAGGGTGGGTGAGAGAGAGGTTCGGAGGATACAATTCCAAGTTCTATGTAACCGTATTCGAACTTCTGCTCAGACTCAAAGTATGTTTCTCCTGCATCATCTATGACAACCTAATGACCATATAGGCCAATTTCCTATGGCCAGCGATGTGGCCCGGTTACCCCAATCCAGGAGCATCATTCTTTACCGACGACCCCCTCAATCAGAAGCTCGCCGACGAGTACGGGATCGTGATATCAACATCACATCATGAACCCATGCAACGTCTCTCGAATGAGTGGTTTGCTGAGAACCAGGATGGAAGCTGGAATTGGTTGACTAATAAGCAGAAAATCACGGAGTTCTTTGAACATGGCGCTGCTCGTGCCAAGGGCTATGATTCTTATTTTACTCTTGGCATCAGAGGGGAGTATGATAAGAAAATGTTGGCCAAGGACCCGGCTTCTGTGGTCCAGGATGCTATTGAGACACAACGCAAGATTACCAAGAAGGTTTTTGGAAGTGAAGACGCTACGCCTCGTGAGTACCAATTTCTAGAAGGATTGCATTGTTACTGACTTGTTCACAGAGCTGTTCGCTATATATAAGGAAGTTCAGTCTATGTTCGAAACTGGTCGGCTGAACGTTCCAGAGGATGTCACACTACTGTTCCAAGATGACAACTTCGGCACGATACGTCGTCTTCCCACAGTCGAGGAGTCCAAGAGGAAAGGCGGAGCAGGAGTAAGCCTTTCTTCAGTGCAAAGATACTCTCACTGATATCAACAAGGTCTACTATCATCTTCAGTACGTCGGTGATCCTCGCAGCTACAAGTGGATCAACACAAACTCTCTCGTAAGCTCATATCTCTTCTGACCAAGGTTTCTACTTACGACTTATCAAGGGCAAAGTATGGCATCAGCTCCAGCAAGCCTACCACCACAACGCAAGACAGATCTGGGTCTTCAACGTAGGCGACCTCAAACCTCAGGAGATCCCCATATCATTCACCATGGCCCTAGCGTGGAACATGGACAGTATCAAACACGATACTATTCCCGACTTCTTCCAGCAAGCGGCGTCTCGCGAATTTGGAAGCGACCACGCCGAGGAAATCGGTTCGATTTGGCATCAGCATGACCGACTGCTGTCGTTGAGAAAGCACGAGCATATTGAGCCAGAGACATTCTCGATACTGCACTATAAGGAGGCCGATTCTATATTGGATAGGTGGAGAAACCTTCTTCATCGTGCAGAAAAGGTATATAGCCAGGTCTCTGAGGAGCAGAAAGCTGCATCTTTCCAGCTTATCCTTCATCCGACCAAAGCTTCTTATATCTACAATGCACTGCGTATCAACCAAGCGCGCAATAGGCTCTTCGCTCGCCAAAGACGCAATTCCGCCAACAGAATTGCTCAAGAGGTCTTGAGTCTTTTCGACGCTGATTTTGATCTATCAGAAGAGTATCATAACCTTCTCGATGGGAAATGGAACCATATCATGATGCAGCCACATTACGGATACGAGGATACTTGGCATGCTCCATCGCGAGATATGATCGGTGGCTTATCATTTGTTCAGCGACGTCAAAACTCCAACCCCATCGTTGGTCAGATGGGCGTTGCTGTTGAAGGTCACGAAGGCGTGCGCGTTGGACGGATCAATGAGGAGTCTGAGCGAACACATCCAAGCAGACGAGATCTTGTTCCTGGTCTCACTCTGGGATCTATGAATCGATATGGTCCTGATATTAGATGGTTCGATCTTTTCACTCGCGGAGTTCCTACCATTAATTGGTCAGCTTCAGCTCCGTATCCCTGGATTGTTTTGTCGCAGAGCTCGGGAGCGCTGGTTCCGGGTCAAGATGATGTGCGAGTCCAGATTTCTATTGATTGGTCGCAAGTGCGTCAAGAGTTCCAGGAGGAGGTTCTCATCGATATACATTCGCAGGAGGGAGACTTTGAACAAGTTCACCTGCCTATCGATGGTCGACAAGTTCCGGATTCGTTTCGCGGCTTCGTGGAACAAAATGGTTACGTTTCCATTCCTGCCACTTCTGGCCACTTCACATGCCCTTACTTGGTACTCCCGGATGCAGGCAGACTAGAAACTGGGAGCTTGACTCTCGCTCCTCCTACTACAAGTAACGGCTCAATTTCCTACGTGGAATACCCTTTCTTCACTTTTAACGAGGTGGCCAAAGCAACGCTGGTGCTTTACTTCGGCACGACCCTTGACTTATCAGCAGAAGATATCCTGAGATACGATTTACAGCTCGATGGAGATCAGAGCCAAACTTACCCTTTGCAGAAGATGACGCCAGAGAGTGAGAAAAATGCTGCAGATAAGGGATGGGCTTCCGCTGATGGGTGGTTCTGTGCTGCGTCTGACAATATTTGGGTGCGGAGGCACGAGCTGGGCATGCTGAGAAGCGGTGCGCATAATGTCAAGGTCAGACTTGGCCATGCAAACATGCTGTTAGAGAAGATTGTTATTGACTGTGGAGGGGTGCAAGAAAGTTACTTAGGGCCTCCTCCAAGTACAAAGGTCTGAAAATATGGATGGATGATATCGCACAGGCAGAAGGGACAACTACAAAATGGGTTCAGTCCATGGTTATGTATTGGATGTAAGCAGGACGTTCTATGTACAAGCGAATGTAAGTACTATGAATTGACAATCGTCAACAATATATGTTCCATCGAAAACTCGAGATAGCGCTTAGCAAGTAAGGCTGAACTTGAGCTTGCGGTCCTTGTTAGCGATACCGAAATACTTCTCAACCTCGGTGGTCTGAGCAGGGGTATCAAAAGCAGTAAACCAGAAACCACTAGCATCCTTCTGTTGCCAGAGCCAGCATCCAACGTTGTTGTAGAACTGCTGCAGACTGGCGGTCGTGGCAGCAGCCTTCTGGTAGTTGGGTCCCTTGGTAGGCCAGCCGGTCTCACCGACCCAGACAGCAGCCTTGGAGTTGACGGCCTTGACGTGCTTCTTAACGTTCCAGTAAGAGTTCTGGAAGGTCTTGAGACGCAGGGCGTCCTTGATGGGAACGCCCTGCCAGTAGGGGAAACCGTTGGTGATGGCGATGTCGCAAGCCTTGGTGACAACATCGTTGCGGCCGTCGACCCAAGCGGTCCAGGTGTCGGTGTGGCCGACTTTGATGTTCTTGTTGTACTGGTGAACCATGCCTCGGACGTCGTAGATCTGCTGGGCGAGCTTCTGGGGGGAGATGTCCTCGCGGTAGAGGTCCTCGGAACCGACACTGATGGCGGCGATCCAGCCGGTGCCGTGCTGCTTGATGGCCTTGAGGAGAGCGGCCTTGTCGCGGCCGAAGTGAGCATCGTCGGTGGCCCAAACGCCGACCAGGATCTTCATGCCAGTGGCCTTGGCAGCGGGGACAGCCTTGACAAGAGCTAAAAACGATGTAAGTAAGTGAAAGGACTTGTCCTTCATCATGTGAAACACTTACTGTTACAGTCATCGGCAGAGTACAGACGAACAGCGTTGAAACCCTTGTTCCAGCTCTTGATGGCCTGGAAATCCTTCTTCCAGTCGGCCTCCCACTTGCAGACGCCATCAGCCCTGTTGGCGCCAATGCTGAAACCTTTGTAGGTACCAGCCAGGGCCTCACCAGTCATCATGAGAGCCACCGCGAGGGTGCTGAGAGTGCTGAAGAGCTTCATAGTGAATTAAAGATAATAATTAAGAAAATAACTGATTAATAAGCGAGTGACGGTTAAGGAAGCTAAAAAAAAAAAAAAAAAGGTTGAGAGTCAAAAAAGTTGGGACGAAAAGATGGTTTTATTGTGGGATGATAGAAATTAGGCCCCTTTTTCCTTGCCCCTTCTCGTATTTACCCTTGCAGGTGAGGCTGTTCTAGACCTTTTGTCGTAAGTGTGATGCTATTTTTATACTTGACCCAGGTCATGGAAGGGCACTAGAATGGACGGTGTCACACGGAACGACGGCTCTACAAAAATGGATTAAAGGCAGATTGGATTTCATGCTTGATCCATCTTCGGCAATGGGGAGAATTCGGTTTGCGTCATTGCGGATCTTCTAGTCCAGAGTTATTACGGTTACTGTACTGAAGCTGAAAAGTCCATGACGAAAGGTGGTTTCTGTGCCGACTTAGTACAGCTGGGGTGATCTGATCTGCCCCCTTGGCTGTTGATGTCTACTGTACGCGATCCTTCCCGGTTATTGGTTAGAACTCATTAGTAATCTCGCTCGCGGTTTTTGCCGAGTCTCGGAATTCCTTACGAGCCTACCCTACTGTGTTCAAAAACTTCATCAATTACGGCTTCGTTGTAAGCATTACCATGTGTTACGTGTAATCATCCTGTAAGCCTGAGATTATTCTATTTCTCTTAGGACAATTAATGAATAATGAAGATCTTGTGTTAAATTTAGTTTTCTCTTCAACGGTAACTCCCATCATTAGGCGACCCAATCCGTTCTATTTAACATGAGCATGCGTGAGAACATCGTTACACTAGCGACAGTGTTTCGCAGAAGACGCAGAAGGTAACGACGAAAATAAAAACAATTATATTTCAACTGTAATCTATACGCATGCAGTTTTATTAGATACTAGCAACTGATCAATCTGCATATAATTTGAGTGCGAATAAGTCTAACCTACCTATTAAAACAAGATCAGGTGAGATAAGATGGCGATTAGGCACGCGATAGCGATGAGATACTGCGTGATAAGATAAGATAATATATTGCTAAATGACATAAATGAAAGGCATGTATTACTATGAGAGCGTTGGAAATATGTCGCTTATATTATTTAAAACGCAATATAGTACTATTGGGACCTACCTCAGATACCCTTGATGATGATCTGGGAGCTGAAACACTAGGCAGAGTACCGCTCAAGGGCCAACTCGCCCATTAAATTAAACTTGATTTACGTCCCGATACCTTATCAAGCTTATGTTCTTTTAACTTAAATCTATTTACCCGGAACTTAGCATGCGATGATTCCGCATCTTAAACTAATTGTGGTGTACTGAGCTATCCGTAAAGTGATGTGTGATGCAAATCCCCACTAAGTACTAGTCAGGAGATATGATTTCAGCAAACCCAGTGCTACACGAGCCATTAGAGGATTGTCCTGTAACCTAGATTGAAGGGTGAAGAAGAGATACATGAGTAGCTTGAACTTAGACGTGGTCGAAGAAGGTCTTTTTCAAAGGATGATCGTACTGATTTGCGACCATCACCAAGGCTGGAGTTGCGAGAAAGCCAGGTATAAACATTCGGGTTATTTAAGACCGAACTTCGATGACAAGATAAGTGGGTATAATCAAAATACCTTACCCCATTAAGACCGGCAAACAGCTAAGTTTCCGCACCCGCATGAGCATATGGACTTGAACTTGAATCTAGAGATGATCCCTGCAAAAGCTTGCCATCGCTGCCCCCAAAGTCATGGAAGGTTGCTATTGGTGGAACTATTCCGCTCGTTGCCAATAGCTCCAATCTATGCATGCGATCACAGCCAGGCATTGGAATATAAAGTCCGCTACAGCGCAGAGCAACATATTGCGCAGAAACTGAGATCTAGTTTGTATAGAATCATAATTGGGTCATCTTGAAATCGACTGAATATGAAGTTCTTCCCAATCGCTTATGCTGTACTGAGCATCCTAGGAGGTGCTCAAGCCTCTAAATCGCCCTTCTTCATCCTGACAGGAGATTCAACAGTCGCTACTGGTGGTGGCTGGGGTGATGCCCTTCTCAACGGAACCAGGGAGCCCGCGGCTGGGATCAATCTTGCAAAGAACGGCGCTACTACTGTTTCGTTCCGAGATCAAGGCCTCTGGGCAGCCGCGCTCCATAATGTCAACGCTCAAAAGGCCAAGCATGAGGCCATCGTTACAATCCAGTTCGGCCACAATGATCAGAAAACTCTTAGTCTAGAGCAGTATTCCAACAATCTCTCTACAATGATTGGCGAGGTGACAAAAGCTGGTGGGACTGCGGTAAGTCCAGAGTTCAGTTTGTCCTTCTCATATTTAACCATCCTAGATTATCATTACATCGCTCACTCGTCGTACATTCAAAGATGGCAAAGTTGTAGAGAACCTTAGCAAGGAGCGAGATGCCGCTATTGCGGTGGCGAATAATGCCGGCATCAAATACCTGGATCTCAACACAGCAAGCACTAAATACGTCAATGCCATCGGGCAAGAGAACGCAGATACATATAACGAAATTGAAGGGGACCGCACGCACCTCAACCTTTCTGGAAAGATTGTGTTTGGAAGAATGGTGGCTGATATGTTGGTGCAGAAAAGACGTGATCTAACTCGATATATTGTGAGCAACAAGAGGTTGAGTCATCTTATCGAAGAGGGAGTGTATGTAACCGGGCAGGAATAGTATTGCATTACATGAAGAACCTGTAATAGCAGATGTTGGAAATGATAGAACTGCGTCGCCGTTTGGCTACGTAAGCTTAGACAATCGGCCTACTTAAATGACCATTCATCAATTTCAGAAGAATTCGGCCACCTGATAAAATCATCCTAAGAAAAATGTATTGATTGAGTGTAGTCTGGAATTAGAGTGATGAATTTTAGTTGTACACTATCCACGGAGCTTGGTAGCGACGCTCCCCACCAAGTTACCACGAATCTTTGCCAAACACAGATTTCACGGTGATAGAATGGAAGATTTGTACCCCTATTATAGTGTCTGGCTTTGCAATGACGAAACCGATACATAACGTTATGATTACATCTTGGAGTAGGTATAGCAAAGAGGACCAGCCTGGGTGTCCATGTAGTCCTTCACCAGGGGCTCCTTCTCGGCAAGCTCCATAACAGGCATCGGGTCGGTGATCTTAGCGGGAACAGTATTTCCGTCGACGATTCGGAAACCAGAGTAGTCGGAAAGACGGGTTTCGTTGCGTCCTTGCCACTGTGATAGAAGTCAGTATACACAAATTCGAAAAAGTCTAAGAAGAACGTACCTTGGCCCAAGCACGGTCGACGTTGGCATGGTGGAGGAAGAAGAGGGGTTCGTTGGGTGAAGTAGCGGGACCCATGTCACCGAAGATGACACTGTGGACTGGTGACTCGTTAGCACGTACGCTAGGTAAGGGGGACAGTTCACGTACTTTGAGCGTGTGGCAGACCCTCGAGCATGTCAGACATATCCTTGTAGGTGTCAAAGCCATAGATGGTCTCCATGACCTTGGAGTTGTACGCGCTGATCTGCATGTCGCCAATAATCTGCTCGCCGTTCTCGTCCATACCCAATGCACAGTTAAACTCGCGAGTGAAGCAATGTAGGCGATTACCATGAGTGTTCATGTCAGGCCAACCCATAGCAAGAGTCAAGTTGGTGTTTGCAAATGGTCCATCGACGACACAGCGTCCAAACCCGGGGACGTCGCTACCAGTGCGCTTGCCATTACCACCGAAACCAGTCTTGGGGTCGAAAAGAGGCGAGTGCTCCATGTCCTTCTTGTCAGCGTCGATGCTCCAGTCCCAGTAAGGCTGGACACCTTTGTAATCGCACTCGTTCTTGAGGAGGTCCTCATGAAGCTGGACGAACCATCGGTGCCAAGGGAGGAAGTTGGCGACGAAGTGAATCTGAGTGTTGAGAGAGAAGTGGGTGAAGACGAGATCGTCCATGCGGGTAGTGACAGCCTCGATGTCTGTGTATTTCTCCTTGGGGAGGTTACGGGCGCAAACGGCGGCACGGATATATTCAGCCTTCTCAGCTGTGGTGAGTTCGCGCCATTCCTTGCGGACGACGGGGTCTTTGCAGACCTTGTTGTCGCGTGTAAGAGGGCTGGCCAGAGATGTGGCGGCCAGAGCCAGGCTAAGAAGAGTCTTGGGAAGCATTTTAACGAGTGTTTATAACGAATGTATCAAGGTATCAACGAATAACAAAATTGATGACGATAAGTGGCTGAAGCTAAAAAGAAGGTGTGTAGAAAGGAGCAATAAGCTTAGTTTTATACACCAGGCGACTTATTGTCGTTCTGTAAGGCGATATGGTTTAGTCTCCTAATGTGACGTTTCCCGGAGCTAATCAAGTCTCCAAGGGGCGATCAATTGTCCACTGAGAGAAGCAGGAGAATGAATCCACGGAGTAGTGGGCCTGAATTCGTTCACAAGCTGCGAAATCTATAAATACGAGCTTGAAGTTACATCCTTGCTAACTCGGTCATCTCCTTGCTATAGCTGCTCAGGGTAATGAAACAGTTAGCTTTTCTCTGGTGGAGTATGAGATCCCTAAAACCTTCTTCTAATAGCTGGGAGAATTGGGGCCGTGATCTCTCGGCGGGCAAAGTCGCTTACTAGGCTATATCGAGATTAGCCAAGAGCTCACGGGCCAGGACTCGCGAGGACTTGATACGACGTTAGCTGGGGTTGCTTCTCGTATGCTTGGATACATGTCAATGCTACATGCTCTTGGCAATTCTGTCGCTACCCTTTCTCAATCCAGGTGCCGAGCCGAGTCAAGCCAAGCCAGGCGAAGAAAAATTCCGGAAGTTGACTTCATCACTATTCGTATTTGCTAACCAATTGACTGTGTCACGCGTGGTCAACATGTGGGTAAGATGTGGATGGAGTATTGATGATGATCCTCGCCAGCCGTCAATTTAACATGCAGTACAGAATAATTCAAACGTCGCTGGAAGGGCAGCACTTTCGAGTAGAAAGCAGTTGATACTCAAGAAGCCTTATTTGTTGCGTACAAAAGATGACCACTTCTACCTGGCCAGTCCACCCCCACAAATATATAATTCTCCCAACTGAGATGTTTATGTTGTCCGATAACGCGAGATTTCATTTCGTCAAGAAAAAGTTCTTTTGAGGAACTAATCTCGCTCAAATCAAGTCACGGACATCTGGCTGGGATTACTGTTGGCTTCTTTACGTCTAACGACTTTGAAGCAGGAGACTAAGTCAGCCCAGGAAAGGTTCCAACGGAACCTTCGCGACTCAATCTTCAAAATGTCTATCCATCTCTCAAGCTGTTTTCAGTGATATTAGATTATACATATTCAGTCTTGGTTTGGCTCTGCAGGCTGTAACACAATTTCAAGTGACCACAGAGGCGCCCCGATAAAACGTGGTATAGGATTAACATGCCTTCTTGTAGATTGCTGAACCCTCACCTTGCATCTCTTGTTTTCAGTCCCGGTTGCTATGTTTTGGCTGTGCGAGGACTATTTTGGTAGCCGGCTAAGTGCGTTCAAATTGACCCCGGGGAAACATTTGGCTATATGGCAAAACTCCCTGGGTTTGGGACGTGTGAATTGCTAATATAAGTACGGAAATCGATGACGAAGTCAAATTGTACCTGATCACTATTGTTGGTTTTTGATGTTAAGTTAGTTCTAAGATGATAGCACGTGATTGAGCGCGCTATTGAGCCTTTTCTCTCCAACCGCATTGAGGCGTAACCCAATTGTTACTTGTCGTAAAGTGTGATTGTCTTCGAAATGTCCTCTGCTGTTATAAAAGCAAGAAGGGTCACACAAGCTTGCGACTTTTGTCATCGAAGAGGGCTTAAATGCAAGACGGCAGAAAATGCCTCGCCTGACAAACAAACCCCATGTCAGACTTGTGTCGAGTTTGGCGAAGCCTGTACTCGAAATCGCAAGGCAAAGAAGCGTGGCACCAAGCGGCAGAGTACCGCTTCTACTTCAGAGATATCCTACGTCGATGGATACCCTTTGAAAAACTTGCACAAAATTTCAAATCCAGTGACCTCGGCAAGAGACAGAGAGGTCGTCACCGAGCTTTTGGATGTCTACCTAGATACTGTCCATCCCGTGTAAGAGAATACAAGCCATGCGGATAGCGCAGCTACTCACTCTGATAGGTTTCCGTTATTTTGTGAGAGGGAACTTTGGGTTGGCTGGAGAGATGAGTCTTTTCCCGCCAACGCGCCGGATTATATGAACCTGGTTTGCATGTGCGCACTGAGTGCTCTCCATGCCAGTAATCGTGCACTATTCAGCGACGGGCAGCCGTCTTCAGATACATCATCCCTGGCCAAAGCATATTTGATCGAGGCTGAAACACTCCTGATCCATTGTTCTGAAACCACTGGACTGATAGAACTCATACGTTCTTATGGTTTCCTCGCTCTAGTCGGAGCACAAAGTGGGAACAGCGCCTTGCTTCTCAAATATTTGGGCCTTTTCCATGCGATATCGTCTCGATCAAACTATCATGATGAAGCCAACTGGCCTGCGGATATAAGTATTTGCGAGAGAGAAGTCAGGCGTCGCCTTTGGTGGGCAATGTACAGACTCGAAGTTCACACAGCTTGCATGTTCGGGACCATGATACGATGCTCTGAAACTCAATGTGATGTTGGTTATCCATCCGGGCTTCACCATCCTGCTTTTGTCCCGGGACGAGATGGTCAGTTCGAAGATTGGTTCTCAGGCTGGAATCTAACCACGGATCTGTACCGACTACTCGAACACGCTGTATTGAGCCTACGCTTCCGACACCGTAAACACACGTCAATACTGCAGGGCTACGATGGGCCAGGTATATCGCAAGTCGTGCACAGATTGTCTGAACTTCAGAGCCAAATACTACCCCGATTTGAGTTAGTGGCATCGCGATCATCCGATAGCGGCCGAAACCGTTGCGGGTTCCAGACATGCAACATTATTTGTACCATTCACCTTGCCAGGATGATGGCCTCCCATGCCAGCCAACAGGGGATCGGAGCTGCTTGTCGAGCTGCCCAAGAAATGATGGCCAACATGAACACTATTCCACAAGAGTATATACGCGCCACTGGTTCGCCGCTTCTGCAACAGCTTGCTGGAGTAGGGCATATGCTTCTGAGTACGGCCAAGAAAGACGAGACAATTAACTCACACTACGGCGTCTTCAGAGGGACTGTTGGCTTGATAGCCGATTTTTTGGATCGCTTCAGCGAGTTCAGTAAGCTAGCTGAGGATGCGAAGGCCAGGCTTTGTACGGAGTTGGAACATTTTGACAAACATGTCCAGACTCTTGAAGAGCCTCATGGCACTGGGGGTTGTGAGCTTGCTAATTATATGATGAATCCAACGTCGTATATTGACCTGGAACTGCTTGATGGACCATTGGAAGAACAGGACTTCATGAACGCCAACCTTCTGAAAGGGTTTGCGTGGCCAGATATTGGATCAGACATGCCATGAAGACCGTAGAATATGCTTGACTGCTTATCTAAACATTAATTTCTCCATTCCTCTTATTGGTGCTTTTTTGCTTGTTCGTTCTCCAGGCGTAGTACTCTCCCCCAGTCATCACAGGGTACTTCATTGGGTTCGTTTCGCTGACACAAGTAGGCACAGGCTCCAAAAGTTTGTTCCTATCGAAGCCAAAGAAGAAAGGAGCCGAGTATCTTTCGCCACCGCTCTTGTTAATGACTCTGTGTACGGTCGAAACAAAGAAATCATTCGTCTGTCTCATGAAACAGTCGGCTATGTTGACCACGAGAGATCCAGGAATGGGCTTCGCCTTGACCCATGCACCACTCTTACTTAAAACTTCAAGACCCCCTGCAGAGTCTTGGGTGACCATTGTGAAGCACTCAACATCTGTATGCGCCCCGATGCCGTTCTGATCATCGACCGAATGACTTTGCTCGGGGTAATGCAAAATTCTCATTCCTGCTTCTGGCTTACGGATGTACTCGTCGAAGAAGTCTTCAGGAAGATGAAGAGCAAGTGCAAAAGTCCGAGTTAATTGGCGTGCTAGTCGTAGTAGCTCAGTGTGATAAGCGTAAAGACCCTCCCGAAAGCCTGGGAGGTCTGATGGCCAAATGCTTACTGAAGGTTCACAGCCTTCGACTGCTTCGGGGTCCTCCTTTGGATCGTAAGCCCAGTTAAATGCTTCACTCAAATCTTGAGAATTGTATTAGCTCTCGTACCACTGGCATCTGATTGCTCAGGGACACACCTTGGTGTTTCCATCCATTGCGGTTGTAGCACTTCATAGGATGATACCCAACATACTCATTGGGAACCAGACCGGTGAAGACTTCCATCTTCTCATCCTCAGGTAAGGCGAAGAAGCGCTTAGCTTGCTCCAAAGCGCGCTCTGCATACCTTTCGTCAACACCCTAAGCAATTGTCAGGTACTTATCTCCATTGATCTATTTCAGACTCACGTGATTGATCAAGTAGAAGAACCCTATTTCTCGTGATGCCGTACGAATCTCATCCGCAACAGCACGACGGTCTTCAAGCTTGTTACTCCAGATTCTGGATGCGTCGATTACAGGAATAATATCAAGCTCAGTTGATTGGTTGGAACTAAAGCTGAAAACCTTTCCGTTTTGCAGAGTCACAGTCTTGACTTTGCCAATCGTGCTGGTTTCCGTTACAGAAGGAGCCATAGTTGCTTTGCAATCAAATCAATACCAGCGCCGGGTTCATAAAGGAGATGGATGTTTGATCATTCAAGTAGACATGACTAGTCTTTGTGCCTTTTATACTCGTGGAATCAGTATGCAGAATTGAATCATTCGCGAAGTCTTTGCAAACCTTCGGGTGTTTTGCCTCACAGGATTTCCCTATTGAGAAGCACTAACCTGATAAGCTGCTGAACTGCTGAACTGCTAAACTCCAAGTCAAGTGATAGGGCCGGATGATATCAAAAAAACCAATCAGGTATTCTTGATTAATTGTTATCTCTCCCCCGCATTCCTATCGCTTTGGCCCATCACCGGCTACAGTTATCCCCAGCCAAGTGGAGAAAAGTTGCATATCTATCAGTGCGTTAGCTTGACGGGATGTACCCCTGATAAGTCAATCTCGAATTGGATAAGGTAGTAATCTAGATAATGGTATCAATGTGAGATTTCTACGAACTGACAATTGTCTACATAAGAGGAGCACCTGGTGCCTTTATTTGAGAGAAGTGAACGTCTTGTTTCATCTACTTAACCCTTTATCAACAGAACTCGCTGCCATGACACAAACATCAACCTTCTCACGCTTGGTATCCAAGCTCGAGGTGCAGCGGGATGAAGATGCTGATGTCGATATTTACGTCAACAAAGACACGCGCCCTCTTCCGCCTTCAAGGCGTCCTTATGGACCTTGGGAATTTGTTGGCTTGTGGATGGTCACTGGCTCGTTTAACGTCGGAGGGTGGACGACTGGCTCTGCCTTGATCTCGCTTGGTCTAAATGTCTGGGTGCGTATCGTTGCTCATCTACAAAAGGCTTCTACAGAAACTAATCGCAGTATTCTAGCAATCCATGCTTGCCATTATTGTTGCACATACTCTCGCAGGCCTGCTGTGTGTTGCTGGCGGACATCCCGGTGCCAAGTGGCACATAGGTTTTCCTTTGTGGATGAAGCAGAACTGGGGTATCTGGGGATACTTATTTCCCATGGTAAGTTAAATACGTGACCCTGGTATCAGTTCCCTGATGGCTAATGCGTCTATAGGCAATTCGTGTTTTCCTTTCCTTTGTCTGGACATCGACTAATGTCTGGTATGGCTGTCAATGCCTCAAAGTCCTCCTCACCTGTATTTGGCCCTCTTTCCGGGATCTCAACACTGAGCTGGCAGACGGTACAATGCAGACCTGCGATATTGTATCCTTCGTTCTGTATCTTGTTTTATGTGTACCTTTAGTGGCACTCAGCCCCGAGAACTACCGAAAGCCATTCTTTTTCGCCTCAACAACAGTCGCTGCCACTGTATTCGCTCTACTAATCTGGTCGACTGTTCGTGCTCAGGGCGGTGGAGCCTTACTAGCCGATGTGTCGGGTGTCTCTGGTGTTGCGCCAGCAAATGGAGGCCAACTCGGGTGGGCCTTTATCGCTGCTGTCACTGCCAATATAGGTGGTATTGCCACACATATGTGGTCGCAATCAGACTATACGCGATATGCTCGCAAGCCAGGTGATCAAATTGTCGCTCAGCTAGTTATGGTCCCCCTAGGTACTATACTTGTGGGTTGCATTGGTATTATCTGCACGTCTTGCGCTGCAACTCTCTACCCCGAGAATGAGAAGCTTTTATGGCAGCCATACGTCTTCCTGGATACCATCCGTGAGCAAGAAAACAACCGCGGGGCTAGAGCTGGCGTTGCATTTGCTAGTATCGCCTTCATGTTTTCTCAGTTTGGTATGGTTGTTGCATCCAACCTTGTGGTCGCCGGAATCGACTTGGCAGCTCTTCTTCCACGATGGTTCACAATCAGACGAGGAGCATATGCAACCCTCGCCTCGGCTTTTATCATGCAGCCATGGTCGCTACTCAATAGCGCCACCAACTTCTTGACTGTTGTTGGTAGTTTCAACGTCTTTCTTGGTCCTTTGATGGGTATTATGTTTGCCGACTACTTCATCCTTCGTAAGCGAACAATCAAGCTTAGTGAACTGTATGCCAACTCTCAGGAGAGCATTTATTGGTACAGTAAAGGTTGGAACTGGCGTGCTGCTGTCGCCTGGGTTCTCGGCGTCTGGTTCCTGCTTCCTGGTCTCGCACAGAGAGGGATGGATCCGAAGGGCTTTTGGGGCGGGTGGACTCGGCTTTATCAGATCGGCTGGTTTGCTGGATGTTTTGTGTCTGGCGCTGTCTTCCTTGGCCTCGATCACCTCTGTCCCATGCCGGGGAAGCAGGCAGTTGATGATGTAGACTACTTTGGAACTTTCGGAGATGCTGGTGTTCTTCGAGGTGTTGGGAAGGAAGGGTCATTAGGCTCTCTCAATGATGACAAGATGAAAGTAAATGAGAAAGTCTCTCAAGTTTAGTTAACCTGCAATGATAATACCGTGGCCTAGTAACCACATGATAGTGAAATAAGCCATTTCTCAAGACGTGATGCATTAGTCCACACGGCTACAATATCTTCTGATTAGTTTCGCAGGGTTTTGCTTTTGATACTCTGTGCTCTTTGAAGCAAATGACCCGTTGCTGCATAATCTAACTATTTATCCATGACTTTGAGGTACTATCCAGTTGTTTGCGTATCTGAAGAGAGGAGGCTCGCATGTTCGTATACGACAGTTAAGGCACTCGTTCTCATCAGGCCCTCATACATCTCCTACGTGGAGTGAAATGGATGGACCAGATTTCTTCTGGAATGCTGATTTCTCCACAACTGACCCAACCTCGAGAGACGAAATAAATAGTTAAACAACATCGAAACAAAGCCCTCGGGACAGATGTGAAATGTTTATTCCCATTGTAAGTCAGTTAGAGCTTGACTTTCGTAACGCCGATTAATAACAAAGGCAATGCTCAGTGAGTGATATGCCAACCGAATATAGTAGCAACCCACCCGATTTCAAGGGAACATGCTGATGTTGACAAGGTGAGAGATTGATGAGGACTGTATGAGGCACATAATCCGACATATATAGGAGAGTGACTGCGATCGATCTCGACTGTTAAAGAACTGTGTGCTTCTAGCCAAACGTGTGATGGCGATGGGAGGCTTCTAAAAAGGCTTTAGCACGCGGCTGGCCCCCTGATGTAAAAGCTTCTGCTAGTTAGGTAACAAAGCTTCAAGCTTTGGTTAACCTTTTTTAAAGAAACATAGTTTTTACACAATAGCGAACTAACACTGAAAAGCTTCCGTCGGAGAAAAGTAATAATATTATGGATAAAGAGCATAGTATATGTAGAAAATAATATCAGCCCAACAGCATGGCTGTACTGCTTAGTCCAGGCTAGTCTCAGAATATACCCGAACTAGGTATTTTATATTTCCCTTGTTACCCAGCCATGATCCTACAATTACCCAGCAAGAACAGGGTCGATAGCTGTGAAGCCAGTAAAGCTTCCAGAGACCGGCCCGAAATAGCCGTTCTGAGAAGCATCGACGTAAAACTGAGAGAACGGCGTGGCATTGTTAGGTCTTCTGCATGTCCCGGCAGAGTTACAACTACCGTTTGGCGCAGTGCAGGAAAGTGTTCCGCTAGATGATCGCTGGCAGGAGAGGGGAGCGTTTTGGAAGTTGTCGAACGGACATATGACAAGTGGACCGAGAACACCTTGATCCTTGTAATTTACGCATAGGTAGTTGTTATTACTGCCTGCATAAAGTTGGCCGTTGGCGGCAAGAGTGAAGATCAAGGTTTGAGTTGAACCAGATGTTGCGAAAGATAAAGGAACGAAACGTGAACCGTCGCCCTGCAGGGGAAGATCAGCGACCGGTCCACTGCCGATGATAGAGCCTGGTGTCGCAGATGGGCCCGCGTCTGATGTAGTCGTAGTGGAGAGTTCTTCAGTGGTGGTTGTAGTAGAAAGTTCTGCGGCGGCGGTGGTGGTAGAGAAAGGTTCAGTCGAGGTAGTCCCTGCCAACGTGGTAGAAAACGTCAGGGTTTCAAGTGAGTCGGTGCTGAAAGTCTCAGTCGAAGAAGTCAGGGACTCGGTGGAGGAGACGCCAGAAGTTTCAGTCGGGGTCGTGGGAGCAGTGCTGGTAGACGATTCGACACTCGAAATAGTGAATGACTGAGAAGCACTGGTATCTGAATCAATCTGTGTCAGTATTGAAGGATGGCTGCGAACGTACGTTACTTACGGGCGGGTTTGCACACTCCAGCTTCAACAGCTATGTCAGCCGCGAGAATGGCCAGGGCAACAGATAGGACACGCATGGTAAACGAAGGACGAGGCTGAACAAAGCTTAACGATAGACCGACAACTTGAGGACACAGGATCTGTGGTGTCTTGGCGCGGGGACCGTCTTCATCTTAAAGCATTCAGTAAAATCTAGCGCAGGGGTAATTTGCAACCAGCTCAACTCGCTATGCTCAATTTTATCCTACATGGCCAGGGAGTCAAGAACGACGGCGGAAGGTATTGGGCAGGAGGTCAGCAACTTTTGGTGAAAGACATTCCACTGTTTTTCCTTACCCCAAGTCTGAGTCTGGGATAAGCTTTACTACAACAGATAGTTTCGAATTAGTAGACGCCAACTGACTAATTTTAGTCTGAGCGAACTACAAGAGGAAAGACGGCAAGGACGAGACAAGATTCTAAGAGGACGACCTTCAGCCCCAGTTGTCAGGGGGCCCTCAGCTGAAAGAAATACTGCGAACTCGCTAACATGAAAATCCACCAAAATCACCGATGTCGAGTTTCATGTTTTCTTTTCCCTCTTGAAGGGACCCGCTTAGGAAATTACTCCTCTACCCTCTCTTAGTTAGTAGATAGACTAATATGGTCTGGGGCCAGAGTACCGAAGCCCTCTATAAATTAGTGGGCTTACAGCGCATTTCGATCTACCTCAACGGGCTTGCACTTCAAATCTTCTGGGAACCATTTTAACCAATCAGATCAATTTAATAGATGTCATCCTCTGTGTCTTATTGTCATTCGCACTAAATTATAGTGCATCTACAGATGACTGGCCCACTAATCTCAACGACATGCTACCTACTAAGGCCCCTACTTCGACCACTAACCATAGTAACTTGGCCATCTAGTAGTGGTACAAAAATTTGAACCTTTGGCTATTGTAGGAGCACGAAAGCATTGCATTATACTTAAAAGTCCTTTTGAAGATGGCAGATAATATGGAGTCGCATTCCTAATCCCTATGGCTAAAGTGTAGAATGAGCTCAACAACTGGTCTGTTAATGTGTATTGCTAGCCTCACTCTATAAGGCAAGGGCAGAATAGCCAACAGATGATATGGATGCAAAGTCAAGGGGTCCTGGTGTCTCTTGATCCAACTCTCGTTCCATTGTTCAACTCTAACTGAAGTCCCAGCCTACCTCCATGACTGAGCGCCCTTGCCAAGGACTTCGAGAAATCCCCCCAGGTCTCCTTACGATGCTAGTTTCCGACGAAATTGATTCTGCAAAGGCTTAGTCGTCCAGCTCTCAGCACATAAAAGTCAGTGACACGACGTACAAACAGCTTCCAGAGGGCCATCCTTGTTGGATACTGCAGTCTCGCTCTCACTTTCACAAGGCTCGACATTTACATCTATTACCGCCGCTGATCCCGTACAAGGCGCTGAATTTTGCGCTGCGAATCCGGATCGTAATTAGTTGACAAGCTCAAACCTGCAACCGAAACAGAAGACAAGAAGCCTTCCGTGACTGATGATTCTGGGAATAAAGCATCTTACTCTTGTCCAGAGGACAACCTCAGCACGTACAGTATGTAAGCTATGGTATTGAACGATCTATAGGTCCAGCTGGAAGTTGGCCACAGATGCAAGCGGCGACTTTACCTACGAGTTTCGACGTGGTCAAGGTCACGGTAAGGGCCACTGGGCGTCCGGACCAGGAAGCACCTTGAAGGCATCTGTGAATCGTTGCGCAGAGATCCCCGAATGCGGCAGTTGTGATTTCCATCGAGAGTCAAAAGGGTGTTGCTGTAAGAAAGTCGCATCAGAGTCAGCACCTTGGGGTGGAGGCCAGGGAGATGCTTGGTATCCAGTTACCTGCCTCAAAATCCGCGCAGCCAAGGCCAATGAGAAACCTGAAGTGACTGCCAGTCTTTCATACCCGAAGATTAATATATCCCCTTTCATGATAGTTATAAGGCAGTATCTGGCCTGTGCTGGTAGATGATGGAAAGATCTTCGAGGAATCTGATGGAATCTGGTTCTATCTCCAGTGCTGTACAGATACAGATGCTGCTCCGGTCCTCGACTCTGTCTCTGTCCCCACCCACAAGGACTGCCTCGAGAAGTGTATTGGTTTCAAGAAGCGCAAGCAGTAAGTACAAATTTTGTCAATCTTCAGGTATCGAAGGAAATACTGATGTCGCTAATAGCTTTACTTATGCATCCCCGAAGGAAAAAACGCCAACTACAAGCTTTACGGACACGGTAGATTCTCACTGACAGTGTAACCGGGGGCCGATTATGTCTTTGTAACTGATGCCCCAATCGAGGAGCCAAAGGTTCCGGATGACAAATTATATTCCACTGAGTGCCCTCATGCTCATAGTCAGCTCTTTGTCAGCGCAACAGGCCAGATATACAAGCAATACTAAGGCCATCTTAACATTCCTGGCACTGACATTACTCCCAGCACTTCCAGATAGTGTGCAATAAGCGCCACGCACCACTTACCTTAAGATAGATCGCCGTCCATCCTTAGAAGCCTGCATGACCTCTTATCGTGCCATATCCCCTTACCACAGCGCCGAGTATGAACCACGGACACAGAAATGTTCCTAAGGAAATAACTAAGACCAACCTGCCATCAGGTCGAAAGCCTTTGTCAGCGAATATTCACTTGGATGCGCCGGAGCATGCTCAACCTGCAAGAAGGGGTTTCGTAGTCTCAACAGTACAGCGCTTGCCGCCGACGAAGCCAAGTGCGATGCGGGCCATGACAACACTATCACTTCTGGGGGTGAGGATATCAGCCTACAATGTCGACATTGTTACCATGGCCGCAATTGGACAATGATTCCGGAGGCCAAGACCTTGGGTGAAAGCGCTAAAGCTTGTGCTGTCAACTCTAACTGCCATGCCGCAAACTGGAAAGGCTCAGTCAAGGGCTACAGCATGCATCCCGACGTAAATTCTGACGGCAGTGCCATTAACTTTTACCAAGATGCCACTGGCGATGCCCTCAGTCCTCAGCATCATAACCTGGCAGGCTTCGACACAGTAAAGGTTGATGATCCTCGTATCACAGAGAGGGACTGGCAGATGGCGATTACTTCACAGCTAGAGTTGAATGACTTAAATGGATAGGCCGCGTTAACTCGCGGTTACCAATCGATATCCTCTTGAATGTCTCGACTGTTCATATTTGAGGGCCGCGACAATGGTACGGGAACATCTTATCCTATAGATAATAGATGTGGGATACGAGCATGTCATTGCCGTGTGTAATAATGAATAAGACTACCATCCTTTATCAACATGCTTCGAGTCTCACTTCATAGTTCGTCATCTACAAGTTGAGTATTTCCAAAAGTCTTGAATGCGGGGCCTTCCAAACAATTACTGAAATACATTTTTCTTTGCCTTCAGTCTTCCTGGAATGGACCATCAATACTACCAAGTCTTTGCATAGTAATTCCGAAATTCTGAGATCGGAGAGAGAGAATACCGAGGGCATCTTAGTTCAGCGCTTCACTCATAGGCTGAGCCGACTTCGATCGATAAGAAGGGTCGTCTGAGGTATGGACACCTGTAGCGACAGAATAGTACACCTTTGGTGCACTTTTGAAAGCCAATCCAGGGTGAGCAATGAACAGACAAAAGACTGCCACAATAATCAATCTAGGCCACCGGGTTAGTTCCAAGTCACCGATATTTCAGCAAAGGACGCTAGTAGACTCACACTCCTTCCAGCGCAATGAACAAGTCCTCATGCTTGATTAGCTCTCCCTGATATCCTTCTTTGAGTTCATCCGCACGGAAGATGCAGCGAGCCAAGGTGGCGAGTACAGCAATGGCGAGGAAAGCGAAAAACAGCTTGTCTTTTGAACCAAGGGTTTTGGAACTTTTCGACCTCAAATACCGGATCATGTAGTCTGCAAACAAGATACTGAATACCACCAGCATGATAACCTGTAGGATCAGCCCCGCCATGGCGACGTCGACTCCGACCTGGCTAGCTCCTGATGAAGAGGCTGACAAACCTCCACCTGTGCCTTGCAAAATGAGGGATACAATGTCCATGGGAACAAATACCCAAGCGAAGTATTTGGTCGGGAATCGAGCGAGACTCGGGCCATAATGTTCAATACTGATTTAGAGTTAAAATGTGTTGGCTGTCGGGCTCAAATTGCAACTGACCTCTGGCCAAGGGTGACGTAAACTGCTGCGCAATAAAAGACGGGAGCTTGAGTAATGGCAACTACTGCAAGTCAGTAATCCTCGCCTGGGAATGGTTAAATGGAGTGACCGACTGATCTGGGTAATGAAAGCACCAAAGCTCCATGGGTTCTTCCATAGGAGAATTCGCGCGACATAGCCCGTGACCTCATGTGTGCAACTCAAGATCATGCACCACATGAACCAAGGGGTCTTCCATCGCCAGCCAAGATAGGCATGCACAATACTTGCGAGGGTGAATAGACCCGCAAAGGAGATATTGGCAGCGAGGGAAGGGCGGTAGCCATATACGCTCATTTCTATGGGACAAAGCTGAGCGAATCAGTTAGCAATAGATACTAGGAAAGCGGCGAGAGCGAAGGTTGAGCCAATAGCTCGCTGTCCCTAATCGCAATCGAGCACTAGACTGACTTCCAAAGTGCAGTTGGCCTTGGGCCCAAATATGACGAAATTCCCCGTATTATTCATCTTAGTGGGAGATTCAGAATGCAAGAAAGGTTAGAGGGATTTGATAGACTCGAAGCTGTGGAAAAAAGTTAAATGGTAGGTTCTCGTCGGTGTTTTATAATACAAACTGATCTACACAACACTGCCTCTTTCGCATTCGCACAGAGTCCCCAGAGTTGCCTGCATATTAATTTACGGTTTCTCTCTGTTTTTGTTTGGAGCCAAAAACCCGAAGGATCCCTCGTGTCAGCGAAAATGAAACCAAGAGGGGCTTGGAAGCCGATCCTTGCAGGTTAGTACATGTAGCTATGATAGAATGGTAATTGTAAATCACTTTGTCACTGGTCGCTTATGAGGGAACATAGTAGCAACAGATGATCCCAAATGTGGCTGACTAGTGAGGAGGAGATCGACATCCTAGAAACTGTTAGCACCTCAAGCATGGTTTACAATTCTGTGCCTAGTCCGGTAGAAAGTGACACTGCAACGGTGTCAATGCCAGGGAGCACGTCTAAGCTTCACTGTATCGATAATTATGGCAAGCCTTGCGAGCACTCCAATCAACATGGAGCCTCACCTCTGTTGGGTTTGAAAGAAGAGCGTTATCCTACTATGTTCCGATTTCCTAGCCTATCGGCATGCTATGTGAGCGAATGTCTCAACAAAAAAACATCAATGCGGAAATAGGTTCCTCTAATCCTTTTCAAGTTAGCCATGCGACACGGCCAATAAGCAACGATAACACCTTGCGATCATCGCTCCACATACACGCTTGTTTCCACCATGACAATTTTGGGTTGGCAATAAGCTTAAAGCGCGCATTGGGACCGGCCTGTACTGCCGTAGGTTTGGTAGGATCTCAGCTATGGAATCAACATCCTAGCGACTAAACCTGCTAAGCCTCCAGGTGCCGCTCAATACCGCAACGTTCGCAATTACGCACGCACGTTAGACTACAAGGTAAGTAAGATTACTGCCGGTTCAAACACAGGTGGCATTGTCTATGTTCATGTTACAGAATAACGATATGCATGAATAAGTATGCCTAATTTGGATGCCATTCACCAAGTAGAAACGTATCCTCATTCGAAAATGCAAATTCCTTCATTCCCTTCTCTAATAAGTCGGCCATTGACAAGGCCACTTGTAAGCCCATTTGTTTGCCAATTTGGCGGATTATTCCGGCTACCCACACCCTTTGTTCTGAAGTAGACGTCCTCTGAATGCCCGCAAAGAACAGTGGCCAGAGAAGTAAGAACCCCCCAGGAGCTGGGCTATTTTCTAACATCATAACCCCCGCATAGCTTGTAGTTATGTTATATCCATGTCGATACCCGAGATGATATGCTGCACTGTGGCAAATCTCGTCCGCCATAACCTTCAGGGTTCTAAAAGAGCTTTGCAGAGATTCCTTTTGCCTTTGAGTACCATGGCGGAGTGCAGCTACGATGACCGACTCGTGTATTAAAAGCCGCGCATTGCGATAGCAATTCCATACGCATGCGATCCAAGGGTCGGTGTAGATGTCGTACTGAAGATCGTATCGGCTCGAAGGAACCCCATTGGGCCCAAAAGAATGGTATGATTTATACGCCCAACTAGTCGGCAGAGCCTGTGCCCAGTCTTCCATCATCGCGTCATATGGAAGAAGACGTTCTGAAATGACCTGGGGGTCAGTGATGTGCTGGTACTTTAGCTCAGCACGAGCACTCGCGAGGGCCTCGTTGATCTGAGAAAGTCGATTGATAGGGATAAACTCTTCTGCCTGGTGAGGCTCAGCCCACCGCGACCATTTTGACACATCAAAGGGGAAAGGTTCCTGCAGCTGGTGGCATGTAGTTATCTAGAGGCAGGTGAGCCAATGCCCATCACCGGACGATGCGTAGCTTACCATGATACGCCGCATCTGCATGAACAGCTTCATACCAACCATAGTTTGGAATTGGGCCGGACCACGCATCTCAATGCACCGTGCTGCTGCAATAATATGCTGACTGAATGCTTTCATCGAGTTGGTGTCCGCAAATGCAATTGTCTAGTAAACTTAGCCTATGTTGTCAATGTCTGGGAAGTTTAACTCCACCTCAAATGTACCCATCAAAAGGACTGCTCCGAGTGTCTCGTCGGACACTCTTTGCACAGGATCTTGGAGCGCAGTTCGCAGCTGACGAATAGCAGTTTGATAAAACTGGAGTGATTCAGCACGCCATTCTGGAACATTGCCAGCAGCAGAAAGAGCTGCGAGTCCTGCTGCCGCCACAGTTGTGCTGAGTAGTCCGAAGGCAGACTGTTGGTTTCGCATCAAGGCTGGAAGGTATTCGTGGCTGTCTTTCAATGGCAAGGACATGTCCCCGCTTGAGACGTCGAAGATGTACTGTCGCATAAAGAACGTTGTGGCTCGATCTCTCATTGGGGGAGACAACGGTCGTTTCCAGGTTTGTGACTCGAGGCCGTTCTCAGATCCTGATGCAACACTAAGGACGCCAGTTTCTCCTATATTTCTTTTCGCCATGTCTCTGAGTGTTTGATTTCGGAAGACGACTCCAGAACTGGAGGGACCTGGGCATGTCCACCCCGCAGTCTTGCATTGCGTGCATGCTGGTGTTAATTGATCACACTTGTAGCACGTTAATGGAAGCATAAAAGTTTCTGGGCTGATTCTGATCTACCTTGATTTTTCGTTTCTTGCATGTTGCGCAGCCACGGCTTGGCCTCCCTGTATTAACCATCCCTACTACCACCCAGACTTGTTAAAGACAAGATGGTCGTTGAGCTTGATCTAAAATGTAGCTCCGAAGGTAATGCAACCTGGGTGGAGTATCGTTAATCCGCTCCTCGCTACAATCACCTTATGATTCTGATGAGATATCATTAAAGAGTATTCTCGTTTTGGTCAATGTTCGATCTGTGGAATCAATATCTGCGCGACCTTGCCGAATGCTAGAACTTTGAGTTTGATTGTTTGCGTTGAACGTAACGGAGTGAAAAGCCATATGCATGAAACTATAGGCAACTGCAAATGTTTAAGATAAATCACAGAACAAGAGAGTGATGTCTCTCCAAGAAAGTTGTTAATAGGAATTGTATTCTCGCCTTGACATAAGCGGGGATAAACCCAATTTGATGAAAGTAAGTGCTCATATTATTGAATTTCATATCAATTTTCATCAACCAAGACATGATGCTGACAGCCTTTCAGTGGATCAATGCTAGTCTTTCGGGTGCAGGTGTATGCACCACAACAGGAATGTTGTGGCTGTCGGTACCATTCCATTCAATTGCTTGAGGCACTCTTCCAGAAGACCCTGAACCTAAACCCCGATACCAATTTGTCTCAGGGTCTCCGAGACACTCTCCAACTGTAACCGCTGGACCAAAGTTAACAAATGTACTTAACCCCTGAGTATCGCCTTACCTCTTTTTCCGCTTCTTTTCGTCGCTTCGATGATAAGCGGAAGTATGTTGTCTACCGTGTTCTGATGAACGTCGTGCATGAGAACAATGGAGCCGCCATTGCTAAGGCCATTATTGTACGCATCTAAAGAAGGCTCGGCACCACCAGAGGACGAGTAGCGCCAATCGTCGGTGTCGATATCAGCAATAACAACTTTATACCCCAGCTGACCAAGCACTTGAAGAGTTCGGTCGTTGAAGCTAAAGTAGGGGGGACGCATATAGACGGGGTCCTTACCTATCATGTGCGTGAATTGGTTACTTAACAGTTCCATCTGCTGCTCGACATCGTAGTCATTTAAAACCGCCAGATCTGGGTGACCATAGCTAGAATCAATCGGGTTAGTGCCTTTGCATTGCGCGATACGCTTGATTGACACTTACGTATGTGAAGCAACCTGATGTCCTTCGTTGATCATCCTGTCAAGAGTGGATTGGTAGTCCTCAATATTCCCAAGGTTGTACCCGTTGAGGAAGAACGTCGCCGCGAATCCAGCTGAAGCAAGCTGATCAAGTACAGACTCTGTGTAAATGAATGGACCATCGTCGAAAGTGAGCGCAATTGTTCCTGACATGGTACAGCTGTATATGGCGATCCCAGCAGATAGGTCTCTCTTATTGGGATACGTAGGAATTGTCAAAGCTATACAGAGATGGCTTATTGAAGCCAGAACAATTAAGCGACGCATCGTGAAAGGACAATAGAGGAATAGGGAATTCGCAGAAAAATCGGCCAAACAGGAACAACAAGGATGAGTAAAAAGAACATCGCAAGAGTGAAGAACAAGCAGCTCTTCGTCCATTTATTATATCTATTTCATATTCTTATTTTGATGTTACAATGAAACGGCATTGGCACAACAACAAACTCATGCCCGTCATCGTGTATGCAAGGAGAAAAGCCAAGAAGCCATTAATTGTTAACGTTCTCGGGTTTCCAGAGCGACAAGGGTATTCCGGGCTTTTTGCAGCTTGATGGCTGTTGTGGCTTGATGCGGCTAGCCAATAAAGCTTAGGGATCCTCTACAAGATCTGCCAATAGTTCCAACACATTTCAGGTGAGACTATGCAAGATATCTTCTTGAGGGGTCATTTTCGCGTCTTGGCAAAGCCGCTTTGCTTCCGATTTCATCAGGGTGATCGAACATCGGACCGTGGAGCAAACTAAGTTGACGATGCATTCGCGCACCAAGATGCGCCATTATCATAACCATCATGCAAATTAAAATGCGACACTTTGGAGGTCTCGAGTGCCAAGACAGCACATTATGATAACACGAAAACTTTACCATTGATATTTATCATGTCATTCGCAAGCGATTGCTTTTTGATTGGGAAACTGTCCTTTGCTTATACGATGAGAGTAACCATTACTTCGACTCAGGCTACTGTATATTGTACGGCGGATTGCTCTCGCCAGACTAAACAGAATCCTAGGACTTATGCAACTTATCAACTGCGTGGTAAACTTATGACATGATTACTAGCCGTATAGCCTGACTTCACTTTCTGCCAGTAAAATACCCAGGGAATGCGCCTTGCTGTATTCTTCTTAATTCCTTGAGGTTTCACTCACCAACGGCCCCCGGGAATTGATGATCCACTTGCAGTTCGTAGTATAAGCGGGGCGGCCCGCATTGGTACTGGAGTCCTAACATGCGCAACGCGAAGTCCGGCGCACATCTGTTGAATCTGAAGTACTCTAGCCTGACCACTTTTTCAACCAATAATTAGTGAGAACGACCGGCTTGCCTGTGTTTAGACCTTAGATCGCTTTGTGTAACACAGCCGCCAGCTTGACCCCGCGGGAAGGGGGAAAACATGCCGTCCCGCTGTTCTGGATGCCGTACCGTATCTTCTCAACAGTTCACAATACGATTGGATGCACGACACCTGTGTTCATTGATAGCCCTATTGAAGATAGGGGAAGTTTTGTGTGGACAGAAGTCTAAGAAACAACACGATAGCCCCACAGCACCTTGAGCCCTACCTTGCAATTTGTTGAGAAGATACGGTATCTAGAACACCAGAGAGATAGTTCCCTTGACCCGATAAAGCCAGAGCGAAAGGGCTATTCCAGTAAAGAGTTATCGCGCCGTTTAGTAATGGGAACCCTGGTGAAAATGCGCGCTTTAGCGCATCTATACTACGTAGTATCGTGAGAATGCACTCTTTGGGACAAATGTCCGTTGATCGTCACACTTCCCCCTCATAAACCTGATAAGGAACCTAGAGAAGCGGGGGACTTACCAGGACAATCTAGTATAGCCTGAGTTTGGAAAACATCGGTGTGTCTCTGCTCACATCTTATAATCTCATATATGTTCTGTTTCTTCAATCCTCATTCAAGGCCACTTTCTGCTTCAACTCATCGACAAGCAACCCTTTTGGAACGATACTAGTCATGCGCATACACATGCTGGGCCTTGTAGCCTTTGCCGCCTCTGCCAAATCGGCGATGCCCTCATATATTGAGGGGCTATCGGAAAATGCCAAACTACTTCTCACGGAAAGCATGGAATGGATGGACACATACTATGATAGCCGGGCTGGATACCTATACGACTTCGGTGGTGCTGCAGCCTTGAGGCACGAGACACGAAGCTCAGCGTGGTATGCTTTCGGTCTGTTGGCTCGAAACAAAGGAAAAGATGCTTCTGAAGCTGAAAACATTTTTAAAAATATCATAGCTGGACAGTACAAAGATCCTGCCGATGAGTGGTAAGTTTCTGTGTACTTTGATGGAGCACAATCGGCTAAGACGCCCGAGGTACGGCACATATCAGAAGTCACCGGAGGAGCCTTTGGTAGGATCAGCCGCCTATCCCGCGAGTATATACAATACATGGGATCCCAACTGGAGGGGCTTTGTTGGAACCACTTTCATAATGGCTCTGGAGGAATTCCCTAAGCTTATCAGTAAGCCCACACAGGAGTTGATGCTCGAGTCTCTCCATAATGCTACAAAAGGTGACGAGTATCGTTTTGGTAACCTGGACCCCAAGAAGGATAACCTGTATCCGTCCTACAGCAACCCAGTAAGTTATGTACTGGATGCAATGTCACAAGTATTGACATCCGACAGGCTATCATGCGCGCTTTCATGTCGGGCTGGACTGGTCGGCGTTTGAGAGAGTCAAACATGACAAGGAGTGGAGAGCGATATGCGAAGGATATCATTGATCTTTTCAACCGAGCAAACACTCTTTCCGAGTTTAACTCAGGCACATACACTGGCGTTTCGCTATATGGGCTCACGCTGTGGAGTAAGTACCTGCCCAGCGACTCGATAATGACAAAGGCTGGACCAAACATGATCAAGCACACGTGGGAGGCAGTTGGAAGTCTCTGGCATCCTAATATGAAAAACATGGCTGGCCCATGGGACCGTTCGTACGGATACGATATGAATCGATACCTAAGTCTCATGGCTCTCTGGTTCTGGGCCTTTATTGGGAAAGAGAATTCATCTCTCGTTCAGAAGGTGCGCTCTGGACGTTTCAGTAAGCTGCGTTTATATGCTGATGCGGACCGAAACAGCCAGAAGTCATGTCGCACATGGCCGACTACGCGTGGGCACCTCTCTTTGCCGCGTTAGCCAAGAGCCATCAGAAGTTGATTCCGAAACAAATTCTCGCTGATCTCATAGCCTTCAAGGGAGAACACAACTTCACAGCCAGCACCTACTATCCACCATTCGATACTGTTCCCCGAAATATCTCAACCTGGGTGTCGAAGGACCTTACAATTGGTGCACAATCATTCAGACAGATTTCTCTTGGTGGACCCGGTCAGAGCCAGGAAGCTTATAACCCTGCCGTTATCCAATGGGATACAGGAAAAGAGATTTCGTTTATTTCTGTAAGTCATAACACGCTGTCTTGATAGCGACTCAATTAACTCAGTGCACAGCTATACCCAAGTGAAACAGCTCTAGACGTCCAAGTTAGCCCCGGCAGACTGCATCTCTCGTACCCACGAGGAAATTCAAGCTCCGTATTCTCTTTGCTTGTGGGTACCTTCATAGATAAACCCACCATCAAATCATGGGATGATCTGCCCAACCTGCGAGTCAATGTTTCGGGCAACATTGATCCTAAATTTGAGCTCGGTTTTGGTGGCGCTTACGGGGGTACGTCACAAACCTTGAGAGATTTCGAATTCTGGAACTTCACCTACACTATGCCTGCAGGCTTCAAAGGCAAACCAGTCTTATCGCTCGATCTGAAGACGTTGCGATGATAGCTACACTCATCGCTATGAGATGCTGCTTCTGGCTAAAGACTGATGCCTAGATCATTCATATGACAGTGGAGAGCACACATGAACTCGAAATAGAAACTGTTCCTGTTCATCCGATGCAAGAGGATACTCCACATAAGGACTAGACTAGTCTCAATAGGCCATCTTAATATACATGAGATAAACGGGAGAGCATATATACAGGACAATAAATTTAACTATGCACGAACTTCGCAAGACAGACTCAATAAGTGAAGGTAGACTAGATCTCTAATTGCATCGCCCAAGGCCTCGTCAACTAGAAACATGGTGAAAATAAACGAGTGAAGACGAGAACAGTAATGTACTTATCACCCGGAACCTCAATGTGACTTTGTTCCGCACAATCTTGCAGCACTATAGCATTGGCCGTTAAAAGGACCACAGGCGCATGTACGATCGGCTTTGCTGCCATATGAACTATCGTTATTAGGCATGTCCTTGATATGAAATCTGCTAAAAGCATGCTTCTGGTAGGATTACGAATAGTAGGATCCCGATGCAATGTTGGGTGTGATCAAAGAACCAGTCGTTCGTGTTAGCGATTGGAAGAACAAATACAGCTCAAGGTCTCAAAACATTGTGAGAAAGTTGCTCAGTAATATTATGTTCTAAAACGTATTTCTAAGTCTAAAAATGCATTCCATACATATTTGTTACCTTCCTGTGCCCAGCTGAGTTACATAATTATCCTACTAGCCTCTTGCGATTGTGATGCCAACAAACGCACCCTGCCCATCGTAAATCCTGGTTCTGTTTCCACCATCCATATCAAGTTGATAGACTGAACCGCCTAGGTCTGTTGCAAAGATGTGCCGATTGTTGGTGTCGAGCTTGATACCAATAGCCTCATGCAATCCACGAGAGATCACGTCGTAGTCCTTACCAGGCTGGCTAGCTCCATCACAGGCTCCTCGACCATCTAACCTAGCACGGTTGATAGTGTTACCGTATGGCAGTTCACCACGATCTGTCCAGTACATCATATTCTCGGTGTCGTCAATTTCTAGATCAATTGGCTCTGGTAGGTCCCGGAACATAACCTCGATGTCAGTCCTACTTTGTGCGTCCTCTCCAGGTCGGAAGTCGATGTTGGCTCGGAAAATGCGCCCCTTTCCGCCCTTCGAAGTTCCTTTCTGCGTCCAATAGAACTTTCCGGTGGATGGAGAGACTGTAACACCAACGCACCATCGAGTAGCATCCGACTTGTGTTGCTCATCACGCCAGTCACCTGCTTGAACCAAAACCTCGAGGTTGGACCCATCGAAGTTACATCGCATGACCCGCATTCCCTCACGGTCGGAAAAGTACAACTTGGCATTCTTGTTATCGGCTGTCAACTGCTTTGGCGTATGGACTGAGCCTTGAGGAACAATCTCTTGAAGATCTGTTCCATCCAAGTTGCAGCTGAAGACGGCTCCATCGTTGTGCGAGGGCCTGCCCATGGTTGTGAAAAAGAGCTTGCCAGCAGAAGTGGAGATGTCGATACCGTCAGGCATACGCTGGCCTGATACCAGTGTCTTCAGCGGCTTTCCGCCAGGAGATCCAACCAAGACACGTCCGGCCGTCATGCAGTCATCAGCATTGTCCACAGACAGCCCAACATCCAAGAAGTAAAGCTGGGTGTCGTCCACTGACTTGGTGGTTTTCTTCGCCGGTAGCAAACCGCCCTTATCTGACTTCGCGCCAAGCTTGCCCTCGTCGATGTACTTCTGGAGAAACTCGACAGGAGTGTTGGGTAAGCCTCGCTCAGCAATATAGTGCTGTTCGATAAAGGAAACAGTGTCAAGGCCAACTGCATCCATCATAGCCACGGGTCCCTTCTCCTTGGCGTACCACATCTCCTTCCAAAGTCTTTCAATCTCCTCAGGAGTTGAGACTTCCTCAGCAAGAATGTTCAAAACTTCTCGCTTGATGGCGGCCCAAAGGCGGTTGTAGATGAAACCAGTCGACTCCTTGCGCGCCACGTAAGGGTGAAACTTGATCCCCTCGAGTCTCTCGTACAAGAAAGGGAAGATGGCCTCGTCAGTCTCACCATCGGTCATGAGTTCGACCACACGGTAATCAGGAGGCATGTAGTAGTGCATGTTCAAGACACGTCGCTTCGTTTCGGGCCGAAGGTCTTGAACCATCTCTCTCGACTTGTACGAGGACGAGTTACTGCAAAGAATGGTGTCCTCCGATGTGAGTCGTTCCAGGTCGGCGAATGTCGAAATCTTGATAGGGAGCTTCTCGGGGACGGCTTCTATGACAAGCCAGGCCTTTGCGACGGCCTCGGAAAGGTCTTCAACGGCTTGTACTGATCCTCGGACTGTTGAATCTGAGTATTCCGACATGCTAGTATTGCAGTATTGTACAGCCGCTGCTCTCTGTTCCGGGCTCGGGTCGCGGATTACAACATGATATCCGCTTGCAGCCCAACCGCAGGCGATACGACGTCCGAGGACTCCTCCGCCGAGTACTGCGACGGTTCTACCTTCAGTTGAGGGTAGAGTAAAGGCGCCCATAATCGTGGTTTGTTTGACAGATAGGATAGGTAAAAGGGGTTTTGTTTGTTTGTGAAGTATGACTTCCTGGAGAAATTAGGTATTTAGCCAGGCAGTAATGATTGTAAAGGATGAGTGACGAGAACAGGAAACATTTTGTCGAGTTTACTGAAGACATCTTATAGAATATTCTGATGAGGCGGTATTGCTATTGGGATCGATCCGATCATTGTTGATCTAAGCAATGCGTCAATACTGAACACGGACTCGGAGGTCACGGCATGGCATAGTATGTACTGGTATGGCATGGTATGGCGGTAACGGCGAGCGCGGAATAGCGCGGAAATAAAGAGTGAGGCTCAAGTCAACTCAAGTCGGAGTCGCGAGACGCCGACACCGCTTTGATCAGGCACTAGCTCCAGATTGTTGAGAGCATTTAGAAGTAAGAAATGGGTTTCATTATGCAAACTTTTGCAATGCCGCCGGTGTGTTTCTTGTCCCCATCATGACGAAAGTCGGAGTTGATTCTGATTTCAATGCCGCAAATGGGTTTTTTGTTATCGGTGATTTGCATGAAACGGATCCACAGAGGCGATGGATCGAAGCTCAAAACTCCACTCCTCGGTACGTGGAAAAGTGGGTTGCCATGGCTTCAGAATCTTCGAAGAATAGCACGTTTCCCACTTCAAAATGCTTAACTAGTAGTTTCATCCCTTCTTGCATCCCTATCTATAGTTTACAGCCCCAAAAGATTTGCGCTTATCTCCTGCACATCTAACTCATCTTAGCTTAGTGACGTCACAGGCACAAAGACTCGCTCTTTACACATACCCTAGATAACATGCCGTATTCTTTTCGGAGCTGTACAGTAGATAGAATCTCGTGTTACATTTTTCTATACGCTTTGAGACTCTTTTGAACATGATTTAGATAATAGTAGCGCCCCGGGCTCCTGGAAAAGCATTTTGAACAGTTCGATCCCACAAGAGATTGCTACCAGATCTGCACAATAAGAAAAGCTTGGATGGATATTATTTACCATATGCTGCACACATACGACAGATTGCGGTCAACAGATCATAGATAGGACAAATTAAACAGTTGCATCAAATGACTTCTATAAATTCTTTCAAACCACGGCATATCCTGTTCCCTAGTTATGCACTACATAAAAATGTACAACTACCCTAAAATGCAAAAATTTGATCCGACATCTTCGCCGACGCTCCTGGTTGTTCAAAGCCCAGACTAACCAATGCCTTCTTGGACGCGTTCACCATTCCAGGAGGACCACACAAGAAAACCTTGGAGTCCAAGTTCGGCGCCGGTAGCTTCTCTTTCATCAACTCTTGCGTAACATAACCTGAGCCAAACTTCCAATCCTTGGGAGGCTGATCCAACATATAATAAATCTTAAAGTTTTTGGGATAACGCCTGGCAAACCTGTCTAGTTCTTCTCGAAGAAGAATGTCCTGCTCTGTACGGTTTGCGTAAATCAAAGAAATCTCGGTTGTATCACGGTCATGCTCGCAAACAGCGCGAATAACCTGGAACATAGGTGTAATACCAGTGCCTCCAGCAATCATTCCGATCTTCTTGCAAAGATTGGGTTGGTACTTCATCGCGCCCTTAGGACCTCGGAAGAGAACCTCATCACCAACCTCCAGATGAGCTAGATAGTTGTTGGTCAACTTGCCGTCTGGATAGACTTTGATGACCAGCTCAAGAATACCAAGGTCAGAATTGTTGGAAACGGGCGTATATGAGCGAGCGACAGTCTCCCCTCGTATATCAGCCTTGATAGTAACGTGTTGTCCGATAGGTAAACCGAGTACCGTGCTTGTTGTAGGTAGGCTAAAGGTCAAGCGAAAGACGTTGGGTGTGATTTGTGTCTTTTTGGCGAGGGGGAGTGGGGAGTATGTAACAGGATCAAGCAGACCGCGCTGCAACAAGGTGTCTTGCTGAGTACGCTTTGGCACCTTCATATGCGCAGGATAACTCGTGAAAGGCTTGCTCTTCATGGCCAACGTTGTGAACCGTTGAGCAAGGACTGCGTTTGTGATTGCAAGAGAGCCGCCTCCAACAATTACGCCCTTGATAAAGCTTGAGCCAGCAGAGTCGTTCCTAAAAGCTGCAAGCATCCAGTTGGGCACGGTGACTCCTTGACGATGACCAAGATAGTATGCTCCGGCACCAGCCACGAGAACAAAAGTCAGATTCGCTAATGCTGACAAGGATGAAGATCCGCTTGCAACAGCCTTAGTTGAGGCCATGGGAGCGAGAGGCTTGAGCTTGGGCTTCTTCTTCTCGAAACCCTTGATCTTACCAACACAGAGGTCTTCCATGATCTCAAAGGCGTCTTCTGAGTGTCCAGCATTATCGAAGTCTTCACTGGCATCGATTCCAGCCGCTTCGGTCAAGACATCTGCACCACCGGGGTGATCTCTGATGTATCTGGAGACATCATAGACTACCATGTAATTTAGCCGGCTGTAGCTCTAGGAAGAAGAAACAATTGCTTACCGCGGCCATGGACGATTATCCATGCGTCATCTGGGCTGTTGTGCTCAGCTACTTGCTTGATGGTGTATTCCTCCATTATGAAAAAGTCAAGGACGATATTGGTGGGTATCGAGGCAGAAGAGTGTGAGCTTTTCGAATGATTAAAGGGTCATGAAATTGAGGAAATGGCAAGAAAACTGGTTTAAAATATGTATCTGATGCGCTCAGCGTCTAGCTCACTTTAACAACTCATGTAAGAGAGAAAATGGCCATTTCCGACCATGGCATTGTCCTGCTTATCGAGGCTGACGAACCCTCCATCAAAACCAAGGGTTCAGGGGTCATATACATCCACAGCGGGCCGGAGTCGAGCTCCGTAGTCGACCGCTCTTGAAGCCGAAGCGCGAGCCCCGTTGTGGAGCCTACATGAACCGAGGCCGGTATCCGCTTCGGACACCACCCCGACCAGAATGACGTGGCCCAGAACCAGTCAATCCAGCTCTCATTCCGCCATCACAGGCCAAAGAATGGTCTTTGCCTCTTTATGCCATTGCATTAATTCCGCATAACTGCCGCAAGTGCCGAGAATCAGCGGCTCATCCCGATAGTGCCCTGAACATGATCCAATGGTATGAGGTTTATTGACAAGACCCAGATATCTGAAAAGGCGGAAACAGAAAGGGATTGACGGATGTAACGGTAAAATTTGAACGGGGCGTTGGTCAAAACGTCATTCCGTGCAATACAATGCACATGTATTGTATTCTCCACGCTGTTTCCGTGTGTACCTTATCATGGGTTACAGGGGCTATCACGCACAGCATGTTGCGGCAAGGCCTGTGTTTGTCATGCTCCAGTACCCATGCCAATTTCCAGATTTCCTTTATAATTCCCAATCGACTCTGGGTCGCTTGAACAGTCTCTACTTTTACAGTTCTTCTTACTAGAACATATCATTACTGAACAAGTATTAATCATGTCAACAAAACAATTCTATTTGTTAGGCGAAGCCGCGTCCGCTGCCCGTGAGATCGAACTACCGCCATCCGCAGACTTTGAAGAGCTACAGAGCATCGTCGCATCCCACTTTGCCATCGTCAAGCCCAATGGTAGGCATTAAATCCCTGTTTCCCAGACATGAGTAACTTACCAATATTATAGGTGTCGGGTTCGTTCACGATGACCGAAAGCTCAATGCCATATCCGAAGTCCTAGAAACAGATGAGCCCATAGCAGTATCAATCAACGGTAACGCTGTGCGAGAAGTCCCCGGTCCCTCAGGCATTCCATACTTTGGCAATTACCTTGAAATCTACCCTGACCATCTCGGCAATCATCAACGGCTATTCGAAAAATATGGACCACTCTTTACCACCAACAGCATGGGCAACCGTTTATACCAAACCAACAGCGCTGAACTCTCAAATATCTTCCTCTCTGAAGACCACTACTTCACAAAGGAGATTATTCCTGGTCACCCTCTACACCCTATCAAGAACCAAGAAGCAGGCGTATTCCTGGCTGACACCGATACTGAGCAATGGCGGCTTGCTCACAAATTCCTCCCGCCTGCGCTGGGACCGAAAGCGGTAAGACATTATGCACCAACTATGCAGCGGACGGTTGAGTCGTCCTTCAAGGTCTTTGACGAGCTGGACCAGAAAGGCGAAGCGTGGAACGTGTATCAGTATATGCTCAAGCTTGGTTCTCAAGCTGTCGGCAAGCTCGTTCTAGGAATGGACTTTGCCCATTTTGAAGAGGCCGATTCGCCACTGCATGAGATGGTGCTCAAGATTGCTGAGAACTTAGAACTGAACAAGCGCGTGTCATCTATGGGTGCTTGGTACGCTAAGATGCCCTTTGGTGACCCTAAGAAGGTCCGTCAGACCATGTCCAGGATTATGGAGATGATGGATGAGTCTATTGCGCGGGCTTCCAAGGGACAGGAAGATCTGGAGCTCCAAGACGCAGCTCTCAAGGCCGATAATGTTGTTGGTAAGTTTCCCAGACACTCCCACCACTCACAAACTAACAATGGACAGACTACTTCCTGAGAGCTACCGACAACAAGGGCAACAAACTCCCACCTTCGCAATTCGCGCCAGCGCTGCTTGTAGCCACCGCAGCAGGCTTTACAACTACATCTTCCCTTCTGTCCTGGCTTATCTACAGTCTCGTCAAGTACCCGGGCAACCAAGATCGTCTGCTCCAAGAGCTCATTGACAACGATTGGGACGAAGAAACTCAAGTTACCGCCGACACCACAAGCAAGCTAAGCTTCCTCGATAAGTTCATTAAGGAAACTCAGCGTCTTCACAATCCGTCTTTCCAGCCCGGACGTACAGCAAAGGTTGATATGATCCTACCAGGCGGGTACCGTCTCCCCAAGGGCGCAGTGGTCATCTCGGCGCTTCACCATATGCACAACAACAAAGACGTTTGGGAGAACCCGGGCCGTTTTGACCCTGATCGATGGGACACAGAACAGGTCAAGAACAGGCCTCCTGGGTCATACATTCCGTTCGCGACAGGACCCAGGATGTGCGTGGGATTTAACTTCGCGTTGCAGGAGATCAAGGTTTTCTTACCTAAGCTTGTCTATCGGTACAAGTTCAGCTTGGCGCAAGATGGCCCAATTGAGTATGATCCTTACTTTCAGCTGATCCGACCCAACAATCTATATGTCCAGGCGGAGAAGCGAGTAAAGTGGCCGCCAAAGTCGGACTAGGTAGCTCATTGTGAGGTGAAGGGTAAACAATGAAACGTATTGTATAGACTTGATCTGTAAATTTTACATATATCCCTTGTCTTTTGAAACTGGACTTTCCCCGTAAATGTAACAAACGAGATGTCGTAAATTGCCAACACCAGGACTCTTACCAAGCCTCTCTTCTTCGGCTACTCCTCTGACGCCAACCACACTGGTGGTCCATAAAGGCGTGCTGTACCTTTCTAACACATGTGAAGACGTGTTATTGATTGGGATGATGCCCTGAAGCCTCGTTATCGTGATTTGAGACTACTCAACGACGACGGTTATTTAGTCTTAAGCTTGCAGATTGAACGTTCGCGTCTGGAGTACCGGCACTATTACTTATAACAGCCCCCGGATGAAGAAAATGACAATGACATCAAGAACAGCGCCAGCTCATCGCGCACGTATCAAGAAAATAGCAATGGTCTTCTCGATTTTCTCTCTCACATAGTAGCTTGTTAATTTGTGGATGCTTGCTTGATCAAGATCATTTCCCTTGCTGAGTAGTCCCTGAGCACCATATGAATGGAAGAATTGATACTGACCTTCTGGTTGGTCAATGTGGTATCATCAGTCTATTCCGCAAGCGTCTTAGCTTCTACAAGACTAAGGATGTCGAAGTCGATCTGGTTGGACTTTCATCTGAGTACATACCGTCATGCGCAAGATTACTTACCGTACCACAATGAATGATAGCTGGGAATCCGTGTTCTCCACCTCTCGTCATGTTCACAACAGACGATCACGCAAATCTACTTCTCACGCCCCCAATATCTCACATGTCTTCGGCTCCTACCAGGTTCAATGCGTGAAGGCCGAAAACATATCCCAATGTCTCCCTGTTGATAGCAGGCCGGCGCACCAGTCGCCCAAAAGGAAAAACAAGCCAAAACGACATTCTAGCCCGAGACTTACTATCCAGAGTTTCACCGCTGACGAACATGGACTCGTCGGAACTCTTCATTTGCCTGGTGCTTTAGATGCTGACATATACATGTCCGGGAGCCGAAAGAAGCTTCAAGAGATTGTCGATGACGAGTATGCGCCAGGCGAAGACGAGTCGGAGTCTGACGAGGACGCCAACACCGGAGATAACCATCATAATGAATCTGAAAGCATAGCAGCGGACAGCAGCGTCGATCTCACGCAGCCTTCCGATGTTTCAGCTCACAATTGCTTTGCTGAGACATTAGAAGTTACTACCAAGGAAGACAGAGAACAGTCGAGGTTTAACAAATTCGAGAAGAACACCTTTCGACAACCCAAGTTCTGGCTCTTCTGGAGAGGGAATGTTCTTGCGACGCCTGAAAGCATTGCGCAAGCCACTGCTGTAACTCCATCGGACACTTCATCAGATGAAACACATTCTGGAATGGGCTATGTGGTCTTCTCCAGCAACAGATATGACAAGTTTAAAGGGACCATCAGCTGCGATTTCCTTGGATGGAAGGATGTCGCGATAAGTGGACGTAAACAATAGCGAGGCATGAGAGGGAATCATAGCTCGATTGTTCAAGTTTTCCGTCTGTTGAAGGCATGAAAGCCATCTCGTTGTCATGTTCCTTCAGATGGTTTGAGTCATTGACGTCATAGACCTCAATGCCTAGATGTTCCATATCCATCTCATTTCTAGCAAGACATCATTGGTGATTTCGAGAGCTGTTCTTCCCGCAGCGTTGTTATATAGGGCGTTTATAACTGATCTCATATATTGCATACCCTATTGGTGTTCTTATTACCGAGGTCGTAGGTAAACTGCATGACCGCACTGTGAATACCAGTATCATCTGGTAGATAGCTAAGAACTTTCGTCACTTTTTGAAAGATAAGAAATTACAAAACAAATACTGTTAGAATTCAACACTGCATCCAATATCAAACTGACAAAGACCATAGTTGGACGGGGAACCTAGACACGCGAACTTGGTTGTTTGGCCGCCATGCCGAACTTATCTCTAGCGTCACTTAAACGTGGAAACCTGGGTATGCAGCACGTTGATAGACGGCCAATGCAAGCTTCGATATAATGCTGACCGGGAATCGGAGAGCTTCTATCAACTTTACAGAAGATGGAGATAATACTAGCAAGTGCCGGCACTGGCATGTTCGACGCTGTGAAAGGTTTTCTGGGCATATAGCGGAAGTACCAGAGGCTACCAGAGAAACGTCATGGCACTTGGTATAGGGAAGCATCGATACTTTCCTTGGTGGCCAATGTCTTTGGCCTTCAAGCACTGTGCTTGAATAACTACATCAGCAGTCCATGGTGTCTTGGCACGCGGAGGCTCCGGTAGTCAGTACTTCGCTTTCGTGGTCGCTCTTCGAGTCAATAAGGTGCTAAAAGATTGTTCAAACCTGGTTAGACTTGTAATCAAGTTGACGAGGATATCGTCGCGGGTGCAATATTGTGGCTGGAAGGTGGGACACAAGTCACACAACCAAAAGAGAATAGTTATGGATGCAGTGAGCAGAAGGGACCTAAGTTTCGGTACTGAGCAGACTATTCGAGCTTGGACTATACTGAACCACGGCAGCTCTAAGTGGCCCAAGGTAAATTGTGCGTGGGCCAGTGATAAGGAACTATCGAAGCAGTAGGTATACAATCTACCTACATGTTTAGCTCTATTGCAGACCGACAGACCGAAGAATCAGTGGTTATGACGATGGTATTGCAAGGTATACTCCGGTGCACAGACTTTCACCGGATACGACTGCATTCAATTAGTAATTCATGTCACCACACTCTGTGGTACTTTCTAAATATACGCAATCTACAGAAGCTAAGAAATGGCTGTTGTACAAATTGTTACTACATCTGATCAGTGTCGTAGATCTCACAAGGCGCTCGAGGACTCTCACAACACGAGCAAGCTAATCGAATCGTCTGAGCGAACAGTGAGTTCCGAACTGATGCAATAAATTATGGCAGCATGAATCATTAAGCATAGTTCTTATGTGACTATCGACACACTTCGTGTAACGCACAATAGTAGACTTGTGCTTGCTGGTGACTACCAGCCACGCTCATGTTGGTTGAGCATGAATAAGCCTGGGATACTCTACTGAGGTAGGCAGAAGTTCGCCTCTGATGATATTCTTATGGCATAGAATTGACAGGGGCAACAGTGGAGACAAGGTTATGGAGCAGTGGTCGACTATGTGCTGATGTATGCTTATAGATAGGTACATGCAATATTCACTGACCCCACATTGGCAAAGTTAATATCAAGCTCAATCGAGGAACGCGGCGAGATCGAACAGGTTGATGTATCGTCTCCGGAGCAGTACAGACTGGAAAGAATCTGGGCTGCATGCTTGATATCCTGTACAGCATGCGGCTGAGTAGTCGATAGTCCTGCAGAAGCATGAAGCTACCGCCCTGTCATTCGCTGGGCAAAGCTAAAAAGAGCCCACGTTGTCTGCCTCCTGTCATCATTCTAATGCAAGTAAGTAAATACGAAGGGTAAGCTGTTTCACATATCACGTGCTTGGCATTCTCTAGCCGAATCAGGACTCCTAATTCTGTTTTCGGGAAGCGTCCTAGAAGGCGAAAGTCTCCGGGAAAGTTAAAAATACTCTAAACAAGACTATTGAATGCTGTGTCAAGCAACGCAGTACACTTCACCACACCCTCAAGTACTTTGAGTATGGGCTCAATTGCTGTGTTTGATAAATGGTAAGGCACTAAAAGTAAATGGCACCACGCTTTTGGCCTCTTACGAATTCTTTGGTGGTCTCATTGGGTAAGTGCCCCAATAAGTATTGCCAATGTCACTCGTGGCGTGAGGCTTTATAAAACAGTCCATCACAGAGATTTATTCATATGGGGACAATACAAGGCCTGGTGCTTCATTTATGCATAAACGCAGTATTTATCAAACGAACCTTGTGCGGGCACCAATCGCGGCGATATCCAAGTCAGGCACTTTTACAGTACTGCTGCATGGCTGGTGGCAGTGCACTTATCGCATCTTCAGAAGGCGTCT
The DNA here is from genome assembly GCA_011034095.1 of Fusarium cf. aywerte. Taxonomy (NCBI): domain Eukaryota; kingdom Fungi; phylum Ascomycota; class Sordariomycetes; order Hypocreales; family Nectriaceae; genus Fusarium; species Fusarium cf. aywerte. The sequence goes on from WETZ01000001.1 coordinate 276,245, forward strand.
GCAATATTACGTTCTCATAATCTAGGTATCCAAGACCGGCACCAGGGGCCGATACGACAGAGGACAGTGTACTTCCGCATTGAGTAGTCCAACCCAAATCGACCAAGCAAGAAAGTCTAGTTCAGCGGAAGAGTCGTCCTATTCGAGTATTACCTCTTCGAAACAAAGATTTGAGTTAGGATAGCGTCATGCAGACGAGCATGTTTGACAAGTTTGAAGTCTAATCCTGCACCAGTAACTAGACTGGTTCAGCTGCTGTATTCCGGATACCTGGAATGCGTCCCTGCCGAGCTTCCTCCGCATATAGGGCACAGATACTGAAGCAGCTCTGGGGGCGTGAGCAAAAACATGCTAGGATTAGTGCTTATACTGACCGTTAAGAATCTCTCAACGTTGAGGCCCGATATGGCTTGATACCCGCATTCCTGAACTCACAGCCATGTGTAACGCTTGAATAAGGTAAGACTAGAATAGGCCAGACCCATCATGGCCTCGGTGAGTTATGCATATCCTGCAATGGTAGTGACACTCGGGACACTACGCGGACATTTCGTTACGATGACCTCGAGCAGGTTGCTAAGTTGCTGAAGCCAAGGTTATCGACTGCATAGTCATGTCATTGCGCATTGGGCCAGTAAAACACATCTATTATTATTCTCGTGTTTGCATACGCAAGCAAACAAAATTCTTAGTAGTAGATCTTTTGCGTCGCACAATGACTTGGCACTTCGATCTTGCTACAAGCCATGACCGTGCTCACGGGTCGCGGGCATTTTCTTTGTCCGAATCACCATTCTTCCGAGCCAATCGGTCAGCTGTATCCCCCACAGCTGAAGTCGCTGTTGGCCCGGAATGCCAAGTCTGATGGTTTCACTTAAGCCTCAGGGGCACTTGGATGTAAAGTAAAGCTCGTTCTTGCATATGCACACTGCACACGCAAACATCACATTCAATGGCGCAATGACCAATGTGGAAATCTATCATGTACGGAGGTAAGCAAGCCGCCACTTAGAATAGTCAATACAACGATAATGAAATGACGCGAGAAAGAGGCGAACATGATTTATTCTCATTCTCAACCAATAGCATCCCCACTCAACTCAGCTCAACTCAGTGCATCAAGGTTCCATCACACCCTACGAGACTCTACCATTCTAAGTACAACTCAGGCTGGGGTGTAAGGCCCATAGTGAGCGGCTACGTTCCTCCGATTCGGTCGATTAGCTTTGCATCAATGCATTATGATGTGCAAGTATGGAGTTGTTGCAAGAATGGAGGCAAGCTGACGATGGACTCAAGCCAAACCTTGAGCCAGCCCATAGCAAAGGTAGCACTGCACTGCATGGCAGCATCTCGATCTTTGTTTTCAAAGACCATTCGTGCTCACCATATCTAAATACTTGTGAAGTGTCACAAAAAACCATAAAAGGGGCCTGTTCCTCGCTTGAAACACTTCTTCTTCATTCCTCATCCGCCTCTCATTCTCACAATCACTCTTCTATTCTATTCTCTTCTCTCCTTGTCTCTTCACTCGCTCAAGGGACTCAATATCTTCCTTATCAGCATATATTCTTACCACAGTACAGACTACGCTGATAATCTGCAAAGATGAAGCTGTCTGCTGTTGCACTTTTGGCCCTGACCTCGGCCATTGCTGCCGCCCCGGCCGCTGAGCCTGGCAGGGATGTTGATCATCGCGACTATGGCAAGCCTTCCAAGGGTGGAAACCACTGGGATGACAACGGCCGCAAGCATGGCGGCCATGACAAGGGCCACCGGCCCGACTATGGTCACGGTCGCAAGCCTGACCATGGCCGCAAGCCATGGGACGATGATGATGAAGATGACTGGAAGCACGGTGGCCACGGAAAAGGCGGCAGGCCTGATCATGGTCGCAAACCTGACTATGGTCGCAAGCCTGACTACGGACGTAAGCCTTGGGACAATGATCATGGACGAAAGCCAGACCATGGTCGTCCGGACTATGGAAATGGCCATGGACGCAAGCCCGACCACGGTCGCAAGCCGTGGGATAACAGCTACAGTCAAGGTGGTGGTCGTGGGGGCAAGCCTTGGGACAATGACTACAAGCACGGTGGTCATGAAGGCAAGCCAGATCACAATAAGCCCAAGCCTCACAACCCGTGGGAGCACAAGCCCAACCACGGCAAGCCGAAGCCTCACAACCCATGGGAGCACAAGCCTGACTACGGCAAGCCGAAGCCTCACAACCCATGGGAGCACAAGCCCAACCACGGCAAGCCGAAGCCTCACAACCCGTGGGAGCACAAGCCCGACTATGAGAAGCCTAAGCCTGGCCATCCCCATGGTCCTGGTAAGCCTGATGGTCCTTATAAGCCTGGTCCTGGCAAGCCCGACGGCCCTGGCAAGCCTGATGGTCCTTATAAGCCCGGCCCTGGCAAGCCCGACGGTCCTGGCAAGCCTGATGGTCCTTATAAGCCTGATGGTCCCTACAAGCCTGGTCCAGGAAAGCCGTACGAGCCCCCAAGCAAGCCTTACTACGCTTAAAAGCTACAAAGCTATTCTGGGTAAACAACTGCCCATTTGCTTGGCGCAAACGCCTACCTCTAGCCTCAAGTCTGAGATTTGAGGGGCGGTATCATCTACTCTAACCGCACAAAGCTGCGGCAGCAGAAACACCTAACGCAAGACTTCGTTCGCTTTTTACCCCTTGCACATCTCGACAAGAGAGCGCTCTTTACTTCATGATTGACGATTGGAACTCGGTATGATGAACGGTCATGCATGGACCTTTTTCTTCTTACACTCTCGTTAAACTACTTTCTTGTAATTCTTAGCTCTAGCAAAAAGTGGAAGGCATACGCAGCTACTTACTTGTTAAAAACTATCACATTTGTTGATTACCAAGCTCCATGATCATGTTTTCAGTGATAACTTCAACTCCCTTTTGAAAGAGAACTTTTCCTATGTGACCTTTTGTATTTCCTTAGAGCAAAGCATCAATGGTCAACGTCATCTCGACTGCAACCACATCCAGTCGAGCCCCGCTATAAGCATCCGTTTATCCATTTCAAAGCGGGGTTGACGATGGTAGAAACGTTATCCTTACAACATCTCGATCTGTCAATGTTTACGGTTTCCCGTCAAACGTGGTATTCGCTTCATTCCTGATCTTGTTCACAAATTGGACATGTCGTTACACAGCGGCCCTGGTGATTCCTGGCACGGAGTTATTAGTCCAGCCAGTCAATTCCAGCCCGAAAGGGATCGTTACCACCTGTACATCGGGCTCTTCTGTCCCTTTGCTCATCGCGCATATCTTGTTCGTTACTTAAAAGGCCTACAGTCTATTATCAGCCTCTCTATCGTTAGACCATATCCAAAAGGTGACGATAAGGGATGGCCCGGGTGGCAATTCCCCAGCTCACCTGATACACTTTACCAGGGCGCCACAGAGGATCATCTCTTCAATTCGAAGTATCTACATGAAGTCTACTTCAAAGACGATCCTGACTACACAGGGCGATACAGTGTGCCCGTCCTATGGGATAAGAAACGAAATCGAATTGTGAACAATGAGAGCCACGAATTACTTCGATGGCTACCGACTGCATTTGACTCGATCCTTGACGCCAATTCTCAATGTAAAGAACTGAATCTCTACCCGGAGGGTCTCAGATCTACCATTGATGAGATAAACGTATGGATGCAACGTGATCTCAACAGCGGTGTCTACAAAGCCGGATTCGCGACTACTCAAGAGGATTACAACAACAACGTACCAACCGTCTTTGCCGCGCTCAACAAACTTGAGCAACTCATCTACCAGAATGGGGGTCCATATCTTCTTGGAAAGGACTTGACTGAGGTCGACATACGCGCGTTTACCACCATTGTTCGCTTTGATGTTGTCTACGTCGACCACTTCAAATGCAATCTTGGAACTATTCGCGCAAACTATCCAGTCATTCATGAGTGGCTCAAGAATCTCTATTGGAATGTTGAGGGGTTCAAAGAAACCACCGACTTCAGGCATATTAAGGAGAACGTGAGCGTTCCTTCAGTCTCCGAAATTCCAGTGCTAAACTATTTTTATAGTATACGAAGAGCCATCATAGGATAAACCCCTTGGCAATAACTCCGCTTGGCCCGTTTCCCGACGTCGAGGATAGAGTTGAGCTGGACTTCAGTAAGCTTCAGCCCGGGTCCATTCGTCATCCTGCTATACTTGCTCGACAGAAGGAACTGTATGGAATGTCCGAGTAGACTACTTCGGAAACACGAATAGTTTTTTATTGTTTGAACCTTATAACGATATCCCTCTAAGGGCAGATCGAGGTTACACTTTTAATTGTCTCTCATCAACATGTATCTCAAGGGGCACTGAGCTTTCCTGCATTCATCTCCATGCCGGCTGCAGACTGTAGCCACGTATTCCAATCGATATCGGTATCAATGTCCATGTTGACATCTACATCAGGGAAGGGTTCATTACCAGGGCTTGGTTCAGCCCAGAGCCATGACCCAACACCTGTGTCCATAAGCTGACCATCGGCCCAGTTCTGAGAAAGTGTAGTTCTGTTCGTCAGTGACTGCGTGCCCACAAATAAGCCCGGGTCATGCTCAGGATTGAGAAGGTCGAGCTCGAACGAGGTGTTGTGACCTTGTCTCGTAGGGCCATTGGTGGCCTCATCCAAGCTATGTTTTTCGTTGACGCCAACGTTGTGTTTGAGAACGGGTATTTGAGAAACTGCCTTTGGGCTTTTCCCAACAATCGAATGCCAATGATGGAGAAATCGATCTTGAGGGCATGTCGCTGGCGATGACTCAGGGCTAATGGGGACAGGCAGAGAACTTTCAATATGCTCCAACATCTCGATCAGTGATGGGGTATTACGTATCTGATCAAGCTGCGTATCTCGATGACTCCTTGCTTTAGCCAGCAGTTTACGCAGTGGGATCCACATCCGCATGTTCTTAGCCATGCTGTTGTGAGAAGGGATTAACCATTCGCTGTGAAGAGCAACCCACGCACGCTCAATAGTACATGACCACTGTCGCCGAGATATCTCGATGAGTAGCCAGACGATAGCATACCAATGGGTGTATGTTTGGTAGATCCATCGCCACTGACGGCATCTCGTCTCAGCATTTAATGCATGATTGTGCTCTGCTACTTCGATAGCAGCGATCAGTAACTTATCCCTCACATCTTCAGAAAAGCGGTCGCTTGGTGAAGCGAACAGTGATGGGAGGTACACCAAAAGTGTCAGTTTAGACAGTACCAATCGTGTAACGACAACGCCAACCCAATTGATGATGTCGTCGGGATCAATTGAATATTTGAAGTAACCATTCTCAAGTTTCGTGCGATGATATTCAAGCAACTGGGCCTGCTCATCAAGGCTTGGGCCGTTGGATCGAGGACTGGAAGACATTAATTGCATGGAGACGAGCGCCAGCTCACACATGGCCAAGGCAAGTGACATGTCTGTGACACCTTCACGCTCCACAGGTGTATCCTTCGTATCGGGACCAATGTCCGAGTCATTGATGTTGAGAGGCATTTTGGTGTCGAAACTATCTTGATTGATGGTAAATTCGGTCCCTTGATCTTCTGACGCACGAATGTCAATAACGATGACCATCCACCATAGACGGCGCCTCTGCTCTACCTCAAAGGGTGACAAATGTGCAAATCGAGAGCCGTCACGGTGAAGACCAACAGCGTGAGCCATGCGGATCAAGAGACCAGTCATCATCCAGATATAGACTGGGCTGTCGTACCGACGAGCGAGGGAAAGGAAAATGATCAAAGTCTGAACCAGAACGATGTCGGGGTCGTTCAGGAAGTCTGCTTGTGCAAGAGCTTGTTCAAGACCTCTCCGAAACTTAAGATTGAGCTCAGCTTTTGTAGCACCGAAGTTGGTTGATACATCGTCGTCCTCCATTGACGTTATTGAAGCATAGTAAATGGAGAAAAGTAGGGCTTGGTGCTTGAGGCCAATCTTGGGGGTAGGGCCACGAGATGAACGAACCATTTTCCTTATGGTTGGCATATGAACGGTGTGCATGATTAAGTTCATGTTCTCTTCAAAAACGTCCAGTAGGAAGGGAACCTGAGACGGCAGTGGGTGAAAGTCCTGACCTCCAGGTGGTAATGGTGAAAGGTCATGTTGGAACAAGAATGCGTGTCGATCTAGGGGTTCGCGATGCTGTTCTTGTGTCGAAGGAGTGGTACTTGGGAAGTCTTCGTCATCGGATGATACATCATCAGCCCCCACTCTTCTAGTATCCATCTTGAGTCCCTCGAGCTGGAAAAAGTGAATAAGTAAACCATGGGATCTGGAACTTTTCACTGACTGACCTCATCACTGATGCGAGACCAGAATCCGCTGGCAATATAGCGTCTTTGATTTGCATCTTTAAGAACCATTCTACCGAAGTGCTTCTGCACATCTGACGCTGTCGATGTTGAGGAGGGGCTAGCTGCGACTTTCATGTTCTCGGGAGGTGATGCAGCTTCAGAAAAAGCTCCCCGACTGCTGGTAGCATTAGCCAGCTCAAGTTGACCCCTCAATTCCTTGACCAGGTTCTCTAGAGTCTGAAGTCTCTCCAAAGCCTGGTCACTTCCCGGTTTACTGTCGCTTTGCGCTGCAGCAACCTGGCCTTCACTAGTAAAGCGGTCCAGACGCCGCGCCCATCTAGGTGGACGGTCATTGGACGGAACAACGCAGGGAATATTGGCCCTCCGGCAATTGGAGCACGGCGAGAGCTTATCGCATCGAACCTTGCGACTACGACAGACGACGCAGCTACGAAGCTTAGTTGTCGGTGCAGTTCTCGCGCTTTTCTCGGGCACAGAGGCCGAACCTGACGCGAGAAGAGGGGCTGGAGCTGGAGCTGGAGCTGGGGTCGAAGCTGAGGGAGAGGACGCCATTTGCGGCTTAAGGAGATGGGCTGATAGTCTGCAAACAATTATCTTATTAGAATTATCGACTTGGCAAAGAGCAAGAGTGTCTCAATATTCTCCCGTGTCTGGTGGCTTGGGATGTTCGCGTCCTTCACTAAGCATAATTTTGAGTCAATGATCCGTGATTATCGTCGACGATGCGACACTGCGAAGATTAAGCTGAGCAGTTAGCGCGCACTATCAGAGGAGACATATTCACCGTTTTCGGAAGAACTGCCAGCAAATGATGTAGAGTTACTTATGGTAAGTGAGCCTGGAGTTCATTATGTTCCAAAGCAAATGCCAAGTCTTTTTGTTGGTTTCATCTCTGACTACTGATCATTGCCTGAACGATGGAGTACAACATGACTCAAGTTGTTCCCATGATGCTTTCTGTTAGTATCGCAATTAGCTATTCGGCCCTGAAAATAAGCACTATCTCGCTTTTGGTAACCCCCACTTCTTAGAGACACTCAAGCATTCATCAGTCTCAGTGAAGAGGCACAGTTAACGAATAAACAACACCAAGCTTTGCTGATTGCGACTATAAATAGCATCTCCATTTAATCAACCCTCAGTTCAGTGCCCTCAAAGCATTCCTCAAATCGCCATCATTCCACAATGAGACAGCTGAAGCTGGATCCAGCAAAACACGGCCCCTTCAGAGAAGGGATGCCTTTCTCAAGGGATGTCTTTCTACTGATGGCATATCCAATGTTGGATTTCATTCACTCAATTACATTCTCTCCTCACGATCTGCTTAACGATCCTCTCTCGAATCCTTCTGATTGAACTTCCAACTACTTGTAGTCGGCCCACAAACTAGCTGCATCCAATGTCTTTGACGACGACAACAACACAAAGTTATTTCTCACACGATGATTCCCTATCGGTAACGTCGCCTAGGCCTAGTGGCCACTTTCAGGGCCATAGCATGGACGTCACAGCATCCACTCTCAACAGAACGAGTCCCCTTGACTTCGATTTCGCAAAGATCCAGCCCTTGATCAAATCCGGCCCGTTCTTAGAACCGCTCGACACCACAGCTTTTTCTTGGAACGATTCCCACGAGCCTACGCACTCTAAACGCAGCAATCGTAATGCAATGCGGTTCTCCTCGAACGCCGGTATTATTGAGCAGTACGCACGCTCGTGGAACAGTCATGACCAAGCTGCTAGTGTTCCACGAGCTGAGGAGACAGAGTTTGAACAGCTTGTTCGCCCAACGTCAGATAGAAACACACCAAGATGGCCTTTTATCAATGACGATAGCCTCAACACACCCGACTCTGCAGATGTGGAGCCGCTCTTCCCTATCTCAGAAAGTACTGTCTCACAGTCGAGACAGATTGACCGTATCGACGAAGACCTGAAAGATCTGGCTGCCTTGGACATTGCGCCACTCGATGCCGTACCCGAAGCTGCAGAAGAAGTGTTGCCGACGCCGCCATCAGCTCGTTTATCCAGTCACTGGTCCCGGGGCAAAGTTATGTCATCCGCACAATTTGAAGATCTGCGAAAGCAAAAGGCTCGGGAGGATGCCGAAAGACGCTTCTATGAGGGTGAAGATGAAGAGGACAGGACTGAGTATGAGGTTGTTGACGAGGCCGAGCTTGTCAGAAATCAAATGGCGCAGCGTAAGAAACAACAGGCTCATCTTGACAGCTATCGACAGCGAATGATGAAGACAACAAACGGTCCCGACCTTCCACCAATACACTCTCATTCTCGAATATCCTCCTCGTATTCCTTCAAGTCTTTCAAACCCTTTCGGGGATATCAAGACGAGGCTTCTACGCAGTACGGCGGAGATGACGATGAAGACAACGTGCCACTGGCACTCCTTCAGATCCAGCGACGATCTGATGGAAGGGAACCCTCAATGCCTCAGGCAGATGGTCGATCAGAGTATGGTGTACAGCTACAACCAGCTGTAGATCACAGGCGTCAAGGATCACGTTCACCATTGCCGGTTTTTGCGAATAGGCTGCCTCAAAACCCTTATCCTGGACCCGTGAACACCCCTTGGCCAATGAACAACCAGAAACTCATTCCTGGTGGCCTTGTCGGTGTGATAGCGAGCGAAGAGCGTGCCAAGGCTATGCGTAGGGTTGCTCCAAGCCATGGATTCCAGCCCCTCCCAAATACCAATAACGCTTTTAACTGGGCACCGTCGTCTCACCAGCCTGCTCCAATGCCGGGTGCACACGGTATGTCTGCAATGCAGCCTCCAGTGTCATACTCTCGACCACAAACACCAGTTGGGGTGCCCCAGCTTTCTCCAGTCCCGCCAAATTATGAAATGTTCAACTTTTTACAGGCACAGAACGATTTTTTGCGAAGCATGGCTGCTATGAATCAACAAAGGGGTGGAGTGATGAACATGGGCACTCCTGGAGTTATGCCAGATTACGCCCCCTCAAACTACGCTCCTTCTAACTATGCCCCCTCAAATTATGCTCCTTCAAGCCGTGCGCCATCGAACTACGCCCCTTCGATTTATGCGCGATCGGCTTATGCTCGCTCGAACTATGCCAAGTCGGTCCACCAACGGGATGCAGGATACGCTCCTTCAGTCGCCCCGTCTGAGCGTAACACTGTCGGTATGCCAAGTCGCTACAGGCCTGTATCCAAGGGAGCCCAACAAGTACGCTCAGAGAAAGAGACAGAGGCCGCTCAAAGAGTCTTTGCCAGCAGTGGCTGGAATCACAACCGGAACACGAAGATGGAAAGACAGGCTATTCTTGAGCCAGATAGTACGGACAGCGAGGATGATGAAGAATTTTGGAGAGCGAAGAAAGCCAAGAGGGACAGGAGAAGGGCCATGTGGATTCAAGATACGACTTGGGGATTAAGGCTGAGTGGATCAGCTAAAAGTTTTGATTGAATTAAACGAGGATAATGGTGAGCAGAGAAGGAATAACTAATGGCACAAGGAATTCTATTTGGGATACAATATACACACGAACAGTAATTTTCATAGATCATACTTATCACATAATAAACAAGCACTGTTGTCTCACAAGAGAAACAGAGAAGAACACACCCACCATAGGCCGGTTTAGAAGAAGCAGGGCATAGGTTACTTGGTGCCATATGTCGTACAGAATGAGTAATCAAATTATCGTGTATCACTCAGCACAAGCTCTTTTCCAATTGCTGAGTGCTGACAACATGTTCGCTCCCACTCGCCCTCCGGCTGTGGCAGATGATTAACTATATAACAAAGAACCAAATATTCCAACATATCTATTACATCCAACATCGTCTTCAACCACTATTTCTTAACGCTCTGCTGTCCTTATATCGACTTGCGAGTCTTTGTTGGGGCTTCGCGATGAGACCGAAGAGCTCACAGCATGCATCGGTGGACCTGGGGGGTAGATTTGCGTTGCCAATTCTGAAGATGACCTTGAAACAGGACGGGAATGGCCAGTCGGGTCACCTCGGGCCGTGGCAGCCAGGGCCTCAAGCTGAGTCATGGTGTCAAGCTGTGTGGACGATTTGGACTTCATGAACGATGCTCTATCGTCGGCCATGAACTGATATCGTGCATCTGGGTTCTTGCGCCAAAACACCAGAACACTCGAAATGATGATCATGAGAAGCAGGATAAGAGAGAAGGCAGCGTTGGCGACAAAGACAACGAGACCAGTGACCGAGGGACCCATACTGGGCATACCCAGAACATTGGTAAAAATAAAGAGGCAGATGGCATTGAGAAAGTTCAGAACGAAGATGGCAATGTTGAACGAGTTGACGCTCTTGTCCATGAATGGACGCATGACGCTGGTAGCAATTAGAGCTGCGACTTCGATAACAATGAGGGCGACGGCTTGAACCGGTCCGCTCTTTTGGCTCAGGGCGATGAACATGCCCTTGACAAGAATGTAGACAAGCTGCGGCACAACGAAGTAGTAGGCAGTGGCTCGGTATGGAATGTACAGAAAGCCCCACTTATTCAAAATACGCGGGCTTGAGTACAAAGTGACGACTGGGTTGCTGTGTCTAGCAAGTGTGATGATCCTGAAGGCAGCCAAGGCGAGGGTGGCTGTGACACCGAGGAAAAAGAAGACAGCAAGGACAACCAAAGCGGGTGAGTCAACTTGTGTGAATTCCCAGAGACAAAGAATAGTGATAGGAGCAAAGCCCATGAGGGTAAGCCGTAGAAGGATGCCTTTGAGAAGTGTGCGCCATTCTGTTCGGAATTCGAGGAAGCGCTCGTGTTTGATCCAGGCCTGCTTTGCGCACAGGTCGAGAACGAGCTTGGCGATGAGGATGAGGATGCAAGCAAAAACGATGAAGATAATGTAGAACGTGAGGGCGGTTAGGAATAGGTTTGTCGTTTCAATGTGGGACCGGAAAGCCACACGCTGAATGCCATAGACCAGGAATGAACCATTCTCGAGCTCGATGTTGGATCGCTTAGACATGGCAAACCCACGACGAACGAGACTCGCGGCACCGGGGATATACTCCAGAGATCGCTTGGCAACTTGGACTGAAGAAGTGGCAAGATGATCGAAGATACGAGCAGGCGTGCCACCTGTAGCGCGTTGATACCAGGTGAAGATATCTTGCATCCAACCGAGACGGATGATACCCATAGACCATTGGAAGTTCTGAGTCCATGCATCAACAATGGGAGGCATGGTGATTCCGGTGAGTCCGATCATGGCTTGGGCCTGGAAATATGTGAAAAGAGCCAGCGTATTGGCAGCAAGATGAGCGGCTGCGTTGCCATAGCCTGCCAACGAGATGAGAGCTGACGATACGAGGCCTATTCCGATAATGATGGCTGTAACCCATTTTACCGAGAGCTGCTCGACTGTCTTGCCCGTGGAGAAATCAGCCTCAACGCATGCAACACTGTCTCCAGTGGATGTAATGTTGACATAAGCGCGCACAGTAGCGTCCAAGTCGGGAATACCGTATGCGATATCGGGAACTTGGTCCAACGCATCACCAAGCGGGACAGTAAACTTGATGTCGATATCACCTGGGGTCATGGGACAGAGACTGGGAATCTCGAGACTACCAGAGCAAGGATTAACGACTTGGCGGATGAATTGATAGCCATAGACATTGAGAGCGACATCGAATACGACTTTGCCCTGGACGGAGGCGACTGCGTTGACGTTGATGGTGGCCATCGAGTTGTTTGGCGTGACGACGACATGGAAGAGACTGGCGGTTAACAGGGAGCCCTGTTGACAGCTGTTGAGGGACTTGGACTCAAGAATCTTATCGGCTGTCGCGAAGGATGAGAGTTGAGCGAGCCATGAGAACAAGATGAGAGATGCTGTGAATAACTTCATGGCTGCGGTGGCGTATTGAATTGGCTACAGCCGAAGAGAAGGCGTGCTTTGAAAGCAGACGGTGTCGCGTCTAAAATGCGCTTTCTTGCAGGGTGCTGGATTACTTTCGACAAAGGTAGACGATGCTATGGAGCATTGTTGATTTGATGTCGTGATGATAATTAATGAGGGAGCGAGCGAGTCGAGTGGGGCCAAAAGGGAAATGATGTGATGTTTTCGTTTTCGTTTTCAGCTGACGCGCAGAGTCATTCAATCCAAAAGCCCTCAACAAAGTCCGGAGAGATGAAGCGAGAGTGTCGGACAAGACGTGAGGAACAATCAACAGCCCTTTAAATGTTGAAAGCGACCGAGTCAATATCTTAGCGAAGTCGTCGACTGTTATGTTGATAGCGGAAAGTCTGATGGAGAAAAGCTGACGGGGAACCTGGAAAGCGGGAAATTGGGGGGATGAGCTGGAAATTGCGGGGCAGTCCAATTAATCAGTACAGTACGCTGTTGTCGCTGCTGGCTTGCTTGCTTGNAACAATCAACAGCCCTTTAAATGTTGAAAGCGACCGAGTCAATATCTTAGCGAAGTCGTCGACTGTTATGTTGATAGCGGAAAGTCTGATGGAGAAAAGCTGACGGGGAACCTGGAAAGCGGGAAATTGGGGGGATGAGCTGGAAATTGCGGGGCAGTCCAATTAATCAGTACAGTACGCTGTTGTCGCTGCTGGCTTGCTTGCTTGTTTGCTTGCATGGCCGGGGGCACGGTAACGAGCGAGGCGAAGCAACCTACAATCCCGTTGAAAGCGGGGCTGTTCCATTGGTCATACAGCCTTAGTCATTCATCAAAAAACTTCACAAAACTGGGGATTTTTGGATACGAGGTTAAAGATACGTACTCTTTAGACTGTACATACCTTACTGATACCGCCACCAAACAGAGTTGGCTGACGCCAGTGATCAAGGTGCTTACATTCCAGTGAGAGTTTGAAGGGATAGAAATATGAAATGAGCATTTTATCACTCTTCGGGTCCCGATGTCAAGTGTGAAGTATCAGCTGCACTGCAACTGTACCAGCCTTGTTCTTTATGCTACTCTCATTTCGTCGTTCGTGAACCCTTTCACCTCAATCCATCGTATTTGTCCGCACACATTGCGTCATAGAGTAGTTATCTCCTCGTGATTGGATTCTTATCGGCGGGGTTTGTTCTCCGTCCCGTCAGCATCAGCTACCCTGCATCATCTCACACAACACTTTTTCTAATCCCATCAGGGTCAGCTGATATTGAGGTGTCACTGGTTGTGTACTCTGCTTGTACCCTTTGACGCGATATTAAGATAGACTTGGGTTGGCTGAACCTGAGACTGGAAGGATTAAACTGCCTGCTGAGTCCACATTCAATATCAGATCATTCAAGTTACATCCACCGTAGCACAGCCTCCCGTCAACGTGTGGTGATATGTTGCTCGCAATTAAAAGGATCACCGACACAGAAACAGTTGGCCCTTGCGCGGAATTGAGATGAGTGTGTTTATCACGACAGTACATGCACCATTCACAGCTATTTCGGTTGGTTAGTCGACTATCTCAACCCATCCAACAATGGTGATGGTCACATACTCATGATTGGTCATGGCAGCAGGCTTGAGGCTTTGGGATTGGCGGGAAATTGATTAGCTTCTTCGCCTGTGTCAAAGGGAGCGACCTATTAACTATCTTTAGTCCGCCTTATGTAGGAGAGTTCCGTGGGTTCGAAGGCAAACCGTGCCACTCTAAGCTCCATCGTTGCAGCTATCCCGTTCCTATGAACAAGGAAGCTGCTGAAAATGTCGATATTCGGTAAGCCGTTGATGTTTAGGATTCGCAATTAGACAGGCACGCAGATCACTCATCAAACACAGGTCGAAGCCTGATCTGTTCTTCAAACCGTCATTGCTTCGTCAAGTTCAACCCACAAGAAATCGGCACGTCTAAGCATCCTCCTTCAGGCCATATGAAAGTGACTTATGATAAGTTTTGTGATAGTCAGCTGGTGCATACAAACCCTTGTCAATGCAGACTGCGACACAGCGTGACTGTTGATTCAGATTTGGCCTGGACTACAATACCAAGTAATGATCATTTATTCACCCGGATCATTCGAAAGACGACGATAGAACTCCTGAAAAGACACCATACATTATTGCTACGCAGAAGCTGTTTCAGCTAACAAAGTACTGCCTTAAGTCGCATCAAAGTTATCTTCGGCTTTTTTTTCTCATCAGAGGCATCATAATCCAATGCTATTTTCTCATTAAAAGCAGCTATTGCCCTATGATGCTTTTGATGAGAACCAAAACTGAGGATAACTTTCATGCGACTTGAGGCAGATCTTTAAAACTTTATTAGCTGGAATTCCTTTCATCGATGATATGATTAAGAGCAGTTGTGATTATACTACGGCGCACAAATTTAGATCAACTCCAAAGTTCCGTTAAAGTTCCTGATCCTCTCATCGAGGACGATCGAGCTCAGGACCCAGTCGCCATCCCGAGAGAGCTCTCCCTCCAGTCGTTGACCTCTATCAACAAGGCGCACGTTTCGCGCCGAGTTTCCGAATCCACCACCTCCTTGGCTACCACCACCAGGGACCTGAAGTGTCTGCCCTGGATAGATCAAATCAGGATTGCTGATGTTGTTCTGTCGGGCAATTTCCTCGAACGAGGTATTGAATCGCGCGGCAATGCCCCGGAGGGTATCACCATGCTGGACAGTGACTTGTGAAGAACCACCGTGGTGGCCTCCAGCCGACCAACGGAAACTTCCCCTGTCGTTCTCGAGGAGCTTGTTAAGCGAGATGGAGGTGTGCTGGTAGTCGCCATCCTCCCGCTTGCAGGAAGCGTGAAGGACATAGTCGCCATGGGCGTCAAGCCTGATATCTCGGGATGACGCGGTGAAGTTACCGGCGTAGTGTCCGCTACGACGTCGGTTGGAGCCACGAGACGAGCTGCGACTTCGGCGACGAGAGGAAGAACTTCGGCGACGGTGGTGTGAACTGTGGCGGTCGTCGTCTCGCCTTCTCTTCTCCTCCTCCTCTCTTCGCTTCTCCTCCTCCTCCTTTCTCTTCTCTTCCTCCTTCTTCTCATCTCTATCGTCCTTCCAGTCCTCGGCAGCATCCTGCAGCTTGTGACCACCGAAAGCTCCTGCCAGAGCACCGATGATAGTACTTGACTTGCTATGTCCGGTAGCTCCGCCAATCTTGTGGCCACCGAAGGCACCGGCTGCACCACCGGCTACAGCTCCCATAAAGCCACGTTCACCATCTTGGCCGTCGCCATCGTTGAACTGGCCTTGAGGGGGACCCTGCTGGTACTGTCCATGTCCAGATGGGGGGTACTGATGTTGTTGGCTCTGCTGGGACTCGGAGTAGTAAGACTGTGCTTCTCCATGACCCTGCTGGTATCCTCCTTGTTGGTAGCCGCCTTGCTGGCGATCATCCTGCTGATAACCTCCTTGTTGATATCCGCCTTGTTGGTAGCCACCCTGCTCATGGCGGCGTTCATCACCGCCCTGGGGAAACGGAGCCTGTTGCTGGAATTCGACGTTGTGTCCGTAGCGAGTCATTTTTGTTCAAAGATGTTTGGAGTAAGAAGTATGGCATCATGTTGGGTGACCTGGGTTTCAGCCATTTTATACGCCCAACTGCCGTGGTGACGGTCAAGGTATCTCGTCGCAGCCACAGTTGACGTCTCCAGTGACACCCAAATTGAGCCCAATCGGAGTCCCCAACGTCGCTCAGTGTGGATTGTCATCAGCACAGCCTCATGTCATTTGAGTGATGCCACGTATTTGCTTGCGAAGCTTTGAGCAACACTTGGGCCCTCTGCTTGGTGGTCACTGCTGTCTTGGCGACTTGGTGGCAAGAATGCAGGGATCCTTGTTATTTTTGGAATAGACCCTTCGACAAGGTCATTTCTGATGTTACAACTCACAATTGTCCACATGCTGTGACATCCAATGACTTCGATGATTTTTTGTCTCTTCAATCTGCGAAGGAGTTTGAGACTCAATTGCTAAAGCAAAACGCTCGTCACTCGTTGGTGTTGAGGCTTTCTTGGCCCTATGCCAAGCTTTTGAGCGGTTAGTTCGGCAGACCGCCCAGACGCGTACACCGCAGCTTTTAGTGGAGTTCAGATTGATAATAGCTGTCGCAGCGCGGATAGCTTCTACTCAAGAACAGATAACTTAGCTGTTTGACTAGTATCGGTATGCGACATCAATGCGGCATCATGTGACACTATCACCGCCATTTTTTGCTTCACCGTCTTGCCTTCTCTAGTAGTCTCAAACTATCGCGAAAACCTGAATGGGTTATATGGAGAAACACTGCTTCCGATTGTATGACCCGTAAATATAGACGAGGGACTGTAATTGTTTAAATGTCATTCAATCGTTCCAGCCTGAAAGGCCGAATGATGATGCATGGAACGCTGAAATGGAATAACAGGCTCTCCGCTCTCCCTGTACCTTTCTGATGTCACTATTTTTGAGAAAAACCGTCGGCTCGAAATTCGAGGGTAGACGATCGAGTTGATATTGAAATGTAAATTGGTATCTATCAAGGGTATAATGGTTCTAAATAGGCATAATTCCACGCATCATTCTTCTCCCAAACCACGTCACAGTGAGAAGGAAGCTGAAGAGACAAGATGCTATGCCAAGTATCCACGCGCCTTCTATTGTGTAGTTGGAATGCCAGTGTTTTGTGGTTGCACTGACAATATCATCAGCATTCAGTAAGTCAACGCCTTCGTGTGCAAGCGCTCTCCAAACATAGTTTCTCCGGGACACTGGCCATCCGGGCAACTCCCAATACCTTGACTTGAGGTTAAGATCCTTCGCAAGTTGAACTTGGCTCTTTATCCTGGCCTTTTGCGAATTGCTGAAATATGGGATGACGGTCCCGACGGCTCTCCATAGAGACACCGAGGCAGTGTAAAACTCATTTTCCTGCACCTCGAGACAAAGACTGTCATTTCTCCGACAGAACCCAGGTTGAGATAAGAGGTCCAGGGACGCATCGAGAAATACGTCATGGTATTGCTGCCATCTGGCCAGGTCTGTGCCAACATTCACGTCTCGCCGTTTGACAATATTGCCCGTGCCCACAACAGTCAGCGGTCCGGGTGTGAATGATTTGCTGGTAGAGCCTAAAGACTGCTTATGGTGATATGAGAGATAGCCTTTTGCTCGCAGAGGCTCTAGATGCTCTAGAACAACTGGCCATGTCTTGGCAGGATCATCTTTGACGTCGATGAACAGGATAAGTGTCTTGTCCGGCTCCGTCGCAAAAACACCAACGGTGCTATTGGAGTCGGCCAAATCATCGACATAAGGTGGAGAGTTGAACGAGTCAAGTATCTGCAGCAAAGGAGTGATGTAAAGTGACTCGAGTGTGTTCTCTGGTGTCAGATCCCACCAGTGGTGGCCAACCAGGAGATCCTTCCCGTTACTGCCTAGCCAAACGTCTGCCTCCACGCTCGCGCATCCAACAGACAATGCCGAGAACAAGGGTCGAGGTCTCAGGTAATCGTTGTGAGAATGTACCATGACTGGTGCAACTTGAGGAGATAAGTCATGAACCCATCGCTTAGCACTTTCTGCTGTGTCGCCATAGTCCTCGACAGGGTCTGCCAAGGCAAAGCCTGAAGTCTCAAAGTTGTAGACGGCGTATCTCTCAACGACAAACGTCAAGAGGAAGAAAGAGGCTCTAGTGTTTGGTTAGCCTGTTGTTGCGGTCACCAATAACCTGGCTACCGACAAGATCAGAAGACCCCCAAGCCCAGCCACAACCCATGACCTGACCCATCTTGTACAGAGCCGCCAAATTCGAGATCTACTTTTGGGAGGAGCGCAAAGGGTATATGGGGGTGCGTCATTTCCACCCGAAGCACTTGTTGAGCGAAGTGGTCGATATTCGATGTCATCTTTATCTGTCGGGCTACATAAATAGCCGGTGAGGTTCATCGTTTGATCGGTGTCAGTGACAGGGAGACACGAATAATAAAGACGCTTACGCTTGCTACAGCTATAGCAAGTCGAGAAATGTGAGGATGCATTTCCATGTATAAAAGATACGAAAGAGATGCGAAAATGCTCGTCAAGTGCCGGCATGATCATGCGGCAGGTTCTGGGCCTCGACTAGATCGCCGATGGCCGTATTACAGCTGTTCTAGAACGCACGTGGTTCCACCATGAGGCTATTCATCGACCAATCCCAACGACCAGCTCAACCACGAATATTTAGCACGAATAATAAATGTGACATTTCCTTAAATATGTTGACGATCAACGGTACCATATAGCTTGTTCTGATAGCTAAATGCGATGGACTTGGTGCACGTGTGTCGATGAAGAGACAGGATGCATCACAGACGAGTCAGTTGAAACGGGATGGTGTTGCAGTGGTTGATCGCAGATTACCACGCTTCCAGCAATTACAGAGCTTCTTGCAATAGAAAGAATTGACATGAAACTCGAACCTTTAGTTTCGGCCTTTTTTAGTATGTTGGTGCAACACGCAAAAATGCTGGACGGATCAAGTGCACTAGGTGTCTGTTGCTTCAAGGCGCTTAACAGGTCAAGTCGAACTGCAGAGGGCTGAGTAAGTCTCTCAATATATACTAAATATCTCACCTTTTCGGATACATACGACCATACCTACCAGAAAATACGGGATCCCGTCCGCTCTCCCATAGTCAAGCTGGTAAGGGGCGGATTAGTAGTTGGGTCGGTGACGACCAGCGAATCCCCGCTGTTGTATGTTTTGCATCAATCTCTTTTTGCCCTTCGCACCTATACCTCGAACACCTACAGTTCTCTATTCATCATTCGATGCTCGGTATCCTTTTCACCATACCTTTACATATTTTTATTTTACTCTGTTTGCTACCAGAAATTGTATCTTGACGAATGAAGTGGATCATCAGCCTGACTGGGAAAAGAGTGCTGTACCTCCTAGTTGATGACTACCTCTTACGGCTCATCCGACTGAGATTCAAACAAACATTATACATGTCGTCATCACCGCCAAGGCGATTTCTCTCGTTTGTGATTCATAAGTTAGAGTACGAGTTGAGATTCACGTGACACTAGGCAGCAACTGCGCGGAGTTATAACAAATGATGTCAGCTTTATTTCTGAATAACATCAAGTTCCGTACAAACCCAAGTAAATATCTGCCAGATATTAAGTCAGAATGCCGTCTTACTCCAGTGAAGAGTTCTATGCAGATTGGCGCTACGCGCTGAAACGGGACTTTTCTACCTCCTCTGACCAACCTTACCCATATGCCAATAACGGCCATTTGCAATGGGGAAAAGAGGTTCGGAAAGTTACTTTTAATGAAGCAGCCCATCTTGGTTCCGTCACGAGCGACGGAAGGCGCCTAGCCCTTGCGATCGAGAATGACATCCATGTGCTCGATACCAAGACATGGGATACTATCGCTGTCCTCAGAGGACACTCATCACGAGTCAATGCAATTGCTTTCAGGCCGGATGATACCAACAAGTTGGTATCAGGCGAAACAGTGGATCATCGCAATATGGAGGTCATGTCACCTCCCATGATCATCTTCTGGAACATCGAAGAAGAATGCATGAAACAGTCCAACAGCAATGGCCCGTACGACGATGCTGCCCACGCTGCAGCAATAACTGCAGCCCAAAGATTGGCTGACCTTGGTCTCAGCCTGGGTGATAATGAGATTCAAGAACTTAAGATTGGCATCCAGCCTGCTGTCAATCGTGCCGCTGCAAGGAATATGGCAGCGCGTCATGCCACAATCAACGGGCGACTGCTACATTCTTCGAAATCTCGCGTCTTCAGCCCATCGGGCAAATGGCTAGCGTATCTTCCCGGCAAGGCGCCCCGGTCAAACAGAGACGACCCGTGGGATATTCAGGTTTTATCAACAGACGGTCATGAGAAGAAGTTTCTTCTCCAAGGTCATACTGATGCGATCATGTGGACGGGGTGGAGCCCAGACGAGAGTCTCTTCGCTTCTATCTCATGGGATCGCTCTATCCGTATCTGGGATGCTCGCACGGGCGATCAGAGGCACTGCTTCATGACCGAAAGCCAGAATTGGACAGGTGACTTCAGTGCAGATATGAGCTATTTCGTGGCAACGGATGGGCAAGGCAACGTACGAGTTTATTCCCTACCTTCAGGGGAATTGCACTGGATGTATGAAGGCGAACGCGGGCAAGGCTGGAGACGAGCCATCAGTTGGCATCCAAACAACCAGTGGCTTGCAGTCGGGGGAGAAAGGCTCGGCGAACTGCTCTTGCTGGATGTGGTTGAGAAGAAACAGCTACAGCAGAGGCTTTTGTCTACGGAGGCCTGCACAAGGGAAGAGGAATACCGTAGAATGATGGAAAGGTCCGCCGGAGTTAACAAAGTGCAATTTCTGGACAGCGGGAACAAACTTGCAGTCTGGACGTACGGCGATGAGAGTATCGAGCTCTATGACATGCACCAGGAGGTCAAATGGAGGTTCCCCAGAGGCGGGACGGATGACGGACCCGAGGCAAACAAATGGCGAGATGAAAAAGGAAAGATCACGAGCAAAGGAGGTCATGGTATGCTGGCATGGGAGAATCGATTGAAGGGCGTGCTACAAATGGCCAGTCTTGACTTTGACGCTGTTCGTATCTGGGAAGTGCCGTTGGCTAGTTAGGGGACGACATTTAAGATTTCGACGTATACGTGACAATTGCAAGGTTAGCAGAATTTTGAGTCTAAAACTTTCCCTTTTGATAACACAGTTGGCAGTAGCATTTTCAGGTGGAGAATATGACGCATGGAACGTGTCATGCTAGAGATCGTGGGAACAAAATTCAAAAACATTGTCATAGCGGTGATTCATTCACTTGACATAGTCATGTACCTGACAGAGTTGTCGTCACGGACGCTGGAAAGGTCGTCGAGACATATGCTCTCGAGAAGCTGGCTAGGCAATGCAGCAGTATTTGGAGATCTAGTAAGAGCTGGAGGGAAAAGGGTAAACACAACTTGGGATATCGCAGATAGATTGAGCCACACTTTTCGATATCTAACTATCATTCTTTTCCATTTCAATGTTCACAAAAATTCCATTCCGCATTGGAAAATCTTGATGTTTCATCGTTGCCCCTACTTCGTTCTTTCATGAGAGCTTCCCGGCTCCTCTTCGCTTCTTCCAGGCCAATTGGGTAAGTGACTTTTTCCAGAATCATATTCCTAATCTCATTTGGAAGTGAAATGAGCGGCTCCGAATTTGCCACCCTTTCTGTCCACCAGTGCTTTTGCTGCGGAGGTACGTTGCCTGTTAAGATGATTGGAATGGCAGGATCAACCAGAAACAACGCCACGATCTTACGATGGCCAGGACGAGTCTTGTCCTGGAGTTGGAAGGATTCGACTTGATGTTGGTATACGTTGGGGAATAACAAAGCACGCCCTTCCGGGGTCAGGACACTGCCGACTCTCTGCGTTTTGGCTCCTTGGGTGTCAATCGCAAATATTCCTTCTATGCTGGAATAGTCGCTTCGCTCATACTGAAGATTGTCACTCAGGGCGTCTCCATCTGCGCAAGCGCGAAACGCAAGGCGTGAGTCTGTAATGTTCTCGTTGTCATAATAGTATAATGCCGATGCGCAGATGTGCTCATTCAGTTGGCCTTCGACGTGCCAAAACCCGCCATAGTACGTTGGTTTCTCTGGTGTCAAATGGATATTGGCCAGTCTGACAATAACGTGAATCCGGGGTGCGTTGTTGAAGAATCCTTGGCTTTTGACACTGCTGGCATCGAGGGGGTAGTTTGGGTTTGCTACTAGACCTGGAAGCTTAACCGGATGTGTTTCTTTGAACCACGATTCAGCAATTTCATCAAATCGTGCCCCAGGGCTTTATATCTCATGTCAATAATCCCGTGTCGTTCAAATATCTCCCTCGGAACGTTTGATGAGTAGCAATAGCCACGGTGCTCTGCACAAACCTCCGGTGTGAGGCATTCTCGCTCCACCGCTTCGATCATCTCAAATCTCTGAGACTCGATTTCTTTGGACGTCGAACGACATACAAGATCCCAAGCTGGCAACGACTTTCCTATGAGCTCCTCGATAACTGGGTACAAATCTGCATGTTGAACAGGGTGGAGGTTGTTGATGTAGCTCTCGATGCGCGGCCTCTCCCCCGCGATATCAACATCGCAAGGAAGCCGCTGGAAATTGGTTGATAAAGCAGCCTCTTCGGCCCTCTCTCGAACCCATACGCGGTATTCCCACTCAGATGGCATGTCGAGTTTTGGCCTTGTGGGTTTACGAATAGTTACCCCTTTACCGCTGAAGTCGAGGCATTGGCTGAGTGGAATGTAGTTATCGGTAACAACCTTTAACGAGCCGTAAACCAGCGGCCAAAGTGACGGGTGGACCAAGTCTAGGACCTTCTCGTCACTCCCTAGGTGCCAATCATGGCTACTCTCGGGGACATCTTCAAGTTTAGCAACAGCAGCTTTTAGCCTTTCCGTTAGTCGAGGCGTCAACAGCTTGGCTGACTTGATAACACATGCAGAATAGTCCATGACAGGAATCAAGGAAGTTGCTTGGTAGATCTGTGACTTCAGCGCTAATTCATCGAAACACTGCAGAGTCAGCTGGGACCCTAACCAGCGAACGGGGCATCGTATGCTTACCATTTCTGCCATGTCATGTGTAAAATCAGCGTTGTTTTGATAATCCTCCCAAGACATTTGAAAGGCCTCTTGCTTCCATTTGGACACAATCTTTGGATTTAAAACCTTCAGCCACCATTGGGGCTTGTTTGTGATGTCTTCCATCAACTTGAGCATACAAACTTCGCGATTTGTCCATGTTAACGCCTTCCAGTCTTCAGACTGGAGACCCAACAGGAACGGCTGGCGGTCTCGGCGTCTAATTCCATGACTTAATGGAAGACCATATCCTGGCAATCTAAGAACATCTTCTTTTTTCTGAAACACTGAAGATGGAATGCTAATAACTGGGCTCTCTTTATGTACGACTATGGCTGTGACGGTGCTTACTGGAGGCCCTTCCATCAACCTTTCGCCCCAACACTCTTGCACTTCCCGATACCTGCGGCGTTCCCACCCCCGTTCCTTTTCGACTGGCATAGGAACCAACTCGTCATACTTGTTTTTTACTTCCTGTAGACTCAGCAAAGGATCCTCCAAAGTTTTAATCCAAGTCATGAAAGCATTGCGTTCATCTTCAGGAATGGGACGTGCGGGGTCCGATGAGACTGGAAGCACTGAAGATGAACAAACGAGTTGTTCGTTATCTTCTGCGCCCGAGCGAGCGAAGAGAGGTGATGACATGTCTTTAGCAGAGTGCAAGTCGAGCAGGTGGGTGATTCGAAGAAAGAGTCCTTCGTTCTTTTTTCTTTCTTTCTTTCTTTTTCCTTTGTGATCATTTTATGACTGCGCTTGCGGTGTATAACATAACGCGTAGTTTTTAAGCGCGTAAGATGACCAACCAGGGGCGCACCATGCACGAGTCAGCTGTTACTACATGGAACTTGAAATAGGCATATTAATGTTACCGAAAGTTGGTATTGACTATCAAATAAACAGTAAATGCTAACCAGGAGACAGTGTCAAGTTCTAACACTTCAAAAAGCCAAAATCACGAACACACGAGTCCGGATATCGAGATAAGCCAGGCGATCTGAGTCCAAGTTTTCTCAGTAAGGAATAGAGACGGACTAATTAGACTAGCAGGTAGGTTGCACAATAATCCGCACATAGAGCAAGCTTGACAGAAATAGTAGCCTAAACCCTTTGCTAAGTCGCCTAAGCTATCCTAAAGTCTTTTGTCATCCCTCATGCTTTAGTATAGTGGTGTGCGGGTTAATTCCTGAACCGCCTTGACTAGGTATTCATCATCGAACGCCAGGAGTTGATAACGATAAGCACGGAAAGAGAGGGGATACTATAGTAAGCCACTCGTTTTCCGCGCATTTATGGGGCTACTCAGCTTCTTTCTCGCGCGACGATGAGCGAAGTGCGAGACAGTGGAGCAGCAAGTAAGTTGTTGATTGGCTCGACTGCTCCCGAGAAAAGGACGAGCATTTGCGGAGCGGACAATGAAGATGAGGATGAAGAGAGGCAAAGGCATCATTTAACCTGGTCATGCATTCAATATAAATAAAAGACATCAAGACCTCGCTGGATTGTGACTTATCTTTCAAGCAGCATACAAAATACGTACACACATAAACACACACACATTCACGCTATATACACAAAACCTCCTTGACTCTTATCAGCAATTCATCATCACATACCCCTGCACACATAGATATACAAAACAACCAAAATGACCACTCATACTATCCGCAAAGTTGTCTACTCTGCCTTTGGCGGCCCTTCCAACGTGAGCGTCGTCACAGCCCAAATAGCTCCTCCCGCCAAGTACGAAGTCCAATGCGATGTCATTTATTCTGGCTTTTCCGGCGCCGACATCCAGATGCGAATTGGCACGTATCCCTTACAAAGGAGCGCGCCATTGACACCTGGCTACTGTTTCGTTGGTCGCGTCAGCGCTAATGGCCCCAAATCCTCTAAATTCTACCCTGGTCAGCTCGTCGGGGCTCTCAGCATGTACGACGCCGAAGCCCAAAAGATCAACATAGCTGAAAAGTACTTGATCTCTATTCCTGAGCAAGTTGATATGCGTCAAGCGCTTGGCGTCATTCTCGACTGGAACACCGCTTATGGGCTTGTTCATCGCGCCACTGATCTGGTCAAGAAGGGCCAACGCGTCTTCATTCACTCCATCAGTGGGGCTGTTGGTTATGCAACCATGACTCTGTGCTTACTTGAAGGCGCTGAAGTTTATGGCACAGCATCAGAGCGTAACCACGCTTCGCTGCGAGAGCTTGGAGTGACCCCCTTCACATACACAGATAAGAACTGGAAGGCCGAGATGAAGCAGCGTGGTGGTGCACATGTTGTCTACGACCCAATTGGCTTTGAGCACTACAATGATTCCTGGGATATTCTGATCAGAAATGAGCCCAGCCGACTTGTGGGGTTTGGCGGTAACATGAACATTCTCCAGGGCGACGACGCCAAACCGCGATCGCAGTTCCCATCGCAGGTGAAGCTCTTGGCTAAAAATGGATGCCTGGTAACTAAGAGGAGCACATCATTTTACTACATCGACCGCGATCGTTCAACGTACATGGAAGACCTCCACGCGGTCATGTCCATGCTCGCCCAAGGTAACTTCGAGGTGCCAATTAAAAAGACCTGGGACTTGGAGAACATAAGGGAACCTCACGAGACTTGGGGCAAAATTCCTGGAGTGGGCTCCTGTTTTGTTCGTGTGGATCCCAATGCTGCTCTTTGAGCACGACAGTACAGTACGACGATGTGATTGATCGATCGATTGGTCAAATTAGCTTAGCGTTAGATTATATAATACGAACTTGTGCGTCTTCACCTACCCTACAGCGACTTTCGCAAGACTGGACTATGAGCTTCAACGACAGAAAAAACGTATAAAATAAAGAAGTTAGGTAGTTTGAGCTCTAAAAAAAACATTTGATATAGTCTGACTCCATGTAATGCTCTTTTTTTAGTCCAAGACTTACAACTGACATGTTGTGTAATTATGAATCTGCTTGTAGATGCAGTACATAACCTAAGAAAACTCGTTCGAGTTCGCCGTGAACACGGAATATCTCCTGATCCAAAGCTCTAATTTAGGATGGAATAGGGTTAGCGCAGGCCTGTCGCGTACGCGCTCTCGATACGCGACATCAATCTCACATGCCAACCTCCTATTACACAAACAAATTGCACCATGTGCAATTATCGGCTTTGTTGTACATGCCTACCTGAACGATGACGAGTAGATAAAAATGGCCAAGGTTGGTGTAAACAATAATTCTCCGTTTCCGGGTGCTGCGAACAGATGCAGATCCGTCAGTCAGAATACTCTTATGTTCAGCGCAATTTAACTAATCAATACCTGATTCTTTTGGAACAACAGTGCTGATCACAGAATTCTTCCAAATGAGAGAATGAACTCACAAATGTTAATTCGGAAAATTGTTCCAAAAGTGCTGTTTCTCTCGACCAAGGTCAAGAGAACAGGAATCAGAGTCGAACCTTTACCCGTATATCGCACTGACGAGCATAACACCAAGCAATGAAGCAATGGCGGGCAAGTAACAGCGAGCAGCTAGACAAAGCTCGAGATCTGAACAATGTCACTGTTGCTGCAATTGCTGCACGCACTATAACCCCCGATTTGGAACAAAAAGCTATTCGTCGAAGAACAAACTGCGTGAATACCATGAGCCATGAAAAACATAGACATTGCCCAGCTGAACAAGCTTAAAAAACCAGAGAATCAGAGACGATGGAATTTCACAAACCAACAGGATGACGCCTTATAAAATCTCACATCCTATCCGTATATCCCAATCCCACTTTCCTCACCAATCTCAGCACTCATCCTTAATCCACTCATCAACATCGACAGCCGTTCTCTTGTCCAATACAAGCAAACCACTGTTCTCAAAACAAACAACCCTCACAACTGAGACAAAATGTGCCAGTTCGTTGTCAACATTTGGCAGTGTGTCGACTGCGGTGCTAACACTGGAGCGGAGAGCCTGCATAGTGCGATGTGGCAGGCCTACTGCCGAAGCCTCATCTTTTACTTCCAGTATTTCTATGGAACGTGCCCGCTTTGCGCCGCTCGCTATGGATCTTTTTTTTACTAACGGGTTTGTGCTCGACAGGGGTGATTCTCTGCACATATGGTGTTAAGAACCATTACTTCAAGCTTTCAGTAAAGAGAACAGCGAGATGAATGTTGTCTACTAACAGAAACACAGAAACGAACAAAAAAAGCATGAAAAAAAAAAAAAAAAAAAAAAAAAAAAAAAAAAAAACAAAAAAAANAAAAAAAAAAAAAAAAAAAAAAAAAAAAAAAAAAAAAAAAAAAAAAAAAAAAAAAAAAAAAAAAAAAAAAAAAAAAAAAAAAAAAAACTCTACGCAAAGAAAAAGAGAGGTAGGATGGTGAGAGAATAGATAAAAAAAGTACATGAGAAACGTGTCGGAAAGAACCAACGGCGGTATGTCACTGTAGGTAAAAATCTGATCAAATTACTAGAATGTCAGAACTTGCAGACCCCGACGTCGCGTGACTGATAACACTCTGCTTTCATTCGCAACTTAATTTGAAAGCCAGATCTAATGTTGTGTTGAGATTGGAAACTACTCTGTACAAAAAGCGACATCGGCCAGATATTCATATCTGGCTGGCTCTGCAGACTCCTGCGCGTTCATGCCACGTCAAGGGATCGAACCTTGGACCTTGTCATTACTAGTGACACGCTCTACCACTGAGCCAACGCGGCGCGTTCTGATTGGTTGAGAGCAGGGGAAAGAGAATGTGCTACTTGCTGACTCGGAATGGACAAGTCTGTGGAAGTTGCCTGTGAGACAACTGAATGGCTGCCAAGCAGGGTGAGCTGAGAGTTGAAGGTCTGATATACGAACGTATCGGCAATGATACGTTGAAGAAGATAAGCCATTAGATTCAGGGAGTTGAAATCCACAATGTATCTATATTTAGCCTTTATTTGCAGATCAGTCAATTGACCTGCGATATCCTTTCTTGAAAATATCATTCGAACTCGATCAACTCTTGCTTTACTCTGCTACATTATAGTCAGGAGGCTGATTGTGCCACTGTAAAGGGGCCCGAAGCGCGGTGCGGTATGTTGGAACTCTACTGAGCTCCAGAACATCTTCTGAGTCGGTGGAAGCAGCCTCGGAGGAATTGCGCGACGAACTATTGCCTTGACTGTTCTGCAACCGCCCTTCACTCGTAGGCATACTCGAGGGGGAATGGGCTGTTATTCCCCCCTCCGTAGAAATTTGCTGTGGGTAGGAGGGATCAAGCAAATTCCCTGTTCCCAACGTGTCGTAGAGCTGATCGAGAACATGCTCGCCATACAAGGGCGGTCCGACAGACTCGCCCGCTTGCATGCCTGTCTCAGGGCACCGGCCAACCATGTTGCCATGTTCATCGAGGGTCATGAATGGTGATATAAAAATGTAGATTGGAATTCCCATGTCAAGCTACAAGGTCAGCTTCAAAACTTCAAGCATTACGGAACATTGAACCTACATGCGAAACATGCCCATCTTGGTTCCGAATGGGAATGTGTATTTTGAGCTTATGGTAGATCTTGATACCTTGAGTATCGATATCTTGAGAGCATTCTGCGAGACTCTTCGGCAAATCCAGCGATTGTTTGATGACCCATCCTTCCTGGTTCGTCTCTTCGATATTGTCTTGCCACTGTTCCTCTCTCGAGACCTCGACATCCCAACATGAAACCTCGCGCTGGCTCTTGTGCTCTCGAGTATAGATGTAGTGTCTACTATGCATGCTGAAATCGTGAAACTCGACTAATTTCACCACGATTCGCTCCAGTTCGATACCTTTTATCAATGGCGTAATACGTATTTCCAAGTTTACAGAACTGCCGAATGGCGCAGCCTTACTTGGTATAGAAACCGAATAGTCCACCTTGTTGACCCAAGTCTGCTCGACGCTCATATTGTGCATGAACTCAAGGGCAGTTGGAGCTAAGGTGCGTATGATTCGAAGCTTTTTGATACAGCTGATATGGCGAACAAGCCTGCCTCTGTTGATAGTAGCCCTGAGACTATAAGTGATGGCGGCATCTTGCATACCTTCAAGGCTCTCCGATGTATCGCCTGGCACAAAAAGCTCAAAGGGCCATTCGTAATTGCCAGCAGATAGGTTCAAAGTTTTACCACGTGTTCCTAACAATGGAGGCCATTTGTGTTTAAAGATGCTAGTATTGTGAGCCACTCCAGGATCAGTTAACCATCTTTCACCTTGTTAGCAACCAGCTTATTACCCAGGGATTTGGTTTTTGTTATCTGAATCGACTTACGCGTGGCGGACGGTCCCATCTAACCGGATTCTGATGTCTTCAAATTTGAGAGGAGATTGTAAGCAAAGCACTACAGACCCTCTCAGAATCTGATCGGAAGACTCATATTGATTACCCCAGAAGACAAGGAAGTCTCGGTCAAGTCTATCAACTAGGTCAGAATTTCAGGCCCAAATCCGCGGGTAGATAGGAAAAATCAGAACCTGATATCGAATAAAGCATATGGGGCTGACATGGTGCTATAGGAAGGAGTCGAGTGCCAGGTATTGGTAATTGGGTGACTGAAGGCATGGTTTTCAATGAACGACAGCGTCGTGGACAAGGTCAGACGAGAATTTATCCATAATTAAAGGATACATGGCGAGTCATGATACGACATAATCTTCCATGATAAGAACATGTGGCTCATAAATACAAATTTCTGTGGGAAGGCCTAGACTCCAGAGTTACCTCGGCTTATGCGTGGGCTGATAGATCTACCAAGCTCTCTGGCCACGCATGACCTGATGTCAGATTATGATTTATTTAGTGGTCGGAATGACCGGCATTAATTATGACGAGTGAACAGGGATTCGTCTCGTTAATGGGCATATTTTACGTGCGCTTGGCTGACGAGGCTGGGATGGACTCATCACCAACCATTTTTGCATGTGATCAACCGACATGAAAATTTTGTTACGACTTTACCTTCGCCAGAATCACGATAAGGATGTGCACTTGTTTGAAATGGATGCTCCGTATTGAAAGAAAAACGAGATTTATGAGCTTTTCAGATAATACTAGATCTTGTTCAGTAAGGAATGTCCTCGTGGAGTAGACGTGAAAATTGCTGGTTACTGTGAAACCAGTCACCAATATTAAAAGACCCATCCTCCCCACCATCGAGCATCCTATCGGCAACGCTCGCGGCGTTCAAGTCGCTTGTGAACTCAGGTTCTTTCATACTCGAATCACTTGGAATTGACGCTGCCGCACTACCGTGCGATGAGGTTGAACCCAACTGGACGCACATACGAGCGGCTTGGCTAAGGAGTTCGTACATACGAGCGGCTTGGCTAAGGAGTTCGTACACACGATGTGGATGAGTCGCTGCCTCGCTGTTACCAATGTCAGCTTTGAAAGATGCAGCAAATCTGTCAAGGCGTTTTAGATCCTCTCTGTCGAACTGGCGGATGGCATTCTCGAAGACGATGCTGAAAGGGAAGAATGGGGTATGCAGAATAGCCCTAAGAAAGAAGGTTAGTTCATAACAGCTTTCAGGTAACCGTATATCGTTGCAGCGATGTCCATGTAAACTGGTTGACTCACCAACTAATATATCTCTTCATCAACAGAGGATCCTTGCATCCATCAACAAGCCTCATGCATTGCTCGTGCAAGTCCAGAGTATTTCGGGCTACGATGATACAGGTACCCGTAGCTTCATTGATTCCAGAACCAGGTATAGCTCTGAGAATCATGGACATCAAGGATGATTGACATACCAAGTCGCAATGTAGGTAGATGACCCTCGCAGGATCTTCGACACCATTGCTTTGTTGTAAAGCCTCCTGTGGATCGAGAGTTAAACGAGTTGAACTGTGACAAGAGCCAGTCTTACCGCAACATCCGCCTGAGTCTGATCTATGATTGATTGAACTTCTTGTGCGAGAGTCTGAGCAGCCTTTCCGCGTGCATGATCTGTTGCAGCCAGGCCTTCTGGGCTATATAGCTGATCATAGACCTTGCCTTGAATGCGCCCAAGTAGAATAGCTCTATGCTGATTCGGCTCAATGCGCAATGTAATATCGGAGTTTCTGATGCTAGAGCAACGCCCTAATCGTAACGACAGACCACTTTCGTAGGTGTACACTGCCCAAAATAATCGAGTCTTCATCTCTTTATCACCGCCCGAGTTACCATCGAATCGATGATAACCAAGTGTCTGACAGAGCGTCATTGCATTCGAGATCAAAGTCCAAGCATGTGATACCCGGCCCTCCTCGACCATGTGCAAAGACTTTTAAGCATTAGTTCAACACTGTGTTCGTGTAGGGTGAGGACCTACCCCAAGGGTCAGCGCGGCAACAAGTTCCATGGAAGGTGACAATAGCAGCGGAAGCTCGTGAAGTGCGCTACTGAGGCGCGATCGGTGGAACTGACAGTACTCTCTGTTGTTTGCGTCCCCATGGACGACGGCATACTCGGCAAAGGTGTATGCCAAGAAGCTATTTGCAATGATCACTTCTGCATGAGTGGGATCACCATCCACGCCAAAATATACCTTGGTGCATATTTGTTGGAATAGGTGGAGAGGGAGGAACCTACAAATCCAGGACACTCGGAAGTCCGAAGAATGGGCTGGGAATGATTAGTATTCTAGTAGTAACCGCCCCGATAGCTACACACCTTTCGCCCAGCGCAAGATTTCCACAATAGCCTCTAAAGGAGGCGCCGGGAGTTCCGCTCGCTGACCGTCTAATGTAAACTTGCCAGTAGGCAGAGTTCGTGGCGTTCAAGGATGCTCCAAGGCACTAATAAGACCATTAAGGGACGAGATGGTCTCTTTCCACTCTGAGCTTGTGGAGGCCGATGCACCCTCCCGAACAATAGATTTGACAAAGTTGACAATGTGCGCAGAATGATCCCATTGTAGAAGTAGGGCAGCCTGACAGGTGTCTAGATCTTTTGACACCTGGTCGACTATGCCTCGACCTTGCAGTTCTGCGATGAGTCGGTTTTCGCGTGATACCGGTGTCGCTGGTTTTCGATTCAAATCCACGCCTGCCAGTAAGGACTTGATTTCATTAACATCGCGAGAGATGGCGTCGATCTTTTGCTCGCTGTTCGATAGTTGTTAGCCAAGATACCATGGAGACGCAAGAGAAGCCCATTACTATTGTTCCGAGACGAGGACTCTCTGCCGAGCAGTTGGTGCCCTGGCCGCAATCTTGCTATGTGTGCAGTCAACACGAGCAGACAAGCAGTTGGAACAAGGTGTTCCCCTGTCACATCCAACCTATTGAGGCCAATTAGAACGAACATTGCTTTTATACCTATGCTACGAGTAAGGATAGTTGCATACCTTTCTCGCTCGACATTGGTCGCACTGAGAAATAGGTTAGCTGATAATCGACAAATGGACATTTTTTGGTTGACTGTACCGAGCGTCGACTTATTGCTGGTCGGCTAAGATTATGTTCGTCAGATGGAGACGCGCGGGTTTCCATAGTGGATGTCGTGATGTCAAATAGTACAAGTTTGTCACCATCGAGTGAATCACGTATGCTGAGATATGAGACATGAGATGGATGACAAAGCTATTGGAGGGACGCGGAAATCCGCGCATTTGCGCTCGAACTGGAAATGAGCCAATCAGCTTAGCGGTCTTCCCTCGCTTACAAGGGTATCCATTTCAATGCCGAATATGAATACAGAATGGAAAATAGTATAAGTATCACTCCTCATCCGGTTTTGTATGGCTGAATGAACGAAAGGGATAAGTAAAGAAGATATACGCTTTCAATCACCTCTTTCTGCCTTCACTAATACCATGCCTCAAAACATCCTCATCACTGGGGCCGCTGGCTACATGTAAGTGGCTCCCGTCCTGTCAGCGTCGACTTTGACAACTGACCCACCTACAGTGGTGGCTCCATTATAGCCGATATTCTGGCACGGAACGATGAGACCCTGAGCGCTGTGACCCTGTTTGCGGCTGCTCGAAGCCAAGACCAGGTTGACAATATATCTAAGATCGGAGTCCAAGCCATTCAGCTTGACTTGGGAGATAAACCGGCTGTTGAAGAGGCCATTACAAAGAACAACAGTAAGGGTGTCAATACTAGTTGCATTGCAGAGATTAAACAGATACAGTTGATATCGTTATCCATACGGCCAGTGCTATGCACCCAATCATGACATCGAACTTGCTCAACGCTCTTGGAAGAAGACGTCAAATCCGCGAGACACAAACATATCTCATTCACGTAGGTTCGGTTTGCTCACTAGACTGACTCAATTAACAGTGATATAGTCATCCATCGCCACAATGTTCACAGAAGAGGGTGGATGGCCCTATGGGGAGGTAAAGGATACTGATTCTATTCTGGATAAAGAGAGCGAAATCGGTTTCGATAATCCTGTTCGAGCGGTATTTTGTCCTTTGAAGAGCCACAGACAGTTACAGTTATGCTAACAAGATTATAGGTGAACAGTCTCCTTGCTAGGGAAGGAAAGAAGCAGGGTGTAGAGACTTTCAACGTAGCAGTTCCCATGACATGTAAGTATCTGCGATGAATATCTCGGAACTCCAAACTGACCTTGCTTTGGATGGGCGCGGAACTGGGGAGTGCAGGAAGCTCTCAGTTAATAACCCAGCCATGATTCGAACTAGCATGAAACTAGGAACTGTCCACAAATTTGACAAGGATGGAGTAAGTATACTCCTAAAGACAAGCATTATTGAACAACAACTGACTCTTATTCAGCACTTTGGAACTATCCACATCTCTGATCTTACCGACATCTACGTTCGACTTTTGAGCAAGATTCTGAATAAAGAGCCCATTGCTGTTGGCCATGATGGATATTTCTTCGCCATTGCTCACAAAGCGCACTGGTGGAAGATGATGGACAGGATTGCAGAGGAGCTCTGTTGTCGCGGACTTGTAACGGAACCAAAGGCAAGGTTCTGGTCAGACTATGATACCGCCGCTGATAGCCTTGGGTTTCCACGAGCATATATCGGAGCTATGACCACGCATAGGTGTGTAGCATTGTGACATCGACTGCGTTTTTGCTAACAAGGCTCAGTGGTCATCTTGTCCCCGAAAATACGTACAAGCTAGGATGGAAACCGAAATGGGATACCGAGGACAAGTTTCTGGATCAAATTGGTGACGAAATTGAGGATGTTAAGGAGCTGGACACCGTCAAAATGTCTCTTTTCGATAGCTTGATTGCTGAACAGTCCAAGTAGACTCATTCATGGTGCGCAGGAGATAACATCATATTCATTCGCTAAATAGATTCGAGTCCATCCTTTGTTCATCAATGCTCCTTCTAGAATGGACAAGGCCACGAGAACCACATTTGCATCTACTTTCGTCACTTCCAATAACCGATGTCATTGTGGCCAACAATCGATAACGTCTTCTGGAGCCGCCACTTACCTTGACTTGAAGAGTCAATTGACGTAAAAGTAACATTTTTTGACGTCTCGGCTTTGTAGAAGGTAGGCACCAGGAGTAGGTCCTCTGCAGATCAGGAGGAATGAAGTACGTGAAATAATACGTCATTGCAACAGATCAATCGGAAATCGGCGGGTAGCAAGCGGCTTGTGGCCATAGCCGGATCGAAGCGGGACGAATGCCACCGACCTTGACCGTGGTGGCGGTATCGTGAAAACTCTCATGTGCGTTCAGGAAGACTTCTCACAGTATCTTGGGTTTCGGGGGCCTCGACTCGGCCAATGTTGTCTAGGCCTTCGGACAATGAGCGAGGCCTCTCACTTTGTCGTCTTTCTTGACGCTTGACACGGTCACAAAGACTTGGCCCGTGTTCACGCCCTAGATCGGGTTCCTGCATCATGCAGGTGGATAGACCGGATCGCTGTAGTAATCGACACAGACCTCACCGCTTGGCGACAATTGGGAAAGGCTCAGGCCAAAGCGAGGGACCAGACCAGGGACGATCCGAGACCCTCTGCTGTCAAACTTTATCTCTCCCAAAGCGGTCACAAACACCTATCAAAACCCTTCAGCCAGGAATGCGAATGTCGTCTACCAAAACCCTAACAAGGCACCTTGCCCTGGTTGATTAACTCCAAGAAGCCCAGCTTGATTTGGATTCTTGTTGGAGCTAAGCTGAAGCTAGCCTAGTGTCAGGGTCGAGGTCGCCACAAGGCGGGCGCCTAGCATTCCAGTCCCAGCTCGAGGGGACCTGGCTTGGGCCGCATTTTACTTAGTTCGGTTATGGAATGAAGCAATAAGACATGATCGCATCCATTTTGTTGCTTGCGATCAATATCTGTCTCACCTTGTCTCTCATTCCTCGGTGCAGTTATCTTCCACGCTCATTATTAACAATGACTTTGACGAAGGCTTTTCCACCGCCCCGGGGGCAAGTCGTGCTGGTACGTTGCTAGGGTTGCGTTTTATACTGCCATCATTTGTATGTTGACCTGTGTAATAGGGCGTATCATTCAGTCTCATCGCCTTTGCGGCTGCGATTATCGGCTTCAGAATCTATCACAGGTTGAGGGTGCAGAAGGGAAGGCTGGTTGCCAGCGATTATTTCATGGTTTTGGCTTTATGCGGAGCTATTACATGTGCTTCGTTCGATGTTGTGTTTTGGAAGCGAGATGTTCTCAGACCAAGAATGAGTGTCGGGTTTGAGAATTACAACCCAGGTGAAGAGCTTGTCGAGTTCATTTACAAGGTAAGACATTCTGGAGCTATTGCATGTTGAAGACTGGGAGGAGACTGACTCAAATGGCCAGCTGTCTTGGGCTAGTGAAATCCCATTTTACGCGACAGTTTATTTATCCAAGGCGATTCTACTAGCGCTCTACTTCCAAATCTTTCCCACGTTTATGGGGAGACGTCGCAGGGCGCTCTGGGCTACAGTTTTCTACTGTGGCCTGGCTTATACTGTCACTTTGTGCATGCAGCTTTTCTCCTGTATGCCGCTTGAGAGACACTGGTATGTTTGACAAGACAATGTCTCACTTGGGGAAATTACTGATGATGGCAGGGTTATCTCTCGACCTATCACCTCATGCGACTGGAGATGGCAGGGCGTTGTCTTTCAGGTCTCATGGGCGCTGGCATTTTTGGGTAGTCTTCTCGGTATGTTCGCATTCTTTATACACAGCGAGGACTATCTAACACGGTCCCTAGTCCTTATCCTGCCATTCATGGTAGTTCACGACCTCGATTTGACCAAGAGATCGAAGTTTTGCATGTACTTTGTATCCCTGATCGGTCTTCTCGATATATGCATCTCTCTGATCCGGTTCCTCAATGTTGAACTTGGAGACGGTAGCGAGTTCCGATCCTTCAGCACAATTGGTAGGTAACCCAGTTACAACATCTCACCGCCTCTAACATTGATGTCCCTGAATAGAATTTTGGAGTGCTCTCGACGTGAACATTGGCCTCATTGCCGCCTGTCTCCCCGCCCTCCGCATTCTCCTTGGTCGCACTAGACGGCCCGACAACTACACTTTCGACGAGGCCAAGACCGCTCGCTCATCTCGTGCCATGGAGCATCGTGAGCTAGAAGAGGTCGAAGACTCCACTTACCTCGGCGTAAACAACACCGCTGGCCCTTCACGATCAAATCGAGCTTCCATGTACAGTGATAAGGGCCCATTGAGTCCTATCAAAATGCTTGAACCCAAGCCTGAACGCAAGCCCGAACGTAAACCCCCTGGGCCTGCATGGAAGGATTATGAAGAGGAAGACAGTGATCTCGAGCTTGAGAACATAAACGTTGAGGCTCTCAACAGAGACCAAGCACAGTCGTACTGGTCCATCCCTTGACCTTTTTATTCTTCTATATATGCATCAACTTGTCACAATACCAATAGCGTCGTTACTCAAAGACAGAATAGTTTGTAAAAACATCGATCATTCTTCCATTATCCTCCACAAACTCGATTATAATCGGTGACATGCCCTCATATCATAGCGATACTTCTTGGACGCGTGTTTCTGGTCTTACAATGATCTTTTAGTGGTCATCCGCCATTATGAAATTCTAACCATCCTACTTGGGCCAGTCCTCTCATCTAACCTACTCTTTTCAAAGCCTCACAAGTATGAAAATGATCTTGACACTGCTGTTGGGGCGATAAAGTCACAACGCGAAGGAACGTCACGTTATCAGCCGAAGGGTTGCGATCCAAGATGCCATAAACATCTCTTTTTGTGTTTCTTCCGGGTTACAATCCCATGATATGCATTTGAGCACTAGAACCTTGCTTCATTATGTTCAAGTCTGCATGTTATGTCTGTTTGTGTTACCAGCCTTCGAAAAGAATGTATCATGAGCTGACCAACGGCCTCTGAAGATGCATACGCGAGGCTCTGATGCCGGAACCGGAACGAGGCATATCACGCCATCCGGGTTTAGAAAAAAAGGTAAACCGAATACTTTAATTTCTCTATTGACAGGTACCTACAAACACAGAACCTATCACAGAACACATTTTTGTCGAAACTCGGCCGCGTCTTTGTCCGCATTAGTTGCTTTAACTTGTCTTGGGGCCCGAATTTAGAGGTTCCAATCTAATAGTGAGATGATGTTGACTGCCTGAGCTAAGAGCTCTTAGCTAGACGCAACGTTGAGTATTGTAGATGTTACAGTCGCTTAGTGACTATCTGTTTAACTTTGTCTAGATCCAGAGCTTCCACTGTACGTCCCTGATATCCCGTCATGGTCTCCGCCATGCACAGAACATTATATATGGCTTCCTCAGTCGCATCAGCAACAGCCTCAAAGACGCCGTTAATTGACTCATTCTCGACTGTTCCAACAACAACTGGCGTAGGCTTGTAAGGGTCCAAGTCACTTTCGAATTTCTGCATAGGAATCTTGGCAGCTGTAGAAAAAGCCAGGAAGATGTCGCCTGAACCATTGCTGCCATAGCCACCAACGCGAGATAGTCCGACAGTAGCACGTTTGGCTAATCTCTGCAGCTGAACCGGAAGGAGAGGAATGTCTGTCGCGACAATAATGATGATACTACCATCGGCGAGTGGACCTTGAACGCCGGATGCAGATGATGCAGATGACAGGGTTTCTTTCAATGACAAGATCCGTCCAACCGGAACGCCGCCAATACGAAGGTCCTCTTTCTTCCCGTAATTTGCTTGAACAAGTACCCCGACCGTATAGTCCTTTAGATTACCTTCTTGGTCGAGGCCCTGAACAATTCGGCTGCTGGAGCCTGTACCTCCTTTAAACCTGTGGCATATCATACCCGTGCCACCGCCAGTTGAGCCCTCAGGGACAGCATCTGACGAAGCGTTAAGGATCCCTTGGACAACATGCTCAGGTGTCACCGCAAAGCGGGCTTGCTTGTTCAAGTAGCCATCATACGTCTCTGTAATGACAGGAAAAGCGAAAAGGCCCATGTCTCCCCCAGGAGTTGCGTGGTAACGTACAACATATTCATAAACGCCTCTAAAAGCATCGCCAATAGAGGAGTTGGTCGTCAAAATGATAGGTGAAGTCAAGGTGCCCGTTTCATCAATCCAGTGAGATCCCGTCATTTCTCCTGCACCATTGAATTTAAATATAGCAGCATGGCATGAATTTTGATACCAATCAGCCCTGGGCAAGATTGTGGTAACGCCGGTGTTCACATCCCGATCAGGTTGTATCGATTGGGTATGTACGAGAACGCCTGGAACATCGGTAATGGAGTTCAAACGACCTGGTCTCCAGTTGCCTAGGAACAACTCTGGCAGAAGCTCCCGGATACGGAGTCTCTTCGCTTGTTCCACACCGTCTCCCATGCTTCTTGAGTCAAGATGGGACTAGGAGAGTAGCTCAAATCTAAAGAAATGCGCTTTGTAGGTAGTTTTAAGCAAAGATTTGACAAACTTCCGTCACCTTATGGACATCTGATGGAGAATCAGGGGTTTCTGAGAGGATGAATTAGGAACAGATCACAACAGTTAGAGTAAGAAATAGATGACAGATGAAACAGCAAAAATACAGAAATAAAAAAGCCCTCAAAGAGAAAGTAATCTTGATAAAACCAATTCCTCTTTTCGGCTTTCGCATTTCATGGCATTTCCCCGCATTTCGGGAATGTTTGCTCGGGTATGCATGCTTGATAATAAGCAGGTAAGATTCCCTCATTGTGGATCGTTGTTCTTCTATACAAGGCACTGAAAACGTAGTGGACTGATGCGATAGAAACATCCTAAAATATACAAACATCACCTTAAAAGATATGTCCAAGCCCACCGTGCTTATGAAAACGATGGAAAGCCAATAAGGCTTGGCGGCAAGCATCCGCGAAATGCAGATGTCACCCAACAGTAGACTCGACCACTGACCTCATCCTCGCCATGTCAATTGACGCACAATCCGGTTGGCTCATCTCATGTATTTAACGCTATCGTTACTATCCCGATAAATCTAGGCAGTGATATCATTTAGTCAATCAGCCCGAACCATCCGCTTCATGCTTAAGATGTAGTATAGTACTTTATTACAACAATTCTCTGGTTGGTAAGAAATCGTGGCAACAGCCGGAAGTGACGGGAAGCTCGGCGCCGGACGTTGGGGTTTAACGGGATGACGTCTGCCACGTCAGACAATAAATGACAGCAAGTCTGAGCCTCGTCCCTAATTTGGCATTTTTCACAATTCAGCTATCATCTAGAAATCTCTACGGCCCTGCTGGCTATCAAATATATCTTCAAAATGCAGAAAGTCAAAGCTCGATTGCCATCCTGGGACACCACTAGGACTCAAAGCAAAAAGGGTTTCGACAAGGTGTGGGGATGGGCTGACAAACTAGGAGCACCCATTAACAGGTTATCCAACCGAATTGGCAGCGAAGCTTTCTGGCCTACAACTCTGGACAAAGAAAGTGATAAGGCAGCGAGAATCCTCAGATCGTTCTGCAGTAAGCTGATATCACAGAAACAATTTGTATATAAAGGTTGTCGTACTAACCTGACAATAGAGGACGGCTTCTACACTGAAAATGATAAGCCAGCTGATGCTGAACAAGCCGGACCAAAACAAAGACAGCGTGTTCTAAAGAAGATCCCACAAAAGGTGATACAGAATGCTGTTGGTCTTGCAATCTTTACAACCATGCGAACTGGTCTCTGGGTATCAGGAGCTGGAGGATCCGGAGTCCTGGTTGCTAGAAATGAAGAAGATGGATCATGGTCTCCTCCATCGGGCATTCTGCTGCACACAGCTGGCTTGGGCTTCCTTGTGGGGGTTGATATCTACGACTGCGTTGTCGTGATCAACAATCGCAAAGCTTTAGAGGCTTTCACCAAGATCAGAGCCACACTTGGCGGAGAGATCAGTGCAGTCGCTGGACCCGTCGGAGCTGGTGGAGTGTTGGAGAATGATGGCAAGTGGAAGCAAGCGAATAGACCGGTCTTCACTTACTTGAAGTCCAGAGGCTTTTATGCCGGCGTTCAAGTTGATGGAACCGTCATTATAGAACGAACAGATGAGAACGCACGCTTCTATGGACAGGAAGGGGTTGGTGTAGCGGATATCCTGGCTGGAAAGACTAGTCGCCCTCCGGAAATCAAGATGCTGATGGAAACACTGAAGGCAGCAGAAGGTCGGACCGACGTTGATGAAGGGCTCATGGAAGAGCTTGAAGGACAACCTGCACCTGGCGACGTTGAAATTGACGCACCAGGCGAAGCCAAGGTATTTGGAATCCCAGACCCTGAAGACCCTGATCCATTTGGTGTCCATGCACTGGAGAAAGAAGGTCTCGAAATTCGAGATGCTGCGACACACTCAAGGCCGTCTAGCCAAGCATTCGAGTACAATCCCAGTCCGAACAGTCCCACTTACAACAAATTCTATCGCCGTAGCATAGAAACAGGAGCAACTAGTAATCGCGACAGCTATGCGTCAACGCCAAGCCGAACATACACGACTTCTGAGGCTGGAACTCAAACCGAGCCCGTCTTGATCACGCCAATCACTGGCACTTCACCTGAGAGCAGAAGCATTATGCATCAAGACAAGTTTGATGACGATAAATCAAGCATTTACGAGGATGTTAGACTGGAAGATGGATTTGGGTCTCCTTATAATGGGACAGGGTCTCCTTATGCTGCGGTGGACAGCTTTATCACGCCTCCTGCTGGGCCGCCTCCTCTTCCCGCGAGAAGCCCCGTTTCATAATGATTATTTCGGACGAAGGGCTTCGCAAGTTAAAACATGCCGATTTGGACAGATCCAAATCGGGTGGTAATTCTGTTGTGACTTCGCTGGCCGGGACCTTGTGAAGTCGTGAGTTATGGGAACGGGCTAAATAGCTTTGTACCGAGTTTTGGACACTGTAGGAATGCGGTCCTTGTATATTTAACGTGTTATGAGCCTTTCTATATACACTAGACTCTGCTTCTTCATACATGTAGCACATGCTGTCTACTTCGTAGATCCGATTCAATACAGTCCCTAAGCTGCGAATTTGGTTGTATAGGCACAACCCAGCATCTTGTAAACTCAGTTCTCGACACGAGCCATGAGGTCCTTTAGTTTTCCAAACCGAACATCATCCCAAACCTAGTTTGCTTACGTTCCGTATGGTTGTCGGGATGTGGCACTGCGGGGTTTCGATGCGGCATTTAATTTGCTCTTATTCCCGCTGTGCAAACAATATGAAGGCTTTCTCAATGGAACAGAATCTTGCTCTTCATGTTAACTTGTCGTGGAACACATACTGTCACTTCTCTCCCCTTGCACTATCACTTGCAAAGATCCTACAAGATATGGAGGACATTACTATTCGCGATGCCACCATAGACGATATTCCTGAGCTTATCGACTCCATCACCAAAGCCCGAGCCGAGATGTTCCCATTTCTTGACCAGACAACGAGTGGTCAAATGGCTCAGAAGGAACTCCAGAGTTTCAAGAACAACCACATAGAGCATCCACTAGGAGCCTTTGTAACAGCTCGCTCAAAAGGTCGTCTGATTGCCACTATTGGCTATGCCCCTTACGATGGTCGTTTCCCCTTCCTCCAGCTTGAACCAGATAATGTCGTCGAGGTTGTCAGATTATATGTGCAACCAGAGTGGCGTCGTGCGGGGCTAGCTTCTAAGTTGTTTGATAGAGTACTAGAGACAGCTCGGCTCGCCAATGTCAAGCAACTTTACCTACATACCCATCCTTTTTTGCCGAACGCTATCGGCTTCTGGGAACGGAATGGGTTTTCGATCATAAGTGTTGATGATGATCCTGTGTGGCAAACGACGCATATGAGCCGCTTGCTCGAGGGGTGAGGTTCTAGAAAATACCTAGTTCGTTTAGAGTTCCTTCAGAACTTGAAGGTATTGATCTGATCCATCGCTATCACAGCGTTTAAGGCGATGTAAAGACCTTGCTGACTATCCCTTTAGAAAGCGAATGACTTCATTATCTATCTCCAAATAATTACGAATCCAGTGGAACACTAGCTCAACCGCGCTGGGGAAATATCTAGCATCCTTTGATATAGATGCGCAAGCCTATGGCTTTGTACCGATGGCTCTAGACCATTGTCTTAGCTCCGATAATATGTCAACGGTCACTTTCATAATGCCCTGATTATCATATAGCGACAAATTCCACCGCTATCCCCGATGTGACTAATCTTATGAGTATGTATAAATCAGATGTCCAGTAAGCATCACATGGCATCGACTTATTGGCAGCAATGACCACGGTTAATTGAAGTCTTCTGATCACGCCAAAACCTCGTCTAGGAACCATTTCCCAAATGCCGTCACAACTACTGAGCCCTATATGAGCCTTTCCATGAGTGTTCGCCATTTAAACGACAAAGATAAACCGTACTTTGTAACGAAATACAGTTTCCCCAGCCGCCAAGCCAGTGAATGGGGTTTTCAGTAGTAGCTCCTTAGCTAGCTTGGCCTCAGATCATCTTGGATACAAAGTAACAAGAAGACGCGCGTCATCTAGTAATGCCAAGCTCACCACCAGCCACAGCAGCTTACCAACAAAAGATTAAGCACATGATCGTCGCGAGAATTCGGCGAGTCCGACCGCAACACTGTGGCTGAATTTCATGGTTCTGATATGTAATGTCTGCCGATGCATCCGGTTGCCAAGTACGCGGGAATGCCGACACCCGCGCCGCAAACATATCGAAATGGATAGGACTGGGAGCGAAACTTGTCAGCTGCGCCACTTTTGCCTAGAGTCCGATCACATCAGCCAAGGAGAGTTTACTAGGCCAAGGCTGATAGCTCGATGACGAAAGATGCTATTTAAGAGCGAGCTTGACCCCTCATTGACTTGAAGATATCATATTCTACAATCACTGATTGATAAATTAAAATCGGCATAACTTACCACTGATACCAATCTCCTCAAATAACAAACACATCCAACCGAAAGCATGTCAGCTCAAGACTACTATAGCGGCGGCGGAGGTGGTGGCTACAACCAGCAGCAACAAGGCTACGGGCAACAGCAGCAAGGTTATGGACAGCAAGGTTACGGACAGCAAGGTCACGGACAGCAAAACTATGGTCAGCAGCAAGGGGGCTATCCTCAGCAGGTTTGTGTCACCGGCAAATAATAATCGGCTTCAATAAAGCTAATGCTTCCTCTGTAGCAGCAATACTCCCAAGGCTCCAACTATGGCTCTCAACAGCCCATCTACGACAACCGAGATCAGTCATACGGCGCCCAACACCAGGGTGGACAATACGGAGGTTCTAATTCATACCCCGATGGTCCTGGAGGCTCAGGAGGCCCTGGAGGTCCTGACGGTGAACGAGGACTAGGTGCTTCACTCGCCGGAGGCGGTGCTGCCGCTTGGGCCGCCCACTCAGCTGGAAGTGGCCTTCTGGGTAGTCTCGCCAGCGCAGCTGCGGGAGCCATTGGCGCAAACTTCCTTGAGCACAAGTTTAAGAAGCATAAGAAGGAGAAGAACAGAAAGCACCACAGAGACGGCCGCGCCCGAGCTTTCAGCGGCGACTCGACAAGCAGCAGCGACTCCGACTCCGGTGACGACCGTCGACGACGACGAAGTCGAAGCCGAGATCGACGAAGGGATGATGACCTCGCCTACGGCAAGTCCCAGTATGACAATCATTCCAGCCATGGAGGTTCCAGTCACCATGGCGGCTCTTATGGTGGGCAGCAGAGTTACGGAGGACAAGGCTATGGAGGCCAAGGTGGCTACGGAGGCCGATACTAATAATACCGACGGTTGTTACGAGAGATGACTACATGCTAGGCACAGGCGAATGAGGAAATGATTTGAGGGTTTTCAAATAAATAAGTTTCTACTTTACGCCTCAATGATGTTTTACACGAACCTCTACAAGTATCATAGCTTTGATGCTTACGTGGCAACGTTCTTTAACAAAATATTTCTCGAGATTCAAATTACTCTCGTAGCCTAAGGTTATCAACTTCAACGACCTGGCCTCTTTCTGTTGAGGCAATAACGAGAAGATTTGACGCAACAACGACTTCGTAGTACTATCTTAAACTGTATAGGCTCGAAAGCTAATGATACACTCGTACAATAACTATTCCATGTTAAATCTAAAGTTCGTCTACTTGATACGAACCAAACAGAAAGGCATTTTCGCGCAATGGGTACCGTGGCATATCTATAGTTCAACATTAAGTGATAATGTCATGGGTACGTGAT
Organism: Fusarium cf. aywerte; assembly: GCA_011034095.1. Lineage (NCBI taxonomy): Eukaryota > Fungi > Ascomycota > Sordariomycetes > Hypocreales > Nectriaceae > Fusarium > Fusarium cf. aywerte. The sequence goes on from WETZ01000001.1 coordinate 320,882, forward strand.
AAGGTAACGATCTAATTTGTGTATCATTATAAGTCTCGTATATCTTCGTCTTTTGTAATATCTTTTCCTCTTGCTTCGGCATCATTCCACCAACGATGATTGCACTCGTAGAGCGACTGCTATTTACTGCCTCGGCCTGGTCGACTCTAGGCTCTCATCCAGGACAAATCCGTTTTCTCTTAAATCCTGGCATTGGACAGGAGAGCGCCTTCGATGGCACCATATCGCAAGGTATCTTCCCCTTGAACAAGATACCAAAGTTCGAACCTTCGAGATCGTATCGTAGAAAATTCATCATAAACGCTTGTATTTTGGTGCACGCGTCGGCTTCCTCAATACCATGTTGGACCTCTGCTCTGGCTGAGGCATCCATGATCAAGCACAACCCTGTTGCGCCGACCATGCATCGCTTTCGCTCGTCATTGCACTGCATTCTCATCATTTTCCCTACGATAGTCAGCATACTACTTACGCGGTGCATAAATAGCATTTACCATCGAAGGAGAATGTTATGATATATCATATCGTTGCGGCACGTCATGCACCTAGCCCTCCACAACTCAGCTCTGTCATATATCATCAACACGTATGAATAGTCCCGGGCCATCGAGGTATTCCAAGTCGGCAAAATTGCCTCATGAGCGATCACTGTCCTGGGTTCGGCTAGAACTAGCATGATTCAGGCTCGGGACGCTTCCCTGCCTCGTTCCATCACTTTGGCTATTGGTAGGGCCTGGCAAAAGGACCTCGGCTTCCCTTATTGCTTCGAGGACACTAAATGGTTCATTCGACACTCTAATACGGTTGAAAATCTCTTGTGCCTCGCATTCTGGCCTTTTGTGTATGGCGTTGAAAAGCTCTCGGTACTGTTGGTTCTCAAGCATCAAAGTATCACACTTCTTCTTTATGGCGATGGGGACCGGTGGAGCTTCGTATGAACAAGATTCCATCTTGGAAGAGCATCGGGTACAGGTAGGTTTCTTGCCATCACACTGGAAAGTATTCTTAGCATTGGTGGTAACTTGACTGGAGTGAAGCGTCCAAAACGTACCTTGGCCTTCTTACGCCGGCACCCCTCGCAGGCCACAGCGACTAGATTCCTCTTACTTCTCGCCCTCTGACCTTGATTTTGGCCTGTCACTGAAGATTCAGATTCAGCGCGATCATCTTGTCGGTTTGGGTCTGGGATTTGTTGGGCGGGCAGTATGGGAACCAGTTTCTTTGACCCTTGAGGTTCCATAGCCAAACCAGAAAAACCCTTCCTGTCTCAGCAGACCATGTGATTTGGAGGTAGCATTGTCAAAGAAAATTTTAGCGAGCAACTAATTAGTTGCAATGCAGCAACCAGGAAGCATGCGTCTAATATTAAGCTCACTGCAATGATGTCTTCCGGCAGGCATGTTTGCTGATGGCCAATCATTGTTCTCGGTAGTCTCCCGATAGATGCACTGGCTACAATCAAATTTCCAAGGAATTCCATCAATGTGACGTCATTTCCAGGGATTAGAATGACAGCTAGACATAATCATACGTCAGGTGGTGGTCTATTCAGCGTGGAGCACTGGGGTCTTATTTTCTTAACCTCATATGAGTCTTTTGCCTTACCCGACAGGTAGTTGAGTGAGCGGGTTCAAAACACGTCAAAAAACTAACTATTTATTATCCCCAGTTCAAGTGCGAGGGGGTGGGGTGTCAAACAGAGTGATGGTTGACCTTCCCTTCACTCTTCATTATTCATTATATACAAGGAGTGAACCACCGGGGATGCCTCTTTGTCAGCGGCTCAATAATAATCCACTCTGCTAACACCACCACAATCTTCTGATCTACCAAAGATCATCTCCTTTCGCTCCATTGAATTCATTGGTTTACATGCCGAGGCCTTGCCTTCTGTCATGTTCTCGAAGCTGGCTGTTCGACTGCCTTTTTATTCAGGCCACACGATTCGGTATTTCGCCTTATCAGAAATAGTCAGCGAATCAAATCCTAGATGGCGTCACTGGAAAGGAGCTCTGTGACGTGTGCTCAGTGGTTAGATGTCATGTCTCGGTCGTTTTGCTCCGACGTGAAACGCCAAATATCATCTTTTCAACTTCATCCATGTGCAGAGATGTCTCAAACTGAGGTGGCCAGGCCGTATAATAAAACCTTGCCTGACGACTGCATCAAACCGTTATACTGACCAGGCAACGGTGTTACTAGTCCTCATTTGATCAGCAAGTTTCGTTAAGCCAGCCTAGTCCTTCTGTCAAGAGCCGCATCGCCATCGAGCTCCTTGTCAAGGATCGGTAGATCGGATATTTTGGTTGTAATCGGTAACAGCAGAACTACCCACTGCTCCGATCCACTGAGCAATTCGTTATTTCATTTCTAAATGAGGCAGGTACGCCAGCTTCAACATTATTCTTCCGTCATGTTCGTTTTAGTGCTTTTATTTGCACGGACATAGCTCACATGTTCCGGTACGAAAGTTGAATCTACACATGACTCACTGATCAGTTACAAGATGGTTATGCCACCTCAAGATAATGCGTTAGATTATACCGAGTTCCTAGGAAAATAAGCTTGTACAAAGGTGAACTATCGAGCAGCCCATATAGTAGAGCACGCGTTAGGGAAAACGGCATAAACTTCAAGGGTTGATGCATAAATGGGACTATCTAATGCACATATCTTGAGGTGAGATCCTGATGCAGGCAGTGGTATGTCACATAGTGCCAAAACAGTGCCAGCTACCATACATTCCTAACTTATAGGTCCACAGGTATGACAGGGTGATCCAGGCCAACAGTGCCTCCCATATCGTGTAGACCGAGAACAAATTAAAATGTATCCAGCTTTGTCAATAACCGAACACTCTGGCTCAGCGACGTTGATAGAATACACGGTAAAGTCGAAATTGAGATTTGCTGCGACTGGATGTTGTCGCGTGCTTTCATGCGGTTTACGAAGTTGCGGAGTTCATGCACCGCTGTTTTCGCCAGCCGCCCCTACTAATCTGACATCATAACATCGGATTAAGCCGTGTGAACCAGCTCAAGAATTCTTGGCAACAGACACGGTTCCTGTTGCTAACTTTATTATCTTAGGAGTCAGGGAACCTACCCTATTTTCACAATAATATTACACACTACCTAAGTTTCATTCTCAAACATGAATGTTTACCTACTTACTTCATAGTATTTCCGGAATGTGTTCCCAGCTCAAGTGGTTTTGGAAGTAGTTGCGTGGTAGATTAAGTTATCGAGAGGTCGATGATTCATAGAGGCCAAAAATAGTCGCGTGCTATGTTCAATCAGCATAACTGCCAATATGCTTAAAGTCCATGACGATGGTATGCTGGTAGATGCCAAAATGGAAGTCTCGGAGCAAGGAAATGTAATAATCGCGTGATATGCTCGTAGTTCCAACAAGATATCTTAACAATGCTAGCGTCACATAAATTATCAGAAAATGCAACCTTCGTTCCTGACTTCATAGTCATAACGGCATATGGCATCGTTCAAACCCTAGCGATCTCTGGACTGGGCGCATTATTGGTTGCTATCCTCTATCTTTCACATATCAATCACATCTTGGAGCAAACACCTGATGAAATAAAATAGCTCACAAGTAAACCCTGGAACCCAGCTCTCCTCAATGAAATCTACGAGAGATTTGATCAATCTCCGATAGACTTTTACAAAGGCTTGCCACCTAAGCTAGACAGACGATATATCGTCATGGGAGGGAATGGTAGGCCACACGCTATTTGAGGCAAAGACTTCCTAAAACTGACCTATCTTTCACAGGCCTGGTCGGTGGCTATATGGTTCTCCAGCTATTGGCGCGCGGAACACCACCAAAGTGTGTTCGTATCGTCGACATCAGGGAAACAGAGCGTAATGACATGCGAAGTGGTTTGGCCGCACAAGTCGGTTTTGTGCAAGCAGATATTACTTCAGCGGCATCTGTTGGTAAGGCTTTCACAAGGCCCTAGGATCACTCAGTAGCGCATTTTCCTATCACTGTTTCCCATACAGCCGCTGTAATCGTACCCTCCACCAGGTCGAGACACCTCTACAAGTTTTCCGAGGCAGTCAACGTTCAAGGAACCAAGAACGTGCTAGCTGCCTCTCGTGCAGTCGGTGCCGATGTATTCAGCGCAACGTCATCGGCCTCCATTGGCATCCAACCGGTGGATCCTTTCGTCTCGCCATGGGCCACTGAGCCTCGCAATTTTTGACAAATGCTTGGAGTGCAGGATTTCTATAAACCATTGCGGCGGTACAAAGAGTATTTTGGGAACTACTCAGCTTCTAAAGCATCTACAGAAAGACTGGTGCGTGGAGAGACGATGCGTCCTTCGGCACTGGCTGCATGCGACCGGCGAACCGAGTCTGGCAATTCTACAGATAACCCCGTGGAAAGCTTACTTTCCCAAAGAATTCATCCAACGTATGGTATTGCACCAACTCCATCCCTGAAAAGATCTCTAACATGAGTGTAGCTGGGTCCCACACATCGTCCAAACTTTCGTCCATGGAGCAAATGTAGCTGTTGCGCACCTATATCACGAAGCTGTGCTTGCGAAAGGGGAATGTCCACAAGCTGGCAGACTATTTGCCATCACTGACTCTGGTCATCCGATTATGTTTGGGGATCTCTATACAGCTGTCAGAGTTTTATCCGTCCACTGTTTCAGAACCTTTATAGTGCCACCGATAATTATGCTCCTGTTATCCGTTTTGGTATAGTGGTATATTCTGCTTCTATACTGGTTCCTTCCCTTAAAAAAACTCTTGCCGGAGGTGAAAGGAGACATTAAGAAACTGCAACCGGGTCCTTTCTCCATATGCACCCCTTTAATAGCATTCAACAATCAAGCTAGAAAGCCCGTGCGTGATGGTGGCCTTAGATACAAACGTATTGTCACCACTCTCGAAGGGGTCGTTATGGAAATCTCGGGATGGAATCAGGAACATTTAAGAGAGTTGGATGGAAGCACTAGGAAGGCTTACACTAACTCTGTATCGTTAGCTGAAAAGCTATAAGAATTTGGATCTGCTGTTCCCTTATAAGATTGGTTATTAAGACAAAATTACTAACTTCTTTTGGTTCGACGTGGCTTTGCTATCAGAACAGGTGCATTCCTAGGCCATATGCACTTACACCATGGGCAAATCACCACACTTTATCATATATAGATACCTACTTATTGATGCTGCTGAGCTTTACTACTCGCGGTTTTTGAACTCAGCGAACCTTTTCCTGTCCTGTCTTACCATCGCATCATGGAAGTAAAGACTGATCAATGTTCCACATAATTCAACAGGTACGTGAGAAGTACCGAAAAGAGTAAACCGCGAAACTAGTACTTGAATCGAGGTTGATCAGTACCAGCCGCACGCCTGTTCCTCCATACATAATATCCGTGCATACCAACGCATCCTGCGCTGACGAACAGAAGAAGACCGGCATTGGTCCAATGGCCAGTGGGATAACCTTTCTTAGCTTCGTCAGCCTTGTAGATCCATACGCCAACGATCTGTCCTGGAGCGCCCATCGAAATGTTGAGTGCAATAGCCAAACCAATGGCAGCTGTAGAGTGCAAATTAGAGGACAACCAGCCCAAAAGAGGAGGGATACAGGCAAATGAACCGCATGCTGCGACAATGAGGCAACCGTAGCGAGGCTGAAGATCGTCAGTAAAAAAACACGGGCATAGATACGAGAAAGCTTACGCTATAAGAATCGGCTGGAAGGGTTGCAGAAGCAATAAATCCCACAGCACCTATCAAAGAGAACACAGCGGAGTGAAGGGCACGGCTGGCAAGATATTAGTGGTAACACTTGGCTATCAGGCAAGTAGAGTACTCACGCATTATACTTATCCGCAGACCAAGAAACAAGGAGCGTTACGACATAAGCCGCTGCGTAAGGGGGCACTGTCATTAACTGAGCCCGCAGATCCGCAAACTATAGATAGTTAGTTGGCTCTTTGGCTTTTTGAGAAATGGTACATACTCCCAGACCAGCCGTAATCGAAGGCGTGAAGAGCGATAAGCTTGAAAATGGAGCAGAAATGCCAACGTAAATCTGATCAGGATCAGTCAGAGAGGCTATAACAGTCAGACATTGCAACACTTACCAAGTAATGGCACCACAATCTCCATTCAAAAATTGTTGCCTTTGCATCTTCCCACGTCATAGCCTTGCTATTACCGTGCGACCCTTGTTCGGCCAGTCGATAAGCTGCGACATCCTTCTCCTCAGCGGAGAGCCAGCTGGCTGATTCAGGAAAATCAGGTAGACCAAACCAAACCAGGAACGATGACAGCACGGAAGGGATTCCTTCGAGGATGAAGAGCCATCGCCAGCCGGAGAGTCCATGAATTTGGTTCATGTGCCCAACTCCGTACGCAATAGCACCACCAAACGCTCCAGCCAAGGTAGCTGATGCTAAGATAGTTGCGACTCGGACTGATCGCTCTTCCGGCTTATACCAGAAAGTCAGGTAGTACACCAAGCCAGGAAACAGGCCTGGGTTGGTCAGTGGCAAGGAAAATCATCTATTGGTCGTTAAAACTTACCGGCTTCGAAGACACCCAACAAGAAGCGCAGAACAGTGACTACAGCGTAACTGTGAGCAGCCCCAAGACAGATAGTGATAGTTCCCCAAGCAAACATGAGAAAAGCAATCCACCTGCTCGGTCTCATTTTCTTGAGAAAGTAGTTGGACGGAACTTCGAAAAGCGCATAGGCAATGAGGAAAATCATGAGCGCAATCGTGAAGTCGTAATTCGACATGTTCGTCTCTGAGAGGAGATCATGGCCAGTTGTATGGTTGAGAACCTTGGCATTACCAATATTGGATCGATCCAAATAACACAGCAGATAGATACCCGCTGCCAATGGAATTATACGAGCATCTTGTTTGCGCACGAGAAGCTTCTCGAGAGCAGGGTCAATTGCGGTAGTGGTCTCAAGCCGAGAATCGGAGTGTTGCTTGGAGAGTCAGTTTGGGGCCGGGCTGGCGTACAACGGGTTTTGGGGTAGTGCACCTTTTCATCGTCTTGGAGGTCCGCCACCTCAGGGTTAGTATCAAAGTTGGTTCGTGCAGCCATCTTGGCGTCTACAAACTGGGAAACGGAAGAAGAAGAAGTCCTTGCAGTGAGAATCTAGGGAAAATTCTTGGCTGAAAGGAGGAAAGGGGACCAACAGAAAGAGAATTAAGCGAGGTCAAAGGATTCGCCCATCTCGTCTCGCGGCATGTAGCCGGAGATAAATTGTCCCCGCATCTACTGCACCTACGACTTGACCTGATTCATACACTGATCTGCATTTTCTACGCGGGGTTGGTAGCTCTCGGTCTCGGCCTCCACCGCCGAGTTCTCTATTGTTACCTTCAATTGATGCGTTCGAGCGGTGAGTAACCGATAGAAATGTCAACGAGTCGTCCACCAGTTCAATTCGAGGCTAGGCAGAGAACGGTTGTACATATTTTCTTCAATGCCCGGATGATCAATGACGGGTCTTAGAACGAAGTGGAGTGTCGTAACTGTCCCTAATTCCCCAACGCCAAGTCCACTAAACTCTCAACACCTGGGATATCAATTCGCCAGCGTCTTGAGAGCTGTTGGCATAAGGTCACCGTTTCAGCAGCTTAGGTGATGAAAATCCCAAGCACAGTAGATGATAAATTAATTAGCTAACTCGGTTACCAATCTGAGTTACAACACGACACTGGCGCAAGAAATGTACAGATAGATGAAATAAGTGTAAGTGGCTGGCTTCCGCTTTCAAGGTGACTGCCTAGGGAAATCGCCTGCGTGCGATAGAATGGAGATCAGAGTTCCTCACATGGGGTCAGCTTAACTTTAAGAACGGCATGACATAAAATGGAGTGAACAGGGAATAGTCCCACGGAAGTAATTGGGAGGGGAAAAAAGCAAAAAAGAAGGATCCTAGCAACTACTCGTTTCGATCGAGTGACCTCCGGGTTATGAGCCCGGCTATGTGTGAGTTAGTAAGGAATTGTACTGAGAGACTTTTGAGGCAAACATACCGCGCTTCCACTGCGCCAAGTTGCTTTTTTGGATGTCAAGCGCCGTGGTAATTTCACTCATGTTGCTGGCAGATGGTGTGCGGCGAGTTGCGGATCCTCAGTGGAGATATGCCCTTAGTGGAGTGCAACGCCATGGGTCTAGATATATTGTTTGAGATGACAACACGAGCGGGCAATGAGCTTCATTTGATTTTATGTTAAACTTTTGCTTCATAGTATTGTAGGTGGTTGTAAATGATTCACGGTTTGACACTGCTTAGAATAGCATTCCAGGGTAAACAAAGATGGTCCATCTCAACTATTATAACTACCGTTTTGGCTCTCCCCAAAGCTCTCTCATAAGTGACCGACATTCTACCCAACACCCTATTCATCTTCCTCCTTCGGTTTCTGAGCATATACCACGTAACTAGAATGGCAATTAGTTCATCATAAACTCAATCAAGGCTAAAGCGCGCATCACTTACTAAGGCCAATACCCGTGCATCTGAGGATTCTTAATCTCCTTCCTCAAAAATGCCAGAAAGACGGCGACCTCAGAGTCCGTCCACCCAAGTCCCTTCTGAAACATTCTAGTCACCATTGCCTCGAGCCCATGGAGAAGATTTTCCATCTCCCATGCCCCCAGTAGCTTCATTCGAGAATCCTTGGGCCATGGATTGAAAGGAAGCTTGAACATGCGCTCTGTGACATTGATGTAACCGCGTTCTTCGAACCAACCCTTCCATCTCATGGGGTCTGTGAGACTTGCACCGAACTTGGTGGAAGCCTGTTCCATCATGCTAGAAAACTTGCGTAGGTAACTGTCTTCAGGGATGGAATCATCATCGCACCCGAGAACACCGACAATGGCTTGGAATTCTACCCAAGCTTCTGGTTTGAGATGTCTTGTATGCAATCAGTTACTAACGCTGTCTATATACTATAATCACGATTTGACTCACGTATAAGTCTGGTCGATAAGCGCTGGCCAGTCACGAATTGCCAACAGGAGATCTCGGGCGAAGATAAAGTCGAAGCTATCCTCCTGCCAAGTCCACTCTCTCTCGATGTCATCAACCTCGAAGTGACAGTTTGGTGGAACCCTGGAGTGGGCTTGTCTTAGTTCGGTTCACGATCCCAAGAAAGGCAGAATAAACTCACCAATCAGGTTGTGTAGGTGCAACATCGGTACCGATAACCTGGACAATGTGAGACGACAAGCTCTGATCAGGTACCAACTTGACTATTTGTTCGACGGCTCACCTCAGCAGAAGGAAACTCTTCGGCCATCTCAATGGACCAGATACCTGGAATGGAATTATTAGTTTCGCTGCCCTTTCATACCAGTATAAGATTTGGAGCTGTTCAAACCTGTTCCGCATCCAAGATCGAGAATTTTTTGAGGGTCGTCTACCGGAGCCAAATAGCGGGTTTTTCCAATTAAAGCACAGTATTTCGCATGACACATGTCGATACGATCAAGCTCAGCTTCATCCATCGGCAGTCCATATTCTGACAGTATTGTTAACGGTAATTCCAGATCATCCTCGAAAATGACGCACCTTCTTTGCCATAAACTGCATAAGTTCTCCCACCTTCAACCTTTCCGTGTAGAATAGACGACGTAAGAGACGTCAACGATGACCGCTCGCTAGCACTGTCGTAGGACTATAACCGAACGCAAGGTGGTTAGTCAGTGGAGACAACGTGGGCTGTTGAGTCGTATTCAAAGGGCCCACAAACCTCATCTTCAGCGACAGCTTGCAAGGCCTAAAACATCGAGCCGTTAGTCTGGCACGAAGTGCGATATATTAGCACCTCCACCTACATTGTCGGGCTGAATAACCTCTTCCTGGTTGTTGAGAGGAGACGACATGATCAACACTGCATGGACCAGAGTGGCCGTACGACTAGAGACCAGGCACAAGAGTAGACACTGGAAGAGCGCACGGGGAATTCAAGGCTAAAGAACTACGTAAATCCTCGCCATTGTGTTACCCTCGATAATGAAATACCAATTCATTCTGTCGGACCAACAACTCTATCCGTACGGTTATTGGCCTGTGCCGCATTAACACTCCCACCTATTACCGGAGCGATACTTTGATTGGGCCTATATCTGCAAGGTTGATGCTGTTGGTCCAGGGGTAAATGACCCTCGGTTGGATATATATCCACTGGCTAAACCTGTCCTGTAAGAAAACAACTCACATCACCGCTGTCATCAACTGATATGTTACTAACCAAGGCTTGGCTCTTGCTGTTCCCCGCCTGTTGGTTCTCTTATGTGAATATGCTATTTAGTTCGGATTGAGACGTTGCGGAACGTGAGGTCAATCGCCGCAAATCCGCGCAAATTCCAACAAACGGGATTGACACTATCAAGCCACATCGCTATCCTTGCCTACTTCAATAAACCGTATTGCTTACCATGGTCCACCCCAAGGCTGAAAGGGCTCTCGAAGAAGCCAGGAAACTCGTCCTTCAACTCGAGTCATACAAAGACGATCCCATAACTCACCAAAATGTCCTTAAACAAACAGAGACTGTCCGCCTCGCCATCCAATCCCCAATGGATAGGATGACACATCTGATGGAGCAAGTCAGCTTCGGCGGCGCGTTCCATACTATCATTGGTGTCAAGGCTTATTACGCCATGCCCGAGGATGGGAGTCCTATCACCGCCAAGGAATTAGCTCGAATTACTAATGTAGCCACCACGGTGATTGAGCGAGTCTACCGGGTCGCCGTCAACCACGGTGTATTTGCCGAGACTGCGCCTGATACGTATGCTCACAACGGATTGTCCCGAATTCTGAATCCAAGGGGATTAGGCTCCTTCTTCCTAATCGTCATGGAGTTTGGTCGGGCTTTCATGCATCTACCCGACTACTGCAAGTCGCACAAGCCAGAAGATGTTTTCGATCTGACTAAGTCACCAGCCGTGTACTCCGTCGGAAAGGAACATCTCGGAAAGTCGTACTACGAGCTCCTGGAGTTGGATCCTGATCCTGAACGCCGGGAGCTTTGGAATGCCAACATGGTTGCTGTTGATGAGCTGATGCCTGTCGTTGGGATGTTCCCTTTTGCATCTCTTAAGGAAGAAGTTGAACAGGATCCCGATCGACCGTTCCTGGTTGATATTGGCGCTGGCCGTGGACAATCATGCATCGCTATCCGCAACGATATCGGTGACGCCTTTAACGCAAAGTATATCCTGCAGGATCTTCCAGGCGTTATCAATACAATGGACCCAAAGGATTACCCAGACTTTAAACTGATGACTTATGATGCCTTTACACCACAGCCTGTTAAGAGTAAGTGACCCCACCAAGAAATCCCAGTTCGGGTTATTCTCACTATGAGATATTTGCTCATTCACCACTTTCAACACAATAGATGCCCGCATTTACTTCATGCGTCGCTTTCTCCACGATTTCTACGTACCGGTTTGCATCGAGTTTGTCAAGAACACCGCATTAGCCATGGGACCAGACTCTCGCCTCATCATTTGTGACCAGTTAATTCCTGACACCGTTGAGCTACACGATAACCATGACCTGTATTGGCTTGATTTTGCACTTTTGTGCATGTCGGGTCAGGAGAAGAAGAAGTCCGAGTTTGAGGAAATCTTCGAAGCGGCTGGTTTGGAACTTGTCAAGATTTATCCTTCCAGTTATGGAAGTACAGCTATGTTAGAGGCGAGGTTGAGGGGGTCTGGATAGGGCGGATCAGGAAGATAAAGACAGACATTGGGCAAATAGGAGATAACATAAGATAGCGGAACTCAATACTTATTCTGTGACCGTAGGAAATACCACAAGGGTTTCTGTAAGAGTAATAGTACGTTCACGATACGTCATTGGGTATAGTCCATCTGCAATCGGATATATGCACAGCCTACAAGTTCCCAACGTCTTGCTGCCCCATTATTGGAAATGGTCAAGGTACCTCAATATAGATATCTCACAATCATATCATCGCTAGGTTCCGGTGTTGCGAATCCAAATAGCTTTGATCCTTTCTACCGGCAAGAAATGATGCGCTGATGCAAGGTTGATCCTCCTTTGAGAGTGCCCCATGTCAGAATAAGCTTTGTCGGCAGTTGGACTTCATCCTATTTCTGTTATACTTGCATAATAACAAATTATTCAATTTGCCAGCGAGTGATCCGAACAGCCAAGGGTATGCTTGGTATAGAAAATAAATGAAAAAGAAAATCTATTAGGACGTAGCGTCGCTCAGTATATCCAGTCGCTGGAGGTAAGTTTAAATATTTACATAAAGAAGCCATATGCTTATGATCATCCTGCAAGGTGTGCCCTTACTACAAAGATGCATAAAGAAAAACCATCTAGTCCCATATATAAGTCAAAGTTAAACTGTCACCTTAATGGTGCTGGCAACGCTGGGCACGCCAGCGTTGTTGAGAACGAAAAGCATCCAGTATCCCGGCAGGGCGATGCCAGAGTCGTTAGGGATCTTAAAAGAGTACTTGTTAGTACCAGCTCCAGTCAGCGCCAGGGGAATGCGTCGCTGATCGGTATTGACAGTGTGTGTAGCAGTGCCATATCGGATGAGTGAGGCGCTCTTGATGGCGCTATTGGCGGTAACGGTGATGGTGCTGCCGACCTTAGCGGTAGTGGCCGAAACCGCCGTGATCTTGGGTCGGGTAGCAAGGTTACCGTTGCCATCGAGGAGGTACTGGGGAGTGTAGATCTGAGCATCGAAGTGGTTGCTCTTGCAGCTACCGCAGAGTCCGCCACCGCCGTTAAAGACAGTAGCGTCTGGCAGCAGCAGAGACATACTGTGGTAGGTTCGAGGGATGGTGTTGGGCTGTTGGTTCTTGAATTCGTGGGTAGTGGGGATGTACATCTCAGGCGTAAGCTGAGCGTTGGTGTCCGTAAAAGGGTTGGAGTAAGATTGGCCACCAGTGATGAAGACGTTGCCGTCAGGAAGAACGACAGAGGTGTGGAAGACGCGGGCAAAGTTACCGGCGCCGTTGTTGCCGACGAGGTAGGTTTGGGCAGTGGATCCGGGCTCAGCAATGGCCAGAACGTGGGCATTGGCAGTAGCGGGGGCTTGCTGGTAGCTGGTAGCACCTCCGTAAGTGAGGATCTTACCATCGAGGGCATCGTACATGACGCAGTTGCCATTCATGGAGTCAGGATCGACACGGCCGTTCTTTCGTCGGGTGCCGGCGGCCTTGGTGTCACCTTGAGTTCCTCGACCGGTGTAGTACCAGTTCATGGCTGTGCTGGGGCCAGCCTGGAATACACTGCCTTTCTTCCAGCCAAAGAGCCAGGCGTGGTTGTCGGCCTTGTAAACACCCTCCTTGTCCTTGGTGAGCATGGGCCCGACAAGACACTTGGGAAGGGAAGTCCAGGTCCTGGCCTTTGGATCGTAAATCTCGCCGTTCTTGCCACCACGAGGTCCGCTCCATGAGCCACCAATAGTGAAGACACGGCCGTCAGAAGTGGTGGCAGATGATTGGTAGCCACGGGCGATCTGCATGTCAGGACCAGGAACCCACTCGCCGTTGGGGTTGAGGATGGTGGTCTTCTTGGCGTCGTTGCCACCAGTCACGACAATCTGTCCCTCTCCGTCCATAGAGATACCAGGGCAAAACATGTCGTGCTTGTTGTTGGTGACGTTGCGGTTGGAGATAACGTTGGTCTTGGGGTCCCAGATAGAGGTAAGAGTGAAACCACCGCGAGGGTTGGTGCCTTGGAAAGCATCATAGCGGTAAGCTGACCAGATGACAACTTTTCCGGATACAGGCTCGACGGCACCAGCGACAGGAATGACGGGGAAATCAAGAGTAGGTCCCCACTTCCCGACACCGTTCTTGGGAGGGCTGTACTTGAGAGCGTTGTAGACAATGAAGTCGGCAATAGAAATCCATGGATAGTCCGTGTTTACGTTGGAAAGAGCGACAAACCTAAGGTATCGTGCAGGCTTCGTCTCGAAGTTTGTGATGACGGGGTATTTGTCTCCCCAGTAAGTTCCAAAGGCTACAGGAGAACCCCAGTTGCTGCCATCGGAGCTGAGGTAGACCTCGTGACGGCCGATCCAGTTACGAGTGTTGCCATCCTGACGAGGAGTGATTTGCAGACCGCTGACATACTGAGTCTGCTTCATATCGATGACAATAGAGTGGGGAGGCGGCGTGTTGGTTGTGCCATAGGGAGTCTGCCAGAATGTGTCTTTGCTGCCATCAATGGCATTTTGGCAAGGGTAATTCGATGCCTGACTGGAGCATCGAACTGTCCATCCCTTGCGGTCAATGGGATTAGATCCCACTGGAGGGGCAGCGGCGAACTTGCCAGGCATCTGGCCTTGCTCCTCAGGAGGGATGGCAACGGTACCCTCGAAGAGGGCACCGAGGCACAAGGCCAAGGTGTAGAAAGACTTCATTGGAAAAGGAAAGAGAGTGAAAGAGAGTGACGAAGCGGAAAGTGTTCTAACCAAGTGTGGCAACTTGGGAAAGAAACAGGGCTGAGGGAGAAAGGAGAATTGAAACGAGAGATTGGGAATGACCGAGGAGACTAGGAGCAGCCAAAGAAGTAGAAAAGGAGACGCTTATGCATATTTATTTTCTTATTCTAACGATCGGATTTCTGACTTTTCCCTATTTCTTCTTCACACGAGACAACCAAATTGGTACATGTGTTAAAATGCACTGTTGCAGTACATGCATACACATGTGCAGGCTGTACCTAGCGCACGCCCCCCTCCATTGACCGGGCGTTACTGAAGATGGACAAACAGAACTGCTTCGGGACAGGTTGACAGCACACAGGCCAAGGTCAAGTCACCCGGGTCTGCAAGTAGGGCTGCTCAGTTGAGGCGTTCTGGGCTAGAGGGAATTCAGTATATGCGGGCTGTGCACCACGTTTCAAAGAGACTGCATGCCCTGATAGCAATGGGTTGGGTGGGAAGTGGAAGTGTTGTATTAGCCTTGTTGATGAGAAGATCTCGACTCGTCGGTAGGCTAAAGACCTTGCAGAACCCTGTCAGCTGAAATGGGCGAGACCAATCAATTTCACTGAAGAGACAGCCACCAGCGCCATTATCAGAGTACCGCTATTTATCTCGAGAGGAGAAAAAGTACGTACTTTGTGCCCGCTGTTCATTAGGTAGACAGGATCGCGAGGCTAGCGTCCGGGCCGGTCTGTCCTCTAACCTTGCGACCGGGTTCATTGAACAGTTTTCCCATATATCCACCTGTTGTATGAATAACGAGCATGGGACGACGGGATGACGTGAGACAGAGCAAAAGTACTGCTCACGTGCAGAATCGTAGCCAAGATGCTTACAGATTTGAGTGATTTAAGACGGACGGACTGCTTATGTTGTCCCTGCTTGCATGCGTTCTCCTCTCGACCTGCAAGTATCCGAAGGCTTTGCAGTATCAGTCACTTTCCCTCTCTTGTCTTTGCTTACGGTTTTATCGCTCTTGATTCGACTTCGAGGCTGCAGGGGGATATTGCAGCCTCTGCAGATCAGAATGCAAGTCCCTTCGTATATACCCTGTCGGTGGCGCAACGGATGCTTTTTTTGGGTAACGAGACTGGCCAAGCAAATGTCTGCACGTTCACTGAACGTTCTCGCCAAACAGAGATCAACTTGACGCTAACTCCACCACTAAAACTCACCCCTGACCCTATGATCGGTCCAGACTGACTTAAGTTAGAGGGACCGTTGATTCGCTAGACTAGCCTGTACCCATCACGAGGGGGGGGGCTGTTCTGTACCTATTCATGTCTAGAACACAGAATCCGGAGAAAGTAAGATGGAAGAATTATCGGTTCTGTTTACCCGACATGCCGGTGAGCAAGTGTCAAGCAACTAAGGACAATGCATGCTACTCTACCCACAGTACCAAGAACCGTACCCTTCTCCAAGAAGACGAGGAACTTTGCACCTCATCTCATCTCATCTCATCTCATCTCACCAAATTTCGAGGAGCCATCCGCCACCCAATTTCAAGCCTGTCTTACCTCTGCCGCTGCCCCAACTCAAAATCTGCACTACGGGCGATTTACGATTACCAATGAGACAAAATGGCGCTTTGATCACAGGGGTCAGTCGGTTCACGATGCCCGTCAATCCATGTGATGGGCTGTTAGTCTCCCTCCTTACGTCAATGGACTCCCGATCTTCCGGGTTCGTTCGCTAGCTACCTACCTAGTCTCAGTACCACCCGTGGATGCTGTGCTAAAATATTAAAGTGCTCACTTCCTGGATCAACCTGCCCCAGGCCTCCCCCCGCGCTGCGGTAATTAGGTCCTATACTCTACCCGGAATTGCTCCAATGTCTCAAGGACCATGAGAAATCCACCAAAATAGCTTTTCTTTTTCCCTCCCTGGCAGAAATCGTAGTTGACCAATCTCAATCGCTGATTTTCATGGATGAGTACGTTTCGAAAAGTTCCAGATTACACAATGACCGAGGTTTTCTTGCAAAAGACAGGGGTGCACCCCTGGACCAGACTCAATTCATCTAGTTGACATGGAGTTTTTTTTCTTTTTACTTTGCCTTTAAGCTTCACCTGAACTAAAACTAAGTAAATCTTACGCGAGTTTCTGCGTCAGGCTGGCAAGGCAGGCATACACCATAATAGCAGCTGTGCCGTGAAAGGGGGACACTGTCAGAACAATTACATGCACAACTCAGGGGATTACACATGTTTTCTCATGTCGGCGTTTAACACCTGTCATTACTGGTTAGGTCTTAGAATGATCGCATATGCATCGCCGCCCGGTCATAAATGAAGATCGTCATGGCATTCTGACAGATCAGAGATAGCCCGCGCACCCGTTCCGCGACGCACAGCTCATATAAACTGAACGTGGAAATTGATACGCACTAAGATCAATCGTATGATACAGGTCCATCAACGTCATTTTCGCAACTCAAGTCATCAGTGTAGCAAACAACATCCAGCGCATCGCTCGCAGCACCAAGCCAAACCCGATACTCCCCATCCGGTTTAGGTACGAACCAATCCTGCGCTTCAGCATCCCAAACGCTCAGATCCTTTCTCGTCAAGGTCAATTCAACAGTCTCGCTCTCGCCCGGCTCGATGACGGCAGTCTTCTCAAAGTCGCGAAGCTGGATGACTGGTGTCTCGTATCCGGCAGCCTCCGGAAATTGGACGTAGGCTTGAACAGAAGCCTTGCCAGCGAATTTAGCGCCTGAATTAGTGACGCGAACTGAGATGGTGTAAGCTTGATCCCAAAGGGCTGGGTTTCCGCCTTCAGCGCCGCCAGCACGCGGCAGGGCCGTCTTCTGCTTGATTGAGTAGCCTTCTGGGTAAGGATATTTTCCTGTTTTGGCTGCTTCGGCGGCTTTCTTTGCGTCCGACTCAGAAAGCCAAGAGTAGAGGTAGCGCCAGACTGTCTTGAAGTTGCTTGGCTTGACGGCCTCCTTGTAGTCGGGAATATCTTGGGAATAATCCAAGAAATCGCCTTTGGCTGCACGCTTGGGAGGGTACTGGCTGAGAGTGGTGACCCGCTTGATGGTCGCGTTGGAGTAGGTAAAGTTGGTGTAGCTGAGGCCATGACCAAACGCGTAGCGAGGTTGGATCTTCTCTTTGTTAAGCCAACGGTAGTCGATGTACAAGCCTTCGGAGTAAGTGTCGGGTGGGGGGTCTACGAAACCTGAGTCTATCAGTTTAACAACACCTTGAGGCATGTCATCCTCCTTCTTGGTGATGCTGTATGGCAAATGTCCACAAGGGGACGCATCGCCAAAGAGAATATTTGTAAGAGACTTTCCAGCCTCTTGGCCAGGAAGATGAGCAACGAGAACAGCCTTGACAGAGGGCAAGTCATGCCACTTCTCAAGTGTCACAGGCCCGACAGTGTGTATCACCACCACAACATTCTTATACTTCTCAGCCGCAGCCTTGATGAGATCATCACCCCCATGCCACACATTCAACTTATCAGCACTCCGATCGCCGTTGTTACCTTCGACAGTGTACGAGTTCTCTCCCGAGTCGGAAGTGACGAAAACCATGGCAACGTCGTCGTCGGTCGCACTCGGGACAGCAGGGAATTTGTCAGTGTTGTAGAACTTAACGTCCTCAGCCTCTTTTTTGATGGCCCCGATGGGATCGTCGAGATACATGTAATCGACTGTTCCTGATCCCCAACCTTGACCTAATGTGCCTTTGTTGCAGTTTCGATCAGGACACGCGTTGGCGCCATCAGGGTTGGTCTGGGCCCCTGTGCCGAATACCTTGAGGGGGCTCTTCTTGCTCAGCGGCAGAATGTTATTGTCGTTCTTGAGCATCGTTATGGCGTCCTGGGCAACTTGTCGGGCAATCGCGTCGTGGTCATCTTGCACCTGGACGAACTTGTTGACAACTCCCGTGGGTGAATTAGGCCAAGCTCCCGGATACAGAGGGCCTACAGCATCCTTCGTGTTCGTGTCAAAGTTGACGCTGGGAAAGTCTTGATCTTGTCCAAACTTGTACCAGGTTGCGACGACACGAGTAGCCATGTCATTCAACCTCTCCATGGGGACCGATTCATTGAGCGCGGCTCGAGTCATCTCGTACATCCATAACGACCTACCAAGAAGAGGAATGACTGGATCACCGGGCATGCTCATGTCCATTCCGGCGATGGCTGATGCAACACCAGTAATTTGCGACAGCCAGTCAGTCATGACGAAACCCTGGAAGCCGAGCTCTTCTTTGAGCAGGGCATTGATGAGGTAAGAGTGTTCGCTGGACATGGTGCCGTTGACCTAATCATGGTTAGATAAGGATTGGTTAGTGATAGGGTTTGAACTGACTCGATTGTAGGCTGTCATCGCAGCTCCAACACCCGCATGAACAGCTTCAGCGAAGGGCCAGAGGTAGAGCTCATGCATAGTCCGATCGTCTGATACGATTAGTCGATAGCCAAGTTTGAAGAAGTGTTGGCTTACCAATGTTTGCAGAGTATGCTGGAGATACAATATCAGTAGTCTGGCGTCTGTACATCTCCTGCTCGTTTCCAATGAGATGCTTAATGGTCGAGATAACCCCCTGTTCCTGAACGCCCTTGATAGTTTGCCGGGCACCGATGGCTTGAAGTGCAGGGTCAGTTCCAAAACCCTCCCAGTTGCGTCCTCCCTTGGGCTTGCGGCCAATTGGACCAACGGAGGGGCCGAGCCAGACATTCACACCTTTCCCACGGGCTTCCTTTCCGATGGCTACACCACGCTCATAAATCAACTTCTTGTCGAACGTTGCGCCAGCAGTAATTCCGTCAGGAAACACAGTAACATTGTCAGTTTGTCGGACGCCATTGGCAGCATCGTTCAAACAGAGCTGGGGAAACCCCACACGGTGGGCAGAGCCGGAGTTACCATTGCAAGGACTTATGTTGTCAGCATGCTTCTAAGACGTATGAACTAGTATGCGTACCCTGTGCCTTGTTAGTAAATTTGATTTCTGTAATTCAAATCAGACATACCCATGAAGATTCCTGTGCCAGATGTGATGTTAGTCTTCTCTGCCAACGTCATAGAATCTACCAGCTTCTTAGCTTTCGCATAGCTATCTGCCCAATCTTCTACCCATCCTCCATAAGGTGCAGGGTAGTATGGCGCAGCAACGAATCCATCTGAACCCTTGGCCGGCGCACCTGAACCCAGTGCCGCAAAATTGACCAAAGCGATAGCAGCAACCTTAGCGACAGTCATTCTCGCAATAGATAACGACCCAGCCTATAGTTCAAACAGGAAAAAAACGGAGAAAACGTCCCATTATTATATGTTTCTCATAAACCGACTGTAATTGCACATGCCCAAGATTAAGTGGACTCAATTTACCATTGGATTTGTAACTATCCCCGAGCGTTTAAGTGGTCAGGTGTGTTCGCGCAGCGCCTAGTGCGTTGATTTTCAGGACCAAATCTTGCTTTTCTCAGGTCATTGCCCGTTTTGGAGTGCAAGCTTCGACCATATGGGCCTAAACCGCCCGAAGATGGTATCTTGGTCCGATCAATGCAACCTGAGGAAAATGCGGAGATGACGATCAACTGACTCGGCTATGTCTTTGGAGAAGTTCAGCTGAAGTAAAGGTTGAGCTTCGATTGGTTCATAGCTGAAAAGCCGACGAAAACATGTGAAATGAGGGAAACAATATTAGAGTATGTATGCATTGCTTAACCGCCGTTACCACCCAAGATAGAGTTCTTATCTATGACATGCTATATCGTCGGTCGATATACCCGCTCGGTTAAAGTAACCCTGTGCTATATGCCCGCGTTATTGTCTTTGATTTTGATCTACCGTCGTATTAAGTTCCCCTTTCTTTCTTAGATTTGATCTTCCGTCTTTCCATTCCGATGCTTGCCAAGAATGCTGCACCACCGAGCGACGTCGACACAAGAAATGCATTAGACACACCATACCTGAAAGCATCCCTGACATAGGAAAGTGTAACACCCGAGACGATGTGCTCCAAGTTGATACCGCCAGCAGCAATGACAGCCTTGACATCGATCTCGTCAATTTCACCCAGTCTCTGCCGAAGTGAATTCTGGAACACGTTCTGAGAAATAGATAGTCCTACAGATCCTCCCAACGCTTGCGATATGATGATCAGCACAGATCCGAGAGGAATATCTGCATTGTTTAATACCACCTGAACGGCGAAGATGGAGATCTGGATAGCTATTCCAAAGCCAGCGCCAGCAAGAACCTCAAAACCGAACCATCTTGCCAGAGGTGTACCCTGATCAATTGTATATAGAAGCCCTGCACCAGTGGTGAAGATGGCTGACCCAATCCACATGAAGGGGACGTAGTATCCCAACCATGTGATAACAGAACCGGTGATGAGACTTGCAACAGTTACTGTAACCCCATGAGGGAGAATATCGACACCCGATGTCTGAGGATTCACGCCCTTGACCGCCTGGAAGTAAAATGGCAGATGATACGTCTGTGTAGTCATGCCGCCTTGGAGAAGTGCAGAAAAGATACAACCAAGTAGTACAGACCGTTGGGTTATGATGCGAGGTTTGATTAGCGCCCTACTGAGTGTCAGCAAAGATTAAACAAAACCAGGTGTTCTAGGTACATACTCTTCTCCCTGCCGTATCTGAACGTACGTGAAAAGTATGATAAGTAGACCAAAGCCTAGAAAGCAACCCCACACACGCGAGTCGGACCAGGGATGAATAGAACCACCATTTTGTAAAGCCAACAGCAGGCACACCAGTGCGCCTGCAAGTAGGACGGCGCTCTTCAATCCCAAGCCAAGAATCTTTTCTTTAACAGGCTTGTCTTTATCCAGGGCTTCGCCAAGAGACAGTGGGTAATACAAGATAATGATAGCAGCCATCAAAGCGCCCAGTGCTTGTCTTGGGTTAGAAATGTCCGTTTGGGGATACAAAGAGACTTCACTCACGCAGATTGATCCAGAAACAAAATCTCCAAGTCAGTTGCTTCGAATGGGTAAAGACTCCACCGAGTGAAGGCCCCATCACCGATGATATGCCATACATGCTTGTCACAATAGCCAAAAGCAACGGCCTCTTTCTAATCTCGACTATTCGAGATACAATGATCATAGCACCGCAGGAGACACCAGCGGCGCCGAGCCCAGCAATAGCCCGGCCGATGATAAAGACTGGTGAGTTTGGCGCCGCTGCGCAAAGTATGGAACCTGCTTCAAAGATTATTGAAGAGGAAAGGTAGACCCATTTCAGATTCCAAAATGTGTACATCTTGCCAAATGTCGGCTGTGCGGAAAGCTGGGTAAGGAGGTAAGCTGATGCGTACCAGGCTACATTGAAGTCGTGTTAGAAATGGACCTGTCATTGAAAATCATATCTACTCACCGACATCACCAAGGCTATCGAATTTACTGGTTATCTTCGGGATAGCAGTCGCTTTGACTGATTAGTGGATAATGTGAAATCGGTAGGTCGAAGCCTACCAATGATGCTGTTGTCCAAAGCGATCATCAGGACACCGACCATCAGAGAGAGGGTCATGAGCACTAATGATGTTCCATGAAGATATGTATCCTCCTGTTGCTCTGTCTGTGTATCGACTGTGCTTTGATGATCGGCAGCCTCAAGATCAACATTTCCATTCGGCTTTTCTGCTTGGGCAGTGTTCACATCAACACTTATCGTTGAGGGATGTTCCCCATTAGATCTAACAGTTATCAATACCCCAGTTCTCGCGTTTCATGGTGTGTCAACTAACGTTGGATCTTCATTCGAATTTCTGACAGCCATGGTCACAAATCCTCTGATTCTGGCAGGTTAAATATTTCGATATCTCTGAAATCCGACACGGTCTCCAGGTTTCCGGGGCGTCTTAAGTAACATGTAAGAGCTCCGCTATTCGGACCTCCTTCGGAAAATAAGACTGCGCACCATGTCATACGAGCATTGCTGGACTTGCAGCGAGTTATGAGGCCACCCTGCTCCCTGTTGCACTCTCACTCGCATTAACGGCTGTTGGTATCTGCCACGAATTAGACTATTGGACGATTGAATGGATCACAATTAAGTCTATTTGATCCTAGCTACCATCCAGGACAGCCCCCTCTTGACTTCAAAGCTATGCTAAGCCCAACAAAACATGTTTCATCTGGACAGTCACCTTGTGACATTGGTCATCGCTATATACTGGAGATCTTTCCAGCCTGACACCTATCGTAAGACTGACTACTAGCGCCTTTCTGGTGTCAGACAGGAGTCTGACCGCAGAACCTCCAGGCTGTCTCACTGTGAAGGGCGAAAGATAGACAGACCAGTTGAGGTCCTGAGATGAGGACTGTGATCGGTTGCATTTAACCGGTTGGTGGCTTATGCTGTCAGCCTGAGAGCCCCGCTAAACATTTATGCTTCCCTATCAATTAACTGTTCTGGCAACAGGGACAATCCACCGCCTAACTAGCCTTGCAGAAGATCGGCCACGCGGTAGCATTGAAGATGCATTTGTCATGGAAGCGAGAGATAACGTTGATCTAAAGGGCGGGGTCACAATTGTGCTGCCGCTCAACTTCCGTTGCTTCTTGGAGCAATGAAGCTTAATTGATTGGCATGAGGGGCTTTCTTGACTCTCGGGCCTAGTTAGGCTATGCCGTTCTCGCCCGCCACGATTAAAGCATGTAAGGTGCAGCACGAGCTCAACCAGCAACCTACTGGCTTGGTTGTATGCTGATCGATTGATGGAGAAATGAATGACAATTGATTTGTCATCCATATCGGCACTGTCGTATTGTCTGCCAAGGTCATGCTTGAGCTTGGGAATATTCGTAGCAAAGAGCTAATCTAATCCATCACAGCATATTGTGCCAAAAGCCATCAAAGTGGCCATTTCTGGTAAGCACATTTTCTTAGGAGATCCGGGTAACATAGCAAAGACAGCAAAGCAGGGGTCTATCTAGCACAGTAACGGGCTTGAACGATACGCATCCCATGTTACTTCCACATCCTCCAGCCAAGATCCGAACATCATAGGTAAATGTTACTCAATAATTTCTGGGTCTCTTGATGAACTCTAAAGATTTCTTTATACTTATCAAGACAGGAGTACCGTAGCTTCCCCGTTCTTTGGTAAACCAAGATCACGGAATTATCGGAGTCATTCACAATGCGCTTTGTTCAGCTGACTAGTATCCTTGTTCAGCATGGGAAGATCTACTCAGGTACGTATTGTATACCGGGCTCGGATCGTAAAAGGGTAACTTACTTCAAACAGATACAGACCTATGGCTCTATAAGCATGATAGGGATAGCTTTGTCAGCGACGACTATGCGGAGGGGTGTAGGTTCACTCGTCGCATACCCATCTTAGACCAATGCTAATCGACTTACTTTAGCACTTTGAGAGGTGTTTTCTCAAACGAGTACTTTTGCCACAATTGAGAAGCTTTCTCCAGGCAAGATGGCATTTGTTCAACCTAATTGGAACCTCCTCTATCACGGACATGCCGCTGTGCCAGATCTTTTGGGAGATACCCTGACACTCGGTGGTACATGCAACCGGGGGAAAGGGAATAGTAAGTCATCTCTAGATGGTGAATATGTTTCAAACAGTCGTTACTTGTTACCAATAGCAAGCTCGCTTACATGGGTCATGCGGCAGGTTGCGAGAGTATACCAAGTGCCAAGTTAAGGCGAAGGGGCGACAAATCACAAAGTTCCAGGGCCTACAAGGGTTGTTTTAAGGAGGTTTGGCAGACTTACTGAGATTTGTATCTTAATCAGGGAGATCTATTCCCGATTATAACATCCACCACGAGACATAGTTTATGAATTCCTCTAAGCGCTGGTAGAGGAAATTGAAGAAAGTTCACCCTTTTTAAGACATTGGATAATTGAAAAACAATCTTTCTGTGGGAAAAGGGGCTGAAGTTTATCAGTTTACGTTCTTCAGTCATAAATTAGCTCTCGTATTTTTGTGAGGCAGTGCACTGACCCAACAAGATGTTGTCGGAAGATAGATGAGAAGGTCGTTACGTAGTCGGGTTACCGAAAATCACTCTCAGTGGCTTCAATTAATGCAATAGGTGCCAGGCATCGCAACTCTAGGTTTTATTCAGGAATGAAAAAACTATAAGCGGATCATCTGCTGATCTGCTATGGAGTCCTGTCTACAGAATGTCATAGTTGCTGCGAAACTCCATTCCCTACAAGTGGTCCCATAATCCTCTTACATGAGGAACAACATAGCCGCGATCGAAGCCAGACCAACAGAGACCATACCAGCGTTGACCATCCTAGCGCCAGAGTGCGGAACAGTTGCAGGCTTAGTAGTCGTGGCGGCAGGGCCAGTAGCAGAAGTGCTGCAGCAGGACCCGTTTGTGCCGGGATCCTCAGTACTGGAAGCCTCGATGCTGGGAACTGTGGTGGTAGACACGGCTGAGGTGGTCTCCTGATATTGGTTAAACAATGTGAGCTTTTGTATGGGAGTATTCAAACTTACAACCGGAGAGGCAGTCACCGCTCGAGGGGCAAGTGAAGCCATGGATTCCGGGGAGATCATGAATTCCGGGGGGCACCATATGGGTTTCTCGTAGTCGCCCACCGAGTCAGGGAAGCACCCGGGTTCGATAGTTGAGGTTTTGCTGTAGGCTTCGACAACCTCGGTGTCGTTTGTGACTATATTCAAATAGCCATATGGGTAACAGCGGCTGAAAACATAGTCCAAACTGACTACATGGCATTAGCAAACGGCATTCATCATATGTCAACTAGGCTGCGTACCATAATAGTCTTCCTTGCTGCATTCGGCAGTAACGCACTCGTTTGCAAGGTGCCCATAAGGCACATTGCAGTAGCATAATTGATCAAGCGGATTGCAGTCTTTCTGCTCGACAACCCATTTGACACAATGCTCCTATATTGTGTTAGTGGTAATTGTTTCTTTGGGTTTCCCATTTTTTATTGTACTTACTGAGCAGGCTGTAGGAGGACGCTCATAGAGCAAGGTGTTGCCAAATTGGTCCACGGTGTTGCCGTATCGGTCCAGAGCAGGAGGTGACAAGAGGCCGGTGGCGGCGGCAGCGACGGCGCTTGACTTCATTTTGATTTTCTTTTGCTTGGGTTTGGGTTTGGCGGAATAGGCGGCTCTGTCTTATTCCAAGAGGCAAGGCAGACGTAGTCGAACAGACGATAGTGTGATCGATGTGATCAGTGTCTTGGTTGGAAATTATTTTGAGGAGAATCTGGATGATGGAAGACTTTTATAGGCCAGCCAAGAGTCTATTTTCCCTGTCAGTAGAAGCTTCATATGCTTGAAACCTCTGCAAACCTACACCAGAGTCTATTTGTCGAGCTGCGAAGTCAGAACCTTACTATATAAGCTTCCAAGTTCACAAAACCTGTGAAAACACTGAGTTTAACATTCTGTAGTCACCAGTCCTATCAAGGTTCGTCTTCTCTGTATGATGCCATTTACAAAGTTGAGCTCATACTTGTGCTCAAGGTCCAGTGACTTGGCAAGCCTCAAATCATAGCCCTTTTTGCAGCGGAGTTTAATCAGGGTCCGTAAATGACCAGTCCGACAACAATGCATATACACACTTCTAGAGTTAAACTCACCCGAACAAGGTCAGAGGGGTTCAACCATCGCAGTATCTTTGACTTTGTTGGTAGAAGGCACAAGGAGATAGCCGTACCCTTGTTGGCGAAGCAGCGTGCGTCGTCTAGCCATTTGCTCGCGCTTAATCCAGTTTACATGGCGAAGGCTTTTGCAATCTGCCTCAACCCAAGACAAAACGAGAAACAGGGTTTTGCGCAGGACGAATCCAGCATAAAATAAAGCACAGTAAAAGTCAGTGTCGACCTACGCGCATATCTTGCTAGATGTTTGTTTCTGAGGCTGTAGGTTTCGATGGTTTTGCAATGATATTCAAGATCTGATCCATACAGACTCATGATGATGGGTTGGATAATCGAGAAAGGCCTTGAATGTCTGATTGGTCAACGAAGCGATGGCAAGTTTTACACGTAGGAGAGAGCATTTGGTTGTCTCGGTTGATTTCATTAGAGACGATACGTTCTTGCCACTGCGGCGCAGCGAACTTGTTTCCATATAGAGTTTGGGAAACTTTGTCTTATACCACAAGGTCGGAAGCAAAGTCATGCATGCTGAAGAGCTTGACTTAAACCTACCTAGGTAGACAGTAACATGAGGTTCAGTCAGGCATTATCTTGCAATGACTTCAGTCAGCATTTGACATTGACATTCAAAAGAGACGATAACCAACAGACTTTCTTGTTGACAAGGTAACAAAGATGAAAATTTCTGCCTGGACTCGAAGTACAGAGCAAAAAGAAAACGAAATGGTAAAAGGAAATTGCGGTTTGTGTGGATCGAACACACGACCTTCAGATATCACTTCCCGAAGTTTGACTTCAGTCTGACGCTCTCCCAACTGAGCTAAACCCGCTAGCCAATAAAGTCGATAATATCGGTGATCAATAGATATGCATATATACGCTAGACTAAACCTCACACTTTCCATCTTAGCATCGTATCGTATCCATCCTAGTTGTCATTGAATGGAAATTTGTCGGAATAGCTAACTGTATCCATCTGGATTTTCTACTCATGGAATGGTGGAATATCCTCAGTTATAAGCTTGCCTCCTTCTTCACTGATAATCATAAAGGCATCCAAATTTTATATCCATCATTAGCTTCGTCTTATCCCTGGTTTAGACAATGACATGTACCCTGCAGCAAATTCCTGAGTCTACGACCTTTTGATAACATCGTGGCCTGCGAGCAAGTCGGTAACCTGAAAAAGGCTGTTCGCTCCCTAAAGACTTAGCATGATAATTCTGGTTCTTTTGATACTGGATAACCAGGGCTGAGAAGCTGTCTTGTCATTTTGGCTTGCAGTTAGTTTGTTCACTCTCTTGGCGTCGCGCTATGTCATGTCACTGACGGATCCAAATCCGTGCAGACTGGCCCCTGCATACATTGTGGGCACTCACCGACCGGCAATATCGGGAAATTAATTCTTGGCTCATGTCACCAAGATTTCCAGAATCTGTTTCAACGCTCGCAAGCAATCACGAGAAGGACCAGGATATTTGCCCACAAGGGGAATTGCCTTCGCTTAGCGTAGATATGCAGCCAGTCGTGCAGTTCCATCGAGCCATCAGATTCTTTACAAGCCAGCTCAGAAAGCCTTGGCAGAGCCATCAGGCCACTCCTTCGTTTCAAACAGACAACCAACCAACAATCAACGACCAACAGACACCGCGTCGTTCGTGATTGGTGCTACACTCGAATAATTTAACAATGAATCCACTAGGCTAATTGCCGAACTGGCTATAAAATCAGCTAGAGAGCCTTATCAGCTCCCACTAGACATTCATCTACTGTTGTCAACCACACCTCAGATTACCACATCGGATTTCATCATGGCATTCACCAAATTCGGGCTCTTCACTCTTTTCGCCCTAGGCGCTGCCCGTGTCAGCCACAAGTCCGCCAAACAACCACCCGCCGAGAATGCCAGGTTGGGCGAATGGACGTCACAAGGTTGCTTCAGCGCTCTCCCAGCAAAGGCCGACCTTGCCGAGGAAAGCGCTTTCACGGCAAGCGGCCAATGTTGGAACCACTGCAAAGAAGAGACCAAGCTGGTCGCGATTCTTCATGGAAGCAAGTGCTACTGCTCAAACAACTATCCAGCCAGATCTTTGCTGGTAGACGACAGCCAGTGCAACTATCCCTGCCCAGGGTACCCTTTTGAGGCCTGTGGAGGAATCGACACACCTGCCTACAGCGTATACAATACAGGTCTCGAGTTGCTTCCAGAGTCTGACGGTGGTGACGATGGATTCGAGGATGACGACTCTACAAGTGCCGCTGTCTCGAGCACTACAACGCACGACATGAAAGCAACCAACCACGCCACTTCCGCGACCGAGACTGAGGAGAGCACCACCACGGCTACAATTAGTGCCGAAGAGACTTCTCAGGTCCCGTCTGCGGTCAATGAAAACCCCGCCGCTTCTACGCCCAGCGCTTCTGTGTCCGCCGTCCCAGAAAACGCGTCGCCAAGGCTCTCTAACCCTATTGGCAACATCGTGAGGATGATGGTACAGCTTCTCTAGGATTTTGTTTCGTGATATGAAAATGGGTTTAGCTATCGAAACAACAGTATCGTTTGACGATATAAGAGGTGCAGAGGTTTCCGCCTGTTGAAGGTTGTTAGTATTTTGGAGCACGTTCATGTTCCCTCCGTATAAATTCTACAAATTCCTAGAAATACACCACTTATGACTACCGTATTCGCTCTGGATTGTTACTGGAGGAAAATCACATTTGCTGCAAATGACCCTTGGACAACTCAATCATGCAGGCTTGCGGCACGTGTTTTCATGTGAGGACACAATGTTTTCTAGTAGACAATTCAGAAGGCACAGGCGGGTGGAAGTCTAGGTAGGTACCAGGCGTCGGGTGGTTGGGACATTAGTGGCTCTATTCACTATAAAATTAGTGGCCCCATACTGACCATCAGATGGGCATATTAAGCGCTACCTCGGTGATTCTTTTTGCTGTTTGCTCGAAAAATGTCGGAGGAAATTGCAATTCAATCATTATATTCTTATTAAAACCCCTTCAGTCAACTGACTCTATGTACTAAACCTACTTATATTTATTCCCTTCAAGAACGCGACAAAGCGTACTCAAAAGCCCCCTCCTTAGGTTTGCACATTGCACCAACCTTGGGCAGAGCGCCATCAATAAAGTAGGAAGAGATAGCATCAAGAAGGCAATCAGAGGAGTGCGATGTCACACCGTGCTGCCAAATAAACAATTAACTCATGATACTCGATAAAAAGGGACAGCGGAAAACTTACACCAACGCCCTCGTTCACAAGTACCCGACTATTCCTGAATCGAGAAGAAACCTGGTATGCGTGGCTGAGCGAAGTGATAGGATCGTATGCATTATTCACAACAAGGACTGGGAAGCTCGTATTGACATTTCGTAGAGTGTTCGTGTCAACGCCTTCTGCAGCGTCAAACTTCCAGGCACCACATGCCATGTAGTCAGCGGCGATGGCATCGCCAAAGGTGCTCTCAGCAAGGTGCGCTTGGTAGAGCGAGTAAAGATCCTCTGGTGTTTTGACTCGAAATGAGGTCTCGGAGCATGCGATACCTTGAAAGGAATTCGTGCCGAGGTTCCACTCTGATGTATCCTCCTTGTACAAGCTAAGAGCCTTCTTATACTCCCCATCAAATGCATATGAAAGAAGCTCCACGACAGTCGAGTAGGAGAAAGGGCTGGAGAGAAGGTTCATAATGGCGTTCTTGAGCTGCTTCAAGATAGAGTTTCCAGCGTAAGGGTACTCCGCATATGATAGACCATCAGGAAGGTCGGTCATGTCTTTCAGTTTCTGGAAGAGATCGACCGTCGCGTCGCGCAAGTCTTCTACTGTGGTTCTGCTTCCAGAATAATTGGCCAATCGGCAAACGTCAGTACCGAGCTCGACACACTCCGTGAAAAGATGCACCAAGGACTTCTCAGCGTCTTTGGGGCCTCCAATGCCTGTCGAAGTAAAGTATGCATCTGCAAGTGAGTTCGAATCAAGAAGAAGTCGTTCGATGCGTTCTGGGAACATGGACGCAGCGACTTGTCCAAGAATAGTGCCGTAAGAGATGCCCCAATATCTCAACTTGCCATCTTCGCCGAGAGCATCAACGATCTTCATCATGTCCCTTGCAGTGAAAGCAGTGCTGAGGAAGCGACCATTCTCTTGCTGGGTTTTGTAGCAAGCATCAGCAACTTGCTGCATGGACTGCCATGCTTCATTCTTGACATATTCCCAAAGATCAGCCTGTGGGAGAGCCTCGATGCTTCTACGAGACTTTGAAGTGGTTGTAGTATTTGCGTCGCACACAAACGGAATGGTTCTGCCCGTGCCACTGTGTGATATTAGAGCTCGTCTTGTAAAGTTTCATAACTTGCATACCGAGGATCAAACGAGATGATGTTATGATGACCGCCAAGGATACTAGGGAATCGTTAACTTGAATCACCCATAAGAAGCAGTATACTGACTCGCGAAAGTCCTGTCCAAGGTATGCAAGTGTCTCGATACCAGAGATTCCAGGACCGCCTGGGTTCCAGAGAACACTTCCCTTAAAAGGTTGCTTGGTAGCGTTATACCGGATCAATTGAATCTCAACAGTCTTCTCCGAACCTGGATTGGTGTAGTCCAAAGGGACCTCAATTGTCGCACAATCACCAGCTTTAAGCAACTCCTTGGCAGCATCGGGGAGATCCAAGTCACAAGGAGCCCATTTCAACGAGGACGTGTCCTGAGCTAGCGAGACGCGAGGAAACAAGAGCTGCGTCGCGCCAAGAAGCAATGGCGCAACGCGGTCATAGAGCACTTTCATGTCAACGAAGGACAAGCCAAGGATGATGGACTGTCTGAATGGTAGCATATCCGCCGGACTTGGTAATGTTTTAAGCTCTGCTGAAGATACTGGAACGGACCGTCGGACGATCAGATAAGTGTGAAGTGGAGGTCGCGGGTAGGGATGCTGATCCCAGTGGGTAATCGTAATTTCGGGAGATGACCAGAGGCAGGTTTCTCGCTCAGCCTTGGACCGTTTTGAGTCAGATAAGTTGTCGAGCAGTGACTATGTTTCTCATCTTGTGAGACATGAACGGTTTCTGCCGGGAGTGAGATTTTTGCTTCTTATCGTGATCTACTATTGCTTTTGGGGTTGTATGGCCGGTTTAAGCATCCTCGCTCTCCCGTCCGAACTTCTGTCAACATTACAGATCAGACAGGTCTACCTCTGTAACCGTCAATCAGGTCGCACATTTCTGCTTGAGCTACGGATGGATGAGAGCTAAACCTGTCCCTGCTGAATGGCAAAGCCCTGTCGCATAACAGTAGCATCGCTTCTATCCTTGCTTGCGTTAACAAGGGAATTGTAGGATTCTTCTATGGCATCATTTCAGAGTAAGCGTAAGACGATTGTGGCCTACTGTCAAATCAGGGCCAAATTGGATGAACACGGCCCTGGAAGCGCGGAAGTCCACCCTGAACGTTTCCATAACAGGCGGGTTACCGAGGTCCGGGCGCCAAGTTCCAGCTAGTACAAAGGACTCAGCTAACGGCTTGGGTAAAGGGAAGAAAGATATTGACTAAAACCCCTATAGACTAGCCACATCTGCCTAAAAGAAGAAAAAGAAAAGAGAGATACTTGTTCTACCTTACTCGGAAACTAGGTAAAGCAAAAGGAAAGCATTGCGGTTTGTGTGGATCGAACACACGACCTTCAGATATCGAATCGATAGTGATTGAAGTTTGACTTCAGTCTGACGCTCTCCCAACTGAGCTAAACCCGCTGACTAATGAATTGTGGTTTTGCGTTCCAATTCAGTCCTCATGACTCTAAGTTCTCCATTCCGTTGTTATCAGCATCATCCTGCTTCATCCCCTCTAACACTTATGTTGATCTTTCTTAGATGAGTCATAGCATGAGATACAGCTACAGTATGTACCGTCAAAAAAAATCCGTATTGTAGCCTATCTCTGTCTCTACACCTCGAAATACAGCGTGTAGTGCTTGCTGCAACCTGGATTGAACCCAGCCTTGCATCCAGGACACTGACTATTGCTCTTTAGATACTCTTCGATAGAAAGTTCTCGATAACAGTTGCCGCACAACACTGCCAACTTTTGGCGCTCTGACTTGGGCCAGACTTCTCCAGCATGTCCTGCTAGCTCATCATGGCAGCTTATACAGGCGTAATATTCCATGCAGCATTTGTGTCGAATGGCAATTATATCAAGCTCTGAGTGCCAATGATCGCATTGTAGCTTTGAACGGGTGTTTATTCCGTGAACCGTCGGTGGACTTGCTGTATGGGCGGCTTGAGCCATTGTTCCATGTGAATGCGGAAAGTCGTGTTAGACGGAGGCAGAGTTGGTTGAGATTTTACTTTGACTTGCGGGTGACTCGTTGTTATAGGAATTAGGATGCTTACTGGCTGCGTGCTGCGCAAGAAACCAAGATCCTAGGTGAGGTAAAGATTGGTGAGAGATCTATGTGGAGCGCAAGAGACTTATTTCTTCCGTTAGTGCTCTAACAGTAATAATAGAAAGACCAGGGTATTAGCGCGCACACGGCCACCAGCCACTATTTCCGAGCTAACAGCCCCAGTCCTGCAACAAAGAAACACCTTGGTTGACCTTCTCTTCCGCGACGATCCACGACGATGACTAGCTCCTGTGTGGAAAATGAGCAACGTATTGTTAGGGGCTCTGCAGCTTGCCCTGCCGGAAGCATCATGGTTTATTCAAGACCCAGCTTTCATAAGGACGACAGCAATCCTCCCCACACTTGCTACAACATGTCACTGGCGATTACCTACAAAGGTTTCGGCAAATCATCCGCAGTACTTACCAAGCTTCGGCAATGACCCACAGACAACCTGGAAGCATCAATCCTTGAGGGGTATTGGCAGGGATAACCGTTAGTGTCCAACCGGCCTCCTTTGCCAACAAGAAGAGCGTCGGGGCAATACCATGATGGGTCAGTTCTGAGCCCTGAGCTTGGAAACGATGCTGAGGCATGCGTGTGAAATGTCAAGGGTACTGCTGCGGATGTTGAAGAATCATGTGGCACCAGATGCATGGTATTGCTTATGAAGAGGACCTTATGTGCATTGGCAACGCCACTCCCGAAGTCCGAACACATATCTCGTCGCACAGGACGGCCTCAATCTTGGATGGGCGGTTACGGTCATGCCAGGCCTGTACAATGGTTGTTGACCACGAGACGGAACGGGAATTGACTTCCATGATCCAATAGTCCAACACCCTCAGCGGATATTGACTAGTTGGATAACCCACTGCGTTAAGCGATAAGGCTGCAAGGGGAGCCTGTTGGAGTAACATTCGATGTAAGCCTGCGAATAAGTGTTACGATCTGTAACCGCACATAGTTATCGATATTCATGATTCCGCTTTCTCTGCTACCAGCATGCTTAAACAGAGTAACCCTGCGTCAGATTCACACCTCCATTTCGGAGCACCGTTTCCTCTGTTACAAAAAGGATCACAGGGCATGAGCCAATCAAACTGCATATTTCTAAGCAAACGTGCATATCATTCGACTGGATACGTCATTCCTTCCTCCTACGATATGGACCGTACAGACAAAAATGCAAGCTCAGCTGAGACTCTTCATCTGGTCTGGTTCGGTCGAGTGGAGGACATGATGTATCACATGCCAAGCTCTCATTGTGGTTTTTAAGCGTCCAAGCGATGACTTGAAGGGGCATCGTGATTCCAGATTGTCCGACTGCAGACGGGGGTTTATAGTACCTCTTTTCTAAGGTGGGTAAGACAAACAATTTTACCATGGTATCGTTCCATGACATCTAACGAGCTTACCTATATTAGACGCGAACTCTCGCGCCTAGTCGCGAAATTGTTCGGCACACATGACAGACAGGTTGCGTGCGATTACGACAACCCCCACATCGATCTCCGTTGCACAGCCAACTTGACCTTGGCATAAGGGTTCGCGGCTATCCGTAGTCCTTTTCGGCTGATCCTCTCCGGTTCTCCGAGTCTTGGCACAGCTGAGTATATCGAGGTAGTTGGAGTAACAAGGAAAGTAAGTCAAATGAACACTATGGGTGCTACAAAGTTGGCGTCTGGAGATCCTTTCCTAGTTGGCTGCGGCCTTACATTTGCTTCCTCATTGAGAGAATATTTCTGGTACTATTGTTTAGCATCTTCAACGTCACTTTACCATTGTGGCTTGTGGAACCATACTTTGTCATGCATGTTTGCATCCTATATGCATGGTTGTCACACAACCACTACTACCAATACGGTGGAGGAGGCGCCACAGTCGAAGCCCTAGGCCCGTTCAAAGCGAACTGGGTATAAAAGGTAGCTCAAGCATTGC
Source organism: Fusarium cf. aywerte (assembly GCA_011034095.1). Classification (NCBI taxonomy): domain Eukaryota; kingdom Fungi; phylum Ascomycota; class Sordariomycetes; order Hypocreales; family Nectriaceae; genus Fusarium; species Fusarium cf. aywerte. The sequence goes on from WETZ01000001.1 coordinate 355,350, forward strand.
AGCCTTCTCAAAATGTGACGAGCCAAGCACTACTGGTAGTACTGGATCAATTTATAGTCCTCTATCATGAATATTTCACTCCTACAGGGACTACTCTTCCTTACTGTAGCAGTAAGTTGGACCAGGTTGACGTTCTTCTTCTCATTCTACTCTTATTCTGACATGCCTTGTGAATTAGGCGATACTATGGATCGTCTACGTGATCATCTATCGGATTTATTTCCATCCTTTATCCAAGTATCCAGGCCCTAAGTTGGCTGCTTGCACGCAGGTATGATAGGCTGCATTCCTTTGTAATACTCAAACTCATTTCTCATGGCCTTTGGGCAGTTTTGGTTCATTCATACATGGACCAGCGGTGTCTACGTTTCCCGTATGGAAGAGGTCCATCGCAAGTATGGCGACGTCGTTCGTATCTCCACCAACGAACTCAGCTTCAGATCAGCCGCCGCGCTCAAAGACATCTACAACCATGCCTCAAAGGACAAGGCTTTGTTTCCGAAAAGCGAATACATGTATACTTCCGATCCTACCGTCTCACGGCCCAACATTGTCTTTGCTAGAAATTCTCATGATCATCGCGCACAGCGCAAGGCACTCTCTCATGCCTTTAGTGCCAAGGCCCTGAGGGATAACGAGCAGTCTGTTCAGACGCATGTGAAGCTTCTTATAGAACGATTGGGGCAGCGCGCTGGCCCAGGAACAGCCGGAGCGAACATGTCTGATGTTTTCAACTGGCTGACCTTCGATATAATTGGTAAGTCGGATTTTCCTCAACAACTGAACACTTTTTGATTATTCTAGGCGACTTGACATTTGGTGAATCTTTCAATTCGACTTCTAACTGGGAGGCGAGTATCTGGGTGGTACTCCTCCTCGGTTTTATCTATCAAGCTACTTTCCTCCCACTCCTCAACCGTCTTTGCATCCCTCTGTCTCTTTTCACCAGCATCATCCCAAGGTCGTTCAAGGACAATCTAGAACTTCACAATAAGCTCACCATGGAAAAGGTAGACAAAAGAATAGAAATGGGTAATTTACGAGATCGCGAAGACTTCTTTGCCCACATTCTCCGGAAGGAAAGTGGCGAATTGGATCGCATTCACCTGAGGGAGCAAGCCAAGGTTCTGGTTACAGCCGGATCCGATACAACAGCAAATACGATGGCCACTGCAACTCTGTATTTGTGTAGGAACCCTGATAAGATGGCTATCCTTCAACAAGAGATACGTTCCAAGTTTTCGTCACGAGACGAAATCACGGGAGATTCGACGAACCATCTCGAGTACTTGAACGCCGTCATTGAAGAATCTCTACGGATATTCCCACCCGTTCCGTTTGGTCTTCCACGGGTCTGTACTGGTGCTACAATCGACGGAAATTATGTTCCTGCAGGCACAGTTGTTTCAGTCGATGCCTGGGCAACAGTTCACGATGAGCGCAACTTTAGCCGGCCGAATGAGTTTCTTCCCGAGCGGTGGATCGGAGAGGGCTTCGGTGATCTAAAAGAAGCTAGTCGGCCGTTCTCGCTTGGTCCTCGAGGTTGTCTTGGTATCAATCTTGCATACCTGGAAGCTAGAACCACGCTCGCTTCACTGGTGTATGCTTTTGACTGGGAGCTGGTAAATACGGAACTTGATTGGAACAGAGAGGCTCGCTTCTATACTGCTTGGCATAAACCAAAGCTGATGGTTCGCTACTACTCGCGGGCCAAGGGAAAAGGGTGCTGAGCACAGTTAACTCCAAATAAGAAGAGGTAGCTCGTGTCTGGCACTCGGTCATTACTGATTCCCGCTTGTTGAGCCAGATTCTCGTCCTTGCGCAATGCACATTTCATAACTTGTTATAATCCACAATGTTCTCCCTTGATATAAATGATCACATTGGTCACTAGTAGCTCTTATCTTGGATTTGAGATTCAAGGGTTAATTTCGATTCGCAAGCCACACCGTGTGGCACCCTCCACTTATACTAACTAGCTCCGAGCTGATCGGTGATTGTGATGCGGAATTAGGCCATGGGACCTGGACGAGTGACAAGCTCATGAATTAGACCATCGTCAGAGGCGTTATTTAAAGTTTGATGGGATACAGTGCTCAGACACCTTTCCAGCTGAAATAAGTGCAAACGCAACATCGACTGGCAGGTCATGGAAAGCGCCAGGTAGAAGAGAAGTTCTAATGATTAAATTAAATGACGGTGGTATCTTAAACTATGCAAAAAAAACAAAATCTATAACACTTGCTTGTCCGCCTTTAGTCTAGCAATCAACGTGGGAAGATCCACGTTCTGGACACTAACGCCCTGATCAATGGCAAGACACGCGGCGGTGGCAGCGCTTTGCCCGAGAACCATGTAGGTGGGTTCCATACGGATAGCAGAGTATGCGATGTGAGTAGCACTCATGGTAACGGGGTTGAGGAAGTTGGACGCATCCTCCGACTTAGGGCAGATGGTCTGGTAGGGAATGTTGAAGGGACCTGGGGTGGCGATATGCACTTTGCCCTCGTCAAGTAGTTTGCCATCAACGACGACGCGCTCGACTTGGTGCACGTCGAGAGAGTAGGCTCCTTTGCCGACGCTGTTGTTTGGGCGCGCGGGAGGGGACTGAATATCGCTTTGGCGCATAGTGTAGCCACCGTCCATACGACGACCTTCTCGGATGTAGATCTCATAGGGCCAATTGTTGTTGTTCACCCACTCATCTTTGGCATATCCCCATTCACCAACCCGGGCGCGCAGGTCCTTGGGGACGCGAGGGTGGTTGGCCAAGGTCCAGAAGAAACCTTGCGTGTAAGACTTGTGTTGCAGATAGACTTGTCGTCGTTTCTCATAAGACCATGTTGCGTAGTTGCCGTTGTCTTCAAAGCTCTCGCCAATAAGATCAGTGCTGACATGGCTCTGGGCGTTAGAATCAGTCTTGATGTTGGGCATCAGCTGGCTGGTAAAAGGAGTGCCTGTATAGCCCGACTCAAAGTATCGCAGAAGCAATTCATACTGAGCCTCGCGGTAGTCGGCAGGCTTGGTGAAGGGAATTCTGTTGCCGGTCTGTTTGGTAAGACTCATGCGGAAGTTGTACGACTGGAGACGAAATGCGTCCCCTTTGCCTTGGAGGGCAGCTGCATCCTTGATGACTCGACTGACACCTTCAAGGAGACCGCTGCTTGGGTTACCCTTTGTCTTGTAGGGATCGACCTTGGAAAGTTGCTCAAGCGCACCCAGGCGGAAACCGGCTACTGACTCGTTATAGTCATCCGTTCCCTCACGCCCTGTGCGCCAGGAGATGTCAGCTGCCTCCATCAAGTCGCCTTCGTAGCTAGCATCGATAAACATCTTGCCCTGGAAGACATCTCCCGTGAGTGTCTTGAAAGACGCAATCTGACCATTCTTCTTGATCACGCTGCCCTTTGACCTGTTGATGGCCTGGTTGCGAAACATAGGAATCTTGCCATCCTTCATCCACTTCTCGAGGATAGACTCAGCTACCTTGGGCTCAAAGGTCCACTGAACCTTTTTGCTCTCATCGATGGCAGGACCGGGCTGGGCACCGATTTTTCGACCCAGGTAGCCTGAGCGTGTCTCCTGATTCCATGCACTGCTTTTTTGATAGTAGGAGTAAACCTTGCCGTAAAACTCTCTAGCGATACCGCCGATGGCGTTTCCGTTCTTGGAATCTGTCCAACCCAGGCCAGATGTTGTGAGGCCACCCAGCGTGCTACCGGGAAAGACAATGGCTACTGACTTATTCATGCGCTTCGTCTGTACAGCTGCTGCCACTGCAGCAACTGTATTGCCGTAGATGACTACGTCGTACTTGCGAGTGACGTCTCTCTCATGCGGTGCGGCAGTAGCATTGAGCATGAGATACGACGCCATCCAAATGGTACCGATGAGGAGGAGGAGCCGGTTCCGGTAGAGAGCTGCCATGGTTGTTAACGGATGAACACGATCTGGCTACTCCGGCCGGAAGTAAGGAACAAGATAAAGCAATTAAGGTTATCGGAGAAAAGGAGTGATTTGAAGGTTGGTTGGCCGTCGACGAACGCCCACAGAGGAGCAAAGTTCAAGACACAGAACAATGGCTTTATGGTTTGCGGGAGCACACGCCAGTTAGTGGAGTAAGTGTGCTATCAAATTGTCTCGCATAAAAGGAAAGATGCTTGTACTATCTGGTCGCGGGAACCTCGTATTTCAAGGGGACGGGAGACATTGTAATTTGAGCCAGAAGGGTAATTAAGCTGGGGTGGTCTAGAACATCGGGCATAGGGGGACAGCATTTCTGACCCAGTCTTCAGCGCAGCTGCGCCAGGGCCGGAAGAAAGAAGAAGCTATGCCATATCGAAACGAAATACCTTTCGGGTAATCAGATATCGCATGGCATTGCTCCTACTACAAGGGAGAGAGGACACGCTTTGCAAGGCTGTGAAATGTCGCTATCGCCACATGCTTTCACGCCCCCTTACGTCAAATACCGCACGCTATCGACAACACTATCGGACGGCAGACAAACAGTGAAAAATGAAAATGGCCTAGACTCACAATGACCAAGGAGCTTGAGAGGGTGCACCCAAATGGAAGAGGGTCTGTGTGTTTGGGCTTCTAAATCGAGGTCATGTCTGGTAGATTGGCTACCACGTAGTTGTCGTATCAATGCCTGAAAAGGCGAGGTACCGTTACTCATTGTTGTGTGTGCCAAAGAGCAGAGCCTGGACCCTTGACTAAGATAGGTAAGGGCCGGCTTAGGGCCTACCAGGGGTAAGAAGGGAAGATGATCTGTGCTTGCTTTGCGAGAAAGATGGAAAGACAAAAGAAGATTGGGGAGGGGGGTATGTACGGAGAAATGACAAGACGATGGATGGAACGTTGAAGATCTCGACCATCCAGTGGGTGGGTAAGAAATGGATGAATTGATTACTGCCAGGCCAGGGACGTCCACGGGACCCGGACTATCAACTGTTGCGCGCTAAATTAATGGCGTTTACCCCTGTACTATGCTCTAACTGTTCCCCTAAGATCTGGACCTAAGCTCAATTCGTCCCAAGAACCCATTCCGTGTCCAGGTCAGGGACTCTGCCACCTCGTAAAAACAAGTCCCCCTCATTTATTTTTCTCTCCTATCTAACACCTTCTCAAACTCGCCTGAACTTAATCAACTCTAGTCTGTCTTTTTATGTAGAGTTTAATTGAAGCCTCCCAAGATTTAAATACACTGCTTGTCTCAACTTCCACATCCACCAACATTTACCATCCCTTCGTGTCGATCACCTCGCTTGCAACCACACATGTCTTGGCAGGCTAAAAAGGACAATGGCGTCGCTCATTCTCTCTGGCCTTGTCCTGCGCTTTGGTCAGCTTACAACCCATGCTCCGTAACTGTCGGGCCTGTCACAGCCATTCTCGGCTCCCGCTGTCGCCGTTGTAATGCTTGAATTGAAGCGAGAGTCGAGGTCCAGCTAGCCCATTACTCAGTTCGACCAATTGACGCTACCCAGCAGCCAATAGCGTATCCATTCCGACTCAATGGTTTCTTCAGTGGAGTGCAGTTGGTGGTGCATTTTCATCATATCGTACAAAGCTCGGGTCGGCCGAGGCTGTTCTAGAGCCATTCCTTACCTTTTTTAATGCGAAAAAGGTGAGGCGAATGATTAATTGTCAATTTTTCTATGTCCTTGTGGGCTATCTAGCCTATCCACCTGTTGGCTCCAATGTCAATAGTTTATTTAGAGCCTCTCCTTCTGCTGCTGGGTTCGCTTTACTGCCCATCTTGATTGGCATTCTCAGCAACGCTTTTCAGCTCTCGGCCGCAAACGTGAAAGATCGCCACATGGTCCATCGTAGCCTCAATAGCCTCGCATCTCGCAATTCGAGCCCAGAACTCTGCATCGGCCTTGTTATAGTCCGTGTTGATCAGTCTCAATAGATTAAAGACTCCGACGTGTCCTAACATCATGCATTTAATACCACCAATGCCAGCTTACATACAGATACGGAGTAGGACCAGGCTATTCGAGAGAATACAGTAAGGTCCTTGTGTTGCTTTTCCCTGTTGGGCTAGCCCTGCCAGGGCACTTAAAATGGGCGCGTCGCGATTTCTGTACCCTGAAGGCACAGCGTCAGACAGAGACCTTGACCTGGCCGAGGATCTTCGGAGAGTCGGGTCAACTATCTGATCATCATTCTTGGCGGCTAAGCTCAACGAGATTGCGCTTACATAGTGGGAAGCCAGATAAACAATCGCGATACGAGAGTTTTTCTTGGCGTTATAAGCTTAAACCAGTTCACCATTCGCAATTACAGATTTATGGTCCTATCGGTTTAGCGTTTGAGCCGAACAGGTATAGCAGAGTTAGCTACAGGTCATTTTACACTGAACATTCTGCAAGTGTATCTTTGTGCGCTGAGAGATAAGGCAGCAGTATATCAAGGTCAGCAATGCCAAGGAGATTTGTGAAGAAGGGTTGCATAGCCACGATGGAGTCCTCGGTCAGTTCCAATTCCAGGACTACACCTGGATATTCTGCAGAGCTTGCTTAGGGAATTACATCCCAGGATTGTGTCCCACGACTTGGCAATGGTGTCGTTTCTTCAGGGGCGGTGTGAGCTGTACCGGGTGAATTACGAACTCATGGTAAAAGTCTTGGTTTCGTCAGTCTTTGAGTACATGGACACGCGCGTTTTCCATTAGCAACTGAAAGGGTGTGCATCCAAGTGGCAGCAGGATTTCCATCCTCATCGAATGGAATACCCTGAACTCACTTGTCGACGCAATCCTCGGCTCAGCCTCAACCCACGAACACTCTGATGTCGCTGTTAGTTACAGGAAACAGAAATCACCGAAGGCAAAGAGGCCTTTTTTAGGGCCGATGTTACACTTCAGAGCGATAGAGATTGTATAATGTGCCAGACGCCCATAAGCTTGGAGAGTGGACAAGGTACATGGATGACATTCTTTTGACCTCATGACTACTCACGGCTGATGATACGAGCCTCCATGCATGTCTCTAATTTCAAGAATTGTGATCCTATGAGGTTCAGTTACAGTTGATGGCTTTAACATACGATGCCCTCCCCATTCAATCCTTTCCTTTCAGTTCCAAGGCATCAATAGATTTAATGGCAATCTGATCGGTGAGACGTGTGACCATAGAGCTCAGTTGTAGAGCAACGAAGCACGTATAGCAAGTAGACGACTGAGCTGATTCTGCTGATCTATGTAAGGAGCCGAAGCACCATCTCGTCTCCTCAGTTACAGTGCTGCTATTTACAAAGGAAAGTCTGGCATATGTCACATCTCCAGACTGCTTTCCCACTCCGTTCTTTGACAGTTTATGGCATCTGATATGATCCAGATACATATCGTATCATTTAGCTCCAAAAGTAGGGCATACGGTGCAGGTTTACTCAGTGAGCTTTGTGTCAGTGCCATTTAAGCCATTAATGACGTTGTCGCACGTTGTTCTCGTATAGAAGTTCAAGTTCATATAAATGGGAGGAGAGGCGTCTAATTGTGACATCAGTTCCAATATTAGGTCTGAAATCTGCAGGGTTGTGTTCTTTGAAAAAGGTCAGACAAAACCCAAGGCTTGAATATCCGGTTGATAACGTTAGTTCTCTCGATATACCCCAATAGCACTGTAGCTTCCCATAGCTCTCCATAGCTCTGATTTGATCGTTCTGTCTTCAAAGTCCAATGTTGGTTCAATGCAGATATATGCAGGTCAACATCTTAGTCGAACCGCTGGTTTGCGTTGGCCATATTGACTGTCTAGATTTGTCCTCGCATGCATTGGAAGACAGTTGAGATGAACACCGGATCTTGTAATACGGCCATACCCACTGATGAGACCTCACGACAGCGTCCAGTTTCCTCCAAATAAGTAAGCCAGAGGCGAACTGGCACTTGTGTATCTGACGGCCACGACAAACCGGTCCTCTTTATGCTCTTTCTTCGCATCCATACAAGTATACAAAGTGGGCTGATCATAGCAATAAAGGTTTTCTCATTTCACTGACTAAAAATGGCTCTAACCACTCAATAGTCGGTGACGATGACTTCGGGTTATGATGTTGGCGCCGACAGAAGGTCAAATCGCGAATGTTGAAAGTCCAGTCAAGGTGGAACATGTGCTCTTCTTCTGCAAAGTCATTCGTCACATACAACCTGTGAAATAACTGAACTCCTTGCAATTCATGTTGTTCATATTTAAACTCTGGTTAGATAGGGTAATTGACTACAATGGCCTCAGGAGATCATCTTGAGATACAACAAAGGAGGGGAACGTAAGGAGAAAAAAAGAAGGTACAATGACGGAATCTAACCATCTACAATGGACGAACAGGGAATCGAACCCTGGACCACTCCCAGATTATTCGGATGAATTATGCTAAGGGAGTATTATACCACTAAACCATTCGCCCGANACGAACAGGGAATCGAACCCTGGACCACTCCCAGATTATTCGGATGAATTATGCTAAGGGAGTATTATACCACTAAACCATTCGCCCGATTTGGAATGATTTGCGACGAGCTATTCCATTAGATACATGTGCTTTGCACCTTGTCAAGACTATCATTTGTTTCTGTCCGTGACACCATTGTGACCATTGTCGCTCAAGCTAGTACAGTATTTCTAGTTTTTTCAGTATGGCATATCTTACAGTGACTCTCATGCTTAAAATCTACTTTTTAATACACCCATGATCGCGGTTCATCAAGTAATTAAGTTAAGGTGCAATCAATTGCGTTGAAATGACTGACCTCAAGGACGACTTGATAGTCACGTGCCTTTCAAGTACTTATTTCGGCCACGATCTGCTTTGTAATAGCTTACTGGGTACAAGTCGAGTCCCGTCGATCAGTCTCTTCGGCTGTTCTGCAAAACACAAAGACGCGCATTGTCGATCCTGAAGAATGGTCAATTTTGGCGTCTCTAAAGCATGCGACGCCTGCAAAAAGCGCCGTAAGAAGGTGTGCTATTGATTCCAGCACCTGCTTTTTGCATAATTACTAATGCAATGTTGTGCAGTGCGATGAGACTCGTCCAGTAAGAACCATAAATGCCTAGCGCAAGAATCAAGTCCCCGAACGTGAGACTAACTGTGGGTTTCGAGGCTTGTCTTCGCTGCGTCAGATCGAGACGCCAGTGTCCTGGTTATAGAGATGATTCTTCACTGCTATTCCGACATTATCATCCAACAAATTCACCTGTGACTCCAGCTTTGGAACGATGGCTTCCAAACACAGATAACATGCTTGAGGCGTCTGCTGTTGATATCTTTCTTGACGAGTTAGTAGTGCGATCACTTGATCCGAGCCACTCAAGAGGCTTCCTTGATGGTATGCACGATACATTCGCTACATCTGACCCCAACTCTACGCTTATGTCTGCTGCCAAGGTCGTGGTCCTCTCATCACTCGCTAATCGCTACCGGAGGGACTCACTTGTCAGCATGGTGCGAAAACAATACGGCCAGCTTCTTAGGCAATATGTAGCTTCTTTATCAGTACCACCAGGAGCTCTATCAGCAGAGCATTTCTTTACTGCGGTTCTATTAGGAATCTACGAGGTCAGACTGAAATGTTCTAATGCTGGTTTTTATGTTAATATCTTTCTAGCTTATGACATGTAACAGTGCCTCACCTACGCGGCACCGTGTTCATGTCCAAGGTATAGGCTCCATTCTTCAAAGAGGCATTTCTTCGTCACCGTCGACATCCAAAATAGGCCTCCACCTTCCTGGAACCTGGCTTGTTTCTAAGGGCGTAATTGTAAGCCCATCCTATCCTGTTCGCCATGCTCTTGACTGATGTATAGATATCTTAGCCTTACACAAAAGGGCCTGGAATTCTGTGCCCTCCACTCGACAACAATACCCAGCGTTCTCTGGACCAGATAATGATTCGATTGGCTCCTCTCACAACACGTACTGAACAGCTTTTAGCCGAGCCTGCTCCATCAAGAAAGGCACTTTTGGACCTCTATCAAGGCTTGATAGAGTTCCGTGACGAAGTTGAGCTTTGGGCTGATGATCAACCGTCGGCGTGGAGTCCAGAGCTTGTTGGATATGTCTTGCAGGATGCACCGATGTTAGAGGAAGTCCCATGGATATGTTCCGGGCCTGTGGAGAAATACTTTGACAGTGAGAGAATGTGTATTCAAGCCGTTATGAACAGTATACTGACTTCCACCGCAGTCTATGTTGCAACAGCCTGGAACTCATGGCGATCGATGCATATGGTCTGGCTGGATCAATTGTTCCATGTCTCCAAAGCACTCGGACGAAATGATCTTATCCCACACTGCATCAGCAAAGTTGACAGCCTGGTTGCTGGTCTCAAGGCTTCAATACCCTACCACCTGTCTCATGATGTCGAGGAGTATGTAAAGCAAGTCAACGTAGGGAAGCCTGTTCTGCAAACGAATCATTTAAGCGGTGGTTTATTACTGTTTCACCATTTATACAGTATTGGCAGATGCACGATCGTGGATGCATCGACCAGACAGTATCTCGCCAATACTTTGAGATGGATAGGGAATGAGATGGGTATTGGGAATGCGAGTGTTCTGGCTGATTGCTTACAGCCTGATGAGCAAGGACCTTCTGTTATGCAGAGCTCAAATTTTTCGTTTATGGATGCACTCGAGGGGTTCTACCTAATTACTGCGAGTATGATGTCGAAATCTATGTAATACTGGGAGTCGGATATGGTGAACGGAAATCGAGGCTGAACTTGTACAATAAGTAACGAACACGATAGCGATAGACCATTAATATGTTATAATACACATCTTCTGATAACAGAGGGCTTGAAAAATGGGTAGCAAACGAAACATTTCCTTTGTTTATTAGGCAAATATGCCCATCGTAATCTGTACTTGGACCTAACCCAGCTATTAGCAACTTCGAGTCATTCTTTTTACTTCTGCATTATCAGACGCACTATATCACTTCCTAGAATGGGCTCTCACTGACGCAAGTCTCACGGCACTAATTACCTAGGCTTAGTTATAGCTCACGATACATTGCAATAACTTGTTAATTTCTCTACGATGTCCAATGCACTATCTTTGACGAATACATTCAGTAGATATTATAAGTCTAAGTCATTTGCACTAAGGGCCAGTCTGGTCTTACCAGAGTCTTCGACAGATCTTGTATATGGTCGGCCGAGATGGGATGCGGGATCATCCGGCTCCAAGATGATGCCGTCTGCGACACCGCAGTAAAGGCGAAAGCGATATGCCGTGGCTTTTCAATGAGAGCTAAAACTGACCGCATGTGGCTTCAAGACAGTAGACGCTAGAAAAAAGCATAAAAGCAGTTCTGTCTTGGAGAATTTGCTGCCCTTTTCGGCGCCACCAACACGCGACTATAGAAGGCGCTAAGCGTTCAATGTTGGGTCGTTGACGTCAACACCTCTACCCAACTGTCATGCCTTGGTTTTTTATAAAGTTTTCTGTCGTACGACATATTGTGTATTTGGTACCGAAGATATGAGATCCCTTCGAAGTCTCAGCGTTTTCAAGTTCCCCAGGCCAGTAACAATGACAGTGACGACAGTTCCATCAACGCCTCCCATCGCACAGCGAGGGCCTCTATCACAAACGCATAATGCAGAGATACATCATTCAAGCGATCAACAATATCAACGTCGCGAAGCTCACATTCCAAAATCATCAAGCGAAGATGAACCACTCTACATCCTTACGTTGTTCACGGATAAGCGTCACCACCAGACTATGACGGCGCTACGAAGACAGTGGTTTCCACAGCGTATACTCAAAGTTGATGCTCACGTTACACTTTTCCATGCTCTTCCAGGCTCTAAGCTAGCGGAAATTAAGCAAGACATCGCAGCTGTCGCGGAACGGACGGCAAAGTTTGACATTGCCGTTGGTGTAAAGGGTGTCTTCGAGATGGGCAAGGGAGTCGGTATTAACGTCTCGGACGCGGATGAGTTCCAAAAAAAGGTATCTAGCATACGGAGCGAGCTGAGGGGAAAATGGGAGCCTTTCCTCAGTGACCAGGATAGGCGGGAGAAATGGAGAGGTCATTACACCATCATGAACAAGCAGGATGATAAAGAGGAGGTGCACAAGTGCATAGACTATTTGAAAGAGGGCCATGCAAATAGCAAGGGCACCGTGGAAGGATTGAATATCTGGCTATATGATAGAGGCTGGTGGAAGGAGGATGAGGTGTTCAAGTTTTCGGGGTAGTCCTCAAGGCGAGGTCCTTGTCGGCTGAATTAAAGCGTTAGAAGCTATAGAACAAATAGAATATTCGCACCAACGTGGGTTTATGGAGGTAAATTGCAATAGAGTGATTTATGCATAAGAAAAATACTACGGTTTTTCTGATGGCCATAGACTCACAGATCTGGTCGACGATTCAATCATTGTGAAGAGTGAAGAATGTGAGCTCATTATAGCCACGTTGAAGCAGGTTATTTATTACAAGGGCTTGGCTTCATTTCTCGGTCTGCGGCAATGTGTAATTACGATCAAAACAGATGCGAAATGCTCTAACTAATTGAACACATCATGCTACCCAACATGAAGAAATGGGGGGAAAATACAAAAAAGAATCGACAACGGCAGGATTCGAACCTACGCGTGCGAACACAATGCCTATGATGTCTCGTAAGAGATAGCAGGGCATCGCCTTAACCACTCGGCCACGTTGTCATACCAACTAGGTTGAACTTTGACCTTATATAGCCAAGCTGGAACACCCTGCCTCCTTCGCCATCAATCCATGCATAGCCATAGGAGGTAAGACCAACCGTCAAGTGGGTGTAAAGTGTGTTGTGATTCTCGGAAACGATGAGTGCAAACGTCTGTCTCATCAAGGCGCCGCTTGGGCGTTTGTGCTTTGCTGGGCACAAAATCATTAATGCAAGGGATGGAAAAAATCCTTTGACCTGGAAGTGCCAGAGGCAAACTGAGACGCCGACATCAGATGAACGCCAGAGAAAGGCACGACGTGGCCAAACAAAGGCTTTAGTGATGGTTTATGTCATGCCACCTCCAATGAGTAGCTTTCGGATAATCTCAGCATGCTTCAAATAGGCAGTCACAAGAAACCATAGGTAATTAAATGTTCGTGTCATAGGGTAGGTCGTGCGTGGACGGAGAAGAAGAGAAAAATGAGAATTTTAGCAACGCTAGCCATGGAAGTGAACGCCTAGCAGATAAGAGTAGCTTTTGCCCCTCGGTAACAAGCTTAGCTGTTAGTGCAGGACAAAGCGCGTATTCCCAAACGGTTCGTAGGCCCCTACGAGATGCTCTGTAAAATAATTGCTCTGGAGAATTCTCAGCATGGACGCAACCAAAACCGTCAGCATCGCCATTCCATCATCACACGGATACCAATTTATCTCAGAAAGCGCGTCACGAAGCAAACAAAAAATTACAAGAAAAGCAAAAAGGTGATTGCCTGTATTCACAGGCGGCTGGAACTCTCCCGCCGGGAATTGAACCCGGGTCTCAAGCGTGACAAGCTTGCATACTGACCACTATACTACGGAAGATGGATGGTTGTGGACAACCATTGTAGCGGAGTTCGATATCACGTGTATCGGCATATCATCATATGAAGGCTACACATTTGTCAGTGTTGGTGTTTTTGAAGTATTTCGGTTGTTGGTTAAAGTTCTGGCGAGACTGACTCCATAACTAGACCAATTTCTTACTGCGGGCCGTAAGCAATGCGACCTGCACCGTGCATATCGACCCTAGCAGTCATCACCAATTCAATGTTACACCGGATGAATTCTTTACACTTATTATTTACCGTGTTTTGCATTGATGCTCGTTCAGATAGTTTCCGTATGCTTTTGACTCGATGCAGCTCTGGTGACCAAACTCTGTTTCACCCCCAAGAACAAAGTTTCAGCTCCTCCCCAGAACCAGAACTAAATCAGTGGCTTCTTCTATTAGTGACAATCGGTGAGTTGGTCGTACAAGGCTGTGCCATGCTCTCATGCTGCGCTGTCAAGGCAGATAATAAAAGACCCGAACCCCGGACAAGTAATCCTTCTGGCCATGCATGACGCAGCCCTGGCACCCGACCGCCTCAATTGATGTTTATTTACGGGCTTATTTTTGGGCCCCCCTTGTGCGCTGTCAAGGCTGGCTCTCTTTACACTGCATATCAACCACTGTACGCATAAACATCAAACAACACCCGCAGATCAGCCACTGGTTTTTCAGAGCTTACGATTCGCTGATTGACCTTTCCGACCCTTGGCTTGTGCGACGCCAAGATCCGAGTGAGGAGCACAGATCAGCCGAAAAACCTTACATACACGAGTCTCTACGGGCTGGGTTGGTTGACCTTACTGACGTCGGGTTTTGGGGATGCCTAGGCAGTGTGGGATTCGCTGCACGGTTGATCTTCATCTTAGAGAGGCTGGGGTGCTTGTAATGAATAAAAATAAATATACTTGCTAGCCCGCCTCTTGATTCTGAGTTTACACAACTTTCATCAGTCATTCCAACTCTAGTTACCTACCTACTTTGTACCGCATCTTCTGTTTACTTACTACCATCTAACATAACTCATCAAAATGCCTTCTCTCACAAACACCTTTACTGCTCTGGCCTCCCTTCTGGCCATCTCCAGCGCTGCACCCACTGTCCTACCCCGCGCCAGCGAGTGCCCCTCCACTGGAAAAACCCGCCTGGAGCCCTCGGCTCTATACAACGTATTCCCCAGCGCTCCCAACGTCGCGAAGAAGTCATCTGACTTCCATATTGAGGCATACAACAACGCCTCTCAAGTCGAGCAATTGATTGTGTTCAACGATATTCCCGCCAGCGCCAAGTCTTGCAGCATCGGCTGGGCCCAGGGCGAGCGACCGGAGCGCACCTTCATCGTCAAGGGCGGCGATGGATTGACCGACGTCAAGCAACTCTCTGGCTTCCCCGACACCAAGTCGGTGACATACGAGACGGCCAAGGAGTTTGACACAGCCGAAAAGACAGTTGGTGCTGCCGACTTCACAAACTGGGACGATCTTCCTGCTCAGGGCCACATCATCGGTTCAATTGACTGCAAGAGCTCCATCTACCTCAAGGCAGCTCTGCGAAACCCCGAGGGAAACACAAAGGTCTTCCTTGAGCAGAACAGCAAGAATGGCCTGTACATCGAGTACAGCTGCTAGTTTACATGTCGCTTTCACGCATCGGGTACGGATATTTCACTTCTCAGTACATTATTTTAGGGACCTACGGTTATTTTGTTAAGGGAGGATATATGGATACGGAACGAGAAATTGACCGGGATATGGGAAACATAGAGGACAGGCCGATCTAGGCCCATGACACGACATGAAGCACCATGACATAGAATTAATTACACAAGACCTTTCAAGGCCTTTTCAACTGAAGTATTTGCACAATGACTGTCAATTCTTATTTACCTGAAACAAAGATCGTCGTGAATCGATGGTGCTGTTCCAGTGCGGAACAAATGCAACTGGTGGAAATGGCGATCTCCATCCAGGGAAGCTTAGGTTGCCACCAAACGATACTGATGTCATTGCGAAAGATGCTAGCAACAGCTGCTGATCAGCTTACTTTTCAGATTGTCCTTCTAGATATGTGCCGGAATTGCTTAAAGAATGCGTCCAGTATTGCTGAGATGCGGCTTGTCTTACGCTCAAATCGTCCGGGGGACTATCACCCATTGAAGACGGTGTATGAAGCCTGGAATCGCTACAAATAAGACACAGCAACTTGGAGCTTCAGCTCTAGCTTGATCGGCCTAGACAACGCACCCTTTCGCTACAGTACATGTGCCTGCCGATGCGCATCGCTTACTCTTCTTTTTTCCTTTCAGAAATAGGCCATCTATGCAAGGTGTAGTGTAGGTAGCTTGGGAGTTGGCCGTGAATCGTACGACATCGTTTAGTACCAGTGAAATTATTTCCCAGTCTTGGAGGCTCATCATGGCGCAGTTAACTCTGGGCAAGTCTCAGCCACCTGTATTCAATCTGTCGTTCTTTTTCCCAATCAGAGCCACTTCTGAATTGAGCAAAGCCTTTAAATGTAAATTCATTTACAGAGAATGGCGATGCACATCCTTTGTCCCGGGTAAGAGGCACTACATTTTATGTTTATTTCCGAGATTGCTAAAGCGGTGGACCAGAAACACAAAAGGGGATAAACCCAACATGCCTCACCCCCCACTAAACCTCCTGTTGGGACGCTACCATTGGCTTATAAGCTTTTCTTCTCCAGTGTAAAATTAGGGGTAAATAAAGTATCCTTTTGTTTTTTCCCGTGCACTCACGATTTCCCGCTCAGGGTCCTCTTCTGCTCTGCTCTGTTTAGCCTTGCTCCAACATCTTTCTACGGTTGAACCTGGACCCTGGATTTAGCTGTCCCTGTACGCTAACGTGTCCCCCCTCACCTCTTTTTCTCTTCACCGTCTTATTTTTGGGACTCTCAAACTCCAGACGCAGCTTATCCGACCTAGTGGTGAGGACACATTGAGAAACATGGCGGAACATCTGGTTTTCCACCCACAGCTCACAAAAGCCGATGCGCTGATCCTCGAAGGTCTACGCCAAGACATCAACGAGTACAAGCAGCCCAACGCTGAGAGTTCAAACCAAGATGGCCAGTCCCCAGCCCTCCGCCAAAGGGCAGCCAATGGCAAAGCCTCCAAAGGTGCGTTACGGTTTACAGCGCTGCAGTTGTCTCATCTCATGTGCGACGTCAAAAAAGTACTAGTATCTAACAGCCAATAGCCCGTGATGAGGATTTGCTGCACCATCTCCAAGCCATGAACGACCCCAAGGATGCGCTCTTTGAGGAAAGTATAACCAGCACTTGGGATTTCGACCAGATCAAGCTACCGCTTTTCCTTGAGAAGCTGGTGCTGCGACCTTATGTGCGGATCGCCAAGTCCATTGTTCGCGTGGACACGGATGTGATTATGCTTACGCATCTCCTCCTCTACTTCTCTACATCGCTTCCCAGCGCCATCCAACTCTACCGCAATTTCTCTTGGATCCATGGCATTCTTCACTTTATCATGCAGTTCACCTATATGGGTTCGTATACGTTACTGATGCACCAGCACATACACATGCGAGGTGTTCTCAACAAGCGTTTCGCTCTGTTTGATAGCCTGTTCCCTTACATCACTGATCCGCTCATGGGTCATACCTGGAACTCGTACTTTTACCACCACGTAAAGCATCACCACGTCGAGGGTAATGGACCCAACGATCTTTCGTCAACGATTCGATATCAGCGAGACAGTCTGCTTCACCTGCTGCATTACATCGGAAAGTTCCTGTTCTTTGTCTGGTTTGAGCTTCCTCTTTACTTTATTCGCAATGGAAAGGCCACGACTGGACTGAAGGCTGGGTTCTGGGAGCTTTCCAACTACGCTTTCCTCACTACCATGTTCTGCTTGAACCGAAATGCTACAATTTGTGTGTTCCTCATGCCACTGGGGCTTATGAGACTGGGTATGATGATGGGTAACTGGGGTCAACACGCCTTTGTGGACGAGAATGAGCCAGACTCGGATTATCGATCGAGCATCACAGTGATTGATGTCATGGTACGTTCTAAAACCCTGAACAACGTCCGATCAGAATTGATGCTGACCATGTACAGAGCAACCGTCAATGCTACAACGACGGCTATCACACTTCTCACCATCTTAACCCTCGCCGTCACTGGCGTGAGCACCCCGTGCACTTCCAAAAGTCCAAGCACACTTATGCCGAAGAGCACGCCCTGGTCTTCCACGACATCGATTACTTCATGATCACTGTCAGACTTATGATGAAAGATTATAAGACGCTCGCCAAGTGCCTGGTACCCATTGGGGATCAGATTGGCTTGACCATGGATGAGCGAGCTGCTATGTTGAAGAGACACACGCGGCGCTTCACTGAGGAGGAGATCCAGAAGAAGTTCAAGAGGCAGTAGGTGAACGTAGGTATTGAGATATAAAAATGTGATGTGTTTTGGGGTTGGCTGGTAGACTGTGTTTCGAGCAGAACAATGCATACAAGGGAGTTATCTGGTTGATGTTTGATATATTTAGTGATTATAAGGTTACGTCTATAACTCAACTAGATGCATGTCAGTAATGAGCAGGTATTTGCCGTTGATCAACAGTCATTTCGGCTTCTGAGAGAGGAGCTCCACAGAACGTCATCAGTACATCATCACTTCGCTCAACATCCTGCTGCTCTGCAAACAGACTTGCACTTCCCAACACCCAACCACAAAAATGGCATCAGTACATTACTTAAAAAGAAGCTCTGAAACTCTCCGCGACGTCGCTCGAGATGTTGTTCGGCTTCTCAAACAAGCCCAGGAAACCGTCGGTGTTGCAGAATCCCTAACAGGCGGCAGCATCATGGCCGCCCTCACCTCTGTCGAAGGTGCAAGCTCCGTCTTTCGTGGTGGCATAGTCTCGTACGATACAGGTCTCAAGACCGGCATTCTCAAAGTAGATCAGGATGTCATTTCACGACATGGCGTTGTCCACGGTGAAGTCGCGCGGCAGATGGCGAGCAGTGTTCGGAACGTGACTGCGCTTGATACACCTGCTACATGGGGACTTAGCACGACGGGTGTTGCAGGACCGGATCCGCAGGATGGGAAGCCGGCTGGGACAGTGTTTATTGGGATCTCAGGGAGAGGGCAGGATAGAGCCTTCGGGCCATTTCATTTTCCTGGTGGACGAGATGATATACGGAGGGAAACCATTGTTGAGGCTCTAGAGCAGTTTAGGAAGCTACTCGCTGATGCAAAGACGAGTTCTTCTTGATATGGGGCCGATGTGATGAGAGGCTGCGGGTCTACGAATTCATCACAGCTGTATACGCTACTGTATGATACTTGAGAAAACAGTCGCCCGTTGTTTTATTAATTACGGCCCGATTGTCCATTACAATATTTGTGGTGTTCTTGTGATAACCAGACGATTGTAAAATATCGCTTCTCCAATAAGGCGGCTCTCGACTACCAGGAATGTGTCAGCTTACGTACAGCCCGGACTTAAGAAAATTGAAATTGTCCGGTGCTCTAGATCTGGACTTAACAGCACCTAATCGCGCGCGGAAGCATTATTACCAAGGTTGTATTGGTAATACAAGAAATCCTGACAAACTACTAGCCTTGGGAATATAGTAATTACTTTGGCTTTCTTAGCTTTCCTGAACCGTAGTAAAGGACATAAGCTTGAGAAACCACGGTAGGAAGGCACAGAAACGCCCAACGGACCAGGAAACTTTACTTGAAAATGGACATAACGGATTTAAATGTTTGACCAAGGGCTTGCTTACTGATCTGTCTGTTCATGCTTGTCGAGCATCGACGGGTAGGGTAGCAATAAGCTGTGCATATAATACGTGCGTATAAGATATTGCTTATTTGGTGATATTGCATCTAATCTCGGCCCATAACGACTACATACCATAAGTTGGTAGCATTGCAATGCATTTCAGATGTCTCTTTTTCATGATACTACCACTGGTAGTGAAAGCAAGCCCAACCATCAAACACGATGAATTCACCTCAGTAGCAGTCAACACAAGCTCTGGCATTTTTGCGCCATACTTCGACAAACATCAACCAAACGTGGCATCCTTCCTCGACATTCCTTATGCAGAGACACCCATTGGGAGCCTCAGGTTCGCAGCACCGGTAGCGAGAGAATACCCTGGAAATAAGATCTCTCATGCGACAAAGCTCCCAGCAGGTTGTATACAATATGTTCCCCTTTTGCTCAGAGGGACTGTTGCCGATGGACCTCTCACGGCTGGCAATTTCCAGCGTGGTGACTACGCGAACACGACTGAGGATTGTCTCAAACTCTCCCTCTTTGCTCCCGACGGAGCCATTCATAGAGACAAAAACGGCCTGTTTAGCGGGTTGCCTGTCATCATCTGGATTCATGGAGGAGGCTATTCTATTGGAGGCACCAATGTACCCTACCAACTTGCACAGAGCTGGGTACAGCGTACCCAGCAGCATATAGTCGTACAGGTACAATATCGCCTCAACCTGTTAGGCTTTCCCAACGCTGCAGGACTAGCGAATAAAGGTGAGAATCTTAATCTAGGCCTACTGGATCAACGTCTAGCTGTTGAATGGGTCCGCGACAACATCGCTCACTTCGGAGGCGACCCCAACCGTATCACACTCTGGGGCGAGAGTGCTGGAGCGTACGCGGCTGACGGCTACCTTTTTGCTTGGGCGGAAGATCCCATTATCAAGGGAGTTATCGCGGACTCCGGGAATGCGTTGGCTATTGAAGGAGTCCTGGGCGACGCGAGAAATCATACAGGGTTTTCTCGCGCTGCAAAGTCTCTCGGTTGCAAGGGTTTGTCGCCGAATGATGAGCTTGAGTGCATGCGAAAAGTTCCCGAGGATGAACTCAAGGAGTATCTTCAAGCGAACATCGGTCAAAGAGGTGCTGCCGACGATGGGCTCAGTATTTCAGTTATTGCGGACAATATCACAGTCTTTTCCAATTATACTGAAAGGATTGCCAGGAATCCTTCCAAATACCCAACTGACATTCCTCTCCTGATCGGAACCAACACCAATGAAGGAGCTGCTGTGATCCCGTACAACTTCACCAGCTACGAAACCGCCGCTGAGATACCAGACAAGCTCAAACCCCTTGCAAATAGTTTCAGACTCAATTTACAATGTACAACCCTAAGAGAGGTTCGTCTCAGGGCCGAGGCAGGCTCTGTGACCTACCAATATCTCTATGCAGGAAACTTTACAAATATTTCGCCTTTTCCGTGGCTGGGCGCCTATCATACCGCAGAATTGCCTCTCATCTTTGGGACCTATAGAAGCGAAGGACCATCAACCAAATTTGAGCATAAAGTGAGCGAAAGAATGCAGGATCTTTATCTCAAATTTGCTAGTGACCCGGCGCATGGAATAGAGGAGGCTGGATGGCCCAAGTCGCAGTCCCAATTTGAGAGATCCAAGCTGAATAAATGGGCTGCGGATGGCAAAATTGAGCAAATTGTCGGAGTGGAGGGGTTGGTGGACGAGTGCTTTGAACATGGAATCATGGAATGACGGGATGGAAGATACATAATGGACTACCCGTTTGAACTAGTCATAGATAGCCTGGAAACTTTTAACATCGCCATAGAGTATCAAAATATTATCTGAAAATTCTGGAAGGTGGTAGTTATTCCTACTTTCGTGATTGGAGCATCAATTCTAGGCCTCGGCAGACATGGCGATCACTATCGGTGTATCGGCGAACAGTCGCCAAGACACACTAGAGTTATCTCGTGAGATAACACCACGGAAAAGGCAGGTTTCTTTAGGTGTGTAACGATAGAGTTGGACTCAGATTCGATCGCTTCAATATGGTAGTATCCTATAGCAGGGATATGTAAACAAAACTGTTAGGGTGGTCGGACTTCATGCAAAGAAGGTATCCCAACCAATCGGAGGCACTACTTCTAAGTCTAAATGTATACCCTAGAAGGAAACGGTCCGTGATGTTTTAGGAATGTGTCTGTGAGCCGACAGATGAAACATCTAAATAACCAAGGGTCAGCTTGATAGGCGGGAATAATGCAGTTTCCATATAAACTGTGTGATATAGATTGCTTGGGAAACAAGTATTTTAACCTCAGATCGCCATCTAGAGATCTACCTCTTAATTCAGCAGATCACGCACATCCTCAGCCATCGCTTGTTCAAAACTTCAGTAATCATGCGCTTCTCTACAGTATTCACTGCCCTTGTGGCCTGCGTTTCCACTACAGGCGCGGCCATTACCTGGACACTGGAGAAAGCTGCCAACCCAACTGCCGATCAGCGCGACGCCTACGGCCGCATTGAAAATGCTATGCGTCTCGCCGCAGACCGCTACAACCGCCTCGGAAGCGCGACCAAGAACATTCGAGTCTCGTACAACACAGGTGTTCCCACCGCCGACGCCAACTACAACGGCAGTCTTCGTTTCGGCGCCAACAGATCTTACATGAACGAACGCACTGCTCTGCATGAGATTTCGCACACTGTCGGTATTGGCCAAACTGCTGCTTTTGACAGAAAGTGTGCCGCCAACGATTGGCCTTCGGCGACACGACTGCTTAGGTCTTGGGATGGCAATGCTGCGAAGATCAACTGTGGTGGTGGACATATTTGGCCTTATGGTCTTAACTATGATAACGAGTGGAGCGAGACCAACGCCAACCGTCATGTCCAGCTTGTCAATGCCATGATTCGTGATGGAATGTAAGGGATTGAGGATGCATGAGATATGATTATATGCTGGTGTTTTCTGTGAAGATATTTGGAAATTAGTAAATACCTGCGATTTGTAAATACGTTTTATTTTGAAGATATGCCTAGACTGTCTACTAAATGCGAATGCTTATTTAATGAATGGCTTCAATCAGATATGTTAGTTTGAAGAGATATAAAACTATCCCAGATGCTTAGTTTAAATATTGCAACTATGATTTAGGGTAACAAAACCGTACTGTCATGCAAGAATGTTCCAACACAAGGAGCTTCTTGATCTGGAATCTAAATAATATCGCGTACTGTATGGACCATAAGACTTCTCTCGGCAGTTTGCCAAAGGAATGATGACGAGCTTAAAACCCTTACCGGTACTCACCGCTGGGAACTTTCGCAGTCAATTGAGGTACTGATGCGGTTCCGATATGACGCGCGAAATAAGCGATGAATTCGGTACGAATGTTGTTGAGAATAAAACAAGTTTTCGTCCTCTCTAGTCCGCAAATCCCATCTCGCCAAATAGATCGTATCCATGAGTTATGGCAATCAAGTCATGTTTTCCGACGTGTAAGGGGGATGTGTCTCTGGCAATAGAAGCTGAAGTTCGTACGTATCGCATCTAGAGCTGAAATTATGTCATTCATCCTCCCCTGATAGGGGAAGAAACTGTTTATGAAGGTAAAATGAAGGGGTTTTGAAGAGAGGTCAGGTTGCAACTTCGGAGATCTCGGTCATGCTGTACCTGAAGATCCTTTGTCGGAACGTTATTCACCAACAGCGATCCTTTCGTCATGGGCGCTCAAATGTGCCCTCAGCAAAACGGTCTCATTAGAGAAGGACGATAGTGGGGCATCGTTGCATCAATACCACTTGATCATCCCTATGATCCTCCCCCGGTTAACTGTGTTGTTTTCGAACCCTTTCACCGGTGCCATTGATCCGGCATCCTTTTGCCGACGACACACTTGTTTACGAGCGATAGATTTGAGTTTGAAATGAGATAATAATTTACAGATATACTGAATAGCTGTAGGCCTGACTTGGTTTGAGAAAGACGAGGTCATTCACAGCTTTCTGACTCGACTAGCCCGGGGCCCCATCCAATGATACCCCAGAGTGATATCGCGTCTGGCAAATAGCTGGATTCTTACGCACTGACCCAGAGGTAGTTATCAAAGAAATGACGATCTCTGGCGATTTGCAGCGAATTTGTTTAATTGCGATCGGCTTCCGGTAGTTGGACCACGTTTCATTTCCCAGTATACGTTAGCATGTTTCAATCTAGCGAAACGTTCATCCCGCAAAACCCTTCGTCCGATGTCTCTTGACAATGACTTCATCGTATCAGCGTGCGAAGATCTAACTTTCGGTTATGGCACATACCCGCAGACCTCCTTTCATGGGTAGACTAGGATGTTGTTTAAGATTCTAGAGATATATAAGGCTAGACAATTGTCTCATTTTGTGTAATACTCACTCGTCAGTCATCGAACTCTCGCTTTAATCCAGTCACTCTTTGAACTAATACACAACTCACCAAGTCACTCTTTAATATTTTTAATTTATAAACCTTCAAGATGAAGTTCAGCCTCTTCTCAATTGTTGCCCTGGCCTCCTCGGCCATGGCTGCTCCTGCTGTTCAGGTCCAGGCCAAGACTGGTGCTGCCATCCAGGCTCGTCAGGTTCCCGCCGTTCCCCAGGCCGCTGGTGTTTCCGAGGTTGTTACCTCCAACACTGTCACCAAGACCGTTACCAAGAAGATCACCAGCACCAAGGTCACCAACACTGGAGGTGTTGTCAAGGTTCTCACCATTGCTGTCGATGAGGTCAAGGTCCAGACCAGCTCTATCAGTAAGTCCCGGCTATAAGCATTGAAACACAGATCACTAATTCATGTGCAGAGGAGACCATCTCCAAGGTCAAGGCCGGCACTCTTAGCAAGGCCGCTGCCATCACCCACGTCCACCAGAACGTCGCCATCCTCAACGACCTCCTCACCACCGTTGTCGACCAGCTTAAGGACGTTGTCAGCATCGATATCCAACTCCCCGACGTCAAGGTCATTCTCGGCCTCGTCATCAAGCTCCTTCACGAGCTTGTCGCTGTTGCCAAGGACATCATGAGCACTCTGGGTCTCGACAACATCCTCGGCAGCGCTATGGAACTCCTCTTCCGTCTTGTCGCCACTCTTCTCAACCTCATCACTCAGCTTATCGGCGACATCGTTCCTGGCCTTGTTGACATCCTTTCCAACGTTCTTGATACCCTGGCCGGCACTCCTCTCGGCCCTATCATTAAGCCCGTCTCTACCATCTTCGACGGTCTCACCGATTACCTTGCTCAGGGTACCCAGGGAACCACTGCTTAAGCGGTTGAAGTAGTGCGGTTGGTATATGTCTTTCGATAGGATCAAGCATAGAATTAGACATTGGAGCAGACCCAAGTATAATCACTCTTAATTCGACGGTGTATTCTCCCTAAATCTGCAGCTATTGTATGCTCAAGTAAATCCATTGTTCGTCTCATCATCGTAGTGCTACAGCACCTCACTTGCACTCGACCTTGTAGCTGCCAAAGTGTCTCAAAGTCTCGCGGCACTGCCCATCCCTGATTTCCTTCTTCCCACGTTTACAGTCCTTGTCGTGATATAGAACCACTATCCTAGGTCAGTCTCAAGTGCACGAAGTCTCACACCTCAATGCTACTCACATTTGCAGTCATAGTCATGATCATACTGCTTAACAGACTTGATCTCGTCGGCAAACTTGTAACACACGCCGTCATCACTACCGTGGAGAGTCAATTCTCCAAGGTTGTGGTTGTTGTTCTTGGCACCGCAGTCGTTGTCACCCCAGATGCGAGCAGCAATGACATTGGCGTTAGGTGGGGGCTTTGAGTCGGACTTTGCAACGACGCCCATGGCCAGGGCTGTGAGAGCAGTGAAAGTGACAACGAAATGCATTTTCGAAATAGTGATGGTTTAAAATGTGAAGTCGAAATAAAAAAGCTGTTGTATATGAAACGACTGTAATACTGAGTGTGATGTTGATAAACTGGAGGAAGAAGGGCGACTTTATATACGACCCATGGCGTAGTGTATCTTTGTTGACTTTGTAAATGGTGAGTTATAGTTGGTAACGTAACAGCATGAAGCCATATCCACTACGTCACTTTTGGAGCTGTAAAAACTCCAGTGTATGGAAAGCCCCAAAAGCCAACTAAATCAACTTGGATCACCCAAGCATACGAGCTTTTTTTGTTGTCAGCACTAGCGTCAATGTCACTTTGCAGCTCGTATCTTTCTAAAGCAGTCGCCGAAAGTAAGCATACTGAAAAATAGTAGTATGTGCCCGAAAAACTGATGAACGATGGACTTAGAACTGCTTGACAAGGCATTAGACGAAGGGCACAACATGCGGGGACAGTTCGACGTTAACTAGAGCGACGCATTGCATGGAATCTATGATTCAATATAGGCAATGGCTTTCGTTTTCTCAAATAGAAAAATGAGAAACACAGGTCGTATAAAAAATGCACCCTTTTCAGGAGAGCCATTTCACAGATCAAAGATGCATTGTCGCACCGGCATCCACTCGCCTGGCCGGACATGCCGGGCTGTGGTGGCAGCCTCATCAACTAAATTTAGCATGGCATACGTGTTCCCACGACATGATATTTCATTGCCAGCTCTGTTCCTTGTTCATGGTCCGAACAGATAAGCAAACAGTCGAAAGCCGGACATATGTTTCTTCGCTTGTTTACTAGGAATATAGAGTACAGCATCGTCACTCGGGTCCGTGTTTGTCATCTCCTTGTAGCTGCGTCTGATCTTAGCACTAATTTATAGCGCTAGCTCGGCGAGAGCGAGCTGGGGCCATTCTATGAGTAGCGCAGCAGCCTGTGCGAATACGTCTCGGCTGTGTTGAAGTTGCGTGAGACTTGTCGTCCTGTACTGAGACTTTAAGCAAATCTTGATATATATAAAATAGACTTTGGATCAGACTCTTTCTGAAAGAATCCTCTAATTTCGTCCATCAATTACGTACCCTATGTTTTTTGACCGAAAGCGTCCATGGGGTAGTAACGAATGTGTCTTCTGGTCTCGTCTATCTGTCTAGGCTACATGTCCTACAGCGCCGAAGAAACTAGAAAGGGTGATAGAGGTACATCAAGCGTCATGTGGAAGAGAACGACGCGGGGTATCTAGCTAAACGAAAGGTCTCTGATCGCTAAGTGAAAAGGGAAACCAGGTGAACGAAACTGGCCTCCAAAGTGCTGACTTTCCTACTGCCAAGCCAGATATAAAGCCACTCATGCCCTATTAACATGTCATGTCAACACTTTCGATCCCCCATTGGGAACTCTGACAACATTAGGCTTCTCGTATTCATGAAACTTGGGATCATTCTTTCGTTCCTCCTCAAGCGCCCACTCGATTGATCTATGAGTATCGACTGTCCACAAGACTCTCATGATGAATCCGCTGTATGACATCTCGGCAGAGTGGGTGACAACCCAATGGTCAACGCCCCCGACCTTTCGGTGCAATCCAAGTCCGCCCTTGGCCCCGAAAGTGGTCTTGTTACCTCCAGTATGGCTTTCCTTGAGGCCATGTAGCATGGCCAACTTCTTCGTCTTAGGCTCTGATTCAAGGAATGCATCGAGTGTCTCCTCTTCTAGATGGACACCGTGGGGAGAGTCCAAGATGGCCTCGTGGACTTCTTGACCGTCGACTGCATGGGTCCAAATGATAGCAAAGACAAAGTTCAAGACGTTCTTGCCAGGTAAAAAGATCGGTGTGAGCCATTTGGGGAGTGGTTCTCCTGGATGCAGATCTGGAGTCTGCCATGATATTGCTTTCGGGCCCAGATTGTTTATCACGCGAATTGTCTTGAAGTGGTTCCACGTTTCAATAATCTCAGCTCCTGGGAGTGTTGCAATGACAGGAATATCCGAAGGAAACGACTTTAGGGTCGGAGGATGTAAATGATCCGAATAATAGAACCCAAGTAGGATAGCATCCAGCGTGCTTGTTCCTACGTTGGTAGCGTAACCCGCATCCAGCGGTGGCAAGCGCACAGCAGCAACCCGTTCAATCTCCCGAATGGCATTCTCAAGGCTCTCAAAAGTTGGGATTTCGGGATACTTGACTCTCTTAATGTGGATAAGCCATGAGCTGATAACATCGGCAGGACCCCTGAGCCAAGGCTCAAAAACGACATGGTAGAAGACCTTCCCGGTCGCAGCTTGCTCCGTTTCTGGCCTGGGAAATGACATCAGCCAGCTGTTATCGCCATTGAGAGATGTCAGAATTGGCCGAAGCGGCTTATTGATATCTGACAGATATTCCACGATGCTATTTTGCTGTGATTCCGCCATTATATGATGGTTGTTCAAATTCGCGATAAAATAAAATGATCTGGAAATAAGGATTACGATTGAGCTTCCGAGAGTTACGCGAGTCCATGACGGCATCAACACTGGAACTGCCTAGTTTCGTTCCATGCTAACCTTGTTTGTTGGACAAGGCTAGCCTGTCCTTCTCAAGGTTTAGAATCCTTTGCCACCTTGGAGGAAGTGGTCGGTTAGGATTTAGATGAAGCTGGGAACCTTGGTGCTGAATCACAACCATTTATTTGTACCTTCGTCCAAGTCTGTCGTGGGGAGCACATTTGCAGCGCATGCTTAGAGATATAAGAGGTCTTCTATGGAATTGGTGTCGTGTTAAGGCAGTACTGTAGAAAGGCCAGCTGCAATCTCTGTATGGATAGCAGGCTCCCAATTCCGATCTCGAAGGTCTCACATGGGGAAAATTGAAGCGAAACTAAAATCTCACCCAAATACAGGGGTCTTGTCATCGAGACGCCATTGCGCTATTGGACTTTACTAAGCTCGACTTAGATAGTCGAACTTCCGGATAATGTCAATTACTATCGCCTACGTTCAATTCGAAATTGTTAAAATAAATCAGCCTTTTTATGTAGCTCAGTTTCAAAGTGCTGGCGTTTGAATTCGTCGCGAACTTTGGCGCTTCTCGGAGACGGACCGCGAATGAGGTGCTGGATGTTGTTCACTACATCAAGGCGCCACAACTGAGTTCAATGGCTCGCGACACAATGGCGCCCTGGAGTCTCAATTAAGGATATATGGCTTGAAATGCACTACTGTGTAGCTTTGCTTGCTCCCGTCGTTTTCCCCTTGGGTAGTTGAGGAGGCCAGACTTAAAGGCGCCAATAAAAGCCGTTACGGGATGACGCTTCTTATCGAAACACGGTGTACAACACGGATGGAAATGCTTGCTGACAGAAGTGACATAAAGCAGAGATCCAGATAAAAAATACAAAAAGAAAAAGAAAAAGCAGTTCTTATCATAGGCTGGAACGAAGTAAGCGACTCTGCCTTCAAGGTTCAGAATGTGAGCAGCGCATTTGGCTCAGACAGCAATGCGAAAACCATCCCATATCCTAGCACTTCATCGAACAGACTTCCATTCTACTGAAAAGCCCTTGTTAGCTTCAAACTCAATCTATCACCATTATTCAGTGTCAATTTTCTATGCACCAGCCAATCTTGCCATGGAGCGCTAATATTAGCCGGATGAGGTTTAGAATGCCTATCTTCAGTGGAGGCATTGACTGTAGCATGCTCCGATTTAGCGCGTCAGAAGATCACCCTCCTTGACCCTGTTAACGATCCTTAGATCCAATGAATAACTACCCCATCTTACTATTACCCCTGATGATGCCTGTGCAGTGATCTCCTCGGGACATTTGAGCTCGGACGAGGTTGGAGATACCATCATGAGCATGAAGTTGAGACTCAAGCAGGCATATTTTGGAATATGGCATACTATAAGCGCTGATTCCTGAAGATCTTTCTCGAATCAAACTCAGAAACTGACACGCTCTTACAAGAAACGGTCGTCCGTTACCAAGAGGTCAGTGGTTCAAGGCCTGAACCCCCATTTGTGAAAGCTAGGGGAGGGACATAGTAGCGTCCAAGGCCTGGACTTCAATCGTAGATCACCATAGATGGCGGTTTTAGGGACCAAGCGGTCTTGTGACAATGGGCCATGCGACAGCCCCTTCTGGCTTAACGATCCTCAGATTGATGGAGCTGGGATATTGGACGAATTGTTCACAATCATACGTCGACTAGGTCCAATGTGGCAATTTAACTTTGCATCCTTTAGGACAGCCCTCTTTACCCATCTTGCTATCCCCAGATCAGGCCAAGAGAACTTGGAATCCCAGGGGAATACCATCCGGCCCGTTAGTCATGTTGGAAATACATTGTTAAGGTTCGTTAGAGGCAACGCTAGCGACACATAGCGGTGATAGAATTGAGGTCCAGTCGCGGGGAATTGAAGCGCAGGGCTAGCCTCCACCGATACAACTAACGCTCTCTGCATACTATTTCCGGGGAGATTTCTAGTGAATGTAAAAAGGGAACCATGTCTCGAGCAAAAACAAGATATGGACCCTCGACCCTTTCTCCTAGGTTGTGAGGCAATGATCTAGATATCGATCCCATCATGGCTATTGGTCCGTCTGCAACGTCGGTGCAGCCTACAGGCCTCGGCCAGACTCTCCTTATCCTCACTATCTTTTTTCTTGTACCTACGTCAGTTGTTGTCGGGTTGAGATGTTTTATTCGGACCAAGCATCGCGTGTTTGGTATTGATGATGCGCTTATGCTTATTGGTTGGGTAACACAGACACCATCCACTGCACATGGCACAACACTGACACATTTATCAGATGCTGCATGTTGCTTTCAGTGCTATTGCCATTAAAGCCATTTATAGTGGTCTGGGAACCAAAGACGAGGACCTTAATGAATACCTGCAAGAGAATGCACGACGAGTAAGCAAGAACATTACACAAAAGATAAGCCACTAATTTAGTCAGTGGTTATGGATCGGGCAAATTATTTACAGCCTCTCCTTACTACCCCTCAAGTCCTCAATCTGTGTCACGCTTCTACGCATCGCGGTAGTCAAATTCCATCGAATCATCGCCTGGGGCACCCTTGTCTTCACAGTGGTATCGACTGGTGCAGCCACCGTTGGCCTCTTCGCCATATGCCGACCTATATCGGACAATCCTGACCATGTAGGGGGGTGTCCTCCCCAGGCAGCTACTGTCGGCTATATGGTATCTGCTAGCGCAGTCGTCACCGATTGGATATGTGCTCTTTTACCGATCTTCATGCTGTACAAGTCCAATATGAAGAAGGCAACCAAGGTCTCTGTTAGTATCATTCTTGGCCTGGCCGCTTTGTGCGTTTCATATGCCCGGATGTTTTTGGATATTCTCTGACACTCTAATAGGGCATCGCTTTGCACCATCATTCGACTTCCTTATGTGAAGTACTACACTATACTTCATAATTATCTTTGTAAGTACAAACCCTATATATCCGGATTTTCCGTCTCATCGATCATAGATAATGTAACGAATATCGTTATTTGGTCCATTGTTGAATCAGGCATAGGAATCGTAGCCGGCTGTTTACCATCACTCCGCAAACTTGTCCGCAACCGGTTCCATTTCGATACCTCGACTGGCAGCTCTCCGGCCCACATCACGCCATTTGCAGGTGATAGTAGAGCTGTCGTCACTGCAAGTTCGGCACCAGCCATACGACGAAGTCACATCCACCGGGGGCAGGCAGGAGGTGATTGGGAGCAGCTCGATGATGGTTCTACATCGATTCAGAAGATTTATGTCAAGGTTGATTTGGAGATGCATTCCCTGGAGAGGCCAACGACGCCTCGATCGCATGAATCTCGGGAGGACCTGGTTCATTGAAGGGGAGACGGCATTTTCGTTGGCACAGAGTTGATTGCCTGCAACTCATTCGGATCCACAGTACAATAGGGTTGTTAGAAACCTCTTGGCCAGGGCCTTGATATTGAAGGTCTTTTTAATGAAATTCGAATTATTGAAAAATATAATTCATTTTCTCACTGAGGACCTTCATAGATATGACGTCTTGATGACTTAGTAAAATCCTTCAAAGTACGGAGATACTGATTTTATAACTCGTAAATTGAGTAT
The DNA here is from genome assembly GCA_011034095.1 of Fusarium cf. aywerte. Lineage (NCBI taxonomy): Eukaryota > Fungi > Ascomycota > Sordariomycetes > Hypocreales > Nectriaceae > Fusarium > Fusarium cf. aywerte. Next base: position 386,686 of record WETZ01000001.1, read on the forward strand.
AAGTACATACTATCTTCATAGTATCTAAGAAAGCTTATTGTATTAGAAGCAATCGGAGTCTTTGGTACTTTGCCATAAATACCTGTATAACCGTTAGTCGAATAAGCAAGCTGCACGGTTTATACTCAAATTCGTGGTTTTGTATTTCGTGGAGTATTCATGTTCTAAGCGGATATCGGCTTCAGTGTTTGAACGGCTTATCGATAAGATTAGAACAACTGATAAAAGAACCTGAAGATCAGCCACTCTGTTGCACCTCCAATCAGGCACCGAGGGCAGAGGTAACACCGTCAGCACCTAATCGACAGAGTTCAGGTACGGTAATAGAATAAGACACAGGACGTCATCAAAACTCAATCTTACCAACGACTTATCAAAGTCAATTGTCTATACATTTTCTAGAATCGAGGTACGGCATCAGCATTAAGCCACCTACTCTACAAAGTACACATTGTTCGCTTGATCCAAACCAACAACCAACAGCAATGTCATGACATCACTAAGATCTATTAGGAAAGGAAATCGTGCCTCGGCATATTGACACTCAACAGAAAAACAATTGGGCCCATCGCAGTCTAAAGCCGAGGCCGAATTCGCATAACGCGGGGTTGACGCACACCCAAAACAGCAAGGATGGGTTGATACCCCACACTCTCTAGAGCTATCGGAGACTTGGTATACCCCGGATTTGCTTTTTCAAGCTGGGGGTTAGTTTGAAATGTACTGGGCAAGCGGAAAGGCGAAATCGACGAGCTTAAATAGGCCCCAAGGTATCTTTGCTTCTCCTCTTGACATGTCTTGTCCTCGAAGAGTGTTGCTGTGAACTTGAACTTCTCCTTCTCCTTGACCACGATACACCTCGACAGCATGGCCCTTCACTCACGGTGGAACAAGCCAATCCCAAAATGCTCTCTGCAGCAGTGGATTTTTGGTTCCTGTAACGGCCCCATGGAAGACGCTGATAAGCCCATCCTCATCGACGCAGACCGCCCAGACACGCACTTCCTCAGCAAATCTCAGTTTCGACTTCTGTCGAAGCAGGTCGCACTCGGTCTCATCAAGGATGGCATACAACCTGGAAACAGAGTTCTTGTCTTCTCTGCCAACAATGTCTATTTTCCCAGCGTGTTTCTGGGCATTTTGATGGCCGGTGGCATGTTCACCGGCGCAAATCCTTCTTACACGCCCCGTGAGCTTGCGTATCAGCTGAAGAACTCGGAGAGTACTCATATGTTTGTCCATGCGGGGCAACTGCCTACTGCGCTGAAGGCCGCTGAAGAGGTTGGCCTGGCCAAGGAGAACATCTTCGTCCTTGATCCATCCATTCTTCCCCCTGTAGGACCTACCCCGGCTCTTCCAGCCGCTCGAGATGATGGTTTCCGTCTCTGGACTGAGCTGATAGCTGACAACTATGAGCAAGCCAAGACATGGCAATGGGTCGAGCCGCAGGATCCAGAGAGCACAGGTTGTTGCCTGAACTACAGCAGCGGCACAACTGGAGTCCCCAAAGGCGTAGAAATCACCCACTTCTCATATGTTGCAAATGGCGCTGGTGTCGTCGTGATAGCAGACCTAGAGCCCGATCCTGAACATCGAAAGACCGCAAAGGGCTTGGCCTTCCTACCCATGTACCATGCATTCGCTCAAACGTACTACATCTCCATCTACCCCATGCTTAACATCCCTGCCTACATCATGCCAAGCTTCGATTTTGAGAAGATGCTGCAGCACATTCAACGCTTTCGCATAACAAGTCTGCTCTGCGTCCCACCCATTCTCGTGTACCTATCCAAGCATCCAATTGTCAAGAAGTACGATCTCAGCAGTGTAAATCGTGTCAGCTCCGGTGCGGCACCGCTGAGCCACGAGGTAGCTCATGGTGTTGAGAAGCTATGGCCATCAGGGACAGTCAGCGTCAAGCAAGGTTGGGGCATGACCGAGGTGACATGTACATGCATGACATGGGATCCTCGATCTGTTGCTGATCCTGATAAAGTTGGAGAGCTGGCTCCGAACTGCTCAGCCAAAATCATGACTTTGGATGGAAAGACACAAATCCAGAAGCCTCATGAGCGTGGCGAGCTCTGGGTTACAGGACCGACATTGATGAAAGGATATTGGCAGAACCCTAGTGCTACAGAGTCTACTATTTCTGTAGATGAAAATGGCACAAGGTGGTTGAAGACAGGTGATATTGCCTACGTCGACTCTTTCGAACAGGGGGCAATTTTCCACATCGTCGACCGGATCAAGGAACTCATCAAAGTTAAAGGCAACCAAGTCGCACCAGCTGAGCTGGAGGCAGTACTCTTGGATCATCCCGAGATAGCGGACGCCGCGGTCATCGGCGTCCCATATGAAGCAGACGAGGCTCCCAGGGCTTACATCGTTAGGGTTCCAGGATCTACACTTACCGAGAAACAGGTGGTGGATTGGATGGATACTAGAGTCGCGAGGTTTAAGCGTCTAAAGGGCGGTGCTTCATTTGTCGACATGATCCCCAAGAACCCAGTGAGTAATTCCGTGAAGAATGTGTATTGGTGCTAACCAGTTTTCTTTCTAGTCTGGCAAGATCCTTAGGCGAGCGCTGCGGGACAAGGCGAAGGAGGAGATGGATGCTAACAAAGCTCCCACGGCACGTCTTTAGGTATAATCATTTTATCAGCATGCATTCCTTTTTAATACAATCCGCTATAAGCTCGTGACTTCTCAGACCCTGGCATAGTATTTGGTATCATGTTAGTCGACGCCAATATGCTGATGTAGGGCTTTGGACCCTCCTGTTTACGGTCGTCTATATCCATGCCACCATCATTCATGATGTTATGACGTCGTAGATCTACGAAAGAAAGCCTTTCCGCCGAAGATCTCTTTGTCAATAATCAATATCAAACCTCTTAATCTAATGAGCGACTATATGCCCATTTGCTTTATTACTAGCCTGTTCCCAGGTGAAAACCTGAATACTTTGTTGATAGTCACCGTTGATACTCCGCAGACGTTTTCTCCCACTGGATCTTATCGGCCACGGCCTTGAGCGAAATGCCGTTGGTCTGCAGCACACTCTCGAGGGTGGCAATTGCCGAAGGTCCAGCTTTGACTAGGCTTAGAAGGAGGTCGGCATGTTTCACCCAGTTGGCAATTTTCTCAAGTGCCTCGCTCAGCTCTTCAACCTGGGATCGCTCCTTTTCTACGTAAAGAATAACTGGGGCTGCAGCTTTTTCGGCCTCCTCAAGGGCGGATGTCGCGGCAGCAAGTTTCGATCGCGCTTCCCTATGAGCCTTCAAATGTGTGAGCATCTGGGTTCGATGATCGTGAGCGAGGGCGGCGAGCGTCCCCGTAGAGTTCTGGTCCCTATCGACGATGGTTGAATATGGCTCGGCCATGAACAGTTCTTGCTTCTCGCGCAAGCCATTCAACTCTATCTGGGCAGCATTGACGTTCTCCTGGGCGTCCTTATGAGTTTTGAACAGCTGTTGGTGTGACTCAAGATACTTCTCGAGTGCCGACCTGAGCTGCATGAGCTTATCGTTTGTCTCGTCATGTTCGGCGCGAACGAAGTCGATGTGATTAGTGAGCTGTTGCCGATAAGTTCGAGCGGCGTCTCTCAATGCCGTATCCGTGTTGTACTATTTCAGGTTAGACAATCAAGAATCATACGCTCCTGTTAAACTTACTTGGAGCGATTCGTCCGCTTGGGGAGGCAACGCCTGCGCAAATGAAGTGTCATTTTCGCGCGCGCGCTTACTTTTAGCTTCAACAGCAAAGCTATCAGAGAGCGCTCGTTTGCGAGTATTAGGAGCTTGAACAATTGCGACCGGTACGACGGCTTTGCTATCGGTCGAGTTGTCTGTCGTCTCATCCTTTTTGTGCGCCTTGACGTTGACAAAAGGCCTGGCTCGAATAGGTCTTCTGAGAGAGCCAACATGCGGTTGAGTGGTATCTGAAGCTCTATCCTCAGTATAGCTGTTTTGAACAGGACCAACTCTGTCTTCGGCTGATATCTCTGATCGCAATTCAGGTTCATCGTTTTCAGACTGTACATAGATAACGGACCTTACTCCATCGACATCGTCGCTTCGCTGATCTTGCTGCGCGGTTGTCTCCATCTGAGATGGATGCTTGTGCACAAGATGGTTTTGAGGATTGGTAAACCGCTCCCTCGCAGCCTCAACATCGCGTGGATGGAGAGCGAGGGGCATCACCCGTACAGCCGATGCAACACGAGTGGTAATGTTCTCAAAGAGAAAACTTTTGACATCATCCATATTGACTTGAGGGTTTGTGTTGGCGTGACTGGTCAGCGTGGCAAGAACATCCAGCAATCTGCAGCTCTAATGCGTCGGATGGTATTTGTCAAGCCAGTCCCAGGGTTTCTGACCAACTGCATTTTCGATACGTTCCACGAAGCGGCGGTTTCTGTTGTTACGATGGCAGCTGTCAGGCCAGTTGTCAGAACTGCTGCTGGTGTCGTCTCCAGCAGTTGAGGAGGCAGCCGTGAGACTCGGGTCGGAAGGTGGAGAGAGGGATGACAGTGCGGCCGTTGCCTCACAGCTACTCGACATGGCGATGGATACGTGTGGGGTTCGGGAGCGGCCGTCAGGCGCAAGAGTGTGAAAAAAGAAAGTGAAGGTATCACAACAAAGGGATGCTTGAGGTAAACGCGAATGTGAACCGTGTGGGGCTGCCAGCACACGTGACTATTGCTCGTTCAGAAACAACGCTGCGGGCAAAAAAGCAGTTATTGACAATTTAATGTTGTGGTAAGTCTACTAGATGGAAACAATCTTATGGTTTTCAACTTGGAGTTGTGCGACGGTACTGGACGAAATAAATATCCACTGCACCTGCTTTTGAGCGCGCCTTAATTCTTGTACCAGCAAAATGATGGGCAAGATGTCGACATTTAACAGGTTGCCCGACAAGATCAAATTACTATTAAAGCATAAGGGATTGAATCTCAATTGAAATACCCGAACCTACTTGTCCAGCTGTGGAAGAATAATCTTTAAAGGATATTTATAATTCTCTCACTGGAATCGAAACCCAAGATTGTCAAACCTGCAAAAGCTACAGGGTATGCGATTGAGGGCGACGGGCGAATAGTAACCCGGAAACTGATTACTCAGCCGTGATGCATGCTATTCTGACATCATCATCACGTTCAAGCAGGTTCAGGCCATAATCTGAAACTTGGAAGTGGGAAGTGAGTGGATGGAATATGTATATCAGTTCGTCAGCTTTCCACGAGACCCTCAATCAAAGTAGTTCCAAATGTTAAATAATATCATCACCATGAACATCAATATCCCGAACCTCATCAAGTCAGCTGTTCCCGAGGCGGAAGGACGCAACGTCCAGATCCTTTCAGATAACAGATCAAATTATCGTGACGGCAATTTTCTGTCGGGAGACTTTCCGCGAAATCCACCAAAGCTTTATATCACCGGAGAGAATGACGACTTTGACGAAATCACTCTGAGGGAGTGGCGAGATGAGGGCTTCGATGTCGAGTACATCTCAATGGAGAGCTGCGGAGATGGATATTTGAACAAGATAAAGTCGTTGAGTAGGGAGAACATGGGTCCCTGTGAAAAGTTCGGAATCATCGGTGAGTTGAAACCGTAATGGAAGTGCATGAATGCGGTTCTGATGAGGAACAGCCTTCGACGACGCAGCTGCCATATGCTTGGAACACTTCCACGTCCTAGACAATAACCCGGAATTTAAGCTCGGCCTTCTCATCGCCTATTATCCAACTCGAATTCCGGACACCAACGGCAGATTCCCCAACAGCATTAGCGCTCTTGTGCATCTTGCGGCTGGCGAGGAAGTCGGCGTTGTCAAGCAGTCTCAGATGGTAGGCATTCAGGGCAAGAAGCGTGTGCGACGCACCAAGATCACTAGTGGTCTCGGCACTGGCGGAAAGCTTGACCTTGCCTATCCTAGCTATACGTATGAGGCTGAGCCTGGATTTGCTGAGCATGATCTCGATGAGTACGATGGGGTAGCAGCTGAGTTGGCCTGGAGTCGGAGTTTGGCGGCGGCAAGGAAGGTTTTTGGTATCAACCCCGACCTCGAAGTCGTTTTGGAAAACAACCTGCAAAGTAAGTCAGGCAAATGCGCTTGATCGCGCCCAAGTCTTAAACTGACATAAAATACCAGGTAAATTCTTTTCGAAGAATCTTAAGCAAGCCATATCGACATTCACAACACACAAGACGCCTCACATAACATACATGCCAACTCTTACAGGCGCAACGGGCGCCGAAGAACTAAAGCGCTTTTACTCAGAATCATTCACTACACCACCATCCCTCAAGATCACATTGCTATCACGTACAATCGGAGTGGACCGTGTAGTAGACGAGATGCATGTCCTGTTCAAGCATACGGAGCAAGTGCCATGGATCCTCCCGGGCATCCCACCGACCAACAAGAAAATCGAGATCCTCATGGTCAGCATAGTCGCGATAAAAGGAGGAAGACTGTACCAGGAGCATGTTTACTGGGACCAAGCGAGTGTGCTGGTTCAGGCTGGACTGCTTGATCCCAAATTGTTACCGCAGTCTGCGAAGGACCTGGGTGTCGAGAAGCTTCCCGTGGTAGGGCGCCGAGCGGCGAGAAGAGTGAGGAGGAATAAAGATTTAAGTGACGATGAAGGTGAAGCGGATAATGAATTGATCCCTGGGTGGAAGAAAAATGAGAGTACTGAGAGTGAGGGTGTTGCTGAGCTACCTTGAACAGAAGTGTCAACCAGGAAGGCTATGTATAGCAAAATCAACAGTGATTCTATCACATACGACCATACCCATTGGAAAATACGGGATCCCGTCCGCTCTCCCATAGTCAAGCCAATGAGGGGCGGATCAGTAGTTGGGTCGGTGACGACCAGCGAATCCCCGCTGTTGTATGTCTTTTTTGCCTATTTTCCCGTCAAGTGTATAATGTAACGTTATTACTTTTTGTTTTTATCGATGCTGATGCTCTATTGCGATGAGAAAGATATGTTGATCCCGTGGCCGCAGCCCTTACCGTTGATCCAAAGGTCCAGCGGTAGCCAGATCTACAGGACCTTTCCAGCCGTGCTTGGTACTTCGCCTTCAGCGAAGTACGGTGCCTCAAAGGCAACCCTTCCATCAGGCAATATGCATAAATGTAATAAAGGTATATATATTAGCATAGCGAGGGTATATGATAAGATCAATCTATATTACAAACAAGCGTCAAACCGTGGCCCTCCTTCGTATACGTTCTTCCGATCTGTAACCAATCTGTTCTAGTTGAGTCCCTTGGCGATGTTTGCGTATCGAGAGTTGGGGTACGTGAGACAGTTGTTGCTGGCGTCCAAAGTACCAAGCTTCTTAGAGCTTGTTCCGAGAAGCGAATCAGCCCCGGTCTTGTCAGCAGACGCTTCCCAGAACATGCTTCCACCAAGTGATTTGTTCTTCACATAGAGAACCTTGTTCTCGACCATGCCAGGAGTATCAAAGGAGATGAGCTCCTTGGTATTGGCATCGTAGCTGTACGAAGCCTGGGCATCACGATCGTATACCAGACTAGCTCCGGGCTTGGGCAAGACCTTGTAGTCCCAGATGCCATTCTCCCAACTACCAGACCCGACACCTGAGTAAGTCTGTCCAAGGCCTCCGGTGTTTTCAAACGCACGACCATAGATGGGCATGCCGAGAACCATCTTCCTCGAAGGTACCCCACCACCGACGTATGCGTTGACAGCCTGGTCAGTGTTGAATGGTGTCGCGTTGGGGATCTTGGAGTTTGCGTATTTATTTGCTTGGTGGCCAGAGAAAGCGCTCCAAGAACCTGCGTAGTCATATGCCATGAGGTTGATGTGATCAAGAACAGAACCAAGCTCCTTCATCTTCAGCTTTCCATAGTTGTCAGGACCAGCAGGTGCAGCGATCGACAGCTGAAAGTGATACCCGGAGGCATATTGCTTTGAGTAAGAATCAAGCTCGTTGCGCACAGCCTGAAGGAGAAGAACCATGTTGTTAGCATCGGTGTCGTTGGCGGGGTATTCCCAGTCGACGTCGATACCGTCAAAACCCCAGTCCTTCATCAGAGTAACGGCGCTTTGGGCAAAGGTGGCTCGGGTAGCAGCAGTGCTCGCAGCGGCAGGGAAGTTAGTTGACCATGTCCAGCCACCGATGGACAGCATGATCTTGAGCTTGCGGTTGGCCTTCTTGAGGAGGAAAAGCTGCTTGACGCATCCATAGGCGTTGGTGCCGGGCTCTTCCCAAGCTTGGCGAAAGTGGTTAGTACAGAAGGGGTTAATGGAGGAGATGAACTTACAGTCACCAGTGTAGTGTTTTTCGAGGTCTGCATAAGAGTCCCCAGTGTAGCTGTCACTTATGAGTAAAGGAAACAGCAAATGTATCGTTAGGTGTGAAGACTCACACAGTTCCGTCGGCCCTCACATTCATGAAGGCGTAGATCACGTGGGTCAGCTGAGAAGCGGGCAGATTCATGGGTTGATAGTTGCGGCCGTAAATACCCCTTCATAGCGTTAGTGGGAGGGTTGAGTAAGTGGATCAGGAAGGTAACGTGCCAGTTGACAAAGTACACAGCGTTGACATAGCTAGTCGCTTGCTCAGAAATCTCATCTTCGCTGTTAACTTCCGCAACAACGAGGTCGGGGACCCTGGAAGGGATATCTTCGCGGGCGACCATTGTAACTGTATCGTTGAGTAAAGTTGATAGAAGATTATTGTGAAGCTAGTTGTATTTGCAAAGTTGGAAGTGATTACTGTGGCCTCTCGAAGTCGATGAGTATGCCTATATCATTTTATATATGAAAATTCAGTCAAGATTGGATGAAAACTGATCAATCGTGACGGTATCAGATCTATCATACTGTCCAGTCATCAGTTAGTCTCAGCAGGGTCTGAACAGATAATGCGAGTGGCGGCGATCCGAAAAATGGACATCAATACGGTCAGTATCATCGCTCAAGTGACTCGTAGAATGAGATAAGAGCTAGAAAAGACGAGTTCGTAGGGTCGAATGGAAAGGGACATTCGAGGTGAGACGCCGGCTATCTGCAACGTTGCAAAGCGGTTTCAATCCCCATCGATCACAAGTCTTATCACCACTATAGGTTGACAGCGTTTGTATGAGACAAAAAGCCTCGGCCTACGGGATATCAACGTCCTTAAGACGATGCCGGGTGATATTGACGCTTGATGACTGGCTGTCGCGTTGACTTTTACTCTTGAGACACAAAACTGGCACTTGAGAACAGGAAATGAGATAAACTCGCATCATGGGAATTGTCAAGATGAGGTGTGTCATTTGATAGATAGCTGAAGGCAATGATGCACCCCAAAGCCATGGTTTGATATTGGGCTCCTATTCATTATAGTCACAGCGTAAGGTAGCATTTGGAGGGGCGTGATAGTGGCACCCGATTGTTTTTCGAATGGACAATAAGTCGCTTCCCCTCAGGAGTTTACAGATCCAACAGCAGTGCCAATCACTATCTTTCCGTTATAAATGAATGGAATAGAAAATAGTAAAAGGCATGTATTGCTATGCAAATGCTTTGTTCCACAACGCGAGCCTGGCGTGGAACAACTACCGATCGCCAAGAAGCTATCAACCATAACAGCTGGAATGAGAATTTGAAGACAATGCTCTTGTGATCATTTTGCACCATCGGAGGTTCGATGCTACATCAGTGTGTTCAAAGTTCCCACAGCGCCTCAATTAGGAAGGTGTCTAATCAACACAGCATTCCAACCAAGACATTTGCTCAGGTGGCGTATGTCTCACCTCGAGCGCCTAGTAATGGTTCACACAAGCGGCAATATCATTTGTTGAGAGATATATCCTACAAATCAAAACACAGCGATCGCCAGCCACCTCCATTTGCGCTCGGGCATTCTTGGCCATGCGGAAATAGGTCATTTACGTGCCAGCTCATCACAATAAACATAGCAGCAAATAGACTACGTTGAGTGATTGAAAAAGTGAAGAATAACCTTGCGAAGTTGTTTGCACTTAGAGTGTCAATCAAATGAAATGCTTAAGTCTATCTTATTTTTGCACGATAGATGCAGACTTTGAAAATACCGCATCAGACATATTCAGAAACTAGCGAGGAACCACGATAGGACGAAGGGAATTAATAAATATTCCAATCTAAGTTAACCCCTAATATTATGTAGAGAAAATCTCATAGTTTGGAGCTATCCTTCACCGCAGCTACAGCAAAAGGATTCGCAGTAAACGTTCCATCGGGATCAGCCTTTGCTCTCGACTTGCCCAGCCTCTTGTATTTTTCTGCGTCTTCATAGTAAGTTTGCCAGACCTCAGGCTTGCTCAAGTCCCAATCGCCCCAGGATCCCCAAAGTACACGCCTGTCCGTCTTACTGAAAGGACTGTTTGGCCCAATCATGATAGCATCATTCTTGGCCTGCCAGTTGGATGCATACTCCTTGAACTTGTCACCAGGGTCATGGAAGCAGTCTAGCGTCTGCACAACGGTCGAATCTCTCCAGCTGTAGGAGGTTCCGTTGTCCTTGTTAAGATGGAACCGGGAGTTTTGGCCCCCAAAATATTGGATCTGTACAGAGAGCTTGCAGTGATCGTAGACCTCTCCTTCCTTGTCAGACTTATCGTCGCCGAGTTTTTGTTGGGGATTGTAGATGAGATCCAGACGCTTGACAACGGCGTCAACCCAGCCATCTTTTTGGAGAGTCTGAGACTTGGTCGAGTAAGTGCGCTTGACATATGGAAGGTCGAACTCCCTTGGCTTAGGGAAGATCCACTTTCCAGTCATGGTGGCCATGCTTTCATCGTATTCCTCAATGCGAAGAGTGTGGTTGCTCCAGTCATGTTGTAGGTCGCGGAACTGCTGGAACCATTTATCGACACTGGAATTGTATTTGTCACTTTTGCTGGTAGGGCACCACTGGGCGTAGAGAACGATGACGGCTGGGAAGCTGCCGTTGAGCAGGTCAAGGACATCTTTGCTCAGGGCATTTTTTATCTTGTTCTGGATCTTCTGCCAGACGGTATCATCTTGCATGGATGGGAACAGCAAGGTGATGGGAAAGTCCGTGCTGAGAACGCTACAGCATAGATCAAAGCCGCGAGGGGCGTTTCCTTCGTCAGCCATCCTAGCAATGACTCCTAGAAGGCGGGAAAGGACTTTGGGTTCGTAGAGCCATAGACCTTTCAAGCCATGGGGGCCTTTGAAGTTGTTGGGGCCAGCGACAGTGCCCATGTAGCTTGCACCGCGATATACCTCAATAGTATAATGGGTGATGATGCCGAAGTTACCTGGGCTGCCACCAAGAATAGCGTAGAAAAGCTCAGGGTCGCTCTTCCTAGTGATTTCTTGGATAGACGCATCGTGGTTGATCATGCGGATGCTTATGATGTGGTCCCCGAAAAGACCGAAGCTACGACCGAGCTGACCGTAGCCTCCAGTCTGGGCGTGACCGCCGGTACAAACGAAGGCACATTGCCCATGGGGGACGAAGAGCTCATTATGTCGAAGATAAGCATTGAAGTCTTGCAACCTGTTGCTCACGCCGATATAAACCAACGCTCTATCGTCAGGAATGCCAGCAGCTTCCATGACCATCATGTCCTTGTAAGTATTGGTGAGGTCAATCTGGATATTTTTGCCACCAGTGGAAGAAGCGCCGCTGTACTGATGGCCACCGCTTCTGACAGCAACGGCTACTTTGTTGTTCTTAGCCCACGCCACAGCCTTGATGACATCTGAGTCTTCCTTTGGCTGTACAATAAGGGATGGGTTCATATCATGATCTACCTGATAAGATGAGGTGGCATATTGTTGGTTGAAGTACTCATAATCATGTTTTCCGATGGAGGGGCCATCCCGGGAATATTGCATCCCCGTGAAGTCTTTGATCTTGAACATGATGATGGGGTGAGAGTGAAGTGAGCTTCAGGTGGCATTGGAAAGTTTGTGAACGGTTCTGCAGGGCTTTTATACCTTCAGTCTCCGCTTAGATGAGGAGCTGAAGACAAATGCAGTTTGGTCCACACGGCGCCTGGCTCACTGGCATCGGGACGAGAGACCTTTCAGAAAATATGCGGTTTGGACCAAGTCCTAACGACTGGTCCGACATTCCTGGCATGTTGTGGGACACTTGTTGTGGCTGTACTGGAAGAGCCAATCGTCAAACAGAGGTTGGTTTCACAAGTCAATCCGCCTATCTAGGCACTATATGATGCGACATTCTGACTGTGTTCGCATTTGCATATACACGTAAGCCTTACTGTGATTTCTATCGGGTAAGATTTTCACAGAGGTTACATTCCTGCCGTGACAAATCACAATGATTCCATGACATAGAAGAGATATCCAGCCAGCCACTCATACGGACAATTCGGAACATGTTTCAACGAACTTGAACCCTACTTCCGCCTGATTGCGGATAAGCTGTGATGGTTGAGATGCGAAGCAACGATTCCAGACCGTTTGCGGGGGATGGCTTACAGGATGATAAGCCAGCAGTGTTTGGTATTGAGGCGCAAACCATGTAATGAGTCTTCGTAAGGCTGACAAGGAGCGCTTTTATTGGCGGCAAGCCTATGGCAGCGGAATTGGGTTGCCGTCGCTATGTGTTAGACGCGCATTATATCAGCATGCAACAGACGTAAGCATTACGGCTAGGGTTATGCGGCTGAAAGACAGGGTGAAACTGTATGTTTAAGAGGTTGAGTTAGTTACTTGAAGACATAAAACAGATACAGGAACATTGAACCATCTTTGGCATGGAATATGGGAACAATAACCGACTATGACCGAGCTCAAATTTGTACAATACCAGGACGTGAAATAGCGAGAGGAAAAACGACAAATTAGTTTTCGCATGCAAATCATACGATCCAAGCTCGACAGTCGCGAATAGTGGCTATAGCAAACGGTGCGGCTGATCGGCAAATAAGTGCCGCTTACACTAACCCATACAATGGAAGGCAAACAAAGCTCAAGTCTAAGGCTGGCGGTATTTGAGCAGCTGGACCCTTGAGACCCCGTATTCCTCAAAAGACTAAACTTCAGGTAGTCTCAGCCACAAAAGCTCAGCTTCACTTGAACGAGATCTGGCTTGAATTTGTCGGGACTTAGGGCTGCCGCTACTACCGGTCCAGCCCAAACCTTGAGATCAGCGTTACCAGATACAGAGCACAGCATTCCTATTGTAGAAGCCACTATTCGAGTTTCACTATATTAGTGAGAGCTCACTACTACTAGGTTGGGTCCGGGTCATTTTCCTACGACTTTGGAATGGAATGTCAGTAATAAGCAAAAGTGCGAGATACTAAGATGCATTTGATGAGTACTTTGTATCCAGTGTGCATTGTGATCAACTGCCGATTGTAAATTCGTGTTACCATGGCTTTCGTATCGCTGACAAGTCAGCACGGGAAAATGTAAGCTATTGACTTTACCGCCGTTCATATACGGAGGTAAGCCATGTTGCGTAATCACGGTGAGCTGTGATATAAAGATAATGTATAAGCAGATGAATCGAGAATAACTCAGACTGGCAAACCCGATCAAAACTCCACCTTTGAAACAACCACAATAACAGTTTCTCACAATGATGCTCCCAACTGCCCCCGTTGTCCCCATGGACCTGGGCGATGATTTCAAGTTTGGTCCTACCGTACTTGACCCTGTTCAGCCAGAGGACATTGAAGGTCTTGTTCAGATCAATGGTTTCCCAAGTGTTGAAACCACTGGCGGAGACGTGGCTCTGTCACAATTGGGGGTTCTATCAAAATTCAATGGAACATACAGCGGCTTCGGCTTCAACACCATTTTCAGACCCAATGGCACCAAAACCCCAACTCCTCTCCCTATCCGCCCACCATCCCAGGATCCTAACGACAATATCCTTCAACTCAACCTTACCAGCGAGGCCATGGCGTTCAGTAAGGGACTTACTGACGTGCCTAACCGTGGTCTCGATACGCAGGCTGATCTGATGTTGAATGGCGTGCCATATACTCAGACGATCAGTGACATCACAGAGATTGTGGCCCCTCCTAAGAAGCAGCCCGTCATCCATTTTGAGCCTGGTCTCTGGATGCACGTTCCTTCTAGCGAGGAGATGCCCAACTTGCCAGCTTCTCTCTCACGCATGGCAGCAATTCCCCATGGAACATCTATCAATGTTCAGTCTTTTAAGCCCACTGCCACTAGCAAGGGTGCACCAACTATTCCATCAGTCAACATCACACCCCTCATCGTTGGCAGTACTCAAACTGTGGCTTTCAGAAGCCAAACAGCTACCAACAATAACACTCATCGTCTCCCTCAAAACTTGACCCCCTTCATCAAAGCCGGTACCATCACTCAGGGTATGCTGAGCGATCCAAACACTGTCCTCCGCAATGCCAACAGTGGTAAGACGATCGTCGAAAATACCACCTTTACAGTGTCTTCCGCTTCTCAGGGCCCGGATCTAGGCGGTGGAACTAGCAACATTGGCTTCCTCATCGGCGCCGACGGTGGCGCAAATACTGCTACTGTTCAAGCCAGAAGCGGTAACGCAAACGCCGTCAAGGTCACAGCCCAATATTGGCTATCTAAGATCCGAACCAAGATCGAACTTCCCGTCGTCGATTTCAAGACTGACAAGAAGAAGACCGTCTCGCCCGCGTCCTCAGGTCCCAGAGATGCAGTTCCCAAGTTCATAGTAGATATGAATGTCCCGATTGCAAAGACTGTTAATGTCGAGTACACCCAAATCCAGTATTCGCAGACTGTGCTTTTGGACTTCAATGGTCTTAGTTGGCCACATGTCACCGTTGGAACTCTCGCTCCAACGTCGGGTCATCGGTTGTCGCAGGTTATAGTTAACTAACTAAACGCTACCGTCCCGCACGACACAACTCCTGGCGTTAGCTTCTGTAATTGAGTGGACTGTGAATGACAATGTTTGTCAGATAGCGATAGTAACTAAGCCTTTTATCTTCAAATCTTTTCATTAGAAGCATTTGTGCCTGCATAGACATACTAACCAGCCTTCGGGCTCTACTTCCAGTTGAGTGGGCATAATAACAAGAGCCCGTCGTATGTAGCCTTCATTGTTCGTGGAGAAGCAGTATATAGGATAAACTGAGAGAAGGGGGCTATCGACTTCCCCTACTCGTTCTCAATGTGCCAAGATTTGAAGTCGGTGTTGCACCATTTACTTTGAATACAGCACGAGACATGGAGAATTCACCATATTCGCCTCTTACTCAGCCTCTATCAGACAATCTTCCTTAGGAGTCTATTTTTGCTATAGCACAACAAGTATGAGTTTTTGATCTTCACGACTTCATCCTTCAGGTTTTAGGTTTAAACCTTATATCGATAAACTCCCTAGAAGGTAACGGAAAACCTGGCCTCTCACATGAAAGGTACAAGGATAGGTAGCCTAAGGCTATACTCTGAAGTTACATAAAGTAACTGACTAACTTCGTCTCTTATGCTCCTATCGGCCAAGTTTCTTAACCCACCGAGGACTCCCCATTCTTCAGGTCATTTTGTAGCTGACGGCCGATGCCACCCCCGCATATTCCGTGTCTGTCGTCCCTCCACCACGGTTTCGGATCTTACATTACGTTCCAACTCAAGTCAACCCTAGGTCAAAGACGACATTGAACTTACAATCTTCGACATACCCTCTTGTCGTGAACTATAATACGAATAATGGTGGCCTGGAGACTGTTCCCATTTGCGCAGATTGCACAGATCTGCAATCCGTCTTGCCTGCTGTAATCCGTGGAAGTCAGATGGCATTCTCAACATTCGTCAAGCGGGCGTGGGTCATTCTGATCTGCCTTTGAGGACATTCGTTTACCCTTCATACAACACATAAGACGATGCATCCAAGAAAGCCGTCTTGCTATGTTCCTACTCATGGCAGCAGGACTCGGACCACCTGGGCTCACTCATCTCCACCAACACGAACCATAGCCATAAGGTCGCTGATGAAGCAGCTCTGAAGGAGTTCATGATTCGTGACCTAGTAACCTTGCACAGGAACAACCAGATCGGCGAAATAGACCTGTGCAAACTGATCAAGAATATCTACATCGACCATCACGCCTGGGACTGGTCTACAGACCTAAATGCCGCGGGTGCGTTCGCCTTCTTCGGGCCCCAGCTGTTTAGTTCGATGTGAGACCGCCTCATCCAGCCATCCGGTGATGTGATAATTGCAGGAGAGGCTGCTAGCCCCGTCATGCATGGGTTTTAGGTGCTCTTAAGAAGTGTGGTGCATAGTCTCCACTCCTGGATGGGAATGAACGAGGCTTTGGTGCCTGAATTAATTCACGCAAAGAAGATTCTTACGCAGGATGAGACTGGCAATCCGTTTGTTGGCCTCCCGCCATATATGGACAGGAATATCTCTCAGTGGCATTCTTTGAGGGCACTGATTAGCCGTGAGAAACAATCTTCTATTCAAGGTCCTGTGAGGCACTGGTAATGGTTGTGGCCGATGGTATCCGGCCATTAATGCATAGTTTCACTTAGGTACTCTGCAAATTTTAAATACTTAAAATGTTGATGCTTTGGCGATCTTGATTCAATACGCGGTTAATATTGTTTAAGTGGACATACGGCTCACTCTCGAGTAACTATTATTATTATTGTCAATTGTGAGCCAAGTGACTATGATCGGAAAGTTGATAATGAGAGGACTGCATAGTGTGCGTCTAAGGTTTTTGAAAATAGCAAACGTAGACATCGTAAGTAATTCACTTGTTATGCAGGGAGGGCGGAAGAATTAATAACGAATCATGGTGGAGAGAAGGTCTTGGTACTGATTTTCTGTCTCGATTATCCCTATCCTCACACGTGGTCCTTTTCGTGCTGTAAAGAGAACCTATATAGAGTGAAAGTAAAATTGGTTTTCCCAATTAATGGGGCGCTGGCGCAACGGTAGCGCGTCAGATTCCAGCAACGTTACGAAGTCCGCTTCGCAACATCCGCCGGTGATTCCTGAAGGTTATCCGTTCGAATCGGGTGTGCCTCATCTTTTTTTCTCTTTTTGCACATCATATATAACTCCATGTTAGTCACAATCACTACGCTCCTTTGAACATATCATGCATATGTTCCTATTCTTAGTTACATCTTGTGCCTTTATCCTCCACTGCATCGTGTCGCCTCAATTACGTTACCTTTCTTCCTTCAAGGGGACATAACCTTTACTTCTTCTTCTTAGGCTTTGTCTTATCCACAATATCCACCCACTTCATGTCAATACCCCTCTTCCCTAAAACGTCATTCGTGAGAATCCTTTGCTGGTCACCCTGGACAACAACTTCCATCAACCCAGGCTTCGCACCAGCAACTTGGCCCACACTCGCTGACCCCGCACACTTCTTCTGCAACTCAGGAGCCAAGACTTTGGGATCGATAAAGAAGGACTCGAGATTGGAAATCTTAGTGACGACTTTGGTACCAGTTCGCTTCTCTAACGTGATGAGAATTCGAGGCGGCGACCCAGCCTTGGGCCTCTGGTCTGCCGAGGGTTGACCTTGTGAGATGACGTGGAATGGCTGGCATAGGTGAGCATCCTCGAGCACTCGTTTCTGTAAAGCGCTGCGGGTGATGCGCCCTGCTGCGAGCCAGCTTCGGTCATCGTCGGTAGGTCTGTTACCCAAAATATCGTTGGCGATAAAAGGGTCCAGCTTAACGCTCGAGTTTCCTTGGCCACCTAGCTCCGGGTGTTGGTCGATGTACGACTTGAGGGCTGCTGAGATCTCTTGGGCGGTGTAGAAGTCGGTCTTGGAAGGAAGGAGAGTCGGCACGAGCTTGGAGGATGGGCGGTAGACCATCTTGACGTTGATCTTCTGCCCCGTAGATCCGCTGCTTGAAGACTGGCCAGCATCCTCGGTGGAAAGACCAGCTTCGGTACTTGGGGCTTTGGGAGTTGGCAGACGGTAGGGTCTGAATCCATTGATCTGGGCATCGTCAAAGTCGATATCGAGGATGACTGTCTCGCCTCCATTTCGGTCTTTGGAAAGAACGAGCTTCTGCTTGTTTAGTTCCTTGATGAACTTTTTCGCATTCTTCCACGATGTCTTCTTGATGGTGTAGTGTCGGCTTTGGGATCGGAGGTTGGGCTGGATCATGTTTGCGATGATGAAGGATGGTTGCAGTGGGAAATTCAAGCCATAGTGAGGTGGACTTCCGGATTGCTTCGCTTTGTGGACTGCGTAGAGGAAGGCTTGGTGGAAGGCGTTGTCGATCTCTTGTGTTGTTGGCTCTTGGTCTTCGTCCACTTCGTCTGTTTCGTGCGACTCTTCGAGTTGAGCGTTTGACGACGACTCCGCTGCTTGGTTTCCATCTTCCAGAGATACCTTACCAAGCTGTGATGCCAGTCCTGCACCCAGACCGTTCCATCCTTCCAGCGCTGAAGGTGGTTCGATCCCACCACTGCCGAGAGACTTCCAGTTCCAGCACTCATCCCCAGCCCAATGAAGAGCCTTGATGGCGGCACCCTTCTGTCCTCGTAGATCTTCGGGAAGGCTTCGCACGTCTATTTGGCACGTTCCAACCCAAACAGGGACTGTGTCGTTCTGAAGACCCGCGACAGCCACCACAGCGCCTGTTGTCGCTCGATTGTCCCAGGTGGAGCCTCTAGCTTTCACCAGCCCAGGAACCATCAAATCAGCACCTTGTTTAAGCTTCTCCTCGACGACAAAGTCAGGAGTATGGAGGAGTGGGAGGAGATTAGGGTTGCGCCACAGGGTATAGACAGTCGGTATCAAGCGGGGGTTCTTGCCGGTTTGAAACCAAAGAACCCGTTCATCCTGATCTGGATGGGCGCCGATATACACGATTCC
The DNA here is from genome assembly GCA_011034095.1 of Fusarium cf. aywerte. NCBI lineage: Eukaryota > Fungi > Ascomycota > Sordariomycetes > Hypocreales > Nectriaceae > Fusarium > Fusarium cf. aywerte. Next base: position 405,541 of record WETZ01000001.1, read on the forward strand.
CTGCTCTGTCGGTGTAACGAAGCGCGCGGATGATGTAGATTCCGGAAGAAGTGAGTTGCGCAATGTCGACTGTGAGCTTGATGACGACGCATCATCGGATTGTTCTGGGAGAGGGACTTGGTAGTCGCGGATGATTTGGTCGGCGAGTTTTCGTCGATCGGATGAGCGCAAAGGCGCAAGGTTTCTGATGTCGGGCTTACGTTTAAACATGCTGAAGAGTGAGATGAGGCGAAGGAAGGTTGGAGGGGTAGGGGCGAGATGTGCTGAGATGAGCTTCTCGGCATTGAAGCTTGGGGAAATGTGGAGGGGATTTATTTTTTGGTGGAGGGGCAGAGGTCGATCAGTGCTGAGTCATCATTGCGTCATGGCAGTCATCCCGTATCGAATAAGGGAATCATGCCGGTGACTCACTTAGAGTCATCACGTATCACAGCAAACAAAATAGGAAAATGAGATTGTGTTTTGAAAAGTAGTGCTGAATGATGAGCCACAAAAAATACGCGGCTCTCAATCATGCTGCACCAGATGGCGATCAGAAACGTAATTTGACCAATAGAAATGTGTTTTTACAACAAACTCAACTGTAAGCACACGCTAAAAGAGAAATCCTCTGAGAGTCGGCTGCCTCGACAATGAGGTGCAGTCGGGTGCTAGTCGACTTTTACAATCCTACCATTTTGTGTCACTCGGTAACAAACGTTGATTTTAGCTGTAACTGTAACCAAATATAACTGGATTAATTACTCATGCCCGAAACGCCCTTGCTGCAGTGGGCATCCTTGAAGCCGACAATAAACCGACAGCTCTCACAAGTCTATTCAGCACTCTCCCCAACTAACATCGTATCCTGGTGAGTGGCCTCGATTGCATCGGAAAGTCTACGCTCCTCGAGAAGCACCTTGCGTCCGACGTCAAACATGTATCGACTTTCGCCATTTTTACAGTCCTTCATGTCGATATTTACAGATGTGGCAACGTTACCTTTCATGTGATAGACATCGGCGCAGGTCGACCCAGTGGATTCCACACCATGGAAAGATCGTTTTTCAGTCAAGCGAATGCAATCATTTGGGTCGTTGATGCCAACAATTGCGGTACACATCTAGAATCGAGAGAGGAGTTGGCAGGCAAATTGGATCATGAAGATGGCATACCAAATGATGTACCCGTTCTGACATTGGCTAATAAGCGAGACCCTGAAGCAAGTTTAGGATACCTCAGTATTATGGCTTGGCTAACAGGTTTAAAGAGCATTGAGACCTTAGAGAGGACGAGAATCTTTTTTTTCGATGGGGGCTCACGAGCACTAAGCAACAGACCACATGTGAGTTATCGGAAGCTGTGATGGTGCTTGTTCTGACGAACACAAAGGAAGTCTTTAGCACAAACATTCGCAAGGGAGAGGGCTTACGAGAAGCTTTCGAGTGGCTAAGTACAAACATTTCGAATGGAACAAAGAGTGGTGCCAATGTCGACGATAGGACGCTGATCCCGAGCAAGGATGAAGAAGTGGTCATGATTATCGAGAATGGCCTGGGTCGGAAGTTTGACTAGGGGTGATGGAATCAAAAACTGGGTATTTTTGTGGCAGATAAACATTCACAAAGCCATGGAAAGGAGAATTATCTGCTTTTACCCAGCTCTAGCTCTACCCTAGAAGGGCAATTGTGCCACACTGGAAACCTTGATGCTACCAGGTTACCTGTTGAACTGAGGCGCCCAAACGTCGTATCTTCCAGTTATTAGAGTTGTACTCGTTGACTAATCGCCCCAACAGAAGTTGCCAAATTATTCCCAACCTCTGTGAACTCCTTTTCGTTGATAGATGATCAATCTTTCATGCACATCTTTCGAATATGATCTTGATTTTGCTGCCACTTCATTGACCTCGTTGAACACGGCACCCTGTTACCTCCACCTGTCCAGCAAACGTTCGACCGGTAAACCATTTTCCCCACTAGCACAACGTCTTGTCGTAAAAACTCACCAACTGATGGCCCTGAACTTCTTCACATTGATCGTTCTGACCATGAGGCTCAGGAGGCTCATCCACCTGGGCTGGGCTATCACCCTGATAACATCTGCCCAAGCTTTTATGGGGGGTCCTTGGTATCCGCCAGACGGACCCCCGTCGCCAGAGAAGTTGGCAATGGAACGGAATGACACGCTCAAGGGCCCCAAGGTGTTTCTTCCTAACCCAGGCTTTGAACTAAATATGGGAAAACCATGGAAGTTAGTCGGGAGAGGTGTTGAGGTCGTGGATGACATCTCTCTTTCCAGAAAAGGTAGAAACTCTCTGTAAGTTGTATGGACGAAGTTCTAGAAGCCGGTACTGACCAACACTACTTGCAGCTTGTTCATTATCAAGAGCACTAGACAACGACCCGAAGTCTATTCTGTACCTCTTAAACATCTCAAAGGTCATCGGGTCTATTATCTTACATTCCACTACCGTATCGTCGATCTGAACGAGGCTACGGAAAAAAGCCAATGCTTCATTACCATGACGCTGGGCGACATGAAAGTAGGGTATCCTATATTTGTCAAATCGAATGAAGTTCACGAATTGCGCCGAGACCATCTTCGATACAAGAAAGTCACAGTACCCATGTATTCCATGGAAGGCATAGCGCCCCTTGTCATCTCGGTATTCTGCGAGAGGAACATTGGCTATGGGGATGCCATGAAGGTATCCATAGATGACTTAAGGCTCGAGAAAGGCGAAGGTTCCTGTTCGGACTGGGCGTTTGATCAAAATCGGCCGGATTACAAATATGGGCGGCGTGATAGTTTTCGACCTAAGTACTACGAGTTAGACACGCTGTGGTACGACTGGGTCGACATTTATAGCACGCCTGCCGCCTGTCGTGACTATGGCTGTTACGGCCCCTTCTGCGACTGCTCGTTGATGGGTGGCGATTGGCGGCGTGAGGATATTTGGGATGAAGGTGCGGCTGAATATTTCCCACTCGAAAATCAGCCAGGCCGTAGGGTCTCAGAGATCAACTAAGAGACTATCCCGTTGCTTATCATGTCCCCTAGGGTGGAGAGAGAGCTGACCGGAATTTGGAATGGCTCATGATTGTTGTTCTCATCGTTCGATAAATACGGTCTTTGCCGGTAAAGGCGTATAATGACACCAGTTTCCTCCTCGTCGCGCGTACACCAACACATAGCATATCTACGATGCCTTTAAACAAAGCCAGTGTTTAAAAGAGTTTATGTATGTTTATTCGCGATCTTGGAGACCTGTTTTCTAATCTACGAGTATTGATCACCCACTGAGTCTCCAGAACATGAGGCAACTCCTCTGTCCAATACATCAAATAATCTCTTACATCTGGTTAGCAGATCGCTATCCATTCTGCCCAATGAAGTTCCCTCCCGTCTATGGGAATCATGCCCAACCATGCCGAGGCATTGTACACCTCTTTTCCGACAAAAGAAAACATAGAAAACATTAGAATAATGCAACGTGTGGGGTGGCATGCTGTGCTATTCTATACAACACAGCATGCCATGCTCGCTTGCTTGATGAAATACTAGGAAACCTCTCCAATGCATCAGGATATGTATTACTGCATCATCGGACACCAGCCTGTACCAGTCGGCTTTCGGCTGCGGGGTTGTTGAGAAACTTAGGTACAGAGTCCTGATCAACGAGTCAGTTAAAAGGTTACAGGAAAGATGCAGGGCAAGAAACTTACAGTGGCCATCAACTTGAAGACTGCGTCTTGGGCAGTCTCCAGCAAAGCTGTCACTTCCTTCAAAGTGTCTGCTACTGTGGCGTCAAGGGCCTGCGCCTTGGTCATGCGCTGCATAAGACTCGACCGGATCTTGTGGTTTACGTTGACTTCTCGCGGTGAACCTGGCGCTAGGAAGGTGTTGAAGATAACATGTGCTTGCGACAGAAGCTCATTCATCGCATCGTCGTCGTCGTTCTTATCCTTTTCCAGCATGGTCTTGGCATCGCGGATGATCTCGTCGGCTTGCTCGTAAAATGCCAAACCCTCTTCGCAGTATGTCTCGCGGAGGTTTTCACGGAACAGAAGACGGAGTGTAGGATCAAGAAGAATCTTCTCCAGTTTGTGTCGGTTGCTCTCGTTGATACCGCCTTTTGCTGATGACGCATCGGTCTTGCCCTGGGATGAGCCACGGCTTGATGAGCTGGTTTCGACAAGGTCTTGACCGCGCTCAGAAAGCTGATAGATGGCGATGGGTGTAGGTTGAAAGAGTTTGCATGCGGCGAACTGATTCATGTAGGCCAGGTCGGCGTTCACGGACTCAATCAGGTTGTAGTGCACGAAGTGTGTAGCCATGTTGACAGCTTCTCGCAGATCGACACATGTTGTGTTGTCTCGTAGCCACTCGGCCACTGAGGAGCCTGTGAATGTATCTTGGTATGTACGGCCGTTCACCTTGCGCTCAGGCTGCATCCTGATGCCCACTGCTCCCTCGGTGTAGGGGCCCTTCTTCCCTCTACCATCAACACCAATGAGTCGACAGAAGACAACTTCTGTGGTTGCTCGATCGACATGGCAGGCATCAGTCTTGGTGTCACGCTCTAGATACAAGAGAGGCCCTGTAACAAGACAATGCAACTCGCCTAGCTGATCCTGGTACAGTCCGTTGGATTGGCAAAACCAGTCGAATATGGTGATACCTTTTGACGTTGGCCTCCAGACCCCACCTATCTGCTTAAACAGCTGGTCGGGCTTTCCATCGGCTGATTCGATATAGCGGGCGTCGACAAATTGTTGGCACAAATTTCGCGCTGTGTTTTTGTTCATGGAAAAGGTTGTTGTGGAGGTGGAGACGACGGTACCCGAAGGGTTGTTGGGATCGGGCATACGATTTGACTGGGTCAGTTTGAGATTACCGAGGTTGTGGATAGCATCCTCGGCGAGGAACGTGTGTTCGATCTTGATGAAGCGGACACGGTGAGGGACAAGAGGCAATAGACTGGCGAGCAGAGCTGAGAATAGATCTTGGAGGTCCTAGATGTGCTGTTAGGTATAGCCGGCTATATCCGGGAGCAGAGAATTACCAACCTTGGACTGTGGGCGATCGTCGTTGTTTGCGCACAGCAAACGCGACGACGATTGAGTGATAGTTCCCTTCGACATATTGTGTTTGTGCGTAGAAGCCCGCCTATCCAAGGAAACGCCTGCTGTTTCAAGCATCACTTACTTTCGAATCAAAGACGAAGATTGCCACAACACAACACAGCACAGTCAAAATGAATGCTTGCTTGGGTGCGGAGTCGGAGATGATAAAGAAATGGGAAAGGGGCCCTGCATTACTCGTGCGGCCGCAGTGCGATACCTCTTTGGGAGATGATAAAGCGGAGAACCACATGGCAAGCCGCAAGACCACGCGACTGACTAGATCTTGATACAGATTAGCTGAAGGATACCCACGTGTTGCGACATGGTAAATGAGCCCATTCACGATGCATGGTCCTGGTGAGATGTCACTATAGTCCCGTGTAATCCTTATTATCCGTTAGTCCGTACAGTAGAAGATTGTAGATAGTAAGGCAGGGGAGACCCAATAAGCTGGTTCTGCTCTGCCCTGATGATTCAGTCGAACTCAAACCAGCCATCTCATGTTAGTTATGCTTACTGTTGGAGAGTCCGGTTTATTCCCAGAAGCCCAACTATTGTGAGCCTGCTCTGACCCCTTTCTGCTCTGCCGAAGGAAGCAACAAGGTTTGCCTCTAGGGCGCCTTTCAGCTTAGCATAATGACTTTAGAGCCTTAAAAACGGGTTTTCAACCAATCACGACTTTGTCGCCGCCTAAAACAACGCCCGACGCTTCCAAAAAATCCCAAACCTGAACGTTGCGGCGGCAAACATTATCCAAGACGGATTCTGCAATCCAGAAAATATATAATTAGGTAAATCTGCCTGAGAAAAGCAACTAATGAACCGAATATCTGGATTGGCTTCTGCAGCAGCTGAAGACTGCCCCCATGTTTTTTTGTTGGTGATGGACTGACTGATCGACACTGCAGATCACCATCCAATGTTACAGTGAGGTGAGTGAGGCTTTCGGCTCCGCTCGTCCACTTTTTGATTTCTCTGCAATTTACTGCTTGCGGTTCCGCTTGCGACTCGAATTTGAACCCGACCCAGGACCAACAGGGAGATAATGATCCGAATTTCTACGGCACTAAGTTAAAAGATCCATGTAAAGTTAGCGCTTCAAAGTGGCACTAAGAAGCCGCCGGCTGAGACACTACCTAGACTACCCAGGCTAGACTGAACTCGACTCGGCCGTCAAGAATCCCAGCCGCCAAGGGAAAACGTCTTCCATCCATACAGTACGGAGCACAGATTCCAATCTGACTCAGCCGAAAAGCGTGGCTTGAGGCTCAAAGCTAAGCTAGGAACAAGACAACGCAAATTAACTGAAAGCACATACGAGATGCTCCCACCCGATCCTCATTCGTCAATCTGCCTAACTGGCGGGGATCTTCGAGATCTTCCTTTAACCCGGCCTGTACATTATTATGCACTATAGACTATAGGTAGGTTCTTCAATGCCGAGGTACAGTAGCCCGAAAATTGACGGGTAGAAGGATCTAACTTTTTCTGTTGTTTCGCCTCTCCAGAATGACGTTGACGATTGTGTTCCACTCGTACTCAGTCAACCCAAGGAACGACTTCTTCTGTTTTTACGCCCTGGTAACCAGTGCCAACAAAAGCGCCTTCACTATCGGTTTTTTTGCTTAACCCACTATCAACGCTTGCCTAGTCTCCGCAAGTATTAACCTACTATGTTAGGCGATGTTTGCTCTCTTCCTCTTTTTCTTCTTACCGCTAATCTTTAGTCCTAACTGCTAGCCACATCTCATTTGCTTGAGATCAACTATGCGGCGATCTTCCGCTGCCTGCCCCAGGTGTTTATCAACCAGACCCGTTTTGTGCCAATAGCCAATACGAAAGGGCTTCTATTAGCGGAGACATACTGGAATCCTATGGAGCACTCTTTGCACTGGCTACAGACCAAAACTCCCCGTTGAGCGCTATCACAGGAGAATCTGCGATGTCGCTGCTACCAAAATCCAACGCCACTCTCGCGTGGGAGATGAGATAATAGAGGCGCCGCTAGTAATTGTTCATATTTGGATCTGTGCTCATGTTGACATGGGACCAGCGCTGTGAACAGGAGAATTATTCCACGTGGACCCCTGGAAACCCATTTTGTCTGAGCCATCATGTCGATCCAGAGAGCCCTACTAAGTCATCGTGTCCAGAATCTGACGATAGCCTCAAAGAGCCACTATTGCAACCTTATTACAGGAACCTACATTTATGTTTTCTTGCTGATTATAACTCCTGAAGTGTCTTGAAATTGTAAAATATCTATAATAACTCATCAGGACCCTGTCGCTCGTCGACTAGAAGCGAAATTTTGCGTTGTGATCGTGGGTCAACTGTCGTAGTTCATGACATTTAGGGCACCCCAATTCCAACGACAACAGGCTAAATGCGAAACCCCATTTTGAGGGGGAACTATTCAACCGTCTGCTAAGATAAACTAGCAATATAGAAGAGCCGGCAGCTTATGAACCCGTCCCAAAGTGGCTTCTCGTCACTGACTCGCGAGGTCCCCTGCCCCCATCTTCCGCTGTTCCGGGACCTCTAAGTCCGGCCGCTCTATTTTAGACCCAATTCCCCACGTGGCCGACACGTTTATGTGCTCGAGACCATGACTGAGACTGTGCTAAAAGACTCATCCTGTGGAGGCCTAGTCTCATTTCACGGGTTGGCCATGTTTGCAAGCGTAGCTCTGACACATAGGTATTGAACAGTGACATTGTGCTTTGTATTCTCTCATTCAGGGGCCTCACCAAGAGACAAGAATAATTACAGCACACCAGGGATAGATGTGTCCATTGACATGTAGTTTGAATCGATTTGTGTAGAGCTGCTATGAACGTTGTGGTTTGTTGACAACTATTCAAACAGTTAGGTATAGGCTGCCCAACGTATCCCTTGAATCCTGCTTGCGCTTGAATCAGTATCTTTAGGTCTCTGACTCAACTCACCATGACACTACGTGTCTGCTCGAACAAATATGCCGGGCCTCTATGAAGATGGCGTCTCCTGGGTTTCACTGAGGTCAATGGCAGCTATCTAAGAAAGAAACCTTTCACCTATTAAGACAGCTACTTGAGCTAATTTTCTACGACACATGGTAGCATGGCAATTGTAAGCCACTATGGGCCAGGCCGGATCGGAACCGTCTTCCGCGCGGATATGGCCATCCGCTATCTCCTGGTAAGGACTTGAAGTTAAGTCGAGAGAGTATCGCTCCTGAAAACCGCAACCGTGATCATCGTAGGGCTTGATGGGTATCCCAGTTGATCCAACAGCTTTAGCTCGTCATTTTTGTAAAGCCAAAACTCGATAGTAGCTTGACACAACCAGATTCTGCCGTACCGACGGCGCGACAGTATTAGATATCATACCGGATAGTAACGCCGCAAGAGAATTCATGCTCATGAAATCTCGAATCCAATGCCGAGGGCTTTCTGGTAGATCAACCTAAAAGAGCCCTTTTCGGAGGCTATACTGATTGAGTGATTGGGTGGACCTGCTGTAGCGCCTTTATTAGGCGATTCTGGACACGACGACTCTGTTGAGATCTTGATTAGAGCATGAAGATAAACACTCCAGTGAGCGAGTCAATGGGAGTGGAGTAGTGGAAGTTGGCTCGAGGCATGCCCTGTTTGCGAGATTAGCGGAACCTCTTGAAGTCCCTTCGGTCCTTGTTGTGAAACGATGCGGCGGCTGGGCTAAATGTTACCTGTCACGAGAAAATAGGGTTTTCGAAACCAGTTATCATATTCGATCTCCAACACTTTCTGTAGTTCTCTAGGGTACCTGTTCCATAATCTAGTGCATGGCCATCCTGACGATGCTAGAATGGATTTCTGGCACAGTAATGGACGTCCATCAGTTGTTGTGCAGTTTGAGTGGGGGCTTGATTACCCACTTACCCTAAGGCGCAGTAATGGAGCTCGAGCTTAACTTTGAAAAGGATAATTAGGCTATTCTCAGGATTCCAGAAATAAAACACCTTTAAATAGATCCTTAATTGACCCTGTTGCGTCTCGTCTTCCCTCGTAGCCAGGCCGTCACTAAAGCTGGCGGTGGTAGAAACCTTCTGACCATGAACCTGTTCGGATAATGCAGACGTATCGAGTACACGAACCCTCAAATGTGTAGAACCGTATATAGGATGATATGAGCAAAACATGCAACAGGATCTTCTTTTGTGTCTCATATCAGCTGTGTGTATCTCTGTTCAGATGGATTGCCGACGATATAAATAGCAAACCTTTTAGGAAGGTGTTCGCACAGATGACGATGTACAGGTATACACTCAGAGGATCATAGATACCAATAATCAAGCTCACCCTCATCCAATGAAAACTCGCTGCGGGCGAATGGTTTAGTGGTATAATACTCCCTTAGCAAGTGTCTTTCTAAAGATCCTCATCTCTGGGAGTGGTCCAGGGTTCGATTCCCTGTTCGTCCAAAACTGGTGGTTAGAATCCACCATTATCCGCTCTTTTTGTCGTTCATCTCTTTCTCTCCTGATGACTGTGCGTGACCTCTTTTCTTATTGATCAAGTCGTTTCTTCAACATGTATCTCTAACTCACTGGCTGTCCTTGGATTCCTGCTCTTTTGGTTCATTATTGGTGACACCTTTCTCACTCGCCCACCAGAACATGCATGTCGTATTTAAGCTTCTTCCGATCCCCGCAGTCACAAGCTCAATAAATAAACCGGGCCAGCTTAGACTTGTATGCGAAGTCCATGTGTTATTGCTAGGGGATGGCATAGCACTGTACATAATGACGACGATATAGTATGTTTATTTAACTTGATTAATGTCTCCCAGATGCCGACAAAACAATCTCTCATTGGAGCGCATCCTTTCTTCCCCAACTGTAGTAGCAAAAGACCAGGGGTTATCCAATAGCGGCAGTCAATCAGGACGACTCGCCTCGATTTGCATGACTCCAAGACATTCCAATACTTTGAGCGACGTCAAAAATAGGCAAAAGATCTTCCTCAATCTCGTACAGCCCCTGTACCCAAACCAAGGTCTAAACCCCATACGGAGAAACAGTCTCCGTCAACCCAATCAAGAAAACTCGCGACAACCTCTTTTCTCCCCGCACAAAACCAACTTTTACGCGGGGACCCCGCAAATACAAGGAAGCTTCGGGGGTGAAAGGCCAAGCAACGGGCTTATTCCCTGAACGGGCGAGGTCATGACACCACGAATGCTTCTACCGCACCATTCATGTACCGGCGCTACAATTAAGCATATCTTGGAACATCGGTAAATGTTCCGAACTTGTATTGGCAGCATCACGAGTTGGTTCTTGGAGTAATGCTACCGAGGCTAGGAAGGCAGAGACGGTTACTATAAAACCTTCGAAAGATCGTCGGATTCAAAAAGGTCAGATCGTGCCACTCATCTGCATCTCATAGTAACCATGCGCTTCCAATCCCTCCTCTGGGGAGGACTCTTGAGCCTCTCCACCGTTCTGGCCGCTCCCACTGCCAACACAGGCGTTCAAGAACCGCCTTCTCAGGTTAAGCGTGCTGCTCCTACTTCGACCTTCTCCAACAACGTCATCTTCTCTCCTCCTTCCAATGCGGGATGGACAGACCCTCGTGTGCTCTACGCTCGCGCTATCCAGCTCTCAGATGGTTCTCTCCTCTCCACTTGGGAGAATTACTCACCAGAGCCCCCACTGGTTTACTTTCCCATCTACCGCTCCACGGACGGAGGTGTGAAGTGGACTCAGATCGGAAAGGTCCAGGACACTGTCAACGGCTGGGGACTGCGATACCAGCCTGACCTTTTTGAGTTGCCTCGAGCTATCGGAAAGTGGCCCAAGGGCACTATCCTGGCTACTGGAAACAGCATCCCTACCGATCTCAGCAAGACCAAGATCGATGTTTATGCTAGCACCGATGGAGGAAAGACCTGGAAGTTCACCAGCTCGATCGCCTCCGGTGGTGAAGCTCGTCCTAACAATGGCCTGACTCCCGTGTGGGAGCCACACATGATGGTCTACAAGGATAAGCTCGTTTGCTACTACGCCGACCAGCGTGATCCCAAGCACGGCCAGAAGCTCTCTCACCAAACCACCACTGATCTCGTTAGTTGGTCCGCACTTGTCAACGACGTCGCCGACAGCAATTACAACGCTCGTCCCGGAATGCCTGGCATCACTCTCCTGCCTAACGGGCAGTATATTTTCGTCTACGAGGTCTGCGGTACCGATGGCTGCCGTGTTCACTACCGTTTAAGCTCCGACCCCCTCAACTTCGCTGCTGCCAAAGACATCGCTCTCGTTTCCAACAAGGGCACCCGGCCCGTCAGCTCTCCTACTGTGACTTGGAGCTCAGTTGGCGGTGCCAACGGAAGCATCATTGTCAGCGCTGGAAGTCAGAGCCAGATCTTTGTCAACAAAAACCTTGGTGCTGAAAACTCATGGATCGAATTCGCCACTTCCCAGCCTAATGCTTACACCCGTAGTGTCATGACTTTCAAGGATAACGACAACTTCCTGCTCATCATTGGTGGCGGTTGGTTGCCTCCTAGCTCAACCAACCAGGTCAGTTTGAGTGTCATTGACCTGAAGAAAACTGGCCTGTAGATTACATACATGAAGCAATATAATTTAGACTTCGTCTTTCGAAAATGCATGAAACTATCCTTAAGTCAAATTACCTGGCTTTGCACCTTGGAGGGGTGTGCCAACCGATGGCCTGTCATCTCAATTGGCTTTACGTCTTTCACCGGTGTTATCAGGTCATGCATCAATTTTGTACTGTCACTAGAAGCACCATATAGGTCTTTAACAGACAGGAGCACGATCTGACGAAGGGACCATGTCCGCGCAAGTGTAGAAGATACTGTCGAGAGTGAGCAGTAAGTTGAAACAGAAAGAATTGGCACTTCCAAAAACGAGTATCCAGTAGTATGCGAGAGGAATGACTTGAGCCTTGTCTTAGTAGCGGCAAAGGAGGTCCAGATATAGTTTGATCATCCATTTCGTACTGTAAACGAGGTTCTGGAGCGGGAAATCCAGGCTGTTGGGATGTGTATGTGCAGGGATGATAAGCTGGAACTACAATGGTATGTGCTCTCTTTTATGTTCCAAGCTGGGCGTCAAAGGCTGGAGAATCAACAGTATATAGTTGCATAGTCGTTATATCCATGTTGATAGGCTAAATGTAAATCGAGGATTGATGGAAACAAAGAATCATTATTAACTATGCCCATACATGCATAAGTGACTGCCTATCTTGAGACCCAACAGAAGATGAACGTCTAAGGCTTACGGTACAGAAAGTTGGTGACCTAAAAACGTCTAAGGAAGCATAAACAATTTCCGTCTTTTATGCTTCTAACAACTATGTTTTCTACTAGTCCTATCGTCCCCCAGCTCATGGAGGATGACGGATGGAAATGGATCTTGATTCATCATTTGTCGTCTTCTTGCCTCCGTGGACTCAGAGCAGTTCCATAGTGTTGCAGTCTTGAACAATGGCAGCCCGCAATGGTGAAGATCTATCACTCACAAAGAGACCGGCTCTCCGCTATGTAACGTTTCGGATCACATAATTTGACACCGCTAGAACCGCAATGCTACCATCCGCAATGGACTTGGCTAAATCTAATAACTAAGAAGCGCACACTTTCATGTATGCCCCTTTGCCGTTGAGTATGATGCTTCATACAAAGGCGAACGCAGCTATTGAACCCTCTCAGCAGCATCCCTCAATCTGGTCGGACTGTACCTATTGCTGGAGGATAACCGGGCATCGGCTACTCTATAGCCAAAATGTTTTGACCTCGCCTGTAAGAGTATGGGCATTGTTACTGGAAGAACGCTGGAAAGGCTCTATAAGGCAGTGCACATGTTTTAATAGGACTAGGATGAAAGGGAGCAAATAACGAAAAGATCAGACAAGGAGCTGCATCCACCTTTGTCCGCAGTCCCGCTCTTGAAGGCCTAGCCTCATCCTACAGGGCCAAGTTTGATATTGGCGGCAATGTGAGAACTGGTAGCAAGAATGAACGATCGTATTGAGTGAATGCCTTAACAGTGAATGTTCAAAAGCAAAACTTCCCCACACTGTCCGCTCACTTATCTAAATACAAGAGGTGCAGATTTCAGACGTGATTGTGCTCAATGTGGACATGTCACTGGGCTTACAGTTGAATGCCAGACATTGAATGGCTGAGCCAAGAATCTCACTAGAGCTTTTGCATTGGCACGCGATATCGCCAAGGGCCGTGCAGCCAACTTCGGAAGCTGCAGAGGTAAGACAAGTGATCTTGCCAAGTGTTAGTCAATACTTGTTATTATCAGTAGAGGTTGACCTACTGCACAAATTGGGATAGAAGAGATCTGAGTACAGGCTGGCGGCATGGTCATTGTTGTCGCCAACACTATGCTATAAGAAAAAGGCAAGAATCGTAATTTGTATCGCATCTTGGCAAGAGATTGAATGGATGTAGATTGCAATTTATGTTTGTCCAAGGAATCTGTAGCGGTATTTATAGATGAGGGGGCCTTGGTTTGAATGGCCAAGAGCAACAGTCCGTATAATACAAGATTACGGGTAGGTTTGACTTTGTACCACTATTCGCAGTTTCGACGCCTCATCGAGAGTCTGAGTCTCAGTCAATTGAGATCTACTTGGCCACCGGGTTGTGTTACGGCAGCCGCCAATGCTAGTACAATAGAAGCCAAGACCAACGAAAGCTTGACTGTGCAAACCTTATCGATTGGCAACTCTCCGGGACTATCGACGGAGTACACCAGTACCACATCAACCCGCTCGGCATCTTGAACCGGGGTTACGCCTTACATGTGGAATTGGTGAAGATAAGAGTTAGTGGGTATACCAAAGAAGGCACTATGCACTATGGGAATGATACGTCGGTTTCAGGAATCGTCACAGGAGAAGAGCTATCGAGACGGCAAGCATCATATTCGCAAAGCTTGGCTGGGTTTTATTGACCATCGAGCGATTCCGCTCGCTTGTACAGCTATGATAACAGTCTAACTAGGCGCAAGCGGTGCAAACAGCAGCAGCAGCAGCTTGAACGGAGAGAGCTTTTTCAATTCCACAGTTGCCAACGACACATCCAAGAGCCGAAGCCTGGATCACATCGGAACTGGCACACTGGCAAGGGATGTCGCTACAGCCGGCGGCAGCAGCTGCGGAGGTGATGCAAGGGGCCTTACGTGGTCTGTGAGTACATAATTCATTTGAGTATCGCTTGTGTCACTTACACCGCAGGTGGGGATGGCTGATGTCTGAGGACAATCGGTGGGCGCGGCCTGGGGGATGGCGAAGGCAGTGCCGAGGAAGGCAGTGACGATGAATGAGGTGGTGAATCGCATTTTGAGTGATGGGTTGAATTGTCAAGCTAGTTGGAAAGTGAGATGAGTGGCTGGGTTGCGTGGAAATCCTATCTGAGGGCAGCACACGTTATTTATAGTCTATTCGCTTCACTTCGGATACCTTGCCCCGCGTTTACTGTTTACGTCTAGGGCATGTGAATACGAGTTCTCTTCCTTATTACTAGACACAATTTGACGTCTCGTCGACGTCTCAGAAGATCATTGCCGTCTATTGCCTCTCTACACAACCACCCAAAGCGGGCGATGGTTCTACATGGGGTGCTTTGGCCTGTAGATCGTCTCACGAATGGAGTTGAGGCCAGAAACGGCGACCGGCCGACGACAACACCCGACCGGCCGAGGCATGAGATCCTGAGGATCCTTTGTGAGCATCGCATGTGAAGTAATTCAGGAGGATGTACCGGAGTCACATCAAACGGGGACAGGGTTCCCCACAAACGCTACTCCGCTTCTGTCCTAGAATCTGGGGTATCGAGAAGGTGGTAATGGCTTGTTACATCAGAGGCAAGGAACTCTTGGAGGATAGTAACCAACCTTGTCAATATGCAGACAACAAGTATAGGGATCCGTCGGAATCCGTCCAAGTACTTTAGTCGACCTAATGTGATTACATTGTCTTAACTGAGCGGGGGTTGTATAAAAGAATGGTGAAAAGCAAAACGCGAAACCGAGATCATGTGAAAGCACGTGTTTTACACAAAGACGAATGGATGGCATTATTCCCGTACCTTCTCCCACTCTGCAAGAGCCCATTCCCTCATCCATTTCGTTTCCGGTACTTGAGCAGCGCTCAAACGCTCGCCAGGACGGTAGGCAAGCATCCCTCTCAGCATTTCTTGAAATGCACTACTCTCACTATCGCCAAATATCTCCATACCCCACGAACTTCTAGTTTCGTGGATGGTTTCTTGAAAGCGCAGATTCCAGGAGTTTTGTACCTGTATCCTATGTGGAAGGGCTGTCCCATCCTCACAGAAATATCTCGATCGTGTCTCCCACTTCCGCCATCATTCGGGAGGTAGACGACCAAGGAGATCGACGTGTTCGACTGTCGCATCATCTTCATTGAATAGGAAAGGACCAACGAACGGACTTCCACCAGCTATCTGCCAGATTGTGCAAGCCAGCGTCCAGATGTCAGATGGGAAAGAAAGCGGCGATGTTGGTTCAAAGCGGACTTCCGGTGGTCTTATCAGGAGAGGCGTGTAGGATGCAAAGTGATGTTCTTCTGAGAGGGACAGAACGCTGTCCCAAAATCTGCGAGGAGGATTTTCGCTTCGCACAAGGTGATCTTCTGGCGGCTGGTGCCAAACCAGATTGGTCTGTAGACGTGACTGGGGACGCTTAGACCAAGTGGCTGTCCATCAGTTCGTTCCACAGGTATTGGATCGTTATGGCGGTCGTAATATTGCTTCTCCGACATGTTATTGAAGTCTTTTGGTAGCTGGAAAAGTATGTTTCCCATATGTAGATCTGAAATAGTGCATACGTTAGCCTTGTTTTGAATGTCTGATGAGCAAAATCGAGACCTACCTCCATGGACCAAGCCTTGGTCATGGATATATGCCAGCGCCGTCACGAGCTGAGCTACGAGAGATCTGACCACTGGCATCTGATAGACAGTAGACCGCGGAGCTTCCATAGTCTCTAAAAGACTACAACGTGCATGGCTGGTGACAGCACAGGTATGGGACCCATTTGGTCCCTTCAAATGGGAGCGATCCAAAATAGGCAAGACCATATCCCTGCCATTTCTTCGGCCTGCACACCTAGGCCGTAAAATTCTGGATAAGACGTCCGCTTCCTTCTTGCTTGAGTCTGCTGTGCCAACTTTCACAGCGACATATTTTCACTGTGTCGTGTCACAAGCAAGCCAGATGGTTGAATATGAACCGTAGCCTAGCTTACCGACCACGCGATATCTGTTGTGAAGAACATCTCCGATCTCGATTGGGTTGTAGCCTCCCAGCTTGTAGCGATCGAGTCTTTCGACTCCCTCAATGAGCTTGTAGTGATACTCCCCAGATGACGTGTCTGCCATTTCTGAGGGTGGAGACGAGAAGAAAAAGGATGAATGAGAGCACCCGAAGCCAGGTCGGTTTTGAGGCGCTTTACCTCTCAAAAGGACAGAAGTTGTGCGTCGCATCGCGATCAGCCTTGAGCGCCTTCACAAGTTGGATACTACATTAACTACGAGCTGGGTGTCGGAGGCATCAACAAATGAACACCGCATAGAGGATGTAGTCACATAACGAACTCAAACTTAAAAACAGCGATTGACTCGCTTCTTGACTACGTGATGACTTTCATGAAGCACGGATCTGACCAGAAGCATCATATTCCATTCAGGAGATACTTTATAAGAATTAAATGCTATCAAGTGAGTATATGGTTCTTGTGAGATTAGGCGATCAGGTCCCATGACTTTTGTAGTTCGTGTCTCTGGACAACTGTCCAATATTCAAGTGTTGCAGTTTTACTGTGGGTGATTACTTGCCTACTTGATGGTTTCAACAAATTTGTCTTTTAGACCTCAAGCCCTATCTCGTAAGATCATGAGTTCTATCAAGTGTCCTTGGGCTAGGGGGAATACACGAGACTGTGGCTAACACGAAGGTGAAGCTCTGTTGAGAAGGCATAATGTAAGCTTTGTGTTAAGCAAGAGAGTTATTTTGTGTTGGAGCGGGCTATGATGCCTCGAAATATAGATGAAATGGTATGTCTTCTCTAAAAGAAAAAAGTGTAACCTAGCTCAGTCCCCGGGGTGATGTTGTTACAAGGTTCAGACACGAGACTGGTACACCAACATTGGGCGACATGCCACCAAATTGAGTCTCGTGTTTTCTTTCATCCCTCGAGTGTATATCTTGCAAGCCTTTGGTCTAGATAGGTGAACCATGATGCACGGACTGGTTTGGCGCCTTGAGGTGTATGTACGGTCATAATTCCTTCCTAAATATAACACTGATCTCTCAATGGAAAGCTATCCTCAATAAACCTTAGAGTTACTTATTGACGGATGTCCGGCCCGATGAAAGAAAGATAATTACACTGCTTCTGCAATTCCTTACTAGGCTTCTCCATCCTTGTACCACCACCAGTCTCAAACACAATGCGCTGCTTGCCCTTTTCTGTCCAAGTCTCCCACTTCACCGAACCCTCATGGCGATATGTGTTCGGGTCAAGGGATCTAATGAAGCTTGACCAGTATCCCTGGACAACAGGAATCACGGGTGCATTCTTCTCGCCTGGGAAGTAACTTGCAGGTGGGTTATTGTTACCAAGGCCAGGTCCGAAAATAGCGTTCAGCTCGGCTACGTGGGGAACGCCAAGACCCTGGGCAACCTCAGCAGGATCTTCGACGTCGTACCAGTAGTTCCATGATTTGGAAACGCCGTGCTTGGTGAGGGCGTTGGAGATATAGAGGCCAGGGCACATGTACCTCATGTCTCCGTAGGCGGTGCTAGCTTGTCGCCAATAACACCCAGCATTCGGGCAAGTATCATTGTTGTTGGGGTACAGATCATTGATCTTGCCAAGCTGCTCAAGTGTCAGGAAGGGGAACTGTGCCTTGAGGAACTCATCGCTGTCAGCAATGCTAGCGGCGTCTCGCGGCGCAAAGGGAGTTCCACCATTGGTATCATCGCCTGTGATGAGAGGAACCTTGATGAATTTTCCTTGGTCGAAGAGTTTGTATGTGAGGTCAGGAACAAGGTCATTGTCAAGGACAACGGTCCACATGTAAAGTGGCGCCTTGGAGCTACCTTGAAATGGTATACCCTTATTCACTTTTTGGATCTCTTCGGGTGATCTGGAGCGGATGCAACGAAGGACATCCTTCTTTGAGCCCGCGCATCCAAGTCGAATCGCCAGGTTGTTGTACTGATAGGCCGACTCCTTGGCGGTCAAGAGGGTACCGAAAGAGATGGACTCAGCTGCAGCCCCGTGGAAAAGCCCCTCGTCCTTACCACCGTACGCACTGAGGTGCAGACTGACGCTTGCAGCGCCTGCAGAGTCGCCTCCAATGACTACATGGTCTGGGTTTCCTCCAAACTTGGCGATGTACTTTTGAACCCATTTCAAAGCCTTGCGCTGATCGTGAAGACCGAGATTGGGCTTGATGTCGACGCCGTCATTAAGGAATCCGTAGACACCAACACGGTAGTGGATGCTGACGACAATCATGTCCAGATCACCAGCCTTGACAAGGCCTGTTCCATTGACTTTAGGATTGGCATTGGAATTGAAGCCACCACCTTGGATATAAAAGTAAACTGGAAGTTTATCTTTGCTGGAAGCATGCGTTGGTGCCCAAATGTTGAGGAAAAGGCAGTCTTCTGCTTCAGTATCGCCAATGACCTTTGGGTCACTGCTGGTTCCAATACAGACTGGCTTACGCTGTCATTTGTGTCAGTTAACCACTCGCAATTCCGTGTTGTTAGGGTGTTCTACCTTTGTAGCATCTTGGATTGCTCGCACACGACCAGGATCTTGAGCTAAAGTCCATCTCAGATCTTTGACTGGCGCAGCAGCGTAACGCACACCAAGCCATTCAGAGATGCCATTCCCGAGATCTTGACCCTTGTATTTGCTATATCCGAGGTCAACAGTGGGATCAACCGCAATAGAGGGCAGAGCCAGCGCTGCAAGCAGCAACAAACGAGACATCGACTGCATAATTGATTGCCTTTGCAGTTGCATCTCTGAGCGGGAATTCAGAAGTCATCACCATTGTATACTCGATATAAATTGATTTCGGCCCTCAGAAGTTGGTCCCGCTCTCGGCGCTTCGCCGGCGCTTTACTCCCGGCCTACTTGACCATATTGCGAATTTTGCCTCACAAGAGATCATGAGCCGACGCTTGGGTTGCTGTATTGGGTCAAGCCCTTGGGATCCGGGGTAGCGCTGATGAAATGTGTGGGGAGACCGGGGAAAATGGCAAGGATCTGAAATAGCATGGAGTATCCAGCTTGAATGGGTTATTTTGCCCGGTCTAACATTTAGTCGTTATTCTGTTTAATGCATGAATAGCTTGCTAACATTGGTTTAGCTCGTCACGACTTTGCATCTTTTGCCGAGCCGATGACAGTTGCCGGGTGGAGAGATAGCTGACCAGTAACCTCCATAATAGACGCCTTCCCTCCAGCTTTTCACTCAATATCATAGGCTTATCAAGTTTCTCTAGGTTATACCAGTAAGCTTTAAGTCACAGAGTTAGCCGAAGCTCAGACCCTATGCTAGTGTATTGTCAGAAATCGACCTGAGATACGGATGGGTATCGCTATGATCCAGCATTTCTCCGTCGGGCTTGGATCAAAAGTAGATTCTTTCATGCAAGGATGAGTCGGTGTTTCCGGAAATCTATGAACCCGCGTTAGCGAATGACTGTGGCCATAAACAACATTGGGGTGTGGAAAAAAAAACAAGTCTTTTTTTGTCTAATCCTATTAGCCTACATCGCCTTTACTCCACACATTTCTACACTTACCGGGTAATTCTTGAATGGGACAACGCATGTATCCAATTTATTACTGTTTTGGCAATTCGCGTCTATACCGATTGTGTTGCCATCGGTTCCCGTAGCTCCATCACGTAGATGTTCAGTATCAGATACAGAAGTCTAGGAAAATGATTCAAGTACCTATGCTAGCCACCCGACACTAGATCCTCAGCGTCTAACCATGTACGACCGGGTAAGGTAATCACTTCGGAATCGGTAGTTTATCGATAGGTTTGATTCCTCCGTTAGCGTAGGACTTTTTGACAGGTACTCTAACACGCCAAGTTTAGGGTAGATACCAAGCATCGGACCGGTATGAGCTACTACATACCAACGAACTGTTGAGCAAATGTCTCATCTTGTCCTGATTACTGCACCGATAATCATTTGGGAGTATAGAATTAGATTCAGTTCTTCATCGCTACATGAGAGAACAGCGTCCAGGACTGTGCTTCTTCTAATGGCACTATCTCTCGCTGGGAATTACTGGGAAGGCAACATCATTGTCAAAAGGTTTTCGCGGATTTGACTGAAGGGTCGACAGAATGTCTTACCTTTCGGGTCCACGCCAATTGACAGGTGATTCGTGGCCTTAAACATAAAAAGGATTCTCCATTTTTAACCTCGTCTTTCTGTCGCTTTACGATCATCATCAACTTATCCTCGCACAACTATCAATATGCATCGGCCTTGGGCGAGGATTGCAGTGACGTCGTTTGCAACGCTTTTCTTAGCCGCCGTCACTCTCAAGACCATTGTTCCTGGGGGTGATCCATACCGGTGTCGGGCTCTCCAGAATACCGGCCGTTGGATAGACCCAGTGCAAGACAAGGAAGGGAACCGAGATCCTTTCCATCAATGGCAGCCCGATGGTTGTATTCTGAGTCGATATGAGTCGGAAGACATCCGAAGATGTATGGAAGGAAGGAGCATAGTTATCTCGGGAGACTCAACGTCGCTACATGTTGGTCGTGCGATGGGCTATATGGTAAGCAGACGTGAAGGCTGCCCCAGACTGGAACTGACACGTGCGCAGCTTGACAAAAAGCAATTCGAGAAGGACGACTTGACAGAGAACTATCCCAAAATGAAGCCTTTCAACATGACCTATCACGGCCAGAAGATCGAGCGCATAACTAATGTGTGGCTTTCTGCTCATGGCGTCCAAGGCAATGAACAATTCGTGCAGAACATCGAGACTTACACAGGCGAAAAGACAAATGTCCCCGCCATTGAAGAACAAGAAGGCCCTGCGTTGATCTATCTCTCGGCGGGCGCCTGGTTCACCCAACCTCATGTCATCACATCTGGTCTCAAAGGGAACTGGACGGATCCGTGGAAAGAACGTTACGACCTTTACAAGAACCATGTGATCAGTCTGAACAACTTCATCGGCGACAATACTCCGGAATACGACCCGTTCACAGCCCCCATGGATCCCTACGACGGTATTGGTAACCAAATCCTTTACGCTCCACCGGCAGGACCCAGGTACTTGGGAGATGACCCTGATAGGAAGTTGGACAGAGACCGAAGGGCCGATGAAGTTATTGCGATACAGCAGTGGCTTCACGATAACGAAGATAAGCTGAGCATACCTCTCATGTGGTCGATCCCAGGCGTTGTTGTTGGCCAGGACAAAATTTGGCGAGACCCTCTCCGTACTGGCTTCCACGTAAAATTCCACGTTGCCGAGTTACGAGCCAACATCCTCTTCAATATGCGATGCAACGCAAAGCTTGATAGGATAAAGTCTTACCCATACTCACGCACTTGTTGTACCGACTACGGTATCAAATCATTCACACAGCTTGCGGTCGTCTACGTGGGCACGATGTACTTGATTCTCTGCATATTCTGTGAGGGCTTGGACCTCCTTGCTAAGCGCCCACATGATGAACCTCGCTGGAGCCTGTTCAACATGAGAACTGGTTGCTTTGTGTTAGCGTTGCTTATGTGCTACTACGCCGACCGGACGCAGATGATGGCCAAGGGAAGCAAGCTCTGGCAAATCAAGGATTTCATCGCGCTTTCTATCACCTTCATCGCAGTTTTGATCTCTACTATACGACGTTCAATTTCGCTCCAAGATCTGTGTTCGACACAGCCTGCCGCGGACCAGCCCTTTCTGTCTCGAGACCAGATAGAAGAGTGGAAGGGGTGGATGCAATGCTTTATCCTGATATACCATTGGACCGGAGCTCAGGATAGTTCAATTTACACCTTGTTCCATCTCTGCTTGGGTGGTTATCTCTTCCAAATAGGGTACAACCACGCCCTCTATTGTATGAGCGAGGGCAACTTCTCCTTCAACCATGCAGCAGCGACCCTTCTACGCTTGAACCTCCTCCCATGCTTCCTGGCCTATTTCATGGATACCGACTATATGCTTTATTACATTTCGCCACTCATGTCGTTCTGGTTTCTCGTCGTGTATGCGACTATGGCCATCAGCGGGAAACGCAACAACGATTTACAGTTCTTATTAGCAAAGATTTGTATTTCCTGTATACTTATGTCCACCGTGCTACTCACCACACCATTCACAAGCTGGACTTTCTATATTCTGAAGACGATCTTCAAGTTACAATGGAACGACAAAGAGTGGCAATCCCGTGTCAATATGGACATATTCATCGTGTATGTAGGTATGCTGACTGCTATCATCCATCGTGAGATAAAGGATGCTAAGCTCTGCATTTATCGGGGTCTTCGCATAAGTCTTGCTTTGGGAGGTCTATTGGCCATCTTACATTATCTGTATATTGCCACGGCTTCCCGTAGAGATACTTATGGGAAGTGGCACCCTTACGTCTCTGCCGTCCCGATTTTATCTTTCCTTGCGCTGCGCAACGTCTCAAAGTCTGCGAGGAATTACCACTCTAGGGTTATGGCGTGGTTGGGCCGCTGTTATCTTGAGATATTTATTCTCCAAACTCACATTCTTCTTGCAGCCGACAACAATGGAATCCTCATCGTAGACGGTCTTTTCGGTGATGGTACACTTTTGGGGGACCGATGGCGGACTCTGGTCCTCATTGTACCAATCTTCTTATGGATCAGTCGGACAGTAGCTGATTCAACAGCTTACATCGTCAAGCTGATCCTCTATCAAAGCGCAGAGAGCGAAAAGACGGGGAGACTGCCATTTCTGCTTTGTTGGCTGGGCAAAATTCCAGGCTGCTCAAGCATTACCACGCCTCAGATTCGTATCGCTTGTGTTCTTCTGATTATGTGGTCTCTCAATATGATGACGCCTGGACATGAAGTACCAGCTGCACCGAATGGAAGACACCGGGTGTCTGTAGTCGAAGATTTCCAAAGGGAGAGACCTTCTTTAGTCCCAATAAATGGCACTACTTGGTAGATAGAATAGCTTGTTTCAAAAGGTTGGCTTGGACTTCAGAGAGGTCGAATGGGAA
This sequence comes from Fusarium cf. aywerte, assembly GCA_011034095.1. Classification (NCBI taxonomy): domain Eukaryota; kingdom Fungi; phylum Ascomycota; class Sordariomycetes; order Hypocreales; family Nectriaceae; genus Fusarium; species Fusarium cf. aywerte. Next base: position 428,945 of record WETZ01000001.1, read on the forward strand.
AATGGACTCATAGAAGACATGGTCTGTTCTGTTCATTAAAGCACTTTCTTGATGTCTCTTCTCTCGATGGAATTAGTGATGTTGATCCCCCAATTCGCCACATCTTGGCTCCGATAAGCACCCCAGCTAGCGTCAATCCCCCGCCCTGTATCTATAACGGGATGAGTCAAAAAGAATTTTTATCCAGAAAACAACTGAGCTAATTCTTTAACCTCCAGTCTGTTCAACGGTCAGTCCACTCCAAGATGTCGTCTTCTTCTTATCAGACACAGGCTGTAGAGCTCGAGACTCTCAACTTCGCTCGCGAAATTGATGCAGCACCGAAACAGCCAAACCCGGTTTTGTCTTCGGCTGGCCGTCGGCTTGGATCTCAAAATGATCACGATCAACAAGCTAGCATTGCAGACGATGAAGCGATACCACCAAGAGCCACTGTTGTTGTAGAGAAGTGGAATGAACCAATTGGTAACGCTTTTCGAGTCGCTGCTGTATTCTTCAGTCTTTTCGTCTCGGGTGCCAACGATGCAGCCTATGGTGCTCTGATTCCCTATCTTGAGACCTACTACGAGCTGTCATACCTTGTTGTCTCACTCATTTTCCTCTCCCCCTTTGTCGGCTTTATTGTCTCAGCTGCTGTTAACAATTATCTTCACATGAGAATTGGCCACAGGTGGATCGCCTTCTTGTGCGGCGGATGCCATGCACTTACATATTTGATCCTGTGTCAACACCCGCCTTATCCTGTTCTGGTTCTCGCTTATGTTCTCGCCGGTCTGGGTAACGGCATTGGTCTCGCTGCTTGGAACTCCTACATCGGCAATCTCGCCAGATCTAACGAACTGTTGGGGTTTATGCACGCAAGCTACGGTCTCGGAGGTACTGTGAGCCCTCTGATCGCGACTAGTATGATTACCCAAGCAAATCTGAGTTGGTACGACTTTTACTACGTGCTTGTAAGCTCTTTCCTCTTTATAACCTACCGAAAACGATGTCTCACCATATATACAGCTTGGTATGGCAGTTCTTGAGACTGCTACCCTCACATACTCGTTCTGGCCCAAGACAGCCCAGAAGTACCGCGAAACGGTTCACGCCGCGGGCACCCGCAACGAGAGTACCAGATCTGCGCTTTTCGTTATGCCTCACGCCCGAGTCGTTTGGCTCTGCGCCTTATTCCTCCTTGGTTACGTTGGCGTAGAGGTCGCATTAGGCGGTTGGGTCGTGCAGTTCATGTTGCGCGTCCGTAACGCCGACCCCTTCGACGCAGGAATGACAGCCGTAGGTTTCTGGCTGGGCATCACTCTTGGACGCATGATCCTCGGTATGGTCATCCCCAAGATAGGTGTCAAGCTATCCCTTCTCATCTTCATTCCCATCACAATGGGTCTGCAGCTCATTTTTTGGCTTGTACCGCAATTCCACGTGTCGGCGGTGGCTGTCGCTCTGCAGGGCTTCTTTTTAGGTCCCATGTTTCCCTGTGTGATCGTGGCTGTCACGATGCTTCTGCCACGGCACCTTCATGTCAGTGCCATTGGATTCGCTGCTGCGTTTGGTGGCAGTGGAGCGGCTGTTCTGCCATTTGCCGTTGGTGCGATTGCGCAAGCGAAAGGCGTTCAGGTCCTACAGCCGATCATTCTTGCGATCTTGGTCGTCTTGTTGGGTATCTGGCTCGGTTTGCCCAAGATTGAGAAGAGGAAGGATTAACAAAAGCTTATGTTCTCAATCGACGTTGTCCATATTTTATGCCCTATGAGAGCTTATGGAGATGGAACTCGCTTGATATCTCAAGTCCACGAATTGGAGTGGAAGGTCGCTGGGTTGGACTAGGTATTCACGATTCATTGATCGTTGAGTACACGTACACGAACTGAGAAACCCAGGAGCAAGGGAAGGTTTATTTGTGATGCCACGTTTTACAGGTGCGTATTAGTTCTGATCTATCTTTATTATAAAAGGAAGAAGTAAGTCTCGTACGGTTTGTGCATAAATATCATGGGGTATAGAAAACATGGTCCAGCTGTAGTCTGAAAATCTCAATACGATTAGGAAGGAATTCTACAAACTTTCCTTCTGTCAAGATGTAAAGCGCATGCGTCCTGTGACCCTATTCGACCAGTGCTTATAACAGATGATCGGGCCAGAAGGTTCCTATTCTCTACCAAACACCAGTAAGCTCTGAACGCCAATCCTACCAAAGCCGCCCTGTCGCAGGTTGTCGCGTCCACGATGGAGAGGGAACTCCGCAACGACCGTGACACTGATATTCTCCTTATTGACTTCAGCCTTCGCCAGCAACTTCAGCATCGACAAGACTGTTTCTCCTCCTGCTAGCACGTCGTCAGCAATTGCTACTCGAGCGCCTTTACGGATGGCGTGGGTTCCCATCACAATCCTCTTATTTCCTGTCTCTTCTACCGGATGAGACGAGATGTGTGAGGATGGTTTCACAACAGAAATGGCAGGCGGGATATTTCTGTCCGTGTTCCGAACAAGGACCAATGGAATGCCAACTGCGAATGCTAACGATGTGGCAAATATGAACCTTCCAGCTTCACAGCTCACTATGGCGTCCATCTGACGCCAGTAGGCTACAGAATGCTTTTTCAGCAACGATGTGCAGAGGTGCAGTTCTCTTATCAATTGACATATGTCCAATACATGACGGAACTGGATACCTGGAAGCGGGAAGTCCGGCACTGAACGGACCATTTTGGATAGGTCCTGAGTGTCGTCACTTAGAAGTGGTAGCAAATGATCTTGCGCAAATTTCTTGATTTGATCAGCAATTGCTTCATTATTGTGGAATACGAAGCTCGGGCGATACTTAGAATAGGCTACCCTGGATTCTTTGCCGTTGATGTTTCTACAATCGATAGTATAGCCGTTGATGCGACTGCTTCGCCGAAGACTTCGAATCTCGTCATTGGCCTCGACACGCACACCCACAAGTCTGACATCAGGAACCACAGGCCACAACGTCGCAATGGTCGTTGTGTAGCACTCTGCTGGGCTGAGGAGATATCAGTCTGGATCAATTGACTGCCACGCCTATCATGAACTGGATCAAACAATACGGAACCGGCAGACGAAATGTACAGGGTGGCGGGAGCAAGACAAAAAAAAGAAAGCCTCGCTGACGCTCGCAATCGAATATAGGAACAGCCCGATGCGGGGGTCGAACCCGCAACCTTGAGATCGCGTACTCGTAAGAGTCTCACGCTCTACCGATTGAGCTAACCGGGCGTGNTGCGGGGGTCGAACCCGCAACCTTGAGATCGCGTACTCGTAAGAGTCTCACGCTCTACCGATTGAGCTAACCGGGCGTGGCTCTTATTGATGATTATTGGTGCATAACACCATGATATGAAGCTTATGCATGTTTGCACTAGCTTATGTTCATAATATGCGAAGCATAGTTCCAATACTAAAGCGCGGCAACACGCGTTTGTACGTGAGCTGATCGCGATTTATGCAGTCCCACCACCCTGACAAATGTTATATTGTCGTTCCGAGTTCTTTGTGCATCAGCGAAATTCGATAATCTATTCAGCTTATCATGTGTTGGAAACATGAATGAGTAATACCTCCTAGTGATCCTTTAAACACGATTAGATTCCAAGCACATACGCGTTTCCTAGAATCCGTTCATCAGTAGGCAGCCTTTCCTCCAAGCAAATCACATTATCAACATCCTCAAGCACCCATGCTCTAGGGCAACGCCATGACGCACCTGTTTCCCAGTGCTACGTCTTTCCACATAGCATATGTTCATGAGATACGAATACAGGCCCAATCATTTACATCAAACCAGGAAAGATATATTTCACCCGTCGCTGTCTCACGCGGTTGGATGTCCCTCTTTAGAGAGCACAAATAGAAGCTATGCGTTGCTGTTTTGCCGTGTTTGTGCTTTGGCATACCGTTGTATAACAACCGTACAAATGAGAACACCGGGTTAACATGCAGACATTCCAATTACTGCCATTCCCACCTTTTTATATTAGCTTGTCCCATATGATTTGTCGCCTCCCTTCCAATGACTCAGTGTCCCGCGCCCACATCCCAATCACGACCCTATCATCAAGCCTATACAGGTCCATGATTCTTATTGCTCTCGGATGAAACGTTAACATCCAGTCGTGGGTAACTCGTCATGTCACGCGATCTAATATTCTTGCTCCTTTCTAAACCCATTGACATACTTTACTTTACACCGCGAAGATACAGTATGACCAAAGTAACGCGGGATCCACTAAGAGTAATAGTCTTACCAGTATTGGGGTGACAGCTCCGTTTTACCGTTTCCTTCATAGCAGTGGTGTAGATAGCACTGGCTTCTATGATTCAAGTGTTGCACCAGGGCCTGAAGTTTCGCTTCCGACGCCGAGGGAAGTTGATAATATTCTCTCATCTGAGGCATGGTAGTAATAAACGGAGTAGTCATCATTGTGAGCGCCGACCTCTTTCTGCATGGGGCCTAATGGAAGCGACACTCGCAAGAGTGGCAGTGTCTATCGGGAATTGGCTATGCTAGTCTCATATACAGTGACGGAAAAAGACTTATTTGCTGGGTACATCGTGGGTCCGGGTAACCTTGCGCAAAGCGAACCGGCACGAAGCGAAACAAAAGTAAGTTGAGCATATCCAGCCAAATACGCTATGTTACAGAATGTGAAGATGCCTATCGGGGCTTGAACCATCCCTGGCTTCTTCACCAATTCCTTGACCCAGCCGACTCCTTTCTCGATGTCTGAGTTCGCGTATCCCACGAACCGAGGAAAGCTCGCCGCCTTGTGGAATACATTCTCCTACTTGTGCGGTATCATCACTGCGTGGTGCACTTACGGGAGTGCAGACTTAGGGCAACGCGGTGCTGGAGAATATTGTTTCTTCTCAAAGGTGCCTTTTCTGTGTTTCATTTGACTTCTGACTGTGTTCCTCGCGAATTACCATGATAGGCCATCGCTTATAGTTGCAGAGAAGAAGCTCGGAAGATCTCTGCGACCTAGCACGCCGTTGCCAACGCACACGTGCCCTATCAAGTTCGATACAGGCAAAATCGAGGGTGCTCTGACGCACGAAGGCGATACCATGCCACGAAACTCGAAGTCTTGAACTCCTGACCCTACCACCGAAGGTGAGAAAATCTTCATTGCCGTTATTGTCGGGTCGTTTGCTCAGTTGAACGGCTTCAACCTCATCTGGTGTATTGTGCACCCCCGACTCCACTCAGACTGAATTTGTCTGACAAATACGTGCAGCTACTACATTGTTCTTATTCCCAATACAATTGCTATCACCAATACGAAGGATCAAACTCTCCCCAATCACTTTTGTAAATCTCAAATTCGCTCGTTGCCATCTTCGTAGCTGCAATGCTGATGGACGGGCTCGGACATTGTACTCTGCTCCGGCGTCCAGCCTGTGACATGTTCGTGTCTTACGTTCTCCAGGCTGGCCTTAACCCTTCGTTTAAAGGTACTTGCAGCCCATGTACCGGCAATGCTACCATTTGTATGTAAGACCTTCTCCCACCTTATCGCATGAACACACCTTTCTCAAGTATATACCGTCGGAGTCTTTCCTTACGCACTTCGTGATCGCAGTGTCTCCACAATTTACATCGGCACTCTATCGGTGTAGCGGTCGGTGGCCAGGTGAACCTGATCGTTATGGAAGACATTGGCTGGAAATGCTACATTGAAATCTCCCGCTCTGCTTTATCTGATGGGCTTACGTTTTGTTCCCAGGGACTAAGCGCCACACTCTTGTTTGAACCTTGTACCAATATCCCTCTGAGGACAGATTAAGGTTACACTTCTAAAAAAACACAATATAATATACACTTTGAGGCATCATGACCGACCCTCCAACACAATAACTCTCTCAAGAAAAACACACAAAGCTTACAAAATGACTTCTCAACAAACCTTCAGCTTTCTTTTGGGGTATATATGGTAAGCGCCACACTCATCAGGAGATTTAGGCTCCTTTCGAGAGAGGCACGCATGATGCGATGCATGTCGTCAAACTCATTGATGTTGAGGACGGATTTTTGGACCGGGATGGAGAAAGGAATAGGGTTGACCAGATTGAGGTTATCTGGATATGGCCTTGGTAACGAATGAATTCGAGTGTAATAACAGCGAAAAACACCAGAGGGTTCAACACGCCAGAACTTGCCCTTCAGTTGGATACTTCGGCTTGTGCATAGATACTAAAGCCGATATAAACCAAAGATGAGCCGGGATGATTATGGCCTTACTGAAAAGCTGCAACAGGTGGAAAAGCGCTTCGCTCGCTGATGTGAAGGGATATCTGGCTGAGGTCAGTGACACATGTGATTGTAAGATGTTCTGTGGTAAAGAGACACTCTCGAAAAATAAAGTGCTGCTACATGGGATTGATTGTTTGATGTGCACTTTCGAGTGACAAAGGCCATACATCCGAATAAACCTCTTCCCAACTTTTCAACAGACTGGGACGACTATACAAGTGCCGTGCGAGTATGCAATGGACTGATCCAGTTACTCCCTAAGATCGGGCCGATTGGGTGCGAGCTGTATCAGAAAGAGTCGACAAGACGTTCAATCACATCGGAAATGGCCAGTGAACTAATTGCAAGTGACGTTGGTGGCCTGCTGGCAATTGAACACGGACTGAACATAAAGGCAGGCAGTCCGCCTCGATTGGTTCCTCAGTAGCTTATAGCACCATTCCCCAAGCATCGAACAATCTGTACATCATATCACTACGACTCCTGCCCTCCGACACCATGAAGTACTCCACTGTCACTCTTCTAGTTCTCACTCACGGTATTGTCGCCGCACCATCTCTGCTGAGCAAGCTAAGCCATAAGAATGCGAAGTCCAAGCCTCTACGTTCTGGTGATGATATAACGTCAGTGCCTGAGCTCAGCGTCCCTTGTGCGCATTAACTCAGCCTTTTCCTTGTTCCTTTCTGCCCAGCATTTATGGAAATGGCCCTTTCTGACTCGATCACCTAGCTTATCTATCCAGATTTCGCAGTCACCTATGCGAAAGGCGCTGCATCACCTTGGCGACTTCGATACCTGCTGGCTAGTCTGTTTGAATGAGGAAATTGAGTGTCCCGGTGACTGGGTACGTCAAAGTGATGAACTGCGCTGAAAGGGGTTATTGCTAATAACACAATAGGTCTCTAAGCAAAGGGTGAAGAATTGCTAGTGGAGTTGAAGCTGCTAAGTGTGCTAACTGGAAAACTAAAGGGAGATTGCTGGACCTGCTGTCAGTCTTACGACTAAAGCCACTTTATGCACAAGAAAATGCACATGGATCTTACGAGCCATTGCACTCGATAAATACTGAGAAGGCATGTCTGATATCGTTCGTTAGCTGACTCCAGTCCCTGGTATGATGTGAGAAGGAATGGACATTCATTTAAGGCATTGTAACGTCGTGTGGGTCAGCGCTAGTTGGAAGGTCTCAAGACGATTATTTCAATAGGATGATCTGTCGTTGAAAAACGAATACTGAATGGCGACGTGTGTTCCCTCACCTGTGGCTATTTTTCTACGTGTATTTAGTGTTCAAAATTTCTAGCATCATGACTCCAATACTTTCATAATATTCCAATACGAAGCTTTTCGGCTATTTCCCCGCAAAACTGGCTGGAGAAATGCTGTGATTTATAGATCCAGACGCCTCTAAGTTAATGACTGTTTCCCCTTCTGTTTAGAGAGATGCGTGAACCTCACTTCGGTGTTAATCAGATGGAATGACGACGGAACTCCCCATCTATACTGATAAGGTGATGAGATGAACATGCGTTCCATGAATACTTCCATATCATGATGTTGAGATTGGAGTCCGACGTCAAGTCTCCAGGGTGTCCGCGTAACCTTGATGAGTTGAAAGGCAAACAGACTTGTGCAATATAACCAACTGATAGTGAACATGGTGCGAAAGAACTCGGCCAGATCTTCAGTGTTGGTTGTCAATTCCAGAAGCACTTCCCATAAGTGTAATCTTTTGCTTTCTTATCGTTATTGGTCCTGATCCCTTCTCGACCTGAAGTGATCACTTACTTACTGGTACTGCGGAAGTCCTTTCCCCGCTGTGGCATATGCGCGGGCTTAAATTATACTAATGTTAAATGTTAGAGACAGACCTTCGATTCAGACTATCGGCGACGCGGTATTAGTCGTAACACTTTTGAATATCAGAGCTTAAGAGACTCTTGCTGAGTATAAATACCTCCAAAGCCGCATATTTGCCATAGTACGGTCTAACAGAAAACCACCTCAAATCAAGTAACTAGAAATCCTACGACTATCCTACGACTATCCATCATGCCTGTCTACACATACATCATCGAGACTTCACAGGTAACGCATGTCACGAAAATGGTAGAGACGCTCGAAGAGATCTACGGAAAAGGTCGATTTGGAGCTCAGTCAATGGGCCCGCGGAACTTCAGAATTAAGGTGACGACATTTGACCCCAAAGCGCCATGGGAGAAGTTAAGGGTTATGGGCATGGTATGCCAGGCGCTGCAGATTGATGGCGGAATAGTGCACAAAACCAAGTAGATCAGGGTTTTAGTTCTTGCTAACAACTAAATCATCGACTGGGTCTTCACGATAGATGATTTGATTATAATACATGACCTCTACCAAGATTCTTCTTTGTCTCTGTATCAAATTCGTCATGCCGCGCTGAAAGACTCCACCTTGATCGATCCACCCAGAGAGTTCTCAGCATAGTTAAAAATACCAAAACGATACGCGATGAAGAAAGCCCAGCCGTTGTAAAGTTTGAAATTAGGTCCCAGCGTCTCATATTTGGATCCGTCCCAACTGTAAGAGAAGGCGGTATTTCCCGTACCTGAAGGGTCAGTATCCATCTGGATCTTCAGCCAAACTGTGGTTCGTCCTGAAGGCACAGCAGCAGTGGCCTTCACTTCTCCCATACTGGTTGTCTCACCGTTCCATTCATCCATGTTCATCCCATGCTTTGTGGCGAGGGTGAATTGTCCATTCGTGCGGTGAATACCGATGTAAGCGCTTTGATCACGGAAAGCTGATAGACCAGCACGATCATCGTCTTTCATCTTTGAGAAGTCGATCTTGACTGTTCCTACGGGATGGTTTCCGTGGGTCCTGTGTGTGAGAGTGTTTCGGGCTTGGTAAATGTCCTTAGTCACAGTCGCTGTGCGGAGAGTCAAGCCGTTGTTTACAGTAAAGGAGTTTGTATCCGGGTTGTGATTCCATTCCCAAGACGGACTGAGGGAATTGCCAGAGAAAGTGTCGGTTCGAGCCCAATTCTTAGTCACTCCTGATGTACCGGGCAAGGTTGGATACGAAAATCCCCAACCCCCATTGCTACCTTTGGTAAGAATGGGGAAACCGTCGCTGCCCCAAGTGATGGGCGCAAGGACTGGCAGACGGCCGGCGGGGTAAGCCCAAGTGAAAGACATAAAGTACCAATCGCCCTTGGGAGTCTTGATGAGACTCCCCTGATGAGGCGAACCGCCGCCCGAGATGGGAGGCGTAACCTTATCGGCGAGCAACTTCTTATCGTAAGGTCCCCAAGGGCTTTTGGACTTCCAGATCCAGGTTTGGCTACCACTAGGACTGTCGTTCAGGATGTAGTAGAGGCCGTTGATTTTGTACATTCGGTTGCCCTCGAGATCTTCTTTGCCGATGTCATTATTGCTGAAAACACCCTGCGACTTCACTTGGCTGAAGCCATCCTTGGAGAGTTGAGCGACGCGGACATCCTTGGATCCGGACGCTATGTACATGGTGTCATCATCATCAATCAGGATACCATTATCGTAGTGACAGTTTCCGTCACCAAGATTACCACGGTTAGTCCAAGGCCCCTCAGGTGAGGATGCGGTGAATACCCAGGTGTGATAAAAGTTGACACATCCGATCCAATACCACAGACCATTACTCTTTCTGTATCTCATAGATGAAGCCCAAGTGCCGCCGCGATAGTTGCGTTGGTTTCCGGTGAGATCATAGCCATCGCCAAAAGTCAGTCGAGGAATTGAGTGGCCGATCAGGTCCCAGTTGAGCAAATCTTTCGATCGGAGAATAGGGGCCCCAGGGCTGTAGTGGAAGTTAGAGGCCGAGAAGTAGTAATTATTATCGGGGCCCAAAAAGACATCGTTGTCAGGGAAGTCGGAGTAGATAATTGGGTTATTGAAGGTATCGGCGCGAGGGACCAGACCAGCCGAGGCTGGACTAGAGGAAACAGCCCAGATACTAGCTCCAGCAACGAATGCGGAGAACTTCATTTTGGCGGACGAATGGCGACAGTCTGAAGGAATCCTTAATACGACACCATGGAGATACTTATATACTCGTTTGTTTCTCGCAAAACGACTCTGGTCATAGCCGTGTCCGAATCAGGCAATTCCAAGCCCGGACCCCCGGCCTGAAGTAGCAACTTCGGTAAACAACTCCGGATATTCCAACTTTGGACATTGGAACGAAGACCCCTTTCACAAAAACCGGCACTCAAAGCTTATTTCAGCCCATCTTGGATAAATATGCACATCTTTGAATCAGTCCAGGCCCCTTCCCGCAAAAAGCCATACCCATTAAGAAACTCATATTCACGAAACAAGGGATTGTTGAAGAATGTGCAAAAGAAACTGGATGTAAAATTAAGAGACTCTATCGATTGCTCACTATTAGTTTTCCACTACCAAGATCTATCTCGTAGCCCTTTCTCAGATTAATCGCGAAGATCCACAACAACCTTCTCACTGCTAACACCCTTAAAGAACAATAAGTCCAGCGCATCGTTCAATCCGTTAAGTCCGCCAGCAACTTTTCTCGCAGGCACTGAGATCAGACTTTTGGTTTCAAGAGCCTTGGGGAAATATGTACCAAACGTCCACTTCAACAACTCCGCGTTTTCCTCCTTGCCCAAGAGTAGTGACCAACCCTCGAACTTGCGAGTAACTCCTTCAGGAAGTGACTCGGGGCCAAAAGGTGGCTGAAGAGCATGGACTGAGTCCCCACCCTGGGCTGCGACAACCTCGGCGTTGATCTTGACTGTGTCACCTGTCGAGATTGTGTCGAGGACGATGTCATATGGCCCAGCGGTAATAAGATCCTTGATAAGCGTATCTGCCTCCTGTTTATGGTCGATGATCTTGACTGCGCCAAGCTTGGATACAAAGTCTTTGTGCTTGGGCGAAAAGGTGGTGACAACTTCGTATCCGGCTTGGGTCAGGTACTGAACAGCCAGGCTACCAATGCTAGACGTTCCGCCATAGATGAGGATTCTCTTACCCTGTGACTTGGGCTGCTCACCAGGCACAGGTCGCTCCAGCTTGAGGGTATAATTGAACAGAGCTGGAAGAGTGGGTAGGTTACCGATCAGGCGGACGGCAAGATCAAGAGTGTTGTCGTCTGACACCTTGGTGGTGGTTACATCAGGCGAGATGGAGTATTCTTGATAAGCACTGTATTTACTCTCTTGTGCGCCAGCAGTTTTCATGCCGACAACCTTGTCACCGACTTGGAAGCCGGTGACTTCGGCGCCGACCTTCTCGACCGTTCCAGCAAAAGAACTGCCAAGGATGGTAGGATATGGAAGGGGAAGCATGGCGACCTTTGCAATCTTGGCGTCAACAGGCTGTAGGGCAATGATGTGGTTCTTGACCAGGAGTTCATGAGGTCCAGGTTGAGGAGTCTCAATTTCTCGAATCTCGAGAGGGGCCTTGGCGGCCGGGACTTGAGCTGCGAGATGAGGCATGGCGATTTTGGTCTGTAAGATAGAGGCTTGAGTGACTCAAACGAGGTAATGGTAAATTGCTTCTGTGATGGCGTAGAGTCAGAAAACTGTCGCAATGTTGTTTTTCAGTTGTTCAGAATAATACTCCAAGATGTTGGAACCTCTCGGGACTAAATAGACCATCTCTCTCAGTATCCCGTGACGGTCTTCCAGCGAGCATATCACAATAATCTCACTTTTCATCAACTTGGAAGGATTCGCAACTTAGAACCTTTGTTTCTGTATGTCAGCACGGTAAAGCAAATAGGGTAGTTGACTATGTGACGATAAGAATGCATCCAAAAGCTCTTCCATCGCAATTGGTTGCTCGGAGTCTTGGCATCTCCCGAGCGGGGCCTCTCGCATTCTCGATCAATCTAGTGGAGTAACGAAGGGATGTCGGACTTGATGACGCTAACCAACCATACTTTCCACCACGGCGCAGTAAGTCGACCTCACAAAGTAGCTCGCGTTAGTAGTTGTCAGCAATAAACGCCACATTTTCAGTCGCACATTGGGACAAAGACCGAGCACATCTGGAGCTTGGCTAGTCAATCAACGCCCCTGCTGACTGAAACTCCCAGTCGGGGATTGTCGCATTGCCGAGCCATCGTCTTTGCAATCATCGCGAAACCATGGACATCCGAATTTGTCCATCTTGATGATCCCATCAAAATCTGTTAGAAATCATTGATCGAGTTTAATTCTTGTTTCACGATTGGTAAATGTAGTTAGCGAAATTTAATACTTAAAGACCAGTATCATCTCCTCAATCCTACCCCATTCTCCATCATCAATCACATCAACACATTAAGGAACCGTTCCTACAATACTACAACAGCAGCCACATTCGATCCAGACAGATATCTGAGCATCATAATCCCAATTCCACAAACTTCAACAGTACCATCCATATCCCCACAATGTCTCGTGCAATTCTTGTCACCGGGGCCACCGGCAAGCAAGGTGGCGCTGTTATCAATGCTCTTCTCGCCAAGGACTCATCCGACTTCCTCCTCCTCGCAGCTACTCGCAACAAAGAATCAGCGTCCGCAAAGAAACTAGCTGCCAGGTCAACCCGCATCAGACTCATCGAAGGCGACCTCGATTCGATCCCCGCTCTCTTCCATGCCGCTAAGCAAGCAGCTGGAACTGTGCGCATCTGGGGTGTTTACTCTGTACAGCTTTCGATGGGTAAAGGTGTTACTCTGGAAGGCGAAGTACGACAGGGCAAGGGTCTTATCGACGAATCCATCAAAGCCGGTATCAAGCACTTTGTTTATTCCAGTGTCGACCGTGGTGGTGATAAGAAGTCCTGGACTGACGCAACAGTCGTTCCTCATTTCAAGACTAAATTTCAGATTGAACATCATTTGCGTGACTCCGCGGCCAATGGAAAGAGCTCTATGAACTGGACAATCCTTCGACCTACTGCGTTTATGGAAAATCTCGAGCCTGTTTTCGCAACTAAGATCTTTCTTACCATGGTCCGTGACACTTTGAAAGACAAGCCTCTTCAGTGGGTCGCTACCGAGGACATCGGCTACTTCGCTGCTGAAGCTTTCACCAACCCCGATGTCTGGAGCAACAAGGCTATCAGTATCACTGGGGATGAGCTCACCTTTGCCCAATTGAGTGAAGCATTTGAGCATGCCACTGGTGGCCCTGCAGGTACCACGTTCGGCATTCTCGGCAAAGCTTTGAAGGTCGGAGTCAAGGAGCTCGATACCATGGTTAACTGGTTCAGAGACGAGGGTTACGGGGCGGATCTCGCGAAAGTGCGACAACTGAACCCTGGGGCTAAGACTATGGAGCAGTGGGTCAAGACAAGCGCTTTCGTAAGCCATTGATCGATGTTAAAATATAGTTTCTTGTTTCTTTTTCTTTTTACTATATTGGAATGTTTTCTTATGTTGCATTTGTCACGGAATAGGTGGTGGGATGGAGGGTCCTTATAGATTGTTGCCTTTACTTCAACTTAATTTATAACTTTATTACACTAATCAATCAACTGAAACTCGTGAAATGACTGGCAAATTATAAATGGGTAAAAAAGAAATCTTGAGACTTACGAATATTAACTTAGAACGACAAAAGCTATTCCAGAAACAGTGAAAGCTATAACTTAAAGTAGAGTTCAGTTGGGACAGCTCGTTAGTGTCAACATTGAGCATCTAGAAGGTAAAGATGCCGTGCACATTTTTGACAAGGTTCTCAGCCAACAACTTATGTATCGCTCCACTCGCATGGTAGTCGTCAGCCCATAGACAGTTACTCGAACCAAAACAAGTGGCATCTTTGGCTCCATAGGCTGCGTAATTTTCAATGACTTGATCAAATGATGGTTTGGTATCGAAGATTTGGAGTTTAACGGCCGGATGCGCAGAAGCAAAGGTGGTTGCCCTAGCCTTGACAGCTTTGTTGTAAGATATTATATCAGCTCTGAGGCGGGCCAAGTCAACCTCAGGTTGGCCTATCATCTTAGGAAACTGGTCGGCATATGCTGTAGCCCAAGTTAGGTAAGTAGTTCTCAATAAAGATGTCTCTAGTTGGAAAATCACCTGGTATGCTCAACAGAACAAACTTGTCAAACCCTTCGTCGACTAGCGATTGCAAAAGCTCAAAGTACCGACCCACACATTCATTGACAAGCGCGCTTGTCTTACTCCAGAACGCTTCACCAACGTCGTTGATCCCAATCCAGATAGCCACCAGGCTCTCATCGGCGCTTATTGTCGGCGAAACATATTGTTTATAGAGCGCAACTTGGTCAGACATCGAATATTGCGCCCACGAGTTCACGATCTTTTTGTCAATCGTTGCACCACTGTAGGCGAAATCATATGTCAGGATTAGCGATGTGTTGAGAGTGGAAGTAACATGGCCAACCCAGTTCAGTCCGGCGGATGTGGTTTGACCGGGTAGTCCAGGGTTCCCTATAGGATTCGAGGCTGACGGCAACTGTCCTCCGGCCCAGAAACCGACAGTTGAGTATGAATCGCCGCTGTAAGTCATTAGACTGAGAGCACACTAAGATGTACCGATTGAGTCTCACAAAACCAAGAGATTTTTGACAGCAGCCTTATTTGATGGTACGGGGCCGGAAAGTGATTGAGGAAGGTACACTGCTAGAAGGAAATGCAGAGTAAAGGCCCTCATGGTGCAAGGCAATACGCTAGAATGTATTACGGTGCGCGCAGAAAGGGATATTCAAACTTGAAGGGTCTATCATATATACCACTTCTACTTCAATGATTCTATTTAAGAGCCGATACTTATGTACGTTCGTTCCCCAAATCTCTTAACCATATATCGTATATCTCGGAACGGGTTGTCCGATTGGTGGGATATCTAACTGAGAAACGTTCGTCATCCCTGAAAAGAAAATTCTACTCCTGCGAGCTACGGTCTTCAAATACGTATCTGTGTAAGCCAAATGAGGCCAGAAAGGTGCCTAAAGAAGGTTGAAAGAAACATAGGGGGAAAAAGCGACAAAGAGAAAAACATCCCAGAAACCTGCCATATACAACCACTTGGTACACAAGTGTACCGGCTCTGTTCAGTTGCAAACTGCTCCATTTTTCGGACTTCTATCCGGACCCCGCAAGATTTGCAAAAACCTCGTCATCCGAGGATCCCGTGGAAACAAGTAAACGAGGGCAAATTATCTTACCACACAACCTCTGCCTTGATCCTGCGGTGTTAGGTCTTACAGCAAATAGTGAGATTTGGTGAGATTGAAAGATCACACTAAATTCGTGAGACAGGGAATAAGCTTAGAAACTGGCCTTAAACTTCAGTGTTAGCGCTTTTTAGCTATGAAAGTGTTGCACTGCTCTAATGACATTACAAGAACAACTCAATCATGCCCGTGTCGACTAGACATTTGACCTCATGTGGTGTAAGCAGGGAGCATCATCCTTTGCCAATAGTGCTCGCTTGGGACACGTGCTAAAATCTGACCCTTCAACTTCATCTATTGACACCCAATCAACATTTACCTTTTGACGCCCTATCTAAGAACCCATAAGCTCTACAGCAGGATAGATAGGTGGTGTCTTACACGCCCTTAACTAACTGCCAAATTTGAGCATAAGCTTATCCAGAATCCACGTAACATTTCGATAGAACAATTATAAAAGCTCATGTCATCCGCGTCTTCAGCTTTACATCTGGTCTTTTTCGCCGCAGGATACGCCATTTGTTCTCAGTCACAATGCCAGCCATGATAACCAAGCGACCGGAACTTCTGCAAGTCTCAATTTCGCGCAGCGCCGAGGAGAAAAGATTGATTCCCGCATACTGCAGTAGTCTTGACCGTCGTGCCAAAGAACTTGAGGCTTTTCGCAAGCACGTTGATGCTGACGCAAAAGGCCATGAGCTCGCATTTGGCATCCAATCTCGCCTTTCACCACATGCAGTAGCCATATCAGATGCTTTGTTCTCACGATTGACGCGGCTACATATCCTCCTCGGTCGTGTCTTTATGGATATCGTGGATCGATGGTTCACTGACGAAAAGGCTCATTTTCCAAAGCGTATGCCATTAGATCCCTCGGAAGAAGCTTTGCTTAGATGGGTGGCTTCTAGCGGTCGCATTCCTGCCTATCCCAACCATGCCGGGTGTTGGCGTAGCGATATACTATTCAGTCGCAGCCCTGATGGTGTATTCGATGAAGCGCCATATATCTGCGAGATTAACGGTAGGTTACCACTCAATGGGGTGCTTGGTATCAGTTTGACCACAAATGGCCTCAAAGAAATTGGTGCTGCTAAGGGAGGGCTAGAAACACTCAATAGTTTGGAGGTAAATTGACCTTGTTTGTCATCTACTTATGATACGACCTACTAAAAATATTCGATATCTAGGAATCATATGATCGAATTATGGGAATGTTCGATCCTGAAAAGCCGCTATACACTATCCGGGGGAAGTGGCCGGGCGCGGATTCCAAGACACTTTCTGGCGCCAGCATTGCCAAGGGTAGGTCTCCAGTGGAGGCCGTGGATCCCAAAAACTTGGAACTACGTCCAGACGAATCATCGCCAACTGGATTGTCCCTTTGGGATAAGACCACCAACATTCATTTGGAGCAGTGGGTCATAGAGATGTTACAAGAGGAATACGCGGACTTGGAGCCGGCTGTGGCCCAGCAATTAGCCCTCTCGCCTCTCAACGATCCCCGAACTGTTTTCATCGTTCACGACAAGCGACTCTTGGGCATCATACCTGAGGAGATCCCCGGAATGGTTTCACGGGGAGTTTTGACAGCTGAGGAAGGCGACGTAGTAGCTGCTGCAATTACCCAGACAATAAATCCCGGGTCTGTGGCTATCCAAGATCTTCTACGGGAGTCAAAGCTCAACAACGACTTAAGAAAGCAATACATTTATAAACCCTGTCGAGATGGTATGGGACACGGCATTGAGCTTGGTCGCAATATGACACAGGAAGCCTGGCTTCAGCGTCTCGAGAAGCTTGCCACACCAGATGTTCTTCGCCCACATGATGATGCGGCGGTCATTCAAAAGCTTGTCGACCATAACTGGTACGATATGGTTCGTCACGAAGTCCCAAGCGACGACGGTGCAAAGCCAAATAAACTCCACATAATCGGATCTTTCTTCATGTTCAATAATCAAAGTTATTATTCTGCGCCTTGGCGTTTGGGATTAGAGACACATCTCGGTATCGGGGCTGATAAGCCAGGAATCGTCATGGCGCTGGTTCGTCAACCAGACTGGCAAGTTGGCTATGATCAAGAGGAGGAGCCATTACTCACAGAGTAAACAATATTGGCTCGATTATAGAACTTAGTGCTTAGTTATGCGTATCGTTATCTTCATTCCCTCATCAATAGATCAAGATTAAGCAGACGAGCGAACGCAGGTCACCATAAGCTTTGATGGACTTCCAGGCGAAAAGCTTGCTTCTGGTGATTGTGAAAGTATCGGAGTCATGATGTGAGGATAATTAGAAATAAACAGCAAAGGCCACACACATGAAGCGATGGTAGTGTAGCATTGCCCTTGAAGTGTCACCTAAAGGTTCAGGTACGATAATTTTCAAGATCACGTCTTCGATTCATTCTCAATTCTGCTCTTCTCTACAACGGCTACAACTAGGATAAAAAAATACACTAACCCTCCCCTGATCTTATTATGCAAGTACCATGGTCGACTGATAATTCGATTGCTAGATCCTACCAATGCCGTCTTACAAGCCGAAGGAAGGCGATTTCCTCATTCATTCGGCAGACGGTGGAGCAAAAATATAGAAGGTCCAAGCAAAAACATACAACAGCGGGGATTCGCTGGTCGTCACCGACCCAACTACTAATCCGCCCCTTACCAGCTTGACTATGGGAGAGCGGACGGGATCCCGTATTTTCTGGTAGGTATGGTCGTATGTNCCAACTACTAATCCGCCCCTTACCAGCTTGACTATGGGAGAGCGGACGGGATCCCGTATTTTCTGGTAGGTATGGTCGTATGTGCTAGATCTTCGGGTTATTGCCCCTTATATACCTAAGCCGAGTCTTTTTGAAGGCAGAAGGATATCGTCTGCGTATCGATATCATAAACATGATACACTTTTCTAGTAAGATACAACATTGTTATATCTACGCATATAGAAATAGAAGAGCTATGCATTCTTCCAATGCCAATTAAATGTTAGTCGGGAACCCAGCCAGGCGTAATGCTCTACTCTCTACTCTCACTTATTCTCAGGAAGCCATACCAACTTGGGGACAAACCCAGACATCAAGGTGTACTCTTCCTCGTCAATCTTCCTTTCTGTCTCCGCGACTACGGTCCAGTGATACGTTCAGACAGCATAACACTTATAACGAGCTCATGACAGAGTTCTGGGTAAGTGGCTCTGCGCTCAACTACCCGTTTGATCATACTGATGAGATTCAGATGATCCCAACATCATTCTACAGACATATGCCGTCGCGGACGGTCAAACAGTTCCCAAATACAAGCAGAAGCATTGGTTTCGATCAGAGCATCGATTCATTTCTATCATCTTACCAGCTGACGCAAACCACAAAAAAGATACTAAAACTCCAATTGCTTCCGTATCGTGGGCGCCATGGTTCGTTATGGTCGCAGCGTAAGTAGTCCAATCCAAACTAGTGGTCTTACTGGCAAGAGTCAAAGATCTGCCGAAATCCACTCGGAAGTTGACATATTGCATATTATGAGTTGGTCGCGCGATGACGGTCAATTCAGGTACTATGCTGTGAGTCATTCCAATGCCTCCTGTCTCGTCTTGCGCGAAATACTAATCAGTACAGCGTGATCTCATCATGAACGATGATGTCAAGGGCCAGCATGGCTGGGTATACCTCTGATCCTCCATGGATGCATTTGATGCCCCAGTAAAAGCCTACATGGGTCCTTTGAACGGCCATGTCAATGGAGGCATCGTCATGAAGGAGATTCACAAGTAAGTTGCAATTGATTGCCACAAACGTAGTCCCCTAACAGAATGCCAGACCATGGATGCATTGGCAGGTCGGGGGTCGAGGCATGACAGACATGTTGAAACCAAGGCTAGTCAAAGATCTTACAGAAGCCCCATGGCTCACTCATCTTGGCTTCCTTCCACTCTATGTGGCTAGTGTGCAGTCCGGAGAGACAATGGAGAGGATCGTCCTAGATTCCCTGAGAGTATGGTTCGCCAGTCGACGTGAGAAGGACTTCATGGCCAAAGACGGCAAGACAGAGATACGCCCACGCAACATTCAACGCTGGGCCGCTCACTTCTTTCCGTTTACGAACATCAACATTGCTGCCTCACCCAGCAAGGCCAGGGTGGGTTCCGCGCCGAACAACGATAACATTATCCCCTCAGATCACTTCTTCAACTATGAAATGCTAAGAGGATACAGTGATCTTTTGATAAGTCCCTGTCCTCTCGTCGTATCTTGATTCAAGCGAGGTCTTTGTTCATGATGCAACTAGTACTGTCTGGGAGACTTACTAATACCTATCGCAGCCCAGCCGAAATCTACACAACGAAGCGTGGTTGAAGGTTCATATACTGGATGAGACTCCAGCCGCACTAAAGACTTGGAATGAGAATAATTTCGGAAACAATGAGAGCCAGTACTGGACCCAAGAAAAGTGGTTCAGAAATTACACTATCCCGAAGTTCAGTTACGGCGGGTCTACATATCTTTGGGTCTCACGAGACTTAAGCCCTGCACCTTATAAGAAATAAGCAACCCGAATGAGGCACAGCTTATCGTTCCCACCGACACTCTGGCTGGCGGCGTCATGATGGGCACTCTTGATAATGGTAAGGAAGACATCATTGGAGGAGCTCAAGTCAACTTTGCTGTTCAGCACCAGATGTTCTTAGGGAATGACAAGCAAGCCGCAAGATGTCAACTCTTCTCCGAAAGGACAGTTAATGCGCTCATGATAGTTGACTTCTGGAATCCAATCTACTCCTGGAGACGACTGAAACTAATGCAATACATCCCTATCAAGGCTAAGCTTTTAGATACACCAAGCACTGATCCTGTCACTGGGGAAGAAGTATACACCTACAACCTGGAGCAGACCTTCATCAACGCTATCAAGCAGAGAATGGACGGCAAGGGCAACCTAGAGGAGCCGCAGAGAGAGTGGCCAGAGGCTGAATTCCTTTGCAACTTGGAAAGCCTCTTATCGAGCATCAAATTCGCATCTCCAACGACACCGGTTCAGTAGCCAATAACCTGGGTGATTCGAAGTAGGTTATGCAATACCTCAAGCTCGCCGAATCTCGTCGCCGCATGTTTAGGCCAATGCCAATGAACTTCTTCGGCAGCAACATCCCCTATTGTCTCTCCATGACAATCACCCACACATGGCTAGAGATGACAGAAGAAGGATCAGTGCAAGAGCTACCCAAGGAAGGCGCCGATATTTTGAAGACATGGCTGGGTTCATTGGCTGATAATAATTCCACTATCATTCCTACAGAGTTCAAAGGCCTCAAGAGCATGGGCGACTTCACTGGAGTTATCAAAGACCGACTGGCCATTGACGTTCCTGGCCTGCCTGTCAATCTTCTTCCCAGACCCTCAACTATGCGCATGGCTTGCCAGCGTTCCATTTCGGTTACCAATCCTGAGACAAAAGGCCGTCCGCATAGTTGCCCTTTCTTGGCAGAAAGCCATTCTGCATCTATGCATACTGTCGTCAAAGGCTAAGCTTAGCAGTACGTTTTTCTGTCCAACAGTTATATGCCAGCAAGAATGAGTTAAAACATGTCGCCGAACAGTTAAGAACTATAATTCTGTGCTTTTAAAATATTGCATACTTAAACATCTGGCTCACCATGCTGAGCAAATGGACTCACTATATGAGGCCTTACGAAAAAAGAATCATAATCCAGTGAGACTGATGTTACATTACTATAATGCAAATTGGAATCTGGTCTCGTATATGTGATTCTTCGTCAACGCTACAGCACAGCGCTCTCGATACACGGTCAGCAAGTAATGCAATTCATCATCTCGTAACCGATCTTGTAGGGAATGCAGTTAGAAGATTCTATCGTCTTATCCCATGTAGCTTCTCATCTGTACGGCAAGGATCCATGACTCATTTCCAGGGACTGTGTCGCCTGCATTGACAGTCATAGTGCAGCGCAGCAGAATTGCAATGAGGAGAATATGGCTCACTTGCTGTAGATCGACCTGAAGCTACATTCAGGCAAATTGTTTATATCCGCACACATGTATCTAGCCTCATCCGATCACTCCATCTTGTTCTCTTCTGTCATTTTTTCTCGCACTTTAAAAATGGAATCTATTGATATCCAATGAGCCGAAACGTCTTTTAAGACGCGCTATAGCCCACGCGACTGGATGATTTCCAGGGAGATCAAATACCGCCGCCGTATCACAAACAGAGTCAGCATTTCCTTTGACCATGATTCACCTTCCAAGACCTATCGATCCAAATAGAACATAAGTTTATTCTCTATTTGTCTGTGCATCATTCGTCCTCATTGAGGTTCATGCTTTCCGTACCGCGGCACAGTATTGCCTTGACCTGACTGCCTTCCTCTACCTGATGGCGGGTACACCACAAAGCCCCACGACTGTATCTCTCACGCAATCTAGCAACCCAAACCCGCGTAGGATCGTGAAGGGGCACCAATGAGTCTCGTCGCGCCAACTTGCGAACCATGGCCTGTGTCTCATCGTTCAACCGTTTCATTGCATCAACTGTGAGCGCTGACCGAACGGTAGTAGGCTTCTCGAACCCGTGGACCTTAGGTAACTCAGGCCACTCGTTGGTGCCAAGATGTAAAGGCTTGGACTTGATTGTGGTCGCAGGGCGATAGTTTCGGGCTGGTTTCTTCGGTTGCACCACATTGGAATGGCCAGAATCTTGCATAGGTCGCCAGGGATCCATGTTGCTATCGCCTTTGAATTCCGAGGTGAGGGACATAGTTGCGCGACGCGACATGTTGAGCTGCGATGAATCGTCAAATTGAGCATATGGGAACGATGAGAAACATCATTTCTTCATTTATATGTAACGCATCTGGAGAAAGTTTCCGATTTGAGTTCAGATAAATTTCATGCTGCTCTATGTGCACGACTTAGTCGTATTAAACTCAGCAAACAGTAATTCAGTGCAGTGACAAGCTTTGCTTAACCTTAAATCCATCTAGAGCCCCATACACAAGCGCAATTTCTCAACTTTAATTGCAAGACACCAAAGAAACGATACGGTTATTTCAAGTTAGCTCTTTAGCTATTTCTAAATCGTGCAACCAACCACTCTAACCTGAAATGATGTAACATTATCATGTTCCTCGCGTGATGCTCGAGGAAACCAAAAAAACTCAACTGGGAAAAGTATTTTCGGCACAAAGTTTGAGACTATGCAAAATTGCAAACTCATTTTCATCTGAGTCCTCAGACAGAAGTTTCTCATTGAAACTGTTAGCAGGTTTGGACAATAGGGTAGGTGTTTACCTCTCCCAACGTCACGTGGACACGTCGACCTACAGCAGGCTCAGCAGATGTGAAGGGGATTGTCCACTTTGACGCTCACACAAGTACTGGAGACAATATTCCCTGTTTTTCCACTAGAAGCATTGAGTTCACAAAGCTTGATGACTGGCACGGCTGCCATGAAGGGTTTTCAGCCAATTGTTTCTAGTCAACCTCAATGTGCAACTGGAAAAGTCTACATTACTCTAGTAACAGAAAGGCACCAGACTGCGGTAATAATCTGTTATTGTGCTAGCTATCGCACCTTTCTTCATGCCATCACAATGTCGGACCGGGATTATTCCCTGTAGTCTAGCTTTGCCTTAGGATGCGCTATGCTCGAAATGGCAAGCAACACCGCGTATTGCCAGCCGCGTTGCGCACCCTTTTCCTGGTCATCCAATTCCTATGGTCTTGGTTATTACTATCGGTGTCGCTCGTATGGACCTACCCGATACTCAATGCTAAAACGCGTCAAATGGTCCGATTCATCGTCTATCGCTGCCATCAAACTATCGGTGAGCCGGTCGCATCCTCGTAAAACCAATGCTTTCGAAGGTGGATTCAGCATAATGCATATTTCAATCGAGATTCGTTTCGTCCCATATTGTTATCTGTTATCCACTTTGTTCTTCTATGTTGCTTCCATCGGCCCGACGTCACCAGGAGGGGGCCGATGTTGAACGTCTAGGTACGATGAGCTTCAATCACTCCACAATGTATTGCGTATCTGGACAAACCCTGCAACATAACCATGACACGTTAATAACAATATTTTTGAGTGTGTGACATTGTTACATAATGTTACTTCCCGCCTTCCCTTTTCGCCGAAGTTACCGATTACCACTATCATTAGGGATAGTTTATTATAGGGAACTACTTTGACCACAGTGTAATGCCAAGTGAAGAACAAGTCGTCGATTATACAGCATTCAATTAGAAGGGCAGAAGAGTGTCAGAGTGTGTAACTAGTTATCATTTGTGACATCATTCAAGACATTCTTAGTTATTCTCCTCGAGATAATTCATATAGCTAAGCGATGTTGCATTCGTATAAAAAAGAGAAAGCAACCACAGGTGCTGTCATAAGCAGACCAATGGCACATATCTTAATTCCGTAATGAAACAACAGAAATGCACTACGACACCAAAAAGAGATAAAAAGAGGAAATAGAACATACAACACCGGGGATTCGCTGGTCGTCACCGACCCAACTACTAATCCAGCGCTTCGCAGCTTAACTATGGGAGAGCGGACGGGATCCCGTGTTTTCTACGAGCTTTGGTCGTATGTGGCAAATGGAGATGGTAGTTGGCGTTACAAAGCTTTTGGACTTTTGAGCAAGACCATGTCGTTCTTGACGGTCCAGACCTATTCTTTGCAACAAACGTTACCTGACTTCACATTGTGCCTGAATCAATGACCAGGCCAAGCTCATATGCCGATGCACAATGACTAACAGCATCAACGTTCCTTTTTCGAGCTATAATCATGATGTTAAGAGGCTTCACCGCGATGCATCAAGTTGACGTCCGGGAGTTGAGTTATGCTTGGCATCAACACCAACGATTTAGCCGGATCAGCCGACGAATTATCTCGTCTGAACAGCGGTCAGACGTGGTTAGTGACCGCCTCCAACAAATACGTGTAGTAGTAGCAATCCTTTCGTCTGTCAGATTATTCGGGCACTGTAGCGTGGCATGGTGCAGCCATTAATTATCCTCTGGCTTTCGCACGGATACGCCAAAGAATAAATGCACCAATGATGGAGACCATAGCAATGCCAGCCCAGCAAACTTTAGGACATCCATATGAATCTGGACTGATTGACGAACTGAGCTACACAAAATGCAGTGATTCGCTCTGAAACACAAACATAAACATGGGCGAATCTAGTGCGTAAATAGCCTGAATAAACAAACCCCAGTTTCCCCTGCGTAATAAAATCCCTTTAGAGTACCTGGTTCAACGCTATCTCCTAGCTTGATGCGGCATTCACTGTGGGGTGCTTCGGCAGTCAATGCTACCTTCGCCTTGGAATAAAGGGGGGCTTTATTCGTCGTGAGCACTCTGCATCGGTCCCATGTGGTCCGATGCTATGGTAGCTGCCTAGGCTGCCCACTGCCCATCTTCCCTATCAAGACTCATTGTTGGCCTAAATGGGACGAGTCGGAGCCTTGATCCTCCGAAATTGCATCTAAGCCGGATAAAGCGAGGTGTTCTGGTTAGCATGTTTCATGAACCCGGAGATGAGTACCGGGTCGGTTGGCCCTATTTCGGGATTGTATCGACCCACTAATCAGCGTCAATTACCAGTTGTGGCACGCATATCGACGATCCCTTACTTTGCCTTCATGCAATCTCGCCGGCAAAATTGTCAACAGGATGGAGGGTTCTAGACTAGGTAGTCTAATCGCGGTAACGATCATGAGCAGGTTCTCATCCTGGCTGGAGCATATCACTGTCCCCACCAGACTATCGTGAGCTTGATCAAGGCTGAACTGACGTTGATCCAAGATATAAAGTATCCAGGCGATCCTCTTCTTTCGAGCTTCTCTTCTCTTCACCAACCTCAAAGTCTCAGTCTTCAGAGTTCATCACAGTCAAAATGGTTTCCTTCACTTACCTTCTCGCCGCCGTCTCGGCTGTCACTGGCGCCATCGCCGCCCCCAACCCTACCAAGGTCGAGGCTGAGCCTCCTACCGGTCTGGCCAAGCGTACCGCGCCTACCACTGGTGTGAGCAATGGCTACTACTTCTCCTTCTGGACCGACACTCCTAACAGCGTTACCTACACCAACGGTAACGGTGGCCAGTTCAGCATGAACTGGAACGGAAACCGAGGTAACCACGTCGGTGGTAAGGGATGGAACCCCGGTGCTGCTCGGTAAGATATCATTGTCCATTTAACAGTTTATTTACTAACCATCATTTCAGCACCATCAAGTACTCTGGTGACTACCGGCCCAATGGTAACAGCTACCTCGCTGTTTACGGCTGGACCCGTAACCCTCTCGTCGAGTACTACATCGTCGAGAACTTCGGCACCTACAACCCCTCTTCCGGTGCTCAGAAGAAGGGTGAGATCAACATCGACGGATCCATCTACGACATTGCTGTCAGCACTCGCAACTGTGCTCCTTCCATCGAGGGTGACTGCAAGACCTTCCAGCAGTACTGGTCCGTCCGCCGCAACAAGCGATCCAGCGGTTCCGTCAACACTGGTGCTCACTTCAACGCATGGGCCAAGGCTGGTCTCCGTCTCGGAAGCTTCGACTACCAGATCCTTGCTGTTGAGGGATACCAGAGCTCTGGTCAGGCCACCATGACTGTTTCTGCCTAAGCGCTTTGAGAGCAAAGGACTTTCAGCTGGCTCCTGAGCTGAGGATGAATATGACTTAGTTCCTTTCGAACTGGGATAACTTGACCATAATTTTATGGTTACTAGGCTGGACTTGTAGCTGGGCTTCACGCAGGACCTGTCTCTATTTCAATGTATATAACTTCGCATCAAAATGAACATACAATCACGGTCGGCTCGACCTACTTTCTCACCAAATTCACTATTGCGCCCCAGTAACTCTTGAAGGTTTCGATTATAAATTCACGGGTACAGTCAGTAACAGTCTTTGAAGATCAAGAACTGTTTAAACCTCATTCGATACACAGCGCTGTTGCATGCTAACTTCACCTATGGTAAGACAGATCTTAGAGACATATTTTATTCCAACCCCATTTTAGGTATTTCGAACCTCAAGCAGCTGACAAAGTGCGTTGCATTCCCGCACTCAGATATACACTACCCGGCGGTCCTACCATATCACGATCTGATGAGATCATTGGTTTACGAGAGTCTGTTTTGCTCTGCTCGCTGTTGTTTCCATAGTACTGCACCTTCTCCTTCCAGTTGAAATATGGCCGCAAGGATGGCAAACAAGCAATGATTAAACCAATACAACAGTCCATAAAACTCCAGAGCTCTGTGGAACATTGTCAACATCAGTGTTTTTGAGTTTGAGATAGGTTTTTGATACTTACCCACTAGAGTGATCGTGATAATTAGATCTGCGCCGTATTTCTCGACTAAAGCGAAGCGGACGATGGAAAATGAAATGTTGATGATACCGAGGCCAAAGGTGGCATATAAGCTATATCTCAGTCTTGGTCTGAGCGTAAGTTCGGGTACCACCAGCCATGGTAGTAAAAAAACTAAAAAGGCGCCTCTGTAAGTAACGATGTCCCAGGAAAGAGACGAAGTAGACTCACTTAAGATATCCCCGCTGATATTCAACGCCCACGCGATTTGGAAGGTCAGCCTGATGTTTGCAATTGAACAGCCCNGGCATATAAGCTATATCTCAGTCTTGGTCTGAGCGTAAGTTCGGGTACCACCAGCCATGGTAGTAAAAAAACTAAAAAGGCGCCTCTGTAAGTAACGATGTCCCAGGAAAGAGACGAAGTAGACTCACTTAAGATATCCCCGCTGATATTCAACGCCCACGCGATTTGGAAGGTCAGCCTGATGTTTGCAATTGAACAGCCCTCGTCCGTCAAAGCCCTTAAAGACGAAAGTTAGATGAATCACGCAAAATACCGGTATTTTGCAGGGGACGCACCAGTGCCTCCAAGTCGGCAAGCATGAGAGGGTGAGGAAGAGGATCGTCGTGATGTAACACGTAGCGACATATACCATTACACCCCTTAAGAATCGTCGTCTCTTTACCATGAAATCGGGAAACACTTGCCAGTAAACGCATAAAAGAGCTGCTTTTGACAAGTAGAACGTCGTATGAAATGGATAATCAGAAATATGGTATAGCTTTTAGCCCATGTTAGACGACGGCCTCGAAAATGAGTCGGCGTTTGCGCACCTTGTAAAATTTTGAAGCCTCCACGGCTGTTCCCTCGAATCCGACCAATCCCAGCGTGATGCCCTTTCGGAGCGTGCCCATCTTATAGAACACGATATCAAAGCATGCCAGCGTTGCAGCCGTGCACCATCCGGCGCACATCAACAGATCGCTTGCGAGAAGTCGTCGCCGTTGTAGGATGAGTCGTAAATAAACACGAGCCAGGATGATCCCGAAGGCGATCGAGAGGAGGGTCCATTCGACAGACTACGACGGAGTTAGCATTATTTATGGGATGAAGTGTGATAAGGCCTCTCACGATGACTTCCCTGCCATGCGGATCCATCACCATGTTTGTGGTTGAATGTATCTACGCGGAAATAGAACGGTTGGACAGGGCTTACGTTGATGTTCAGGGTCTTTGTGCTTTACATGTTGGCCCGCAGGTCGCATGATGCAAGAGAACAAAAGGCGAAGGGATCGTCGCGAACAGGAGGCAAATTGTGGTCATATTCTTGTCACCCATATCTTAGTAAAACAGAAGCTTGATGTTTACATTCCTGTGGCACACATACCACGAGCAGACTGGAGTGACAAGTGACCTTATCTGGCTAGATCTCAAAGCGGCATACCGATCCATCACGCTAAACTTTGCCGCCTTTCCCGAGATCCTATCGATTGGTTAAAGCCATAAGTACATCATACTGTGAGAATAATGCCAAGAAAGCTCGTTCAATGTTTTCGGATCGTAGGGCTGGAAATTGTGGCCGGATATGCGACCATGCATAGCCAGTCACATCGCCTTCAAGGTCAAAATCTTGGCTGCTTATCTAGATGCCCAGAATCCGACAAAATGTACCATGTCATCCATAGTTTGCGCCGCACATACTTGTCTCGGAACTTGGTCTTTGTACACCTGACCACTCCGGAACAAAAACCGAAACTTGGAAAATAATCCCCAATCCATAAGACAGTACAGTGGCTCAGCTAAGTAAAATTGACTCGCCATGCCCTTAGAGAGGCCCTATCGATAGTCTTATTGTTTGTCTGTAACAAGAACACAGGTCTCGGCTGAATATATTTGTTCTTTGTTTGTAATCAGAGACTTTAATTAGAGCCATGTGTACTCCTCCCTAACAACTAGCTATGTCTTATTACTTCCAAATATTGTCTGACGGCCCCGCTGAGCAGCAATGTCGCATCTGGTCAACTGTCCTAGCTCTCCCGAGCTTCTCGCTCCTCCATCAACTGCTTAAGTTCACCAAAAGCTTTGAGGATAGTTGGACTCTGATTAATGATATCCTTCTTGGTATCCTCACCGAGGTCTCCCGCACCAGCCAGCCACAAATCTGGGCCGATGCCGTCGTGAAAGGCTAGAGCCGGACTTGTCTCAGCCACCTTGAGCTTCATACCCTTGAGTACTTGATTGAGTTGGGCGTTGGCGGATTTTCCTCCAAAGATTCCATAACTGATAATCACAACGCCCTTACCGATCCATTCGTTGTATAGGTAGTCGACAGCGTTCTTGGTACCACCAGCAAGACCGCTGTTGTACTCGGGGATGACAAAGATGTATCCGTCGTACTTGGCGATCTCCTTACTCCAGGCGATGGCATGAGGCTTGGTAAAGGTTCCTTTGCTGGGAACCATAGCTGGCATGATCGTTTCGTCGAAGACCGGAAGGTTGAAGTCTGCGACGTCTACATGCGTAATATTGATGCTTTGAGAGGCTTCTGAATCGTCTGTAATGATTTTGTTGACCAGCTTGGCAACTTTAGGGCCTACTCTGGGAGTTCGAGTGCTAGCTGTAATGAGAGCGATGTTCTTTGTGATAGACATTTTGAGTAATGAGTTTAACGTAAAATTCAATGTTCGATTTTCTGGATGATGTCTGTTATCTTGCTCCATCAATCTTCATCTGCCGTTCTTATACTTTTGGACGGGCTCGGATAACCATGTAGCTGTGCTCGAGGGCTGATGTCAACGTGTCATGATGGAGCTATGTTTCTAATCATCTTACAAATCAGATATTCTCTACCGCGCGTTTGAGTCGCGAGAAAGTTGAAATGCACCAAGAGTGTAACATATGCTCTTGTTTGCCAAGGTACTCAGAATCACTCACGCGCGGCTCGGGACACCCTGACTTGACCAACCTGGATTGGTGGCCCAGTAAGCAGCGGTATGCTGCCTGATTGGCCAGACGGCGCGCGCGCGCGAGAAACCATCAGCTACCTGATAAGACCGTTGAAGAGGTAGCAAATGCCAGCGCATGGGTAGTCATTTTGTGATCTTCGTCACTAAGCTAAAGAGAAATCTTTTCCTGGGACTCATGTCGACTATCGAATGGACGCTAGTGTGCAATGAACTACGTAAGCTCTGCTATCACGGCTAAAGGTGTACAGATTGTGCAATATCCTGTACGCGACGCCTGCTTATCCAATGGCCTCTTCCTTCTCACACTCTTCTTCTGCTACCCTAGTGTATTAACCTAGCCATTTACCAACGGTACAGGACGAATATATGTTAATTCTTTTTTTTTTTTGTTTTTGTTGCCTTTATCTCCCCCACCATCTTCCATTTTACGTCTTCCAGCATCGACTGTATTGCCCGCCCTTTAAAGGTATCACCTCTATCTTCTCTCGGTGGAGGCGTATTTCCGTTCCTATATTCCTATCGCTTATTTTACTCACAGTACCAATTCTCGTGGTCTATAAGAATCCCATCATAGTCCTTGAGGGTGTAGACGACTTACCTAACAGCCTGTGAGGACACATTGCGATTCTCGCTGCCTTAGCTGGTATTATTCGATGTCTGCGCCGCTGGCGTTAACCGTTCAACGATGGTGCACCTTGGGAGCATAGTATGAGTTGTCAGTGTCCAGTCCATTCCAATCATCGAGATCAATCACCGAAGTTTGAACGTTTTCGCAATCCGAACACGCGACGTCGTTGCAGCGTCGAATGGGCCGCTTCCCGAAATAATCATTACAGCCGACTTCTGGGTGTCATTTGTTTTTTCAGTATGCATAAGACTCATATTATTCCAGAGTCTCTCCGATAGTTTCTGTTGTATCTCAGTACCCGGGTTTATGGCTCTACGTCGATTGATGTCATAGCCACACATTACCAGAGCGGCATCGCAGAGATCATCTCTTTAAGACCCCTTTGGTAGATATTGATTATCGCTATGTCCTGTAAATGGGCGCGTATTATGACATTATGTTGTTGCATTTGTAACCCTTCTATGGATGAAAGTCGAGAATAGCATAGACACTGAACACCCACTGTGAACTTCATGCCGCACGAAGAACCTCTTAAATCCTAGAAGGTATTCCCTTTCCATAACCTTTTGGGCAAATGACACTACGTAGTGGAATACAAAGTAGACGCCCCTCATTCTTCCTGTGTCCTAACAACAATCTTCTTCTCAGCTTTGCCAGCTTCAAGATCATCGATACCCTGGATGACCTTTTCCCAGCCAATTCCAGGGACAAGCTGGTGCTCGATCGGCCTCAACGTTTCGGCAGCAAGATGGGCTTCAATGTATGGAATCCAACCGCTAATATCGGCTGTTACCTGTGCTCCAATTTCCTCATCAAGGAGATACAGATGGCCGAGCTCCGCTTTGTAGAGCCTGATTGAAGCGTGCGCCGGGATTTCAGACCTATCCTAGTGTAAACTTGTGGCACAGTATGCTGCAAGCTGAGAGCAGACTTACCAATCATCAACAGTCGCCATAAGTTTTGTTTCCGCAACGGAAGCGGTTTCGAGAGCCTTCATCATGACTTCGTACCCATAAGCTGTTGCATCCATGATCTTACCAAAGTTTCCACCAGTGATTCGCTGGATGTCAGAAACTTGTTCATTGACAGTTCCGCGATTGTTGAAGGTTGCGGATGCGCCATTCTTGAGAGCGATCTAGACATAATTAGATCCTAACAACCGGAAATGAAGTTGGATAACTTGCCGATGCTTTAGATGAAGAGCAAGATGTCAGGATCTTGTATCCACAGACGCTAGCAAGCTAAGAATGTCAATGTCTTCCTAGCTTCAAGATACGGAGACATTTCTCACCTGCACCGCGTATTGGCCAACGCTTCCTGTCCCTCCGAGGATGACGATCCATTCGTCCTTTTCCGGAGCCTTCTTAGCGGTTTGAGGCAGCTCCAGTCCCAGACCAGCAAGAAGACACAAACTGGAAGTCTGAAAATGATGCTCGAGTCAATGCTGTTTATTGTTGTCACGAGTGTAGACACTGACCAGCAGTCCTGCTCCGATAGTGCAGCTATCTTCCAGCGCCATTTCCGGGCTCTTTTTCAGCACTACTTCTTCCTGAACGAGGAAGTTTTGCTGGAAAGGTGCAAATCTATTCCTACCTAGGAGTGCAACGCCGCAGACGTAGTCTCCGACTTTCAGTCTTGAAGTGCCCGGGCCGACTTCGACAACAACACCCGCGAAGTCACTTCCGATAATTGCTGGCCATTCGCTAATAAGGAGACCAGAATGCTGCTGCATGGCCTCTCTGCACAGTTATGGTGAGTTCGGGACGTTTAGGTGCCAATTGCATCCAGGGCTTACACAGGGTTGATCCCGACAGCAAGAGACTTCACAAGCGCCTGCTTTGAGCCGGGCGTTGGGCGATGAATGTCATCGACGATTTTATACGGCTTGCCGGCGCCTTCAATGATGATTCCTGACTGACTGGACATTTCAAATGCCCTTAAACTGGTGTTCTGGAATGGGTTCTAAGAAAAGTGATGGTACTTCAGGTCAGTCACCAAATAGGCACCAGAGACCCTTTATAACCGAAGAGAAGAGTTGACTTCTGTGGTGGCTGTCGCACAAAATCAACTTACAAATATTATTAACCGTATTACAAAAGTTGGTAACACAGTTTTGAATGCCACGCTGACGCCACCGAACACTTCTATAGGCTGACGGCGCCTGGTATGAAGTAATGCGACGTGACAGCCCGCCAATCGCGACATTTGCGAAAGTGCTCAAACTCCCAAAGCTCCAGCCGCACTGCAGTAAGATTCAGTAAAGGTGGGGGAAGACAAGGGTTTTCTCGATATTTCTGAAACCGGCCTTCACGGCTGAGCGCATCAAGGCAGTACGGCTGGATGTTTGGTCAGTTGGTCCTTGCTAAGCACCGAAGCCCAAATTGAAGCTTATGTAACATTCATGCATTTATTACTCTACAAACATTAAGTCTAATAACTTTAAATTATCCTCGACTATTTGGCATCCGCGATGATAAACTCAGCAGCCTTCTCAGCAATGCCATAAACAGCTGTTTGGATGTGTGCGGAGATCAAGAGTGGGATAATACTTGCATCAACAACGCGAAGGTTCTCAGTGCCGTATACCTTGAGCTTGGCGTCTACGACACCGCCGTCCTTTTTGGGCAGCATAGCACATGTGCCACTCGGGTGGAAGATGCTAAGTGTAGTGCGGAGAGCATACTCTCTGAACTGCTCATCGGTCTTGACATCCATGCCAGGCTCGTATTCATTCTCCCAGATAGATCGCATAGGCTCGGTAGTTGCAATCTTGCGATTGTACTTGACAGCTTGGGTGACTGCCTCGACATCGTAGGCGTTACTGAGATAGTTAGGGTTGATGATGGGCTTGCCAGTGGGGTCGGAAGGGTTGATGTGGACGCTACCACGACTGAGAGGGTGCATTACCACTGCGATGAGAGTGACGAAGCCCTTTCCGAAGAGAGGGGAGGTAGCGGCTGGGTAGCCCTTGACACCAGTGTAACCATCAGAGAAGATGACCTCGACTTGGGGAATGGAGGCATCTTTGAGAAACTCTAACTTCTTCATGTCAACCATGCTGCCATCTTTCCCCACAGCTTCTTTAGCAAGAGAGAGCAACTTGCTATCGCTACCAAGAGCTTGCTTCCATGTAGAGAAAGTGTAGGCGCTGCCAGTGTAGTCGTAAAGAGACTCTTTACCAGCGTTCCAGAGAGCGAGCTGCTCGGCGGCAAAAGTTGCGTTGCTCTTGAAGATATCAATTGAAGTGAACTCTGGCTTGAGCTGATACGAAGACATGATGCGAAGGTGGTCTTGGAGATTCTCGCCGACACCGGGAAGGTCGATGATCTGCTTGATACCGGCAGCTGCGAGAATGGGCTTGCTACCGATGCCAGACTGCTCTAACAAGGGAGGGCTCTGGATGGAGCCAGCGGAAAGGATGACCTCGCGGCTGGCTTTGATGACGGTTCCATCGATAAGAGTGACCCCGGTAGCAACAGCCTTCTTTTTTCCCTTGGTGTTAAAGTTGATCTTGGCGACAGTGGTATCAGCAGCAATCTCGAGATTGGAGCCTGAAATCTCAGTGTAGGCGTTTGCACTGTAGGAGCGGTTGTAGTTGGAAGGGTCGATGCTGCTTGGCTGATACATAACACCAAGGGGGTCACCGCCGAGAGACTCGAGGTTCTTGCGGACACCAAGTTTGTTCAAGGTGGGAATCCATGACTCTTGATGCTTGGGGATGATGCGGTTGATGACTGCTTTGACAGGACCACTATCGCCAACGCCCTTGGAACCATACATATCGGTGTTCTTGCCAGTAAAGGTTTCTGACTTGGTCATGGCTTTGATCATAGTCTTCCAGTTCCAACCCGGGTTGCCCAGTGCCTCCCAACTATCATATTCGGCGGCGGCAGCACGATCGTAGGTCATGAGGTTAAGAGCAGAGCTTCCACCAAGTACCTTACCGCGGTTGATAGACCAGACTCTATCATTGGTACTAGTCTGGGGAACAGTGGTGAAGTTCCAGTCGTACTTGGTTCCGAGGGTCAAACCCTTGAAACCAGGGATGTTTATCTTGGGCTCATCTAGTGCTGTAGGGCCAGCTTCGATAAGAAGAATCTTGGATGATGGGAGGCCTTCACTGAGGCGAGCAGCCACGGCTACTCCCGCGGTGCCACCTCCGACGACGATCTGACCGGAGAGAGTAAAGTTAGCCTAAGTAGTTCTGGAGTAAAAAGGAAAGGTGGATGTTTCATCGTGAGCCAGGTTGAGACGCTTTCCTTACTTACATAGTCATATGCATCTTGAGATGGGGCTGCGACTGCAGCTGCAGCAAAAGCCAGCCACAACTGGGGCTGGACAAGCATGGTAATGAACGTAGACAAAGGTAAAGAAAGAGTGAAAGATGGACTGGCTGGGTGCTTTGGACCAAGAATATGCACGGGGATGGCCACGGTGGAAAGAACGGAAATACCTGGGGGCTTAACCATTTATTCATTATCAAATGGTTTGCTACCCTTGTTGAACTGGGTAGCATTGAATGTGAGAGGTTTAATTGTTGATGCATGCATTGACTGGCGAGGCGGAGCAGTTCACCTCATCCATCCAGGGCTCGGCATTGCGATTGCTTGGCTGGCAGTGGAGACGACGAAATAATCTGGTCTATACTCCATAGCTTTGAACAAATATTTGCTCATCTATTTCTTGCTCCCTTTGCTTGGGTCTCACGTTTCCTACTGAACCCCAAGTCTGACAGGGACAGGGATCGGTAAAGGTCCCCAAATAAGGTCACTACTATGGACCTTTTCAGAGAACCGCCGAACCTTAAAACTTGCCAATACTCGCCAAGGACAATAAGGTTTCTCTGTGCCTTAGGGGATCAGGGCCTTGTCGCTAGCCTCAGGGTCTTGACGCCTTGCAACGAATCAGACATTCTGGACAAACAGCACAACCAACAGAAACAACGGAGACATCTAGACCCGGTGCTGCAGAATGATCCAAAATTAATTCCCAGCTCAACATCAGGCCATGCACATTAAATCCTAACAAATCTAGGTGGATCAAGCCGTTATGTTATCAATTGATAAATGGATTCTAGAATACGACGTAGACACAGGCATTGTAGCGTTTTTACTAGATCCAGCATGCCTCAAAGAGACCAGTATCTTGGCGAACCGCCTTTGATGATACTGTACCGGCCATAAAACGCCACTGAATGGTCTCTCGGCTAGGGTAATCCGAGTGAGCCCGTCTCAAGTTAGTGACATTTCCCCCCGGGTTATGGCGTTATACTTTACTTAAACGTGGTCTGGCACTTCAATCAGACCCAGTTTGATCTTGTTTCGCTGATCCTCTCTCTTTTCCTTCTCTTCTCTTCTCCTCCCCTTCTTTCTCCCCTTCTTTCTCCCCTTCTTTCTCCCCTTCTTTCTCCCCTATTCACACGTTTCTTTTTCGTCTTTGAAGATGGCCGCTGTGGAACCGCCAAACCCACTACCGCCAGACGAGAACGTGGGACCAGCCTTGCTGGGCGTATCTGGTACGTGCCTCGCCCTTGTGATCATCACCACTAGTGTAAGAGTATGGGTCAGATCGGCCCTACGATCCTTGGGTGCCGACGACTACACCATCGTCGCTGTCACGATCCTCGGTATTGTGCGATTCGGCGTGCAAGTTGCTCAGGTCGGAATTGGCAATGGGCGACATAGGTGGTACATTGGTGAGGAAGATTATATGCGCAATAATATGCTTGGGTGGGTTGCACAGATCCTCCTCTTCGCCAGCATATGTCTTCTCAAAATCTCCATCCTACTACTTTTATTGCGCATCAAAGATTCATTGAGAGTTAAATACTCGGCTTGGGGGATAATGGCGGGCTTGATCGTCACTAATTTCGGCTGTGTCATCATTCTTCTCGCCGAGTGCAAGCCTACCAGCGCATATTGGACTGGTGTGGGCGAATGTTGGGATCCACGCGTTCGCATCTATTACATATATGCTACTATTGGTTCGTATACTCGGCATCTATGGAGCTCACTAATTGACTGAATTGACTCTTAGCCTTTTCCATTCTTACAGATCTACTCTGTTCTCTGCTACCCATCTTCGTCATCTGGAGCGTGAAGCTACCGATCAAGACAAAGGTCTCTGTTTGGGCATTGATGAGTCTGGGACTCGTGTAAGTTAATGTCCCCCTTTAGATTCTCTCTTTCAAGCGACTGACATGAACTTCAGTGCAACGGGCTTCGGTATCGCTAGGGCAGCATCACTCGGTGTAATTACATCAGATCTAAGTTGTAAGTTGGCAGCTCTCCCTCTATTCACGACCTTTTTGAACCTGACCTCTTGCCTCAGGGGTTTATGCCATCACAGCAATCTGGTCCAACCTCGAACTATATCTGGGCATCGTCGGCGCCAATCTCGCACTAGGGAGATCGATATACGCCTATTTCTTCAAAGAGCCCACTAATTCCCAAGGCGGCTCTAAGTACGGTTACGGCTACGGCAATGATGCCAGATCAACTACAACATCTGGGAACCTCAGAATCCCGAGTTCGGGCGTCTTCCGAACGGGACAAACACGTCTATCATCCCGAGGTCAGGATAGCGAAATTTCTCTGGTGCAAACCACAAAACAACAACCCACGACATGGTACGCAGATGCGAATACAGACGACGATAACCCACCTAGTGTCACTGAACACGGAAGACAGAATGGTAACTAGAATTATCTGACGAAAAGTGTATTTTAAAGCTGCTTGTTATGGGTTATGACTTAATGCTAGAGGGGTCCTGTATTAATACCATTGATGGCGTTTAGATCGTATGGTGAGATAGCTTTCATTTCCAGCTTTTCTGGGAGGCATTGAGCAGAGCATACTGATCTTTGGTTAAGATGGAAGGCCATGCTCGCATAATAAAGGCGAAACTTCTTCTTTACGTGGAGAAATCGTAGACCCGACGCTATCCGGTCTGGAATGTGTGGAGTCCGTGTTTTCCAGAAAGATGTTGAAACTTGAAGGTTTATATATCACCTAGTGTGAATAATTCTTTGGACCTGAGTAGACGGCTGGATGCCCTAACCAGCCGCAGGACTCCATAGTTCATTCTGTGGTGACGTGTCTGACCATTGGACGAGTCATCCAGGCAGGAACACTGACCAAGAGATGGTGAGGTTAAAGCGTAACCAACAAACATCGTTCGTAAGATAAGGACAAGTCTTCCTGCGACGAACTGTACAACTCGCGCTGCGAGGTTTGAGGTTTAGCCCTAGCGTTGGAAGATGACTAACTGACCCGGAGATCAAAGTGTCTCAGTGCCGTACAAGTTGAGGGGAGTATGGTTGTCGGTAGGAATAGCCGTAGAAACAACCAATTAATCCTCTGCTGCGGAGTTTTATGGCAATTGATTGGGCACATCAAACACCTATATCTGGTTTCGGAATCCTTGTTCCCTCCAGGTTACATCTAGACATAATACCATCCGCCGTTCCGACAACCGAAACTCAACAATAGAGTGACAACCTCACTTGGAAATTCATTCTTAGACTCATTGTTAATGTATTGAAAGCTAACTCAAAATTTATAATGCGCTTCGGATGTCAGGATAACGTTTCCGTGGATCGTGGCCAGATAGTAAGTTAGTCCAGCTCCGCGTTTCCCAAATAGGAACTATATGGAGGATGGCCTCCGAGATGAGCTCTCCCAAAGTTACATCATTTCACTGCACGCTTTAGGATCTTTTTGGCCACATGACTTGATCGGATGTTTACTCCGGGAAGCATTGTGGCAAGTTCCGTTGCAGAGACGGCTGAATCAGATGAGCCGTTGAGGAGTCGAAGCTCGAAACAGTAGCTCCGAGAATTTCCACATTCTGTGCCTTTTGTGGTTCAATCGTGGAGACTTTCGGGTCTTGTTTTATTTCATCCGGAAATGCAGCATGAACATTCTGTAGCCCTAGTCGTGGTTCTTTTGGCCGTCCGTGAGGGGATGTAATATCAAGTCCCAATTGAGACCTTGCCCTGACGTTTGAGATCCCGTGTTTCCGATGATCCATCTCCAAAGATGCGGCTCCAAGGGCCCCTCACATGTATATAACATCTGTCTTTGGACCTCAATTTATCGTTTTTCTTTCACCTCCTCCCCAGTCAACAGTCCAGCATCCCAGACACTCTTCGACTTCGACAATCATGACGGCCTACAAGCTTTTCCTGGCTGCTGCCTTTGCAGCCACTTCTCTTGCAGCTCCGGTTGAAGAGCGTCAGTCTTGCAGCAACGCTGTTTGGTGAGTGGTGGCACCCTAAGGTCCAAAATCGATGTTACTGATATATCACACAGGGCTCAGTGTGGTGGTCAAAACTGGAGTGGTACTCCATGCTGCACCAGCGGAAACAAGTGTGTCAAGATCAACGACTTCTACTCCCAGTGCCAGCCTGGATCCGCAGAGCCTTCTCCCACAACGACAATTGCCAGCGCCACCACCACTACCAAGGCCACTACCACGGGTGGAGGAGGCTCCGTTACCTCTCCTCCTCCTGTCGCCAGCAACAACCCTTTCTCTGGCGTCGATCTCTGGGCCAACAACTACTACCGCTCTGAGGTCAGCACTTTGGCTATCCCTAAACTGAGCGGTGCCATGGCCACAGCTGCTGCCAAGGTTGCCGATGTTCCTTCCTTCCAATGGATGTGAGTTGAGACATTCCAAAGAAAGACAGCTTGGCTAATGATGACAAGGGACACCTATGATCACATCTCCTTCATGGAGGACACTCTCGCCGATATTCGCAAGGCTAACAAGGCTGGTGGCAATTACGCTGGCCAATTCGTCGTCTACGATCTTCCCGACCGTGACTGTGCTGCTGCTGCTTCCAACGGAGAGTACTCCCTCGACAAGGATGGCAAGAACAAGTACAAGGCCTACATTGCGAAGATCAAGGGCATCCTCCAGGACTACTCTGACACTCGCATCATTCTCGTCATTGGTAAGTCTGCGTGAAGATGACATTTGCTAATCTTCCTACTAACAACTCGGCAGAGCCCGACTCTCTTGCTAACTTGGTCACCAACACCAACGTCCAGAAGTGCGCCAACGCTGCTAGCGCTTACAAGGAACTGACCATCTACGCCCTCAAGGAGCTCAACCTTCCCAACGTTTCCATGTACCTTGACGCCGGTCACGGTGGCTGGCTCGGATGGCCCGCCAACCTTCCCCCTGCCGCCAAGCTCTACGCCCAGATCTACAAGGACGCCGGCAAGCCTTCTCGCCTCCGAGGTCTTGTCACCAATGTCTCCAACTACAACGCCTGGAAGCTCTCCTCCAAGCCCGACTACACCGAGAGCAACCCCAACTACGATGAGCAGAAGTACATCCACGCTCTTTCTCCCCTTCTGGAGCAAGAGGGTTGGTCCGGCGCCAAGTTCATCATTGACCAGGGCCGATCCGGTAAGCAGCCCACTGGCCAGAAGGCTTGGGGTGACTGGTGCAACGCCCCCGGAACTGGCTTCGGTCTCCGACCTTCTGCCAACACTGGTGATGCCCTCGCCGACGCCTTCGTGTGGGTTAAGCCTGGTGGTGAGTCTGATGGTACTTCTGATACCACTGCCGCCCGTTACGACTACCACTGCGGTATTGAGGGCGCTGTCAAGTAAGTTTCATAGTCACGATTTTCTCTATGAAGGACATACTAACTCTGATAACTAGGCCCGCTCCTGAGGCTGGTACTTGGTTCCAGGCCTACTTCGAGCAGCTTCTCAAGAACGCCAACCCCTCTTTCCTGTAAATAGTTTGCAGGAGTCACGGTGATGAAGTCAAGACCAACATTCACCGCAGACAATGAAGAGAGCCGGCACAATCACCAGTCATTTCTGGATGTTCAATATTCTTCCCGTACAATATTCTTTCCGTACATAGTTACTTACGTGAAAATTCATTTGATGATTTTTAATTATTGGTCGCCGGAATGGATGTTTCAATGATTTTTAAATGTATGAAATATGTTTCATTTGCCTATATCTTCTGTAGAGACAATTTTCATTTAGTGAATTAGCATTTATGTATCGTCTTGAAAAGCAGAGGGGGTTCCGTAGTATGATCAAACAAACTTTCCACGTTCAAAGCCTTGTCAAATCATTACCATGTGAATTCCAAGTACCTCTATTTCATGCCAAGGGCTTTTTCTCTGTAGTAAACAGATCTCCTATTAGGAACCGCCAAGACAGTACTCTGCGGTCTTCCTTCGGTTCAGAGAATATGCTTCAAAGAAGCTGAATGGACCTAAAGTAAGCATGCGCGAGCTATGCTTTAACGTGAAACTTAAGTGGGCAAGAGATCAGATGTGGTCTTAAAGTTATATCAAGGCCCTTATCAAACGGCTTCATAGACCTTATCATAAATATGTACAACTTAAATGACAAAATATTTAATCAACAACACCCTCGGGCAAAAGTGAGATATAGTCCAACGCAGCCTTCTCCGCTCCATCGGCCTTTCCAATGATGGTCAACTCATCGCCTGGCTTGATCTTCACTCCCTCAAAAGTCATTCGAGTGGCAGAGTGGCCGTCAAGAAAGTCACTGGGCCAATGCCCAAGCTGCTCCTCGTTATCACCAATCCACTTGCCAACTAGTCGCTTATTGAGGTATAC
This sequence comes from Fusarium cf. aywerte, assembly GCA_011034095.1. Lineage (NCBI taxonomy): Eukaryota > Fungi > Ascomycota > Sordariomycetes > Hypocreales > Nectriaceae > Fusarium > Fusarium cf. aywerte. The sequence continues at coordinate 469,981 of WETZ01000001.1, forward strand.
TGCCCAGGTCGCCTTGCCCTTTGCGACGTCATAGTAGTTCACGGCAAGGTTATAGGTTCCTTTCTTGAACTTGAGCTTGGTTGTGGCGGTTCCTGTTCCGTTCGTGTACACTGCTACGTACTTTGAGGCCGTCTCAGTAGGGGTTACGTTGACAGGGTGGTAGTTGTCGAGATCCATCTTTTCGGCTTCGATTCTGTAAGGGTGGTTGCGAACTCGATCCTGGGCATCGGCGATACCAGAGAGATTGCGGTAGAACTCGTTGATGGCATCTCTCCAAACAATCGAGTGGCCAGCTTGATAGTTCAACCTGAAAAGCTCGTGCTTGAACCGGTCATCGTCGACTTTTCCTTTCAGTGACTTCCACAACTTGGGGAAAGTCTGCGCTGTGTCGGCTCCCTTGTAATGAGCATCGTAGAAGTGCTGGATCACTGTCTTGCCAGAGTGGAGCTTAAAGGTATAAGGCACGTGATGGAACCATAGCATCAGATCATCTGGGGTGGTCTCAGGGCTCTCGTATCGTTCAGCGACCTCAGCAGGATACTGCCCAGCATTACCAGTCCCGTTCTTGACAGTTCGATCCATTCCGATGTGGTCGCGAGTAGCTCTGGTCCACTGGCCCCAGCCGTTGTTGTCCTGTGAGGCAGGGTTGGGTCCGTAGTGGGCGTAGAGAATGTCAGTCAAGGTCTGGATACCCAGGTTACCAGAGTAATTCTCATAGGCAGGCCAGGACTTCATGGACATCTCTGTAATGGCCTTTCGGACCTTGTCGTCCAAGCCAAAGGTCAAACGGGTCCACTCTTCGAGAATCTTCTGGGGGTCGGCCTGAGGGTTCCAAGCCATGCGACCAAAGGCGTAGAGGTTGGACATGGAAAGATGGCTTCCCAACCAAGTTTTATCAAGTCCAACGTTGGTAACACCTGCATAGCCACCCAGCTTGCGCTTGAAGACCTTTCCGGAAACAATGTCGCGAACATTAGACTTCTTGCCGTCGATGCGCATGTCGAAGTCCAGAATAGTTCGCCATAGAGGAGGCAGATAAACAAGATGGCACTGCTGACCCAAGTACTCTTGACTAATTTGAAGCTCAATAGCCGCGTTGGTGCTGCGAAGATGGGCGAACAAAGGGCTGACAGGTTCGCGAACTTGGAAATCGATGGGACCATACTTGACCTGCACCACAACATTATCATCAAATTTCCCATCGAGTTCCTTGAAGAACTCAACAGCAGCGTTAGCACGGTCGGCCTTCCAATCGGTCCAGTCAAGTTTGTCGTAGACGAAAGCTCGGAACATGACGATTCCTCCATGAGGCTCGAGGGCCTTGGCGAACATATTGGCGCCGTCTGCGAGTGTACCTTTTTGCAGGTTAGCGTTAATCGCTCAACGCAAAAGCATGCAAGTCCTTAAGGCTCGTTCGGGGGAAGATATCAGAAGGGAAACTCACGGTTGTAGGTGATAGGACCGGGCTGACCCTCAGAATTGGCTTTGACTAGGTAGCCGGCCATGTCGGGAATTCGCTCGTAAAGGCCATCAGTCAAATCATGCCACCACTTGATCACCTTCTTGTCAAGGGGATCAAAGGTATCCAAGTCGCCGGTCAAATTTGGTGAAGCAAAATTGAGTGATAGGCCAACTTGGACACCCCAAGGTCGGAGAAGATCGGCAATTTCAACGAGACCATCTCGGTTCTCCTCGTTAAAGAGTCGCACGTCGGCATTGACGTTGTTGATGACGACAGCATTGATGCCAATCGAGGCGAGAAGACGGCCGAAAAGGGGTACGCGCGAGAGGTCCTTTCGAACGTTCTTGACACCATCGAAGAAGATAGAGGGACCGCCGTAACCTCTTTCGATGGAGCCGTGAGTCGAGCTTGCATTGAGGTTGTCCCACTGGTTAGCCCAGCGAATTGGCGCGCTCGGGTTTGAAGCTTTCTCCACATGTTTGAAGTTGCCCTGGCCGAGCATGGAAAGGTACTCAAAAGCACCGTAGAGAGCGCCGCGCTCATTCTGGCCAACGATTTTAACAGAGTTATCAGAGGTGCTGAGCCAGTATCCGTCGTCTTCAAGTTCGGCGTGCTTCTGCTTGTCATGGCATGTCTTCTCAAGGTTGTCGACAGTAGTGATAACAATAGTCTGGGCGAAGTCGCAAACTTTTTTGTCGTCTGCAGTCTTCAAATCAATACCGAGAATGCCGCTGAAGCCCTTCTGAAGCTCAGACACGGCACTTCGCAGTGGGCTGTTCTTTGAACCACCAATGACACGGATCTTACGAGGCAAGGATTTGGCATGGCTGGAGACTTGGTGGGCTGGTAGAGGAGCGTATCGGAGCCAGCCGTCCAGGCCATCCTCCGCAAAGACACAGGTGGAGACGGCGAGGAGAAAAGTTGAAATCCTCATGATGATGGACTGTCACTGCGACTGCAATAGCTTGAGGGGGAAGTCGACAGTGGTGGTTACCTCCATTGGAGTGGCGAGCGATGTCACGAACTTATATCATAGCTTATTTCACGATAGTAATCTCCCAAAGTGCGGAGGAGGAAGGTATTCCGATTCAGGCTGATTGAATTAGCCTTTGAGCGGGACTTTGGGGAAGATCGACAGATTACTCCATCAATCGGCGTTGAGATACTAACTTGGGGTAATTAGCCCGGGCTCAATCTTGGTCCAGTCATGGTATAAATCTCTTGTCAAAATCAGACGATCACTCCAGGTAAAATGGTAGTCCACTCGTTCGGCAATCTCTCCGAAATTATTTGCTTTTCCCAGTTTCAATGCTGATCTTGAAACATTCAACCCGATTAAGCTGCAAGTTTATTGTGTTTAGGCAAAATCACAACAAACCCAAGATCAGCGATGTCATGCAAGGGGATGAGATGAAGGGGGGCGAGTCAGAAGAGCTCAATGCAGAAATTATGCAAATATTTCGAGCGTATGAACATGCGAGAAATATGCACATGAATTTGCTGATCTTTTTCCACCGACATCTCACCTCCGGAAGACTTGACTAGCCTGCAAATCCCCGATCCAATTGGCCTATGAGAGACAACGCATAAAGACGAAGCGAATTTTGGCGAGTGTAACACGGACAGCGCACAAGAAAAGACGAAAAAAAGATGCAGAGTGCAGAGAACGGTACAGTATGGGACAGAAAGAAAAAATTAAAATTTGAACAGCACAAAGGGGCTCTAAATGTGAAACGACTGAGTCATAAAGCACACAATCTATGAGTTGTCGAGGCTTTCGCCCTGAGGGTTCTCAGGTTCTGAGACATGTTCGTGGCCATTTGACTCATGCACAACAGCTATACAGACAGACAGCATGGCCTGATCCACTCACATTCACTGTAAGGTAGCCTGGCCACTGTCTTTAGTGTACCGTGGCTGGCCACCACATCACGTTGTGCAACGGCAAACTGCTCATCAAATTTTTTAGCACACGACAGTTTTTTTCCCATGCGAATTGCGGCTATCAAGGCTCGCTCTAATGATCTGATTCGTTCAGAATCTGTCGCCAGCCAAATACTGCAGCAAAGGTGACTAACTTAACTCTGGGTCTCGTCTGGTCGTGTCTTAAATCGAGGCCTTCCACTGTAGACTCTCCACTCTTGGGCGCAACAGTGGATCAAGACCAGGTCCAGAGCCAGAACTCTTTCAAAGTCAAGCCTTTTGGACCACAAAAAAAATCGACCCGGATCGTCGTTGATCGAATCCATATTGAAATGCCATATCTAGATCCTGGCGCTGGCAAGAATGGTACTCTATACGGCCCGGACGCGCAGAGAAACAGAGGTGCATTGCCTTAGCTTTGTCGCATCTGCATGCATGGCCAAGTGCATTTAGCTTCGGGTAGCATACCCTCTTGTCCAAAATCCACTTGTTAGGCATGCACAAGTCTTGTTTGGTCAATTAGACCCTCTCTTCATGGCATGTTGGCCGCGTCAGGTCTGAATTTGTTGGCTACTTCAGGCTGCAGACCACTATTTTGGTCAAAGAGACCCGTTATACGCGTTACAGACTCCACTACGTTAGTAACCGTAGCTAGTTGAGATATGACCTCTCTGTCATCGGCACCCTTGCTTAGAGCTTCTCCATGTATAAACCACTGCTTCAACAAGACTCACTCCACGCCAGCATGGACAGGTGTAATCAAAGAGACAACTAGCTATAAAAGCGGGTGACTGCTGTCCCATAGAATGCTTCTGAATTGAAACACCATCATTTATCTCTGCGTCTATTCTTATTATAATGCTTAATTAACCACAACCTCTCTGACTCAACTACTCCTGCCTATCTAATGATCATCCACAATGGCACGAACCAGCGACCACATCCACTTCCCCCGCCATGTCGAACGCATTCCGCGTCGAACAAATGGCCCCAGCGGATACAGTGACTCACTAGGAAGAGCTGTCTTGATAGACATCATCAACTACCTTGCCGATGTTGTTGATGCGATCGAGGATATCAAGCTACCCAAGCAGCACAAAGATCGAACAAAGCTCAAGAACGATAAGAAGAAGATTTGCGATACAGTCGTTCGGGGTGCAAACACTTTCTCGGCTCTTTTCAACTCGGCCAAAGGCCAAACTAAGTACACTGATCTTGCTCGTACGTCTTTGTCTATCACATTCTATCGATGTCAACCATGCTAACATGATGGACAGCCAAGAACCTACCACTATACCGGGACGAGATCAATAGCCAATTGCTGTACCCACTATCCAAAGCCACCTCAACGAAGGCGGGTCTTGGCAGATCGTTCTCATTTACCCCATACCAACAAAGGCTCATGGCCATTCTCAATGGCATCGAAACCGAGATATGCTGGTGGCTCAAGTTGCCTCGTCCAGGCATCAGCTATGATAAGAGCTCTGTGCATGCCAGCAAGACTTATGGCAAAGCCTCAACAACACATTCATATGGCAAGGGATCCACGCAAAAGACATACAGCAAAGCCCCAACACATACCTATGGCAAGGCTTCCACAACACATACCCATACTACCAGCAAGTCTCACGGCCAGCGCTCAACGCATAGTGGTAAAACCCACGATCAGAGATCATCAAGACCTATTCAAGCAAGAGTGGGGCAACGACAGAAGAGAAGCTCTTCACCACCAGACAAGTCTGGCGGTTGTGCAGTCATGTAGCAGGCTACATGTGATTATGCCTGTGACACAAGATATTGAAATTGATAAGTAATGTACATACATAATGAAGGGGTAAAAAAATTGGGCGGAGCTATTGATTACGGAAAAGGGAGTTGGAAAAAGGCGGACAAAACGGACAATCGGGTTTATTGGCGGTGACATCTTTTGAGGGCTAAATTGCACATATACCACGGAAGAAATCTCTTTTAGAGTCAGCACTACTAGGCACTATATAAAAGCAGACAAAAATTATTGCCTATTAAAGCTACATTCCCTCGTCCCCTCAGCGTAACGATGACATGTGGCCAACCCATCGGCGAGTTCAAGAACTATCAGTCTTGCAGCTGTAGGCAATACCTCCTAACTCTCTCTCCATGTCGTAAGGAATAGACCCCCTCTTGGCCCTGCGCAGGCGCTCTTCCAAACACTGCTTAAATGTCCCGGTCGGAAGCGTCTCAGAATCCTGTCGTTCGATCGCCGCCCACTCAAGCTTCTTCATCTCCTCCAAGCTACCATATCTAGCTTCAATACTCTTCAGTACTTGCCTCTTAGCATCTTCCGGAGTCCGTGGGTCTTCGAGTGCTTCTTGGTAGGCGTCCAGGATTGTCCTCGTGCCCTTGGGGGGGATCAATAGTGTGTTGAGTACATCCCAGGTTCCAACTTGGACCGTTGGTCCGGAACTCGGCCATCCGAGTCTGGGTCTGTCGCCGACGGTGAGTTCCAAGACTCCTGAAATAGATTCATGAAATTCTACGTAGGGAACATCCAAGGTTTCGTCGGCCCAGCAAACCGACTCAACACCAAACAGTGGATTGTCAAGATGATAGCCGTTCCATGTCCGTCCAAAGCCATTGCTAAGCTTTAGAAACTCCTTGTAGTCGTCCGGTAGAGTAACATTTAGTTTCTTTTCAAGAGACGAGATCTGTTCCTCTGTGGCTGCGGGCAGTACAAAGAGGGTTTCGGGAATTGGTTCCTTCACCTCGGCCCAATGATCCACAGCGTTGGCCTTCGTCTCACGCTCCAGCTGCAGAAGGACTTCCTTCAACGGTTTTGACTCGATCTCATCCTTCTTACGACCGTTACTGAAGCGCTCGAAGAAGGTCTCAATAAATTCTTTACCGGCAGCTTTGAGTCTTTCGTGGTCAACCGGAACTTTCCGAGCTAATTCTCCCGTGCAGAGAAGTGCACACAATTCATGATGCCCTACCAGCAATGAGACCATTCCCTTCTTTTCCAGGTTCTTAGCGATGATCTCAAGAGGTTGTTGCACTCTGGGCTGATCCTTCATCTCTTGTATATCGTCGGTCTGCCTTGTTGCCAGCTTTACAGCGGTACAAAGAGCATTGACAGCAGCAAAGCTCCGCCGTCCGCCGCCGAAAGGGGGCTTGTCATTGCTTGCCTCTTCTAGCTGTTCTTTCAGCTTCCTCTCGTCATCCTTCACCTCCTCGTTGTCTTCGTCGTCCAGCGAGTGTTTGCTAGCGATCTTATAAGGCGCGTCGCTAGCCCTGTCCTTTGCCGGAATCTCATCAGGCCATTCGTTGGCGGCTGCGAAGAACGGTTCCAAGTGCTTGAGCTGTTTACGCTGCCATTCTGAGGTAGTGTGGCCAAGTAGAAGCGATACCAACTCTTTGGTGGTCTCGATCTCACCTAGCACCGCAAATTCTCGGGCTACATCGACTAGCCTGTCGTAAACCTCTTTGAGGGAGGGGTTGGTCAAGATGGCGTCGCGGTCCAACCTCCCAGGTCGAGACATTATAGCGTGACAAGGTGACCTAATACTAACTTCGTATACAGTGACCGCGTTGGCTTGATACTAACGATGTAGCCCTGGTGACGATATGAGTGAGGTTGAGATTCATGCTCAGGCATGTCGTCTTCTGCTTATTTTCTGACGTCATTGGCTCGGCCATTTCTGCAAGCAGTTAGGGACAGTTGCAAGACAAAATACATGCAAGCGCTTGCACAAAAGACAAGTAAATGTCACTAAAATCCACAGTAGTGACAAGAACTTAGCGACTCCAGTCCAATGTCCCGTTGTTCCATAAGTTGACAATGTTCATCCATCAATTTTTCGAGTTGGACATATACACCTTACCAGCTAAGTTGCTGCTTCTCTATTAATATGACCCTTTCGGGTTGTTTTTGGACAAGCCCCTCTTAATTGATAGGTCTACACAAGGTTGAATATGTTACGGATACATAATCGGAGATCATAGTTCATATTCCTTCGATCGTTGGCCTTGGAGGGGATATTCTATCAGAATAAGGCTCCAAGAGGACAGAAAGAAGATATGACATTAGGATGAGGGGCTGCAGGAGTATATAAACAGTGAGTCAGATGAATTGCATTAGCGTTATCGCTGAAGCACCATATCACGGAATCGAATTGGAAACGAGGTTTTGTCCTCAGATTGCTTCAGATTAATTAAGCAAAGCTAGGTGACTACGAGCACAGTTCCAGACTATCCCCTTCTTCATCTAGCAGTAAAACTTGATGCGATCAACAGGACTCTTTTATACATGAAAGTCGACCAAAGGTCTGCAACCTCTTCCCTCCACTTCTTGGTCCTCCGTTCATTCCAATAGACAAAGCCAAGCAAAACTCGAACTGGATCCTCAAATCACACGTTTAAGCGGAGCAAGGGGAGCCAGCGCTCTGGGCACCAGGGAAACCGCCCTGGTTACCCTGCTGGGGAGCGCCACCCTGCTGAGGGAAGCCGCCCTGGTTACCCTGCTGGGGAGCACCGCCCTGCTGGGGAGCACCGCCCTGCTGGCCGTTACCGGCACCGGGAGCGGGAGTGCTCTGAGCGGGAGCGCTGGAGGCGGGAGCATCGTTGCCACCGGCGGGAGCAGCACCACCGGCGGAGCCACCAGCGGAGGTAGCACCACCCCAGACCTTAGGGCCGGGCATGGGGAAGTCCTTAGCACCGTTGTAGATGGAGAAGTTGGCGTAGGGGTCGGTCTCCTTGTAGGCACCGGGGAACTTGACCATCTCGGCGTCAACCTTGCCGGAACCACCACCGGTGACAGCGACCTGCATGCACGAGACGTAGTGCTCGGGCTGGTTGACGTGGGATCGGTGGATACCGATGTGCTCGACACGGAGGAGGTACTGACCGTCGGGGGTACCCTCGGGGATCTTGACATCGGCGGAGGGAGAGTCGTAGTTGCACCAGGCGTCCTTGGTGAAGTCACCGCCGGCGTTGCAAACACCCTCCTCCATGATCTTGAACCAGTCACCGTCACCCTTGTAGGACTTGACATCGCCACCAGCGTCGGACATGTAAGCCAGGGTAGGTCCGGGGTGGCCCATCTTGCCACCGACACCGAGCTTGAAGGTGATCACATCACCAGCCTTGACATCGGCAACCTCAGTGGTGGCACCCTTGGTGGCGGCACCCTGGTTGCAGATGATGTCCTCGCCATCAGCGAAAGAGTTGTCGCGGATGTCGGCAGGAGGGTTGGAGGAGAACTTGATGGGGTTGTACTTGGTAGGACGGGTGAAGTCTCGGATGTACTGGAAAGGAGCAGAGTCCTTGCCGTTGACGGTGGCAACCTCGAAGAAGTAGTGGGCAGAGGCGACCTGCGAGAGGGCAGCAAGGGCGAGAGTAGAGAACTTCATGTTGAAAGATTGAGAGTGTTGGGGATAGTAAAAAAGTTGCTTGGTTTGCTGGAGACTGGCTCGGTGATTGTAGTGAACGAAAGAAACGAGAGACTAGCTCTTCGAAAGAAAGACTGAAGTGAATGAAAGAAGGATGAAGATCTGTTGATGGAGAGAAGGAAAAAAGTCGAGAAGGACACGACAAACGAGATGCCTTTATAGATTTTGGATCTCGAAATGTCTTGTCATTCTTTGAACCTTCCAACAGGGATATTCTGCACAGGACACTCGGGAGCTGCACCAGAACCAGAATTCGTCCGCCCGTAGAAAGTGCCCTACGTCGTTTTGCCCCAGTTTACTCAATGTCAAACACCCAAGAGAAAACATTTCATCCCCATCGACCAGAATCCCTGGCATCTCCTCTTCGCTAGCCAATCATACCAATGTTTTTTTCTCTGCTCCTCGCCCTCGTATGGTTCTGTTACAGAGTACGGCGAGCGGTTAGGGGCTGTTTCGGTGGGCGTTGAATATCGCACCAATCAATAGCGCTGTTTAATTTAACCAAGGTTACGTCTGCCCAGGTTTTTAATGTCGCCTATTAGCCACTGTCAAACAAGTTTAAAAAGAAACATAAAAGTTAACTTAATAATAGTCCTAAGCTTAGCTCAAAGTCGTTTACTAGATGAGGCTCAACAGTTAGCAAAACTTACATTTCTTGAGCGTGATAGATGGCACTATGCTGTCGTTGCATACATGCGTGCCAGACTCGAGGCTGTCGAGGACCCTCCCTCAATCTTACAGCCGACGGCGAACTTTGCGGCGCAAGGCGGGACCAATTCAAGACGAGACCATGAAACGCTAATTTCGGTCAAGGGGGGTCTGCGGCTCTTGGCGACATGGGTCCGGAAACGAGGTCGTGAATCTGAGTAGTGGAGCTGACCCCTAGCTGGTGATCTTAGCTCCCAAGCTGACCGCTACAGAGCTGTCAACTCGATAACTCTACAACTTTATAACTTTAATAATTTATTTTGCTCACTGGGACTTGAGGCTCAGTGGTAGTGAGGGGAGGCGGTTTAGCTGCCGGTAGTTGCACTGGCTCTGTCGACTCTCAAATGGGATTCTGTTATTCCACCCTTCAACAGTCTTGTACCCCTTTCTTGTTGACCTGGGCCTGTTAATCTTTCTGTCAAATTTGCCAAGACTCCTGTCACCTTTTTATTTCGATGACAACCTCAAAACATGAAACTACCTAACCATTGAAGTCTGCCATCAGAACAGTTCTCCACCACGGGATGAACCATAGTGAGCACGTCTGATGTTGAGAGTTACCAGATAATGGGCCGATACCGAAACAGTAACTTTTGCGATGAACTGAGCGTTGATTCATGCTGTCGTTGGTCTCCGAACTGAGCGTCCGATTCAAACCACAGGTGCACGTAGTTGATCCATGCATCCGGTGACACATTTACTAATCTCTAGTAAAACTTAGTGTATTTTTCGCGAACTATTCTGGTAACCAGCTGGATGACGAAGCTACAGCCTTGGTCTTCCAAATGCCTGGGCGGTTTGACGGCCCGCTTAAGTAAACAATTGCAGGCCAACTTGTTTCTGTAGGGGTAACATCGTGGAAAGTGATCTGACCTTGCTGCACATGAGGCGCTTAAGGTTTCAGCAGCACGAAAGAAGCAACTTTTGACGCCGTGAAAAACCAAGTTGCGGACTTCAAGACAACGTCATTCATCATCAATGTGTGATTCGGGCGTTTATTCTGCATGTATCTCGACATCAGACAAGTAAGTACTCGGGGCACTGAGACATCATCGCATTCGTGCCTAAATTATCTCAAAGGTTTTCCAGGTTCGGGGTCTTGGCAGGGGCTTCAGATAAGCTTATCGCTGGTAGGGTTGGTGGGGTGCAATTCCTCAAAATTCCATGCATTAGCTCCAAGTGACACTCGGACTTTTGACGATCGCAAAAGGCGGCAATCAATCTGTGACCATAGCACATGGTAACAACGCGCGATCTATCAGCCATAATACCACCACAAACCATACAGAACATCATATTACAGAGAATAACTCCTTAACGCGCCAGTTCTTAATGTATATCATATAGTCCAAGTCAAATCGGACAATGAGGTCTTAATATCATACATCCTTGCGATATTTGCCCTGCTGTTTTCGCGATGCGATTCGTTGGCAGTCATACACGGGTTTCACCGCAACAGGACATTAGAATGAAGAATTAGAGGCACGTTCATTGATCGCAATGCGACATTTTTCCTATCATGGGTAATGTTGCAAAGACAAAGCGGTGAGATTCATCCACTGCTGAGCCGCGAGTTAGAAATCTTGAACTTGCGAAGCTTTTACGTTACAATCCCAGCACGCTTTCGTACCGTAGTATGCACTGTAGTATTCTTGGCCGACAATAATAGGAACCTGATATATCCATTCTCGCCACCAATTGACGGAGGTATTTCGCCGTCAAACAAAGGTTACCCTCATTGTTGATCTATTCTGCTTCTACCAAAATACAGAAGAAACCATTCTTTCTCCTGGCGATAAGCGACCTATCAGACAGGGCCAAAGAACCTCTGTGAGGACTATGTATAGTATTGAATCTGGGGTTTCAATTTACGCTATGGGCCTTTCCCCGTAATCCTCTCAGCCATTATTATTGAGAACAGTAACGGTAAAGGGGCAGGTAGCAACCGGGGAAGCAACCGTGAGCAGCTGCAACGGCTAGGGCCAGGCATTTAACTACGGGTTCCGCCCCATCGGAACGAGCATAATTCCGCCAGTGATTACGCTTAGCCACCCCTGCCCAGTTGTCCTCACCGTTAGACAATTTCGTCCTTCGTGTTGTCTAATCATAATTCCCGTATTAATCATGTCCGTCGCAAGGGTGGTCAGACAAGCTGTCTCGATGAGCTGTCATCCGATGACCGTTGACTTAGCCTTCTGTCACAAGTTGATTGGTTTGCGATACAGCAAGATGAGATGGCAGCCGATAGAGTGGCAATATTGAACGAGGGTCTGCGATAGCTACCTACCTTATCATTGCCCGAACTTAGGCGAATTAGTACAGAATGAATAACAGTCAATGTTCTTTTTATTTCTTTGTTCTCTAGGGTAGTAAAGACAGTACCGCTTCATCTCGAAGTGAACAACTAATTTTATCGGGCAGGATATGATCCAAGCAGCACTATTCGTTCCGTGGAACAATGCTTAGAAAGGCCATACAAATAAAATGGCTGAGTTTGCATCTAGAGCGCTATAGTATATGTAGATCGAAAACCTTCAAAGTTGTCAATTGTTAGCTCTTTGTTGCATCATGTGCATCTCATGCTATAAGCATGTGTAGAGAGACGTGAGCGGTTAAGCATCGGATAGCATTGACGATGCTAAATACAGTCTGATGGTGGTAGGGCTTTTTGGCGCGACACCACAGTCGATTCAGCTGTTAGTGCAAAGTCATCATTCTACACTAACGCGAATGCTCAAGTAAATCACTGTCCCCTTCGGCTTGGTTTGATGGTAAGCTGTTCTCGCAATCATCTCGAGGGAATTGTTGACAAGAACGAGCCTTTCAGCTCGTTGATTGGCTGTGAACTCTTCCTGGGTGTTATGCGTATTGATATCAATGAGGCCCACCGCGCTCGTATCTTATCGACACTATCTTATCGATACTATCTTATCAGGGGCGGCAGCCACGCGTAGAAGCCGTCAGCCAAAAACGTCGCTGCGCCACAAATTGACCTGGTGAATATGGTCTTATTCTGTGGCTTTTGAGCTCAGATACCAATCTTGATCAAAATGGCATTCATGACGTGACGAAGATTGCGACTGATATCCAGACACCTTGCTTTAGACTTTCAATTGCCTGTGGATGAACGGCGTTGTAGATGGTGTCTAGGCTGCGTATATTCGAGCTGGACGCGTCCACTTTAAAAGGTATGTGGAGGAGTGGCGACGGCGCAAATCAACAGTAGGGATTCGCCAGCATTGGAGGCAATCTTGCCGTCGCGAGCTGAAAATCCGTAAATTAGCGTTGCACTGGCTGATGGTCTGGCCTGGGTCATGATTTAAAGTGTGGTATCGTGACTATCCACATACAACAATCTCTGCGATCAAAGCTAAAAATAAGCGTGAACAAACATCTCCCCATTCTATTTACTACGAGCCATGAATCTCAGAAAAAGCGCTCCTCATATATTACTATTATTTGTCATTGCTTTAGAGACAATGTGAGATCCTTAGAACATCCCTTGCTACGCCTCACAATCTTACGCGATAGATGTGTTTTTCTGATGCTTTAGGGTAACTGCCACTTGACACGCTGCTGCATGTCCTGAACTGAGTTCCAGGAGCCACTATCGGGATTACTGAACTTCCGTCAAAGCAAGTACTACCCCTGTTCATCACGAACCTTATCTCCACATTATCTTACTGGCTTATTTTATCCCATCCGCCCTTGACAATTCCAATCCAATTTGGCATAGACCATTGTCCAAGCGTACAAGCTAAGCATTGGGTTTGACATCCATCATCAATTGGTAGACACCTTAGTACTTATTGGCCGACGAAGATAAGGTTCAAAGGAATGAATGGAAGTCCTTTCGTTGTTTGAAAGCCTTTCCTCCTGACCGTCAAAATGAAATCGTCCCAAACTGATCACATGTGTCGCGACTCTTTGAGTCGACCCCGCATGCCTCGAGAGACTGCACCCATCCTCATTATCGGCTATCGCTGTGCCAATGACAATCGGCAGTTATATCAATTACGACAAATGTAAGAAAGGTCTCAGTTCATAAAAGCCTCATAACACCATGTCGATCATTTACCTAAAAGGTAAAGCTAATAATTGGACTCCCTTTGCTGAGGCATACCATAGTAGACATTAGTGAAGTCAGCTGCCAAGACGGCAGGCGGAAAAAAATGTCCTAGTCTATTTATGGAGTTTGAGACAGTTGTTTGCTTGCTTGTTTTTGCTATATCAATTCTACAACACAAGCATTCTTAGCATCTCCTCCAAAGATACAAACAGGCACGCCAAAGCCGATTTAAAGGGCAATGATACACGGTCTATCAAGATGCACTCAAGATAGCCAAAATGAAGAAGTGCATTCAAAAGCAAGTGGCTGAAACTCTGATCTTCAGCTGGGTACCCTTCAAGACCCAAGAAGGTGGTGGTGGTGGTGGTGGTGGTGCATGGAGGTTGTCATCAAAAACCTGCCAAAGACGGTTTAGTTTCGAGAGAACTTTCAATAGTTTAACCGCCACCAAAAGGAACAGCGGTTTCGGTAGATCATGACCAGCCAATACGTCTCCCTTGCATTTTTGTAGTTTCACAGGGTTGCGCGCTCACATGAACCTGGGAGCTTTACGACCGGGCCAAATATAATTCTGCGACTCACCCACGCTCCAAAGATGCGTTACTTAAATCTGGACAAATAATCCTCTATGTAGCACGGAGCTCCAGCAGATGCTACGCTCAAGTTTCTCAATATGACTTCACAAATCCCGTCCGGTGCTCCCAGCGTGATGATCAGTTCAACAACCCCGAAGATGAAGATCCTCTTCTTTTGCACAGCGTACAACTCGCTTTCTCAACAGCTCTACCTGCGTCTCAGTCAAACACAATCCATTACTGTTGAATATGCCGTATCTGACGCGGTGATGATTGAGGCAGCAAGCCTCGTGCAGCCCGATATCATAATCTGCCCATTCCTGACATTGCGTGTCCCGAGCGAGGTCTTCAACAACTACCTCACGCTCATCATACACCCAGGACCACCAGGTGATGCTGGCCCTAGCGCCCTTGACTGGATGCTGATGGGTGATGATGGTACTGTATCTAATGCCGTCGACCTTCTCAAATCACAGTCTTGGAGCCAGACCGGTCGCTCTCACTGGGGCGTCACGGTGTTACAGGCTGTCGCCGAGATGGACGCTGGCCCAGTCTGGGCATTTGAACAGTTCAAAATCAACATTGATGAGCCCGGAACGACAAAGGCAACGCTTTACCGTGATAAAGTCACAAAAGCCGCCATTACCGCCACTCTTGCTGCTCTGAATCGCATTGTCTCAGCAGCCAATACACAACCCGAACCAATTATCGCAACAGCCTCAACACGACAGTCCCTACTGCAGACACCTGTTGTTCGTCCTGAGAATTTGCAGCCGGACCCTACTTACAAGATTCTATCAGTCACGCAACAACGCCCTTTCCTTGGTGGAGCGACACACTGCCGACCACTCCTTAAAGCAGCAGACAGAGACTTCGAGATTGCAACCGAATCAGCGAAGACCATTTCTCGAAAGATCAGATCATCTGACTCCCAACCTGGCTGTCTCACCAAATTGTTCGGGGGGCCCCATCTCTACATCTATGGAGGTATTATTGAGGCAGGAAGAAATGAAAATTGCCAACACCAGCCTGGAGAGATCATTGGATACAGAAACGACGCAGTTTGCGTTGCCACATGTGATGGCATGGGCATCTGGGTCACTCATATCAGGAGAGCCAAGCGCAAAGTTGACTCAATGCTTTGGCCGAAGGTGCCTGCTGTCCCTGGTTTGCTAGAGCTCGGTCTCATCAGCCAAAGCATCTCGAATAACTCATTTTCGCTGCGGCCGCTTCCGGGCTGGAAACAAGCCTCCTACTCAACCTACCAAGATATCTGGGTTGATTTTAGCCTCGTCGAAGGCAAGGAGCGCGTCGCGTTTGTGTATTTCGAGTTCTACAACGGCGCCATGAGCACGTGGCAATGTTCACGGCTCATTGAAGCCCTCGACTTCGTCGCTTCCATTGAGTCTCTCGAAGCTGTCGTGATGATGGGTGGCGAGTCGTACTTTAGCAACGGTATCGCTCTTAATGTTATCGAGGCTAGTTGTGATCCCTCAGCTGAGTCATGGCGAAACATCAATCGCATAGATGATGTCGTACACATGATACTCGAAGTATTTCCCCAAAAGAATGTGATGACAATAGCCGCGATGAGAGGTAACTGTGCGGCCGGTGGAGTGGCCCTGGCGACAGCTTGCGATGTCGTGATGGCGAGCGCTAGCTCTGTTCTCAATCCTGCGTACCGAGCTCTTGGTCTCTATGGTTCAGAATACCATTCGTTATCTTATTTTGGACGTTGTGGACCAGAAGAATCGAGACGCATTTTACGGGACATGCTACCTATCTCCGCGTATCAGGCTCTAGAGATTGGTCTTGTTGATCATGTACTTGCCGGCTCAGGGCTCAGTCTAGACAGCGAAGTTAGAGACTCTGTCGAGTTATTGATCCGCACTCCTCACAAGACCGGCAGCTGGAAGTCTCGCGTCGACGTTAGCCCTTCAGGCCTAGCGACAGCAAGAGCCCACGAACTCAGTGAAATGGCCAAGGACTTTTGGGGCGCAAGATCAGAAAGGTATACTTCGCGACGGCGAGACTTCGTCCGCAAAGTCAAGCCGACAAAAACGCCTCTTCGGTTTGCTACTCACAGAAGAGGCAAGGCAGAACTTGATGAGGAGGAGACAGATGATTTCGACAGCGCCGCAAGTCACGAAGCAACGATCACACAGAAGTTCACGTACGAGAGGCTGCAGGCGAAGGCTGTTCCTTCCATTTCACATTATAAAGAGGCCAGCACACACCATGACGGGGTAGTCATTACGTCGAAGTTGCTTGATGGCGCGAGAGGAGCGCAGGGTAACAAGCCTGTATTGTTTCCATGCTACTATGAAGTTGATACCCCCGTTTGTACTTAGTACTCAATACAGCCAGTGACTTGAAGTCATTCTTGTAAGGACTTCCCATGCTCCGTATCCTATTACGTGGCTTTGTACTGTGAACCCAAATGTCCAATAACACAAAGACAAGATGCTCCGCTGACATCTTCCCAAACTCAAAAATCATCGCCAGAAGATGCGCCGTTGACATCCTGAAGGATATGACGTACAGAGGAGCACAGGCTCTCCAGCTTGATAGGGTCAACGACATGAAGGTTTGGGCTGCACAGAATATCCAGGCCAGCCAGCTTGACGCAGAGGGCTTGTATCTCGGTTATATCCTTCGCCATTAATTGGTCGTACTTTTCCATACTTTCTTCCAACATCGCAATTCTCTCAAGAGTCTCGGCATAACTCTTGGTATGATCCTCCAGTATCTGCAACTGAGTCTGAGCGCGATCTCTGTTCTGGACAGCTTCTGTCAACTTGCCTGCACTCTCCTTATGTATGTCATGGAGAAGCTGTGAGCAGTCGCCTCCGAGCTGATCGACTCTTCTCGCTATCACGTCTAGAAATGTCTCCGCTTCCTGGAGTTGTTTCTGCGCCTGCTCAAATGCCTCGACAGCTTGTTGATGGGCACGGTCTCTTTCAGATACGTTTAGATATTCGATCTCGCGTTGCCGCTCATCTTTCTCCTCTGAACACAACTTTCTCATAGCTTCAGTCTCTTGAGTCCGTTTGCTCACGGCTTGGATTTTGCGATTGATCGAGATTCTAAGGGAAGTCTCCTATGAGAAGCTCAAGAAGTTAGAAATATGATCGTAACTATGTAGGTACTGACTAACGATTCGATCCATCTCGTGATCACTGTCGACATCCTGCGAGCCCAAATTTTCTTTAGGATCGGTATCGTCGACAGAGTCGATGCCAGTCTCAAGTCGAGTCCGCTTGCGAGAATGTGGTCGCTCTGGAATTGAACGTGGGTTCACAAGCCATTCAATGACTTGGGGGCGTCTGCGAACACTCTCGGTATCTACATCGAAGTCGGCTTCACTGTTGTGGGCTTCCTCGCCACATTGCCTTTCTGAGATCCATTCTCGGGCCAACTTGCAGTCAGCTTCTAGAACTTTTGGCTGTCCTTCCGATGTAAACTGGCATCGTCTCTCGTCGGACCTGTCGGCCAGGAAGGCTCGGAACTCGCTGAGAGACACACGAGAGCCAGAGTCACATACGACTTCTATAACTTGGGCTAGTTCAATGACACAAGAGTGAGTACAGTTTTCGATTTTTGGTGTGTAGTTTGGAGGCAGCCATTCCCAGGGCCACTGGCCGGTTGCTTTGCGGATTCTTCGATAGGTTTCGTGAGTTTTATTTCTCGGCGGGCTGCCACGGCCAATGCATCCAAGCTGGTCATAAGGCGCAGGAATCTCTAGGCGTGGCGTTGCCATGTTGAACGCACAGCGCAATAGATGAGTTTAGGTGGAGAGGGCAGATAGAATGAGACTCGTTACATTTCGGAGTCAGAAAACGTGAGGGAAAGAGACGGAGGGAGACCATTGTTGACGAGGAGAATGCAATCAGGCAGCAATGTGAACGAAAGAAAAAGCAAAAAAATATGCATTTCTTTGTTGTTTGTTTGTTTGTTTGTTTGTTTGCCGACCCCTGCAGGCTGCAGCCGAGCGCCACGTCGTTTGTAACACTGGTGACTATACAGTGTGTGTGTGTGCTGAGTGAAGGAGATGGCCAAAGCCCTCATTGGCTACCTGAAACTAAAAACTATCTGGAAAAGCTTCTAGTGGATTTGTATCGCGAAGCAATATTTAAACCATGTTGTGAACTGATACCTCTTGGACGGAATGTTTTGCAGCACAATGTCAAAGTATTGATGAAGTGTCCATCTTCTCATCACGGCTTCTTACCCCAGATGAAATATACAGGGAGGTAGACGTGAATGGATGGATCTCGGAGCTCCTTCTTGGCCTTTGCCATGAGAACCTGAACTTCTTCATGACCCCATCCAAGAACCTTGCCCAAAAGCATTGGTGTATAGGAATCGATGGCCGCACAGGATTGAATACCTTGGCATTTCCCAATTTCTTTCATAACTGGATCCTTAGGCCAGCCACCAATGGGAATCTAGAAAAGATGTAAGCCATCTCACAAAAAACGGGCTTATTGGAAGACCTTGGCTCACCTTGCGAATCTCCTCATGCACATCCAGAAAACCTGCCTTGATCATCTTCGCCTTCCATCCCGGCACACAATCAATCGGCTTTCCGAACTTGTTACTGCTGTCACGTATGGCTTCAGCCCAGATCTCGGCGTTGACGGCTTTTTTGATCGAGTCATCGTCTGACATGAAAAATCCACGTTGGGCCTGCATCTCGAGATAGCCACCGCTGCTCAAGTTTTCAAATGCGCGCTCGAAAAACTGCTCCTCGTTGGCGATGCAGCCTTCTAGCTCGCGGGCGTGAATGTAGTCGAATGGTTTCTTGTATACCCATGGGTCTTCAAAATCGTCCACTTCAAAGACACAGTTGGTGGGAGTCCTGCAAGTAAATTGTCAGTCTGACTTTCGAAAAGGGTAGTGCGTCAGGTGTACCAATCAGGCTGGATAGGACTGAGGTCTGTCCCAATGACTTCCGCGGAAGGGTTTTCACTGCGTACGGAATGAGTAACTTTGAGCTTCTAGAGCGAAGTAGAACTAATGGCTTACTCGGCGAAATCGATGGCCCAAATACCTGTACCCGTACCAAGATCAAGGACACGTTGCGGGTTGTCACTGATTGGTGCGG
Source organism: Fusarium cf. aywerte (assembly GCA_011034095.1). Classification (NCBI taxonomy): domain Eukaryota; kingdom Fungi; phylum Ascomycota; class Sordariomycetes; order Hypocreales; family Nectriaceae; genus Fusarium; species Fusarium cf. aywerte. The sequence continues at coordinate 489,248 of WETZ01000001.1, forward strand.
TATGGAGTTTCCCCTGCAGAAGAAGACTATAAATGTGGTGAACCAAGTCCATTCTGTTTTGCTCCTCGTCATCGTTGGGCTTTGAGATGTCAGACTATATCATATTTATATGAACTAAGAGAGTAAACAAACCACTAGATAAGTGCCTTCATGGAAAGCATGGTATCGACGGCCATTCTGCTATTGTCAGTTTTCAGATGTTAATCAGACTTAAGATACCAACCTCATATCTGTACCATGTTAGCCCAAAGGTCAAGGAAGAATGAGGGCCTGTTCAGTCAAGTCATACCTATAGCTGAAGATGCTCGATTTGAGAGATGTAAGATAACTCAATGATCCGTCTCTTCAACGGTGTGTTAGCGATGTATGTCATCAAAATTCGTTTGCGCTGAGGCACACCCAATTTCCAGAGTAGAATCACTGTCGGCCCCATCATCCTAGGCACTGTCAGCTCACATGGCCTTTCTCTCCGCGCCGAGTATCTTACCTCCGCTTCCAACAACACGGGGATGTCTTCAGGACGCTCTCTCGACACTTCAGTAATTTGAGAAGTCATGTTCAGAGATCTATTAATAACCGATCGTGATAGACAGTGTCTCGGAGCGCAGTCTGGGTTGCCCCGCCTCTTTATGGGAACGGTAGCTCTCAGGCTCTTCAATGTAACAACATGTTGGCTGTTCAGAGGGATCAGATCAGATGTTGGTTCATGACTCCACTCGGTGGATGCCATGGCAGGGAAATAGACCACTAATTGGGACGGTCTCCGGTACTACCTTCGGCTTCTGGGTCCGGATCCCTGTTGATCGACTTGGTTCCCGTCCGAGCCGTTATCCGTGATCCTCGACCAGAAAATTCTGACCATCCATGATAAAATATTTGAACTAATATTCTGAGTTAATGAAATGATCGCAAGGCCGAAACGTTTGACGTAGGAGGAGCACCTCTTCGGAACTCAAGAAGTGCAAACATTTACAACGCCTATAACGTCGTGCGAAAATAGATGTGGAGATGGAGTGAGGATCCTGTCTGAACGCAACCCCATGCAACCTCCTGTCCCACGGACATGTTGGTTGCATCAAAATCCGACTCTGGATACGGATACGCTGCTGTTTTCGGCGTCACCACAAACGGAAGGTGTACTGGACCTGCTCGTTTTAACACCATCCCGGGAAAAAATTACATACGATCGATTCCTGACCATGTGGTGGCTCTCACCGAGGAACGAATCCCTAAAAGAAAGTCCTTTTGAAAGGCGTTGACAGTTATGCTAGAAGAACTAGTATTTAAAAACTTGACAATATGTTTCGTCGGGCACAATTATCTCATGTTCATACGGTAACAGTCAAGAGCTTAGGGGAACTGGGAAATACCAATCAAAAATAAATCTGGTGACAAACTCAGGCATAGCCAGCTCGTTAAGCTGGAATAACCAGTCAATTAGTAATATTAGGAAGGGGATATATACTTACAAAAGACCTCGCACTAACACATACGACCAAAGGTAGTGGAAAATACGGGATCCCGTCCGCTCTCCCATAGTCAAGCCACTAACCGGCGGATTAGTAGTTGGGTCNACATACGACCAAAGGTAGTGGAAAATACGGGATCCCGTCCGCTCTCCCATAGTCAAGCCACTAACCGGCGGATTAGTAGTTGGGTCGGTGACGACCAGCGAATCCCCGCTGTTGTATGTTTTTTTGCTTCTGGTCGCTCCGTGCAGTGAAACATCTGCTCAAGCAGTAAAAGAAATCAATCCCTCTTAGTAGAAGCTACGCTGAACTGGTTTAAATATTCTTGTTAAATTAGCTTGGGGAAATAAACAGCAAAATGATTAACTAATTCGTCCAACGACGCATATAGAAAATTGCAACGCTCCAAAGACATATCGTTGATATACAGAATGCCGAACGCAATGCTATTGAAAACAACTAAAACCAAACCATGCTATGCAAGTATTCATTACAAACGTGAAGTCACCTCAAGACCTAGATCCTTAATAATGATGTCCGCCGCCTTCTCACCAACAACAATGGCAGTGTTGTTCGTATTGGCACCAACATTCTCGGGTGCAATACTCAAGTCTGCCAGTTTGAGTCCCTTGGTGCCCCAGACGTTCAGGCGCTCATCAACGACACCGTTCTGCTCACGAGGCGCCATCCTGCAGGTAGCGATTGAGTGCCATGTTGTTCCAACATTATTACGAATCCACTGCTCGATCGCCTTGTCATCCTCGGCAGAGTACTCGAGGTCCTTGACATCGCTCAGGGCCTCGGTGAGGTCGGCTGATGCAGCCTTTGATCCCTCGGGCCATGTTGGGTGGCCAGCTGCGACTTCACCGCGGTACATCTTAGTTCGCCGCATGATCTCTCGGGCCTTTTTGTAAGCCCAGACCTGCTTCTTCAAGTCTATGTCGTGCTCATCACTGAGGAAACCGACGTCAAAGTCCAGCTGGTCGTCAAGCTCGGGGCCGGTGATGTGGATGTGGCCTCGGGAGTAAGGATAAGCAGTGTAGTTGCCGACAGTAACATATTGCTCCTCCGGTACGGTAGATGGATCACCAAGGAAGCTGAACGCTTGTTAGTTGCCATTGATTCCTAAATCCAGATAAAAGAATCACTTACCAAGAAACCAAACCCATCAGCATCAAAGGCCGGTTAGGAGCATTCTTGAAGTCCTTGTCCCACTTCTTCTGGAACTCAGGTCCAAGGGCAGCAACATCGGCATCTGAAGGTCGGAACTTGCTTGAAATATCAATCGAGTTCCAGCCTAGGACAGGGTCTTTGGAGTCAATCAACTCTTGACGCTTGTGAGGGTTGCGCAGGACGCGGTCGATAGTCTCGTGCGGTTGAAGAGCAGTCTTGAAAGGGTACAGAACGAGCTGATGGTCCTGGTACTCGTGGCCAACACCCGGTAAGTCAAGCTTGACATCGACACCAGCCTTCTTGAGAATCTCCGGGTCACCAAGACCTGATCGCTCCAGCACGGGAGGTGTACCCAAAGCTCCACATGACACGACGACGAGTTTACGAGCCTTGACACTCAACTTGGGGTGTTGAGTTGGGCCTATTTGTGCTTGGAAAGCAGGGTTGGGAGTGTACTCGACACCGACGGCTCGCTTCTCATCGTCAAGAAGCACGCGAACAACCTTTGACTCTACTAGAACGTGGAGGTTGGGATATTTGCTGTCGCCGATTTTGTTGTGGAGATAGGCTGTCGCGGTATCTTGTCGTCGACCATCCTTGGAGACATATCGCAGCCACCTCTCGACACCGTTGTTGGCGTCAAGGGTTTGCAGATCATTAATTTCGGGCCAGCCGACTTGAGAAGTAGCGTTGACGAAGTCGCTTTCCGAATCCTTGGAGCGGTATGTGCCGTCTGAGACATGGACGGGGCCGTTATATCCGTGATGCTCAGGGTCACCACGTCCGTGGTATGTCTCAAGCTGGTGAAAGGTTAGTCACGTATACATTTTCAAGTTGAAAATAATGCTTGCTTACCTTTTTAAGGAAGGGATAGATCTCATCCGCGGTCCAACCAGGACTTTTCCAGGAGTCAAAGTCTGATCGTTGAGCACGGGTGTACATCATAAAATTGATTGACGAGCCTCCACCCAGTGTTCCACCACAGGGAACGATGGACTCGCGCCCACCCAAGTGATCTGACTTGTTGGCCTTGTAGAACAAAGTAGTGGTGGAGGTGGGCAGTAAATGGTCAAGGAAAAAAACAGGGTTCTCAATATTCTGGACGCCACGGTTGTCTTGGCCTTGCTCAATGAGCAGGATGGACAGATTTGGATCGGCCTCCGCTAGCCGACCGGCAACAACGCATGCTGCTGTTCCACCTATGAGTGCAGTTGAGTTAGCATTGACGTGCTCTGGAAGCTGTACTATAATGCAACAAGCGCTACACGAACCTCCGGCAATAATAACATCGACTTCGCTGATGTCGCTAGCGAGCTTAGTATGTAAGCCCATGGTGAACTAATCGTTGAAGATCTTTACGAAAACAGGCTGGGCAAGGAGGGTACTGAGTGACTCGCGTCTGATGATTCAGATTGGGAAAAAATGTGACCTTTAAGCGCGAGGGGGTAAGTTATATATTCCCAAAATTTAACTGTACGACCACCACATCCAGCCATGGCATGTCACCTGCAGGTCCTTGAATGCATCACTGCGGGAATTCGTTGGTTGGACCTGGACCCTGAAATTCAATACATGGACCTTGCTTGATGTAGGACGTTTCATCCGGGGTTGTAGCAATACTCGTCAAACGCTGATCCCGTCGGGGTAGGTTGCAACGGGCGGGGGAACGCTGCTATTTCCAATTTGCTGGCCAGTTCGAGACCCGTCTGTTCCCCATACTAACTAGCTGTATAAAGTCTGGCGCTCATGGGTAGCCGTTCCGGCGTCGGTCTGCGGCGAAAGCTGAGCAGCAAGTGGCCCATAAAGGTCCAAGTTGCAATCCACTGACTGTGCGCTTTAAGGAAGGTTTAGTGGTCGATCCTTTTTGTATCTGGTCAAGCTTGGTCTGCACGCAAGGTTTATCGTGAGGCCTGGTGCTTTCTTGTTGTAACGGTGATGCCCAAGCTGTTGCTGCGATGTAACAGTATGCAGGTGATGCTAGGCCAGATAAGAGGTAGCACTCCGAAGACGATTCAATTGCGTACCTCGGCATAGAGAAACAAGACTGGCATATCCCATGCTACGCCGCACGAGAGACAAAACATTACCGGTGCGTAGACAAGTTGCATTTGCTGGTAATACCATGACGAGTTCGAGTCAGCAGTCACTTAACCGAATTCGCCGCTGCAATCACTTAACCAATAGTCTTTATTCGCGCAGCTAACTGTTTATGGCTTGAGCTAAAGTTCGCTGGCCCTAGTTGCAGACCGATTCGGCGAGAAAGGTCTTGGTATTCGACTTAGCTCAGCCTTGGAAATTGCGCTTCATGACTATTGAGTCCAATTATTAATTAAATGCATTACTGGTACGTAACGCTTAAGGCTAACGGCCAGTCAGAAAGCCGTCTAAGTTCTAGCGTAATATTTACATGAAATTCTGGAATTACTTCCGAGACACGTTGGTCGGTACATTAATAGTTACCGCACCCATGGCGACGCATCGCCTCACTTGGCGACCCCGGTCTAGAATGAATTGTCTCCATCTTTAACACCCCTCTGCCAGCCTTATTATTTCACGGATACGCATATGGCTCCTTCAGGTGCCTTGTTGAGGATTGGGAGCTTGCATCATCCTCGTCGCGCTTGTCCATTACCTGTACGTGGGTCTGTGTCACTTTTGTGATTCCTGGACCCTGATGAGGCTTGGGTTGAGTCTCACTGCCTTCCCCGCCTGCATCAATACGGACTTCGAGGTTCCTTCCTGTTGTTGAGAACATGGGTCCTGCTCTGGTCGAATGGGTCTTTCTAGATGCATGTGCCCTGACCTTGGAGCGAAGTTCTGTGTCCTCGTAGCCATCAGGGTATGAGCTGTGGTCTCCTGTGGCGCGGACGACTCTGACGATAAGAGCTGAGATGTTCATCTCAATATGGAGCTTGAGCATGTAAACAAGAGGGTGAAATTGCACGTAACTGTCCCAGTTAGAGTCAAAATACGATGGCGGCGATGAATTCCAAACTTACATGAAACCATTGCCGATAGACATGCTACCAATGAGGATGACATCCAGACTCATCGAGATGAAAATCATGGCAAGGTTGTAACGCATCAGAGGCTGATACTTGGTAAGACCGTTCGCAATCAGCTTGATACGGATAAGATAGATGAAGTAACCGTGAAGCATTGCATCAATGACCAAGAACAGGCCTTTCTCAATGCGATCCCAAACGTAGTTGATGTCGTAGTACTGCTGAGAAATCTGTAGCTGGGCGGGAATCCAGATACAAAAGACGCTGATGTTGATGAGTCCAAGAACACATGCTGTTATCCATCTGATTTTGACCGCATCGCGTCTATCGACCATAAGGAGAGAAATTCGGTTGATGATGATGCCGCAAATGCACTGGATCTGCACGACCCAAAAAGAAACTATCGCATATGGTTAGTCGGCGCTCGTTGTTACAAAATGCAGGGGACGGTTCGTACGGAAAGCGAAGAAGATCCAGAAACTATGGCGTTATAGGTTAGCGATACTGTTTTCAAGGTCGAATGCTGAGAGGATAGACTTACCTGGGGGGAATATATCCACGGAGAAAGCACCATGACAAAACTCCAATGATCATCGATGCCAACCACTCAGCCCAAATCATCCACACATAAGCCCTGAAGCGTCCTGTTCGTTTGTACTGATCCCATGTTTGCTTTGCAGCTTTTTGTGCCGAAAAGATTCCCACAGCGATTGTGAAGCCCCAAATGATACTGGCGACAAGCTGATCGGTAGTGCTGGGCGCGACCACCTTGTAATGATCTGGCACTAGAAAGCCGGGCATAATGACAGGTGCGTATGCGTATGTGTGAACCGACGGATCCTTCCCGGAGATAGTTAGAATATCAAGAAACAGGAAAGAAGACCAAAGCCAGGACCGAGTGTATAAGAGATATAATGAAGGAGCGCACAAGGATTGATCAGGTCAAGTGGGAATCAGCCGGCAATTGTCGTAATTAAGAAGAAAAGAGAAAAAAAAAAGGAATAGAACCCCTGTCTCAAACCCCCGAGATAGATCGGAACCTTGCAGATGACAATGCGTTTTTCCCTCTTTCTCCGGCTTGGCTCACGCTGAGGCTCCAGAATACTATTTTAGCTTTTTGACAACTGGTTTCTGAACTGGCCTACCTACCAGCGCGGCAGATCATCGAGTCGAATGGACGAATCAAAGCAGCGTATGATGACTGGACTGGAGAACGGCGCTTCAATGATCTGGTGGACTAGACCTGATCTATGCTAAGCCCTAGCGGATGGCGCTCTTAGATCCCCCCGTACTAGGACATAGGGGCGAGATTTGTGTGGATAAACTAGGAACACCGCCTGTACCGCGTGCGACCTTCGAGTCATTGTGGCTGGTTCTTAGTCTGTTTCGATTCTGCTAGCATAGTATAGCCCAACAGCTTTTTTTCGGGGTTTTCTTAGCCCAAGTGCCGTGCCACGCCAAGTGAAATGAAAGAAAGAGGTCCAGAAGGATTGGGGACAGCTCTTGGGGACCCGTTGCAATGTTTAGTCTATTGCGCCGTTCGGTATTATTCTGCTGTGCAATCTGAGGGTGGAACCTTTGGGCGATCATATGGAGTTTTTGACATTAAATATGACATTAACATCCATAGAACTGACCGAGTAGCTTCTGACTCTTTCCAGGGAGGCAGCCATTCCGAGAATCCCATCTCGTGAATCGCTTTGTTCTCTGCTCTCTCAATCTCTTTCCTTTTGCCAGCCGGAAATTATGCTCCTGTTAATTTTTGTTGTCGTCCAAATTTCAACACCTAGCAGGCTTCCCCGGGGACGTTTCGAGGGGCTGCGACAGGGGATGGGTTGGCTGCAGTAGTTGATGTGCCACGATGAATACTTTGGTGTTGGTGCCGCAGCCGGAAGCACTCGCCTGAAAGAAAACCCTGTAGGTGGTTTTTATGCAGTACCTTGAGGAATTGTTATTGGTCAACGGCGAGATCCTGGGAGGCTGGGATTAAAGAACGGAACTGAGGAAACGAGTCAAATTTTATTCCGAAGGAGTCTAGTCATTACCGCCACTCAGGTTTGATTGAACTCAATCGTCTCGACTTTCCGCCACTTGCCTCAACTGACCAGGCAGAATACGGTACTGTTGTATCTTCAGGCTAGTACAAGCACTGACTCAAAGCACGTGGCTTTTCTTCACGAGGCCCGTCTTCGTTTGTTCCTTCTCGCGTGGCAACGTGAAGCTAAGTGTGATAGTTTGCTCACCGGCGTCTTGGTCATTGCTCTGATCTCAAGAGGTGATCATTCCTTACGTCTTGTGAAGATTTCAACTAGCATAGACCCTCGTCATAATTTTTGTGACCCCGCATTGCTCCCGACCGACGTTGGACAACCCTTGCCCGTCCAGAAGCATACCGTTGCATAGACATGATACAGGGTAGAACAACGACCTTGACGCCCAATCTCTTGACTGACTCGCAGGCCTGTGGGCCTGTCTCCTAGCATCATCCTTCAGCTATGCAATTGGCTGACTCATGAACGCTTATACTCGCCGCCACTGTGACATTATCTGTTCAATTCTATTGGTGAGTGCAACGAGAGTCTCATTATCTGATAAGTGTTGAAGCTATCACTTTTGCTAAAGATATTAGAAAAGCCTGGTTCAGCATTTTGAGGCATTGGGTTATATGCAAATGTGATCCGTCGCATTCCTTTCGACGTTTGGACCTTCGCTCTCCCCAGTCCAACGGGCCAGGGCGACTGGGGTTATGCTTAACCCTTCATTCCAACCTACCGACGATCACGGGCTACATCGCTGCGTTTGGCGGTTTCCCCGAGTCCCCACAAGACTGAGACTCGACGGTCGAGCCTGATAGATATATGCGAACACTACTCGGCACATCTTTACGCTGTAGCTGCACACTTATTGCTGAACTTCAAAGTCAGGGTTTCAAGTTTCTTCATGTCCACTCTCGATGCAAGGTCCAAGCTATTTTGAAGTGTTACAGTAGTATTCGCGAAGATAGGCGAATAAAGCAGTCTCGAAAATAAGGGAGATAAAATTGGAAAAACAAAAAGGCGAATTTAACAAGATCTTATTTTGTGCTATTTTGCGACGGGATGATAAAGTTTTGTAGTGACATCAACGCCATTAAGCGAATTTATGCATGCATGGAGGTGTCTGCGTTACAAGAAGAAAAGGCCATGGATGAAATGATGCAAACCAAACTAACAGGCGTCTTGGCGATCAGTTTTCCCAATAGAGAACTTGAAAGAATTAGCCGTAACGAGGAACGAACCATTACAACTACCCATTATAGCGATTTGGTTTCCTACCCTGTAAGCTGGGGCAGAATATGCCAAGTTCTCCCTTGCTCTCTCTCGTATCTCGATATTGACGATCACAACACATAACATGCAGGGTAGATGATAAGAATGGATATATTGGTATCACTGGAAGAAAACCTGAATAAGTGGGAGGGATAACGTAAAACTGAAAAACCAGGACCTTTATTAGAGTTCTGTCCAACCTTCAGCAGTGCTACGGAAATTCATCATGAAAAACGTGTTCTACATTACAGTGCAGCATCTAGTTATCCATCCAGTGCTACTACAAGTCGGGCACTCCTCTTACGAAGGTCCAATGGTATTCGACTAGGTAGGTGCCTACGATACTGGTTCGACATCCGATATACCACACATACCCAGCTCAGATTAGGTAAAGAAGGGTATCGACCCATACTCAATAGAGTCCTGGGCTTTTTTGGGCTATAACACATGCGACAAAATGTTGGGAGCAGACACTGAATGAAGTAACACCAGTTAGGAGACCAGTTACTAACGACCTAGGAAAACCACGATGATTGGCAAGTATCTGGGAAGTTTGTTTCATTAGAACACAGAGATACCATTCAACAAGCAGATTGGTGGGTAAAGTAACTAACCATGAGATCCTGAAACGATGTTAGGGGTATTTGTGATGTTTGGAGACCCAGTGACGCACCCGGAGTGAATACTAGTAAAACGGGGAGATCTATAGTAACCGCCAAGCGCCTCGGCAGTTGTTGCATTAGCAAGCTTTGAAACTTGTTTAGGTAACAGACGCTCGGTAACATCTTTAGAAGAAAGTTTCCTTTGTAAGGTACGAACTCTCGAGAGCCTGTCTCAACAGTCGCCCTGATCATAACGACATGACACTCTGTTATGTACCTGTAATAATCGACACTGGAGACTCTACGAAAACCCTACTTATTTGCCTTTGCGGGACCCCAATACACTTCTAGCCAACGTATTACCCAGACGTAAGCCTTGGGCGAGGGTTTATCTAACATCTTGCCAGAGTTACGCACAGTTATCACACGAAATCAGCAGATTACCAAATTACTGGGGGAGCATCGAGAAGATACGGATAAAGCCTAAGGGATTATATAATTTGCATAAACGATCTTGAAACTGAGCCTGACAGATAGTATTGTTACATTTGTGCTTGCCCCTAAACCAGAAACTACCGAGTCGTCGGGAAGTTTGGTCGAAGTGTTCTAGATATCGATCGAGGAGGAAGTACGAAGCTATTGCAATTGATGAGACGACGGGTGGGTGCATGGAGGTATACAATATGATTTAACAGCCTTTCAGAAACTTCATGTCAGCTTATCAGAGGCCGCATTAGGTTTTGTCTTGTCAGACAATTTGGAGTCTTTGGGAGGAATGATTCCATCTGGGAAGTAGATCATTTGGATACCCGTTACGAGAACAGCGTATAGAGTATCGCCGACGAGGATAAAACGAAACGTGTCTGGTTTTGGAGCCATGAATAATAGAAGAGGACAAGGTGGTATGAAGTGATGAGAACGCTAACAAAAAGCCCTGAATAATGAGAAGATCCACAAAGTCTTTGCTTACCCAACAACTTTCACACCTACGCACCACCAACAATTCCACTTGCTAAAGTAGTTGACACAATCATCACCAACCTTCTTACCTTGTCACAAATCATCCTCACCAACTCGCAGTTGCCTAGTATAGGTTTATTTCGCCGCTATTCCGTCGAATGCTGAGGATGTGTCCTGAAGTTGGCAATGTTTTCCCTCAAAAGACTATACGTAAAAGTCCATATGACCGTTGACTCAACTAAGATACAGAACGGCGGTCCTGTATTAGGCCCCTTAGGACAATCTATAGACACTACTCGTAAATCCAACAAAAGGCCACTGCCTACCGTGCTCGCATGGACCATCAGACTGGTGACTTGCCTGAAAGTTGAAGTAGGTAAAAAGTCATCGATCAAGCCTTAACACTTTGTAAGCGGTCATCGAGATCGAGACACCGTAGTTGCACAGTTCCTGCATGTATTGCAGGTCATTGGCTCACAATTAAGAGTTTACGTGTCAAAATATGCTTCTTATGGGACGGAACATCCCTAGCCTTTAGGATGCCATGAATGGATATCTCCTACAGCACCCACCGGTCTGGAAAGGCTACAACACAACTCCCCATATCTGTAAATTCAAAGTAGTAAAGGATCTGATAAGCGCTTCTGCCGGCTTGGTATGCAGAGGACAGGTTATGTTGGAGCAGCTTTGCAATCACCCCTCGATGCACAAAGCGCTGCAGGGAGACAAGTCGTGACAGCGCGTCAAAAAAGGGTATTTCATACGTCAGACACCCTAGAGATACTAACAAATGAGTGTTGGCCGTGCTAAAGGAACATAATCCCCGGAAATAATCGTAGGGTTTGAGTTTGACCAAATGACCCTTCTTTTCACTACAGTCGTAGTCAACTTGGAATGACATTAGACTGAGTGATCAGCAAATATAAGTGCGTCACACTCAACGCTCTAGCTAGCCCATAAGGCTCGGCCGAGAGGTAAGGTGAAGAACAGCTCTTGACAGGTGCCGATCCAGAAGATCAAGAAATTATTGAGGGATCAGACGTCTTCAATGGCCATCTCCCGTTGATCTGCCATCTAAAAATTACTCAAATAGTGATTGAATCTCGTTTATTACTGCTGAGAACGGTTGACCTGTGCCGTTTGAACCGATACCTATTGAACTTACCGGGTTGGTGGGAAGCGGCATTACGTCTGAGATTCCAAAACAGGCTGTCGGAGAAAATTATAGTTCGGCGAGTCTGACCGAACTCTCGGGACCACGGCTTCTCGGCACTTTAGTGCATCTTCAATATCAGCGCCGAATTGTAAGCCTCAAAGACCCCTTTTGTCTTTCTTAAACGTTAGTGACGGAGGAGATCGACGAACGGCTTTCTTTAAATGGTCCAACCGAAGCCACTTGCAACAACGGCCGGACCCCTTTCGGGAAACACGGCTCTGTGTCAGTCAATGATAATCCATGATTCTCAGGGGTCTGCCCATTGTCGTAGGTGGCTCTTATCGGGAACGTCGAGTGGGAGTTGGGGAAGATTCCGTGTTAGGTTGTAGAGCCTTTGGTCTCTAGTATGAATCATACACCGGATTGAAAAAGATAGCGTGCTGTGGGAGGAAGCTGCATAGTTCAGTGACCGCTCGGCTTTGCAAAGCTTAACGTCATGTACTCGAATGGCCGTTGAGTTCAGGGGCACCCGAAGAAACGGTTGAGCCATGGGTTCACATACGGAACACCGTTGAGTCCGTACTGATGTAATTGAGAAGCATATCAATCTCCGCCACTGACGCCCTTGCTTACCATCTGATATGACTTTTGTCCTTCCGACTTATAGCGGCATCGCGAAATATGACGCATAGTGCCGAACTGTTGGTTGCGCAGCTCCGATACTCAGCTGTTGAGCCTCGTCGTGCCTTAGCTTTTGACGTCATTCTACCAACCATCCTCTATCGGTAGTGTATTGTCAAAGCTCATGACGGACGGTTAGGAAGTCGTTGCAACGGAAGTGACGAACATGGCTGAGGTGGATATTTGACTCGTCAACATGTGAATGACAAGAACCTATTCTTCAGTAACTGCCTAAGTAATGGACCTTTTGCAAAAAGATAAGATCGGCGAGGAGTCCAGGGATAAAAGGAAGCATTCTGTCCTGGTTCAAAACATTTTGCTTTTTCATCCAGACATCAACAGCTCAGATAACAATTCAGACCCCGGCAATACAGCCTTACCCCTTTATAATACCATACCAGCACAACTATCAACCACCTTTAAACCCAATCAATCCCCAAGATAACAAACATCTTAAATAAACAAAAATGGCCCAGCTTGCCAAGATCCTCATCGTTCTCGCCGCCGCTGGTATGACCTTTGGCGCTCCTGTCAACAAGCCTCGCCAGCTTGGCGGCGAAGGCCAGGCTGCCGATCCTCTCATCAGCGATTTCGACAATGGTACAGGCTATGCCACTGAGAACGCCCTGGACCATCTTTCTGACTTCCTTGGCAACAAGGTTCAGGAGCCCGATGAGCCTGGCCTCAACGGTGGCGGCGGCAGCGCCAGCTCTGGAAGCGGCTCTCCACCACCTCCTCCCCCTCGCCCCAAGGTCAAGATGACCAAGAGACAGCTCGACAAAATCTCTGACGGTACCTCTAACGTCTTGGACGCTCTCAAACTGACCGGAGAGGCAGACCTTGTTAAGACTAATGGAGATGCCATCGACGGGCAGCTGACCGGCGATGTAGGTCAGCTTGGAGAGCAGCTAGGCGAGGATGAGGAGACTATTGGTGAGAACGCTGGCAATCTGGTTCCTACCTCTGCTCCTGCTGCACCCGCTGCTGGCGGCGTTTAAGCTGTTAATCAGGTTTTCGAAGGACCAATATCGGATGCTGTCTTGGGAATTGCTTGGGAAAGCTGCCTCTAAGCACTGATAGCAACTATCATTACTCAGGGTCTGAGGCATTTAGAGGGTAGCAGGCTGTTATAACAAGATGTCAAATTGTCAGCAAGGAGAAAGCGATAAGGAGCAAAGAGCAGAGTCTAGGGTGCAGAATGTTTCAAGCGAATGTCAGCCATCCCTTTTAGCGATTTACCTAATGAGTATAGAATTTCAAACATAATCTTCAAAATTTCTTCCAACAAATCTCATGATACCTCTCCAATGAATGCGTAGCATTAAAATGACTAATCTAAAGCATTTCAGTCGTAGAGCAACGAACTGTGAGCCGATATAAGAGAGCCAGTGAAATGATAATGGTTTTTGGATGAGATAATGCACATATCAATCATGAAGATTTCATGGACAATGCTGGTGGAAAAGAATATACTGAAGGCCGCAAGCACGGCAAGGTAACGCTGATATATTGTTCAGCCTATCTAGAGCTTGAGAGCTTGCATGCTTCAGTAGAAGTGCTTGTGAAATACTACTAACATTGGTGATGTCGGGATCTACAGCATGTATACTTTTCAGGAGTCAAGAATAATATCCGCGATGACAAAGGCTAGGATAGCCATCGCGAGAGTCATGGCGAATGAAGTCGCCCTGGTGAAGCTCACGGCGTGGTACAACACGGGTCTACAACATCTCTGTTGGTCCATATTCCGCTGTTATGATATAAACATGAAAGAGAAACACTCCTTATTCATTATCAAACTGTCCGAACAATGCAATCTGTTATATTCCTTAACCACCACCCAACACCCCGCGCTGTTCAAATCAGCGTGGAAGGGCTTCGGACTCTCCATCAATGACTGCCTTCCTCTGATCAGCGAGTTTTGATAGCAGAAGTCTCTGCTCGTAGGAAACGGTGGCCGCGTTGACGCGACCGAAGTCGTTGAGTCTGCGTTGTAGAAGTACATTGTTCATGTCTTGCTCAGCACTTCGCATATTGAGCCTGCACTTGTTCATCTGCTTCTTCAGGACTACAATCTTGGTGCCAGCTTTATCATACTTCCTTTCTGCATCTTCAAGCTGCTTAGTTTGCCGAGTTTCAAGCTCCTTGATCTTGTAGAACTCTGTCTCACATCTGCCGCGATCGATCTTGCTTGCCTCCAGGGCTTGATGTAGCTGTAACGGTACTACCTCACGACCCTTGTTGATTGTCTCTGCTATCTGTTCGATCACTTCTTCGATCTTGCCCAACTTTATAGCAATGTTTCTTCGACTCTTGACAGTAGCCTGAAGTCTGACTTTTATTTCGCTGGTAACTCTAGGATCTCTTTCTTGAGACAGCGATTTATGTTCCGCTTCGAACGCCTGCAAGCGAGACTTGTATTCTCCGACACGGCGCGTAATCTCTTCTACTCGTTGGGTGGTGATATTTGACGGTCCCTGAAACGAAAAATGTTCGTCAGCTATAATTTTTCGCCATCCCGAGGTCTTTGGGCCTCAGCAGCCTCCCTGGATGACGTACATTTGATTGAGCAATTTCGGGCTGAGGAACCCCCTATGGGCCTTCGGACCCTTTCGCTATAGGGGCTTGGGTTTTGAAAGATGCTCCAACATTGCTTTGTCTCCTTGCTGGCTGCTGTGCATCGGGGTCGTCACTGACTCGCTTGCCATTCACGTTGTGAGAGCTAAGGAGTGCAGATTGCAGGTGAGTGAGCATCTCTGTAGTTGCCAGGCATCTTGCGTACCTTGTACTGTACTTAGACAGATGGCTCTCCTGTGACGGAGGTTTGGATATCTCACTGACCATCCTGGAAGCCTCAACTGCCGCCCTTCGTGGCGTGGCGCGACACTCCATCGTTTGCCTCATATGTTCGTTGGCAGGGAAGACAAAACTGATATTGGCGAGGGATAGACCATATGCATACTTGCCAATCAGCAAGGTTCAGATGTTGAAAGCTGGCGGAATGGGTGATCAAGGGCGCTTAAAAGTAAGCGGATGTGAGTGTCTGCGCAGCGTTGGAGCGGAAGGCGGCAAAGTAGAAGCTTCAAGGGAAGGCCAGAATAGAACTTGAGTCGTGAGGGCGGTTTTGAGCAAAAGGCGAGGTCAAGAAGTGATGCAGAGAAAAGAAGTATGAAAAGGGTCAGGTGTTCCTAAAGGCGAATGTCGCGAGAATCGGGGAAAAGATCGTGCACACGCTCGGGCGCGTCAGATTTGTGGAAAGAGAAGCTGGCACAAGAAGGGGAGTGTGATTCAGCAGGCCGCCTTAGGAAATCTCTTGAGGTACATGCAGGATACGATGAGTCGAGCGTAAGATAACGAGAGAGATATGGTGATTGTTTATGTGATACAAAATGTGAAGCCGAGGATGAAACTAAACTTATTGACAGCTGCTTCGCACTGGCAACGCAGCAGTTCTGCCAATGCTCCTCTAGTAATGTTAGATCGCTAATCATTGGCACTCCACAGGGGGATTGTGCCCGATGTCTCACTAGCTACGGTGCTATAACTTAGGGGCCAACATGGATGGAGGTAGTTACGGGCTCTAATCTGGAACCGAAAAAAGCACGATCAAATCGGAGAAAAATGAGCTTCTACCACGGCGACTCAAAGAGACAATCGCAGCCGTTCTTTCAATCATAATTTAATGAATAGTTGAAGAGATCGGTCGAATTGGCCCAATTCGTGCACTAAACTTAAACACCATCATGGTAGACTCCAGGTAAGGCGAATTATCCTGACAGTCTCGAGGACAGCAGCGTAGACAACAGTGAGTTTACAAGACGCTCATCATCATCACTCCAGATCCATTTATCAGGATGTGTTAGCTTCCAGTAGAGTCTACCATAAGCTGAGCTATGTTTCCTGGTCTGACTCGAAACAAAATGCTTCCAGGCAGACAACTTGGCAGAACGTAGATTTCCTAGAGGAGAGTGAAATCCCTCTCCTCCGTGATGAGGAATCTCTGTCGCATGCAGGGAACATGCTCTCGTGGCCCACGCCAGGAAACTTCCAATACATATGCCTCTCGGGAGACGTTAACCAACGTGAAGCAAACGTCCATGTCTTACTCCTCTGTCCAGAACTCGTACAGCCCACTAAAGACTACTCCTTTTCGACGTATCAGGAGCGGAACGAATCCCAACGTCGTGAACTTGACAACCTTATCCAAGAAACTTATGGCAGTATTGAAGTCTTCAGGGACTTTGAGTATGTTTTAATATGTTGGGCGCCTTAGGATTTGAGATTTTGTCCTTAAAAAGGGATTCGAGACCTTTTAGGGGATCTAGTTGAGGCTTCTCTGCAGAAGAACCAATACTGGTTGAATGTGTTTGAGCCACGATATCGACGATTAGCGAATGCAAATGCATGAAAAGGCAAATAGCACATATTGCAGTTGAATTGCAGGACGTAGCCTCAGAAGTAGTTACTGGTCGTCAATAAATATTGCAACGCAGGATTTTATCAACAAGTTTCGAACCAAATCCTAACGTTATAGCAAATGTTTTCACCATCGTTTGAAGACGATAGGTTTCGATAAGAATCTTGTTACTAAGCTATGAAATCTATTTCTTGTCACCGGTAACAGGTGCATCTCCCGTGTCATGAATAGCGTTAGGAACTGCTCTCTCCACAGACTCTGGTAGCTTCTCTTGAATCTTCTGAGGCACCACTGACTCCTTGCCACCGCCCTTGGCATGTGACTTGTTGGTAGACTGCCCGGGGTCTTTTCCGGTGGGATGAATCTTGAAACTGTCAGTTTTCCCTTCTTCCTCTTCAGTGGTATCTACTAACGGAGTCAGGCAGGCTCTCCTCAACACCCTTGGGAACGGCCTCTTGTAAACTCTCGGGGACCTTGGATGTGTCGGTTGCGTGTGAGACGTTGTCACCTTTGTCACCGTTGCCTCGCTCGATTTGCCTCATTGCAGGCATTGCAGAGAATTGTCTTGGGTGAGGGATTGAACCCTGACGATGTTAAGAATGGATCTGGAGTTGCGCATCTTTTCTGATAACAAAGCTTGTTGATGTTGGGAAATGCTAAGAACTTGTTGTATCTATTTACAAGAAATGACTCTTATAGGAAGTCAATGGAAATCATGAACGTCATTAATACGCTGGTGATTCACTTCATTGATGTGGTGGGATCATGTCATGCACGTCATCCCTTGCCCGCAATGAGTGTTGGACTCCTAAGGAGCACGTAACCATCACGTTGCACAGCACAAAAAGAGACCCAGAATGAATGACGCGTTCGTTCAAGGTACCCATGTGGTTTTCGATACAGTAACTGAGCACTCCGCATTTATGGCTCGTTATCCGGTTTCTGTGTATGCTGCGACTATTTTTAAACTGGAGCACCGGGACAACTCTACTGATGCCCCCGCATGATGAAGCCATATATGCGTGGCGGAAAGGAAACCACAGGTTGAGCTTGTATGCATAAGCGATTAACCATTTCGACGATAGTGCACGATTGCTCGAACCGATTATCAAATTTGCTATATAGCCGCCTAGGGTATCTTTGAATATTTCTCCTCAGACAGCTGGCTTGGGTTGACTGAGAATCACATCGATAACCTTGTGGTCATCATAAGTCGCAACTGTCCGCTCGCACAAAGCTGCGACTCTCTCTTTGCTCTGCAGGCCATCTGGACAGATGAGCCAGATAACGTTGGTCATAAACGATCTACGATACTCAATCATGACTTCGGGATCATTGTGTCGATCGAACCTAGGACCACCAAGACGATGCAGCGTCTCAAGGTAATGGTCCAATATTTCCATCTCATGAGTCCTACGATCTTCCACACTCAGCATGGCCGTCATGTGGTACACCACGTCGTGGAAGCAGGACCCAAAGTGGAACGCAGACCAATCCAGAAATCCAATTCGGTCATCGGCGGTAAAGTAGATGTTGCCGATGTGAGTATCGCCATGAAGGAGAGTTCGAAATCTTGGGTTGCGCTCAGCATAGTAGCGATCCAAAGCTTCGTTGCATCGAGTACCGTCCATAAGATACTCTGGCAATCGAGGACGACCCGGTCGTCTGACTACTTCATCCCAGGATCTACACATAAAGGTCATGGCAGGGTCGTAGTTGTTCCATATCCCTACTACTTGTTAGACAATTGTAGATTGATGAGGCGATTCAGATACTTACAAGGATGGTCCTCTTGGCTTTGGCCCCAGTACTGCGCATGAAGTCCGGCCAACTGCTCGACGCCGTTCTTAACTTTGTCTACCGAATAAGCAGCAACCTCAGCGGGAAAGGTGCACCTTTCGCTGACGAGATCGTTCATGATGGCAATCCCTTGCTTTTCGCTTGTTCCGCTCCACCACCCCTTGGGAAAGATCATGTGGTTGATGGTAGGTGCCACCTTGGAGAAGAACTCTGCCTCGCGTTGCGCCAGACTGACAGTCCATGGCTGAGCTTCAATCATATTCGGATCGAAGACTCCTTTGACGCAGATATTTCTTGGCCTATCCTCGCTGCTCACATTGTCGTAGGTAATGGTGTAGAAGAGTTTGCTGGCTGTGCCCCAAATATTGCGCGTATTCTCGACGGATTTGATCTTGTACCCGAGCTTTGAACTAAACCACTCGAGTGTGAGCTCAGTCGGAAGGGCTGGGAGATGATTGCTGTTTGTATCATACATGGCTAAGAACTTTGACGCAGATAACTTAACGCTGTGCCAATCCCTCGCACGCGAGCTTCAGTCAACAGCCGCCCTCCTTATACTAGTCAATAATGGAGCTCTTCTCAGTCGCTTATCCAATATCTGCCTAAGCTACCCACACTTTTGCTGACGAGAAGTTTATACCATTGGTCGAGAAGTCAGCGTTGCAATTTCGCTGGCAGGTCTACAATTAATCCGTATGGTTAGCCAAGGAGAGGGGTCAGCCTTAGTTACGTAGGTGCATCCGAATCTCACTAAGCTAACACAACTTCACTCAGAAATGAAGTGGTTGTTCAATTTGTGCGTTCTTACGCCAATCAGATACTGCTTTCTCGACAAGGGTGCTGGCCTGAGATTCCATTGAAAGTGGACCATATGTGAATAATAACACGTATCACATAAAGTCGCCTTCTTCAGCAGATAGGACACAAACGAGGTCGAACGCCATCGAGTGCCCTTTGCCCTTTTGCATGAGTTGTGAGTGGATGTAACTATTCTCGTTCTAAGACATCACACAGGCGAAGCAGGTATGTTAAAAGTGGTGATATGAGAATTCATTAACAGTCAACGTTTGAACCTAAGGTATCTAAAACAATTTTGAACGCCTATCTATTTTTGACCTTGAACAGCTCCTCAATGGTCTTCAACGTCCTCATCTCGCCCAGGGTACATAATATCCTGAGTAATAACAGCTCTTACATGACTTCCAAAGACAAACACAAAAACGCAGAGTATAACAATCGTCATACCAGTCGCTACCCAGCCGATGGCATCGCTTTCAAGGGCTTTCGCAATGGAAATAGTGGCCAAGGTGAAACCTGTATTAGGGAAAATCATCGCGTACCACCCCAGGTGAAAATACTTCGGTGGGGAGCGAAGGACGGCGACGAGGGCAATGCCAAACCACCATAAGCTCAAAGCCCAGAGGAAGATAGCTCCCATTATAGCAATGAGCTTGATGATTGCTGACGTGGCAACTCCGTCGCCCTTCACGATGTCCCAGTGATCAGGCATGCCATTTGCCATACCGATCAATGCAAGAGCTGTGAATGCAGGTGGTCCGACACACATAAAGAGACCTGGGCGATGCTCTCTATTCGGTAGCCCAGCTTGCATTAGACGTCCGATCATATGAGCATACATCATGACAGCAACACTAAGTCCGAGACCCTGACATGTCAGTCCTGCGCCAATGATCGCCAGAGCATCCAGGTGGGGCTGAGTCTCGGCAATGACTGAGGCAATAGTACCCGAAAGCATAATGGGGAAAATAGGCAAAATCCAAGTCGGCATCATTGTGTTGAGCGAAAAGCTGTGGGCTGCGAACACATAGCTGTATTGGCCTATGGCTAGAACTAGGGTGATAGCCACGTAGCCCCAAAATGATGCCTGAACAGCCCAGACAAGGTTGGGGTTGTCTTTCGATATAGCGTAACGATCGGAACTAGTGATGATTGTGGCTATAGACAGGAGACATGTAGGAACAAAGAAGCCTTCGCGAGGGTGAGTCAAAGACTTAACAAATGTTCCCTGGTGTAGAAGAAACCTGGTGGCCATTGTGATGCTGACGGAAGTGAATATCAACAGGTTCAATATGTATATGACGAGACCGATGGTCTTGAGACCAGGAAATTGATGCAGTTGGGAATATAGAAGAAGTGATAGACCACCCGTGCTCATAGGTAGAGTGTACCAAGCCCAAGTGAAGTGCTTTAGACGTTGACGTAACTTGAGCTTCGGCCGATTTGGGTCGTAGATGTCGTAGGCCGTTTGGGAGGGATATTGTTCTTTCCGGATGCTAGGTGACGGTGTCGTTCTACCAGACTCAACATCTGTTGGGGCCTCTTGTTGACTGGGGTTGAGATAGGACGCTTGGTCTTCGTTCATGTTTTCGAGAATGTAGCTGTTACGATCCATACTGGGGTCGTCTACTGGCCTTGCGCCCCGACATGAGGGATGGTCCATTATTGACAGCCGTGGAACCGATTCGTATGCGATGAAAGATTGGTGCACAAATGGAGGAAGTCGATGTTTCGGTGCCTTTACAATGACTGTAGAGCTGTAGTACAATAAGCGTTCTGGAAGTGGAAGAATTGTTCGGCTTGTTGGAGTCGTTTCAACAAAGGAGTATACATCAGGGGCTTGCCAGGATCTATAAATACTGGCCAGGTTGACAGGAGACGATAAGAAGTTCAGTGTCTTGGTATCTTTGCTATCGTAATTACACATATCTCTAACAAGGCGCAGTGACTCGATCTTCATTTGTCTTGGCTGACACGCAAGCTCACTAGCGACGGGTAATTCATGAGCACCGCCGGTACTCCACTGACCAGGATGAGGGATACAGGGTTTCCTTTGGGCATCTAGGCGTTTACTGCCAGCGAGGCTCACTTGAAAGATGAAACCCTGTAGAGCATCCTGGTATGCGATCCAGATAATAAAGATAGCTCGGGAAGCCCCTTGGCGATCGTCTCGCAGATCAACAGTGAGCCAATGAGATGGTTCTGATAAGGCTCCGCTGTACTTCCCTGCACCGGCAGTCTTCGTAATGAGGCCTGACTCATGTTGTGAGGCTTAAGCTTGTCCCCCTTGTCAGTGGATACGGCCAATGAGAACGTGGAGGTGTCATTGGACGTGAGCCTCAATCTTAACAAGGGGGGCAAGATAAATTGCGGCTTTGACTCTTGTCGAGAAACTTTGGAAGTTTTGTTTGAAGATCATTCTCAAACGTGACTAGTGTTTGGTGGGTTATGCCAAGGATGGAGGCGCGTGCGGATGGGCTAAAACGCAACCTCTCAGGTCTTTATTTCGCATGTGAAATGAACAACTACGATTTGAGCCCAGTACGAAGAAGTCTGTCTGCTTAAGAGGCTGCTATGATGATGCTGAATCTTTTATTCAAAGTGCTATACGACGGTGGTGGGTCGATTGGTTTATTGCGCTCAGACCGTCATGTAACAATTCTCCGCAACGAGTAGCCAAACTTATTGTCTGTGAGTTGTGGACCGTAGATGCCGAAACAATGACTGAAGCTTACGGTAAGTTCCATCTGTATCCAATTTTTTTATCCTTGGCAATTGGGTAAGTGGAAGGCGGAGAGGTATAAGCATATCTATAAACTTTTGAGTGTGTGGATTTTCGATAGTAGGCTGACTCTTAATGTTGTTGGCTACATACAAGGGACATCTTTTGAGATACCTATTTCAAAAGCTTACTCATAAAATCACACGGGACTCTGTTTACTGTTATATTAATTACTGCCTCAAAGATCAATGGCAGCGAGGGTCTTCAATAGTGCTCAAGGGTAGGTCTTGTGATAGGAGTGTGCAAGCATTCCGCAATTTCCGTAGTCAATGCCCGTCACACGTCATTTTGAGACACTGGAAATTGTCGGGAATAAATTAAATAAAATGAGCGACGAGTTCCAATTATGGAGAATATTGATCGGCAGCCTTCGAAAGGGGCGGCGTAGCCGCATCCCTGAATCATCGCCACAAGCACTATCATCCCTCCTGAGACTCTAGAGAAAACATCACTGGTTAAGAAAGTTGCTGTTTCCGGGTGTTCCGGTAGGACTTGTGCTTTGCCCATTGTTGTCACAAAACCTGATCAGCCAGTCTGTGAGAAATCCGCCTCTTGTTTCATCTTGGCATCACCAGCATCGGCACTTCCAGTCTCTTTACCGCCATGGAGGTCCTGCGCTTTGGCCGCCATTCTTTTGACTGCGTCACCATCTGCAAACTCTATGACCTTGCAGATCTTACTACAATCCTTGCTTAGGTAAAAAGTCCATGAAAACTCCAGTGTAAGAACCTCTCCGTCAAGGTATCTGAATTCCGACGTGCTAGTCACGGCTGCCCTCCGGGCTTCGACGTCGACCACAAGGTTTTTCTTGACAGTATTGTATACACCGCCAATGGCAAGATCGTTAGCGTAAAGTTGCTCATATTGATCGTTGGGGATGAGGAGTGATTCAGGAGCGCCAAGAGCTTTACAGAGCGAGGTGGGGAGTAGCTGGCGAGTGCATTCTGGGGTCACAGCACGGTTGATGATGGAGGCGTCATTTTGCTCTCTTCCGTCCTCGTAAGCTGATAAGAAGCTAGTGATCGTTGCTTCGATAGTTTCTCTGATGTTGGAATTTCCCTCGTTGGTAGCCATGGCGCGTGCAGTTTCAAGTGTTAGAGTAGCGATGAGAGAAACAAGGTAAGGATTTACATCTCGATGGAAAATAAAAAAAAAATGTGAATGGGTGTTAGGACTTTATATAGACATTCATCGCTCACATAAGCTGACGTTTGTGGTGGTCAGCGAATATGTAATATTTAGAGAGGAATTGGCCCGAATCACGCGCCAAGTATTTCCTTTAGCTGCACTATTATCTTTATAAAAAAGATAAGTATGTTCAACTATAAACCTCAATAACATAATAACAGAAAGAACAATTCAGAAGGTTAAATAAGGTCATAAGGCTTTAATATCAACTAAAACCTTATATTAATCGGAATATAAGCTCTTATGGCCTATAATAATTACAATAATACTATTTCTTTCTCCTATATATAATAACCTAAATTAACCTATAAGCCTTAAAGACGACAATTAAAATAAGTAACTAAGTAAGTTATCCTATACCTGATATATAATATACTAAGCTGACTTAGATTATAGTCAAGATGTCAACAACGACTTCCTTCCGCCGAGACCTACGACCAGCTGACATCAGCGATGCAGCTAAGGCGTACAGAAACGGATTTCAGTATGACTCTTGGTCTGCCCTTCCAAATGCCTTAGCGGCAAATCGAGCTACAACTAAGAGCACGCGCCAAGTATATGACAAACGGCCGGTCAGATGGGTGCATGGCAAGCAAATAGCCAGTACTAAGCTAAGCCTGCATAGTAAGCGCGTGGATTAGGTCGAGTGAAGTTGAGTTGGGACATGGAGCTAGAGATAATCGCCCCCAATCTCTCTGCCCGACCATGAAGGAACATATGTTTTGCTTCATTCGCATCCAGATACTAGGAACAGTCGTCTTAATGCGCTTGAAACTTGCTATTAAAAGGTAATCTATCTTTTGTTGAAGGCCTTTATAGGTGCAAAACATCGAAGAGCGTTCTTCGCCCCGGCTCTTTCTATTTCGTCAGGATTTTGCTTAGTCTAACTCGCCTGACCGATCCTTTATAGCTTAACAGGCTGAATTACAGAAGAATTTAGGTATATTTAGCACAAACCTATATTAGGGATATCGAAAACGTATCAAGCCAAATCCATGACCTCCTCATATTGTAATCACATAAAACTCTGAGATCGCCCAGTCAAAGATTGCAATGCAGCACGAGTGACCCGAAACATGAAGTGGATGCTATATGTATCATTGAATTAACGCGATGCCTATCGCGTTTGCCATACAATGCTCATGGCAGGTATATACATGTCGTGCCATCTACCTGTTCCACGACCGAACGTGCACCTGAAAATCACCAACGAGGTATTTTCGCTGAAAACACCGGCTGGAATCTCTTCATGTATGCTGTGTCATCGCGCTTCTTCAGTCCACAGTCCAGATACTGCTGATGAAGCTTCGCCAGTCTTTCTCTGTCTAGTTCGATACCCAGACCAGGAGCTGACGGCACTATCACCCCTCCATCCTTCCATTTCAAAGCCCCGTCAACAACAACATCCTCATCACGGCGCTTCCATGGCCAATGGGTATCACAGGCGTAGTCGAGGTTCGGAGTTGCAGAGGCGAGATGAGTCATCGCGGCAAGCGAAATGCCCAAGTGACTGTTGGAGTGCATAGAAAGGCGAAGACCCCAAGTAGCGCAGATCGATGCTAGTGTTTGGGATTTGCGAAGACCGCCCCAGAAGTGATGATCAGAAAGGATGACCTGTACAGCATTTTGAAGGATGGAGGGGGGAAGATGATCGAACGCAACGACTGCCATATTTGTAGCTAGAGGCATGGAAGCTTCCTTGGCTACAGCAGCCATGCCCTCAATCTCTCCAGCTGGGTCTTCCAAGTATTCCACAATACCGTCAAGCTCTTTGGCAACCCACTTTGACGTCTCAACAGTCCATGCAGCGTTCGGATCTAGTCTCAACGGCAAACCAGGAAACGCCTGGCGGAGAGCTTTGATAGCTGCAACCTCCTCGGCAGGAGGGAAAACACCGCCTTTGAGCTTGATGGCCTTAAAGCCATACTCGTCAATAATTTTCTTTGCTTGCCTCACCACCCCTTCTGGGTCTAGTGCGGGACCATACTCGTCATCCTCATATCCAGGATGGCCTCCCCATTTGTAGAAAAGATAAGCAGAGTATTGCACAGAGTCTCTGATACGGCCTCCGAGCAGGTCGCTGACAGGTACACCTGCCAACTTTCCTTGCAGATCGAGACAGGCGACTTCAAAGGGTGAGAATACCTTATCGGCCACGGAAGCTGTCACGACCATGCCACCCATACCGTCACCTCCAGTGTTGGTATCATTGCGAAGGGACTCGACACATTTCTGATATATGATATTTGTGCTGTATATAGAGAGGCCTTTGATCTGATCAGCTGCTTTTTGCAACCGATCTAGATGAGCCGAGTCTCCATAAGATTCTCCAAGGCCATAAGAATCTTCGGTGATGATTTCGATAATGCTGCGTAGGGCGAAGGGTTCATGGACTCCCACACTATTCAATAGTGGCATATCATGGAATGCCACGGGAGTGACGACGATATCCTTGATAACACTTCGTTGAGACATAGTTGCTGCGCTTTTGCGATTGTTGAGGTGGCCGAATGGAAGACCATGTTTAGAATGTTTGAGTGGTGGACTATTTATCCCGAGATGGACCAGATCAGACGAGTTTCTCTTGCCAAACTCAGCATTGAGTGCGGGGTAATTGCTGCGTCTTTCATGTAACTATCGCGGGGATTATGCGTGATAGTCGTTGTGTAGTAATGCATGGACTTGTTTCCGCATCGCCTGCATAAAAATGAACAGGAAAAGAAGATCTCGGACATATTTCCTTGATATGGTTGCAGAGTGGCTGGCTCTGCATGGCTCGGATGCGTAACGGATAACTACATCGTTGGATGCTTATCCGCACATCACTAGATCCGTTGATCGGCATGTCTTCTATTCCAAGATAACTTCTGAAGAGACCATTTTCCGTGCAATACCACCTTCAGCGTTCTACCCCTCACTTTGGTAGCAGTCTAGCAGGGTTAGCTCTCACGCCAAGTCTGGGGTTGGTCTGGGGAAAGAGGACAAGATGAGGACATCCGATCTGAGCTGTTCTGGCCAGTGGCTTTTCTCTCATCGTTTCCAGATTGGTAGACCAACTATAATATCCAGCCTTGTCTTTCGAACAACATTCCTGTCTCTTCACTCAGCATCAACCATCATCTCCACACGAGCTTGTTTCACAGTTCGTCACAGGTTCTTACACAATGGCTCACCGAAGCTCCATCTCAAAGAGCGACGTTGAGGTTGGCGACCAGAAGCCGTCTCATCTCGAGAACACAACCGAAGCTATCGAAATCGGCGGCTTCCGCGTCTTCGGTCTAGACCCCGACGATGCCGACTTCTACAACAACTACGCCGAAGAGAAGCGAAAGAAAGTGTTCCGTAAGGTCGATGTTCGACTTGTTCCTATGCTGGCGCTGCTCTATCTCATCTGCCACATTGATCGTGCCAACATTGGTAACGCTAAGATCGAGGGCATGGTTGAGGACTTGGGTATGACTGGTGTCCAGTACAATACTATCTTGTCTATCTGTAAGGTTTATCTTTGGAGCGAATTGGTGGTTCCAGCGCTAACTTGTGAACAGTCTTTGTCCCCTACGTACTTCTCGAAGTCCCCAGCAACATTCTTCTCAAGAAGTTCAAGCGACCTTCCATGTACCTCGGTATTCTCTGCATTTGTTGGGGTATTGTCATGACTTGTACCGGACTCGTACAAAACTTCGGAGGCCTTATGGCTACACGAGTTCTCCTTGGTATCTTCGAGTAAGTAAGGAAGCCCAAGAGACAAGAAGAAGAATGCTAACACCAGAACAGAGCCGGCTTCTTTCCAGGTGCCATCTACCTATGCAGTTACTGGTACATGCCTAAGGACTTGTCGACACGAATCTCATACTTCTATTGTGCCAGCGCCTTGTCGGGCGCCTTCTCCGGTCTTCTAGCTGCCGGTATCGCTGAGATGGACGGTGTTGCTGGCCTCGAAGGCTGGCGATGGATCTTTCTCCTCGAGGGTATTGCCACCGTTATTCTTGGTGTCGCATGCCTTTTCTTCCTCATTGATACTCCTGCTCTTTCGTCGCGGTGGTTAGAACCCGATGAGATCAAATTTCTAGAACTGTCCATGTTCATCAAGCAGGGTGGAGGTTTCCAAGAGGAAAATACCGTCCGATGGAAGGACATCAAGATGGTCCTTACAAACTGGCGCGTTTACGTCCAAGCCTATTTTCTGCTCTGCCAATCTGCTCTCTCTTACGGTATGTCTCTTCGTCATAGCATCCCGAACTTAATGACTGATCTGCTCCAGGTACCAAGTTCACTCTTCCATCTATCACTAAGGCTATGGGCTTCAGCAACACCAATGCCCAACTTACTTCTGCTCCCCCATACGTAGCCGCCGCTATCTCAGCCATCTGCTTCGCCAAGGTTTCTGACCGCTTCTTTTGGCGAATGCCTTTCGTTGCCATTCCCATGATCATTGTCACCGTCGCATATTCGGTCATTATCTCTCTCAAGGGTGAACTCGAGTCTAAGAAGGGCGTGGCATACTTCGCTGTCGTCCTTGCCGTTGTTGGTATCTATCCCATTCAAGCCGCAGCAGCATCATGGAACGCCAATAACATTGCACCCTCATCTCGCCGAGCTATTGGTATTGCGCTGATGAACTGTGTCGGAAACGTCGGTGGGATTGTCGGAAGTTTCATGTACCTCGAAAGCGAGAAACCAAAATACTACACTGGTTTCGGTCTTAGTTTGGCTTTTGGAGCTACTGGTCTCATGGTTGCTTTGCTATTGGAGTGGAGCTACAAGATTGCCAACAGGCGAAAGGCTAAGATTGCCGAGGAGGCTAAGAGAAAATACACTGAGGAGGAGCTGTTTGATATGGGTGACAGGTCGCCACTGTTCAAGCACGTCCTGTAAGCGTGTAGGATAGAGTGGATGGGAGGCGAAGTGGCGATATTTAGCAAATGCACGAGGGTGATAAGTATGCTTATGGGTGGTTTGATTGATATACTTTTTATGATGTTACGAATAATATACCAGAGCTTGACACTCAACACAAGCTCACAACATCGAATGCGACCATGTGGTAGACTGTGAATATGTTAGCAGCACTGAATTGGGAGTAGATAATCTGCCTGAGGTATTTAGTGGTAGCACGCGGACCATTCAAATCCATCCAAAGAATTAATCTAATCTTCCAGTTACAAGGAATACTGTTTTGTTTTGATAAGACTGTTAACACTTGGCTGGGGCAAACGTTGACTAATGATGAGGGTAATTACGTAGTGTAGACGCTTGCACTCCTATTATTTCCACGACATGCCTCGAAGTCAACATAGGTAGGTTGTGAAGATTGAACGGTAAAGTCATGTTTGCCATTGCGTGCGTGTGCTATCGACTCCAGATATACTTGGTTAATGGACCTCTACAGCATTTTGTACTCCATTCGTAACCCCATTCATTACTTCTCTAGTCATCCCATTGGTATGCCCTTTCTCTAACGTCGGCTTCAGAGTGGCCTCGAAGCTTAGCATCTCGGAGATTTGCGCTTCGATGCTCTTCTTGGCAGTCTCAGAAGGTTCCACGTAAGGCCTTCTTGGCTTGAGTTTCTCTGCAGCGCCTTTAATCCCCGCCGCTTTTGCCGTACTGAGTGTTGCGGCATACTTAACTGAAGCAATACCTGCTTTGCAAGGCTGCTCAGCTAGAGCAGCCTTCTTGTGCAGAGCCATAGCTTCTTGAAATTTTCCCTCTTGATAGAGGTTATAGATATGCACTATCGTCTTTGGGACCACATTGGCGAAGCCCGCGATGGTGCCATGAGATCCGGCTGCAAGTCCTCCTATCAAAAAGTCAGACTGACCACCATAGATCGAGAAGCGATCCTCTGGAAGCTCAGCCGAGAGACGCGTGATCTTTGCCACAGCTCCACAAGTGAGCTTTACGCCAACAATGTTGCTATGTTTCTTTGCCAAAGCCGCAATAATAGCAGAGTCCAAGTCAATGCCGTTACAAACGACGGGAAAATTATATATGACTATTGGAAGTTGGCTCTTGGTAGCCACGTCATCGAAGAAGTTGTTGATGACCTCTGGTGTCGTCTGCTTCCCGAAGTATGCAGGGGGGAGGAGCAAGACGTAGTTGGCGCCAGCATCAGCTGCATCGCCAATGAACTCGAGAACTTGCTTTGTCGAATGTCCACCAACACCGGCCATAATGGGGAAGTCTGGTCCGCACGCTGTTCGAGCTGTTTGCAACAATGACTTGCGCTCTTCGCGCGTCAACAGGAATGTTTCGGCGTTTGTCCCGAGGACAACAAGGCCTGCAAGACCCGTCTTGGAGAGGTATGAGTAGTAGGAAGCTTGAGATTGGGTATCCAGCTCATCTTTATCGTGGTCAAAGAATGTGATGGCAGGAGCCCATACACCTCTTGGCGGTGCCCTTGGCAATGTCATGCTAGCTGATGGGGGAAATAGTTTTGGTCAAGCGATTTGTTTAAGCCTAGCAAAGTACAGGAAGATAGGTCTGAGTACTTAAGGTTGTTGCAAGATGGCATTTCGCCTCCGGTCAAGCACGCACGCTTTAACAGTGCTGGGACCCGAAGTTCATCCTCTCCACCTTCGGATCAACAGGAATAGCATGGTTTGATCCTATTTGTTGGCTGGTTCGAATATGCATGTATCGACGGATGATGTCCGTTGGAGATCAATCAGGCCATGGATAAGCTGCCGTGAATGTCACTTGTGTCGCCTGTTCCGTAGTGGACTGTGGGGGGTAGTCAAGCATAACGGAAAAGCAAGAAGTGAGGGGGCACGTGGGGGGTTGGGTAGACAACTTTTCCGACAAGTGATGATCGAGGTTGCCGATCCTCCGCAAAAGGCTACTGGATGGCATGTTCTGCGGAGATAAGACCTGATGCCGAAACGGGCTTAAGCCTGTCAAGTCGTAACATGGACATTGGCTTAGACTGCAGAAGCCCAATACCTATTTGTCTATGCAGAATCTGACTGAGATGGGAACTTATTTAAACGAGGATTGTTAAACGGTGTTGAAACCATTTATCTCTCATTCACCGATGAGGCCAGAATAGCGGAATATATATAAAATAGGTCGTCAAGACTGACTACCATCAATGGCACATTAGTGGACACGAAATTAACATTTCCAAGATATTATAGGAACCCAGGTCGAGGCAGTATTGTCTTAATGTTTATGTATTGGCAGAAAGTCAGAAAAGTCAAGCTGTAAGCGTCACATTCTTATGGGTAGTTAGTTGCAGATAAAGGTCTATAATCTATAACTCCTGTTCTCTACCAGATGCAACATTATGACTTCCTATGCATAACGGTTGCTGCAGCCTGATGGTTGGGGAATATTAGTGTATCCGCAATTACAACATTTTCCCTTCTGCCAGCTGCAAATACAATTGCCTCGGCGATATCATCTGGTGTCAGAGGCTCACAGCCACTGTTTCTGTTAGTATCTGCATTATTTTCCTCAAACCCGGATAGAACTTACGCATATACCGCGTCGGCCTTTGACTTATCACCGTAGAATCTCACAACAGAGAACTCAGTTTCTACCTGGCCAGGATCAATCCTGATAACACGAACGCGCTTCGAAATTAGCTCTTTACGCAGACTCTCGGTGAAAGAGTGAATAGCGGCCTTGGTTGCGCAGTAAATGCTACCGCCAGGGTAAGGCTCGCGACCAGCGATGGAGCCAATGTTGATGATGTCGCCTGCTCCTTCGCCGTTGTTACGCTTGAGCATAATCGGTAAGACGGCTTGTGTCATATTGATCAAGCCAGTGACGTTGGTAGCGAACATGACATTGATGTCCTCTTCCTTGATCTCAGGTGCCTTGTCAACACCCTTGACAAGACCACTACAGTCTCTGTTAGCTGGGACTATGTTGGAAGCCGAAATATTACTTACGCATTGTTGACCAACACGTCAATCTCGCTGAACTCGGCGGGCAATTTGCTCACGAAAGAGCGCACCTCATCAGGCTTGCTGACGTCCAGTTGGACTGGGTGCACCTTGACGCCATCACCAACTTCTTTCACAATGTCCTCGGCAATCTGTCGCAGACTGTCGATACGACGAGCTGTGAGGACAAGTTTCAAGTTATTTGGGCTTGTGCGGGCGAATTCAAAGGCCGTTGACTTTCCAATGCCGGAAGAAGCTCCAGTGATGAGAATAGTCTTGCCTTCTAGGCGCTTAGAAACTGCGGATGCCATTGCTTGAAAGAGGATAAATAATTATGTTGGAATGATATTCCTGAAGTGATTGCGGCTAGCTAAATGCCCGGTCAGATCGAGATAAATAGCTACTTTATTTGACCGTTGGAACCACCAAGATAGTGGTGGAAACTCACGCAAATATGTCCCTCTTCCCGCTCCAACCACAAGGATTTATGATTTATGATCTTTAACGGATTTGTAACAGGGCAGGGATGTTCGGGGGAGCTTTTCCGACGCTGTAGCTTCGGCTTTGAGTCCGATGGCTGGAAAAGGTAAAGAGCAAATCCGCGAACTGAGTCTATGATTGGTGGTCTGCAACCGAGGCTAATTCTATGCACATAACCCACGATAACAGTTCAATTGCAGAGTCAGGTGGAGGGTTCGAAGCAGTAGTAGAAAGTTGTCAGGTCAAGGGTCTCATATTAACAAACATTACTCAAAGTCTGAATACTTCATCATCAAGAAACACATCAAGATTGCCTAACCCCGACGAAATCATTGATGCAAATTGACCCCAGCCTGAAAAGTCAACACCTGACATACCATTATAGTCCATACCATTCTCGCCCATAAGATCTGTATAGGATGTTTTGTCACTGGGAGTATCTATCGGCATCAAGTTTGAGTGAAACCCGTTTTCTTGTGAATGGCCTTCCATAGACTCAAAAACATTAGTCGATGGGTGCATCCTGTTCACCTGACGCAGGGCTTCTATGCGTAGTTCTTCCAGCAAAAAGCAGTACCTCTCCGAAAGGGAGCCTTTCTCAACCATGATTGCCATGTGGGACTGACATCGTGTGGCTGCTGTAAAATAATCACTGTAAGTCTCAGGCGGCGATGCCCATTTTTGAATCACGTAAATGTAGAGCACCATGGCTGCGGTAAACGCAAAGTATGCCGTGACCTAGAACTAATTAGTCCTTATTCATAGCGAGGGCAGTCCATGATATCTACCCAGAACGCACGAAACATCTGCCCGTGCTCAGTCATCTCATCAATCAGACCAACCGTATTCATGGCAGCCTGTAAGCACTTCTGAACGCTCTCTTGCGTCGACGCATCATTTTCACTGCCTCTCCTACTCTGTCGCGAGATTTTTGCAAAGTTGTTGAGAACTGCTTGCCGGTGTACAAGGATAATAGCATGCCAGTAAGTAAAGTTCAAAACGTTGCGCTGTCGCTGAACAATGGGAACAAGAAATGTTGCGCTAAAGTAATCGGCGTCAAGGAACTGAGAGAATTCTGCTCGCCAGTCGCTAAGATCTTTGGAAATACGTTGGGTTTCTTCCGCTCGACGGCTGATGGATATTGGCTTGACTGAATAGAGGGCGCGAAGAATATGGCCAATGATCCGAGCAAGTCTAAATTGCTTGTCAGTGCATATCGTCATTAGAGATGGAGTTCTTACTTCATATGCCCGAGAGGCGCAAGCATTACGGAGTATCCTTTGGCAGAGCTTGTTAGGTTTATATGATCCTTTGTTATGTCGTTATCTTCCACGCAAGCAGGAAGTTCCGTGTCAATGTCGTCATCATGGAAGTTCCGCGGTCTACCAAGAGAGACACTAAGATAGGCATCCAGCGTGTAAGCACACCAGAATGTCCTTCGACGACTCTCGACTTCGATGTGATTCAAGCCACTCGTGACTCCAGGGCGTCTATTTCGGTTGAGACCAATAGCAAGGGCTAAGTTTGTGACAATGCCGAATTGACTCCAGCAGTGATTGACACGAGACCGGGTCCCGAGATAATAACATTGAAGGAGACGTGCTTGAACGCTAGTGAGCCGTATCGAGCCACTTTCTTTTGAAAGCTGATGTTCAGCTGCCAGATAGTATCTAGCACTGCAAGAGTAGAGTCAGTATCTTCCTTGGCACCGATTGATAGACTCACCTTAGATCTGATGGTCCAGGCCTATCGTTCTCAGGCATATAGACCCTTGCATGGGCTAGAATCATGAAAAGCAACGCTACTTTGGCAGCAGCATTGTTAGGATCACGCATAGTCCCTAGTGTCTCATAAAATTCCGCAAACCATTCTTGAATGGTAGGCCGATGCAGGAACCGGTATGTAGGCATGGCAAAGTCAAAGTACCGGTCGACTAGGCGCTGTGCATCCTCTTTAGGAAGCATCATGCAGAAGCTCGGATCATAGTCAGGGTTGTGAAGGGGTGCATCACCAAAAGTAAAGATACTCCCTGGTCCGGAGAACGAGATGGCTTGGTGTAACCGCTTCTGCACCCTGAGTAGGAATGATACGCCTGAGGCCGGACCAATGTAATGGCCTTGAAGATCCTCTTGGGATGGTTCTGGAGACTGTTGCACAGATGTAACAGCCCGCGAACCCGTGGCGTCTGGAGCTATGTGATCAGATGTCATTCCATACTCCTGCAACCCAGCAGGTTGATGAGCTCCGTCGTGAGACGAGCCTGTCATGTACTGCTGGGACAGATCTACAGGGCTACCATGCTCGCTCTCGGGCATTGCGTCCTGTGCCGCGACAGCTATCGTTTCATCTGCAATTCCATCTGCAGACGGGATTACCGGTAGACGACCTCTTGCATAGGCTGAGTTAAAAGTACAAGAGGCCCTTGTTCGCACGCAGAACTTGCAAGGCTGTATACCATTGCACTTAATCTTCCGCCTACGTAGATTAGCCCACGACTCAACACCCAAGCTATACAGATGTGTTTACTTCTTGCACCCATCACACGCACGTGTGACTCTCACCCTCTCAGTACTCTTTTTCCGTTTCTTGGAGACATGCCCAAGACTGTTACTGTCTTCTGAAGGAACTGGGAGAATCGGATGTTCTAAAGCCATTGGAGGCCATGTGGTTGCACAGGTGGGGAGAGTTGAGACAATGAGAGCGGAAAAGTCAGTGATAATCTGGGGAAATAAGCGGAAAAGTGAATCTGGGAGGAGTACATGGATAAATGGCTGGCGGTATGTCAACCCCGCAGCCTGTATCACGTGTATCCCTTGTCGCTCTCCCGAGGAAAATATCCGCGACCCATGTCACTGCCATCATATTGAGCCCTGCTTATTCCCTTGAGTACAGAGTACGTGTTCAAAGCTATTCAAGTATGGTGGGACTAGTTGCAGCCACATATGAAGCTCTCTGGTCCGATTATCAATATTCCCTATCTTATATGCAACTAGTTCGTGTCCATAAACGATCGTGTTCCCATACACTATAAGCTACGCTACATAGGATAGAACAAGGTTCGTCCCTCGTAGAAATCATAAATCATTTTTTGGGGTGACGCAGCAATTCTAAAGCCATCCTCTCGAACTCGTCCCCGAACTGCAGAACAGCTCTCCATCGAGGAGGAATAGCTTCCGCTCCGTCCCTTGCACCCAGAAGTCCACCTGCAATCGCAGCGTTCGTGTCCGTATCCTTTCCAATGCGTACGACATCAACTAAAATATCCTCCAAGCTTCGGCTGTCGACAATTGCTGCAATAGCTAAAGACAGACTCTCGAGCACAAATCCACTGCAGCGAAACTCGAGTATAGACGACGGCCCGTCCTGGGCCATTTCTGCGATGCTGAGTTCTTTTCCAACCTGTATTGCTTCGTATACAACGCCTTGCTCGCCTTCAAGCTTCTCTGCAACGGCAAGACCGGCCTTGATGGCCTCTTCGGTGCTGACTTGGTTGATGAGCTTGGAAACAATGGTGTTATAAGCGGCGCATGCTATCATGCATCGGGTGTCGTCATGGGTGATCTTGCTAATACGCTGACTTTCGTCGATGAGCTTTTCTGGATCTTTCTGGAAGAGGCCGGTAGGGATGCATCTCATCAAACTCCCATTTCCAGCAGATCCTTGTCCACTTCCGGCGTTGTCTGGGTCCCTCGTCTTCTCGTACCGGTCCAGTCCAATGCTGGTAGCGCCGCCTATATCCACAGGATCGCTTCCCTTTCTTCTGTCTGGCCAGTCTCCATGCAGCCAATCGAGAAAGTAATCTCCAGCCAGACGGCCAATGTCCTGCTCAATTCCTAGGTGGTAACGATCGTAGTAGGCCAACAACACTCCGCGAGTCATATCTGTATCGTCGGTCGCATGCCCTTTTGACCAACCGAAGGGACCTCCTCCGATGATATCTCGAAGGCCATTTGGATAAGTACGGGCGATAGTCTCGTGGGATAAGAATTCGACAGTTGCACCCAATGAATCGCCGGCATGGACGCCGAGTAAGGCTCCGATGACGCGGAATTCACGAGGTGAAAGTTGTATGCTAGTCAGAGGAGATGCCATGTTAGTTTGCTTCGAAGAAGAAGGGCAAGAAGAAGAAAATGTTTCCCAGACTCAAGATGTTTGAGCTGATTATCATTTATATTGTAGAGAAGCGGGGCCCAAGGCTGACAACCAATTCTGTGACACATTGCTGCCTGCATTTGGGGCAGAGTTGAGGCTGACAAGATGCTGTGGAGCTCCAGGTGTCACATTTGTGACAGGTTAGTGCCCTTTCTTTCATTTAATCACCGATGAAATAACGCGCTGTTCCTTTCCATGGCTCGTCAGTCCGCTTATCCCTATTAACGAATCTCGCTCATGTCCATTGATCTGTGCGAAGAGTCCATTTCAGGACTCAGGACTGTAACCCTTTTCTTCGCAGCGGCCACAGCGGACTTTAGTTGCCACTAGCCCCTATGACCCCCGCGACTGTGGTCAGCTTGGGGGCTAAGTGAACCTTTAGGTACTGGCCCGGGGGGTTAATTCCGGTCCTTAGTCTCCATCGCTATAGCCTATCAAGAATGAGATTTCCCTCCATCACTTGTGCAAGATATTCAGCACGTTATTCAATACATACTGGTAAATTTAACTAAGAAATGAGAAGCCAACGGCTCGCGGTTCGGCTTTTAAGCCTTTAGGCAACGATTTGAAGGCTATGAGAGCTCCTCAGTAAGGTACCACATATGGACACGTAAGATAACGTTGGCCGGTGATAACACTAATCTCCATAGCTTCGTAGATAATTGGTAACACCGGGCTCATCAAAATTGACTGGTCCATTAGTGGCAAGATGAATGCTCCAGTCAATGACATAAGAAGACACCGATCCTCAACTCGACCAATTCGACATCACATACATCCCCTAATCATCAGTATCCAGCATGGCATCGACAAAAGGTCTTGCACTCGTCACTGGCGCCAATGGCTTCATCGGCGCACGAACTGTTGAAGCTTTTCTCGCTGCCAATTATTCTGTTCGCGCAGTAGTTCGAAGCGAATCTTCAGCCTCAAGTCTTCTCTCAGCATTGTCTTCACATGCCTCCTCGGGCCAGCTCAAGACCACTCTGGTGCCTGATATCACTGCTTCTGGGGCATTCGACCAAGCAGTTAAAGACGTAACTGCAATCGCTCATCTCGCTGCTCCAGTTGACTTTTCCAACAGAGACATCAACTACGTCATCAATTCCTCGGTACAGGGCACCCTTGGTATTCTGGAGTCTGCCATCAAAGAGCCTGGCTTGAAGTCTTTTGTTTATATGTCGTCCATTGTGACTATCAGAGGACAGACACTAAAGTATCCAGAGAGGGGATATACGGAAGAAGATTGGAACGACCAAATCGAAGACACGCTTGCTCAAGCCGGGGATGACGCGACGGGACATCAAATCTACATCGCAAGCAAACTCAAGGCAGAGCGCGCATTCTGGGAATTCCGTAAAAAGCACTCTGACAGCATTAAATTTGCCATGACAGCGATCAACCCAGTCTGGGTCGCTGGGCCGCCATTGATCCTGCCTGAAGACCCTGAGAAGCTCAGCGAGACAGCTATTGTCGCGTACCGTATCATGAATGGCCAGGACATGTCCCCTATGGGGCCTGGCAACGGAACACACGTCGACGTACGTGACGTCGCCAGGCTTATCGTCTTTGCAATTGAAAGTAAGCAAGTCGCCGACGGGCAGCGATACATTGCAGGCAGCAACAGAGTTTACGCCAATATCCAAGCCTATCGCGACTTATTGCGAAAGGCTTATCCTGATAGGAAGAGCATTATTGGCGAGGGTGAGCCAGGAAAGGGTTACAACCAGGACTACAGCACGCCCAAGGGTGGATTCTTGGTTGATGGGAGCAAGGCTGCCGATGCAACAGGTCAAGACTGGATCCCGTTTGATCAGATGACTCTGGATGCTGCAAAGGCGTACGAGAAGTATTTTTGAGTGGCTTCCGTGTTTGTATAGTAAGCAATAAACAGTAACTTTATTAGTCTTCAACAAACTGGCCAACCTTACGTAGAAAAGAACAAATCTTAAATTCCTTTCCTTTGCCCTTTATCTTCCTATCTGAGTGCCGATTTGTACCAGAACCTTGGATGAAAGTTCTCAGTTTGTGGATAATTCCGACCTCGTAGAGTCTTGCGATTGCTTCTTCTCAAGTGCCAACCACCTACCTTTCTGGTAATCTGGACATTCAGGTGTACAAAGACGCAGTCTGGCTCGGGTCTCATCCCACCTCTGTTTCTCCTTTTTGGCATTATACGACGTCGGATCCCAGGAGCCGCTCGGCCCATGATTTTGGGTGCTGTTCTCCTCCTTATCGTCGTTATGGCATTACTCCTTCTTCGAGCCATCTGAAGAACTATTATCTTTCGCCGCTTTCTTTTCAGCCCTTTTCTGTCTCATTTTCTTCACTTGCCGGGCGACAACGTAGGCCGGTTCCGCTGCTACAGCCATTGGACAAGAGAAAATTGCTTCTGAAAATTGATTGAGATTCGTGTCACCACCAGCGACATGTTCGCCTTTGGGATCTTGCATTCGGGGGTCTTTGTTAGTGAAAGGCAGAGGGTGAGGACGAAAGTTTGTCATTGTGATTAACGAGACGTTTGTTAAATTGTTGATAGTAGGCAGATGGATCAGAACGACGATGAGGAAGCGACTGGCGATGGTTTTGAATAGGCGATGTCGGAATTAGACGGTCAGCTGTGCCATGTCACTTTGCAGGATGATAGTTGAAAGCGGGCTGCAAGAAGCTCTCGGTTCTGAACTCAATTACAGAAACGGCGAATGAGATTCGAATTAAAGTCGGACATCTAATGATTCTGCCGGATCCAGGTCAATGTAGTTGGTGGCCCCCAACTGACATTTTCTCTCTTCCTTTGGTTTTTTTTTTTTTTTTTTTTTTTTTTTTTTTTTTTTTTTTTTGGAACTTCAGATCACCAAATCAAAGTATAGGGCTTAGCTGCTGCCTTGCAAAGTTGACACCTACGCCATAATACCAATTTTGATCGATAAAGATCTAAAGTATTTACCTCCTCTAGACATTAAATATGTCAACAGTTGAAACTTGGGACGAGAGACATTAAACAGTTGTTTGTTCCTTAAAGTTTACGAACTCTTGTCTTTCCTCATCGAGACAGATTATAGTAGAGAAACGGTCGCTCGGAACGGCATTGTGCAGGTGTGGGTTTAAGAAAATAATTCCCTTCGCGACCGAAATGTGGCCGCCAATTTAAAGATCAGAGAACTGGGTGACCCTCTTCAGAAACCGTTGCCTTCCAACGCCCAAGACGTGAATGTCTAGTGTCACAGGAACAAGACATAACAGGATATACGCGGCTTAGCCCAAACCTATTTCCCCACAATGTCTCTTCTTCTCATCTTCTTCCATTCTTTTAACTAACCCGTGATACTCTATTACCCCATGAAAATACCAACCCCGCAAAAACAGCTCCATGAACCCGGGGGAAATCGGGGGGCTAGACCGGGCCGGCATGCACTTATTAGCTAACGGTTTCATTGACGGTCAGCAAAGTCTGAGTTTTAATTCCTGCGTCTCAACGCCATTCTGTATAGTGCAGCAGTTATAGCAGTTGAAAGGTAATTATTACATAACCGTTAGCACGCCGCTGTAAAAGGGAAGAAAAAGTTTGCAAAAAAAAAAATGTGAAGAGAAAGGGCTATAAAAGGGTGACGTGCCAAGTCCGAATCTCATAGATCTTTGGAAGTCGGTAGTAGGAGACCGAATAAATTCGAAATACCACACAAAATGGCAACCAAAAGCATTGAAGAGATCCGCTCCCATTCGCCTGCCCTATCAAACCCGGGCCTGAGCCAGCATATCGGCAATCCGGTTCGTACAATCCACCGCGTATGCATCCAATGACTGACCAAGCATGTGCCATAGTCTCCTCTTGCTATGGGTACATTCGCAACTACGCCTCTTACTCTGTCCTTGTCCATGATGGGTTTCCGTGGTGTTGAGACTCAGACCATCTTCATTGGTAACCTGTGCTTTGCCGCTGGTCTCTGTATGTTCGTGTCTGCTCAATGGGAGATGGCACGCGGAAATACCTTTGGCTACTCAGCATTGAGCGCCTATGGTGAGTCGACATCTACCAATGTCTACCTCGGGACTGACTAACCCTTCTAGCTGTGTTCTATGGTGGTTATGGAGTTATCCTATGCCCATCCCTCGGCGTCCTTGAATCTTATGGCGGAGCAACTCCCGAGTATCATAATGCTCTCGGTTTCTACGTTCTGAGTTTGTCCGCCTCATCTTGCTTAGTCTTCTGCAGGACTAATAGATATCTAGTTTGGGCAGTTTTGACCCTATTCTTCATGCTAGGATCAGCACCCATGTAAGAACCTCATCCCCAATTCATAAAAGTTATATACTGACAAACCTTTAGTAATCTGGTTTCATTTGGCATCTTCACCACCATCTTCTTCTGCTTCACCCTTGATGCAGCGTCAAACTTTGCTCACGCTGATGGGAAGTTCGAGGTTGCAAAGAGTCTAATGAAGGCTGCCGGCGTCTTCGGGTTTATCTCTGGTCTATTGGGTTACTACAGCTGTGCCGCTTCCATGTGCGCTGATGCACTCCCTTTCGAGTTACCCTGTGGTGATACTTCAAGATTTTTTAAGAAGACTCGCAAGCAGCTATAGAACCCACGGTTCAATCGTTCTCGAGCTAGGTGGAAATAATACCATAGTTGGTATACGTTACGGAACTCAGTGATTGTAGACAGAAAATAGGAAATGGATTGAGCTTGCGTAAAGAAGAAGTTTTTTTGTGTTAACTATTTATCCTTCTTTGAGTCGTTCTCATCCCGGTTGACCTCATGCAAGTCTCCATCTCCTTCGGTCTTCTCCTTGATCTGCTTCAGAGGCGTAGCCAACGACGGATCATAAGGCGTCATCTTGCGCAAATTGTTAAGAAGCAAGACCTGTGTCCCAACGATAATAAATCCGAGTCCCAAAACAATAACCCAGCTCAGTGTAATTACGACAGTAAGAGGGGAATAGAGGAGAAAGCCGAGCATGCGCGGCCTGGTTTCAGGATACGTGCGATTGACCAGGCCAAAGGTGATTCGCCATGTTGATTTGAGGACCCAAGAGACGTGGAAGAACTGGAGTGGAAGGAGCAAGCTGCAGAATAGAAATACAAGATATTTCCGAAGGCGCGAAGTGATGCGATATTTGAGCCAGAACACCGATGGTCGTGGACTGAGTTTCGCCTGCTCGGCGGGTGTTGAGTCGAAGAAGTCGACTTGTTTGGCGGACCACCAGCAGTTGGCAAGGATCAGGATGGCTAGGGTCCAAAAGATATCGCTTTTGAGATATTCATAGCGCGCAGAGTCATTGTACCACGCCGATTGGTAAGGTGATGAGCCGCTTTGACTTTTCATTTTGATAGTGATAGATATCTAGGATGGGTGAAATAACGACTGGTACTGAGGTGAATCCTGTGCTCTACAATAAAATTAATCTGAGCCGGGGTGCCCATTGATAAATCATCTGTTAAACGGCTGCCTGGGGCTTTAGCTCGTGAATCGGTCAATTTACTCCGCATTCCAACCCCGCCACTAGATATTATTGGCCAAAAAGTCCCATCTTGTGCTGATGAATTGGGGGTTGACCAACAGTAAGATGAGCTTGAGGGCACAAAGCATCTGTTGAGAACAATATGCTAGCAAGGGAAGCAATTTTTGAGATTGAATGAACTCGTAGACGTATGTGCTAGAAATGCGAATCATATTCGTGTAGCTCTCTGTGGTGGCTTTCGGTTTCAGCTTGACCGGGCTCGACCAGAAATTGCAGGTCCCCACCGTCTTCGAACAGCCCGCCCACAGTGAGTCTCTTAGTGCCAACGTTCTGTGTTTTTGCCGCTGGCTTGTTGCTTACAGCGTGCACTTCTAGCAGACTTCTCCCTAAATTTGGTCCTACCAACCGCTGCTTCTCGGAAGGTCACTGAAACGAATCGCCTCCACTCTCAGTAGGTGCATTCATCGTCGCGCGTTGGCAACACGAAGACCAAAACCTCACTGCTCAGCCTTTTCGTGCGACTTGACAAAAGTCCATTCCCTTCCTAAGCAGTTTTAATCTATATCTATATGGGCGAATAAGAACCATGTAATTAATTCCGCTGCCTACCTGCACTGCTCGTTGCCCTGGTAATGAGCTTCTACCGACTGGTGCCAAACCTTTAAATCGTAGCCTGGCAGGCAACCATAAAAGGACAGCCCGTTTTAAGGCCTCACGCAACCGCCATGAATCCAGAATAAGCAACACAACCACAAAAGCAACCCCTTCTCGTCCTGTTCTTGATCATG
The DNA here is from genome assembly GCA_011034095.1 of Fusarium cf. aywerte. Classification (NCBI taxonomy): domain Eukaryota; kingdom Fungi; phylum Ascomycota; class Sordariomycetes; order Hypocreales; family Nectriaceae; genus Fusarium; species Fusarium cf. aywerte. The sequence goes on from WETZ01000001.1 coordinate 531,352, forward strand.
ACGTGCAATGCGCATATTCCACTTGAGATAATCCTCCAAATCCTTGAAGCAGAGTTGCCAACAGGCCGTCCGAATCGCATCATCGACATCTCAAAAACAAATGTTCAGCAGATCCTCACTTGGGCTAAAGTATGCAGGGCTGCGTATCAACCGGCGACGCAGTTTTTACGACAACAATGTATATACATAGACTCTGTCTCCCGTCTGCGAAGTTTCCTAAAAAGCCTGGCATCGGAGGATGGCTATTCATCAACTCTCCCCAGGACTATACGACTCCATGAGGTATCATCAGTTTACCTGGGTCTCAGCATTGAAGAGATTCAGTCACTTCGAAACAGCGGATTGATCAGGGACCTGTTTATCGAACTGGGTTGTTCAGTACGCCGTCTGATCATTGACCTGCCCTTTCGCAGAATCGCACAGCAACACAGCATTGACGACCACATCGATGCCATGTTTTCTCAGGGACTGCAAGCACTTACCAATCTCGAAGAGCTCACGACACTAGGTGGTTTACCTGTGCTGGAATTTTGGAGAGCCGAGTTTGATATCAACCGGATGTGGCCAAAGCTACGCCGGGTGGCTGGCTTCAAAGTCAATCTTGGTGAAGAAGCACTTTGGTACAACGTCGCCAGGACCCGGACCCTGGAGCATCTGGTGATAGCGATGCCCTATGTCCTGCGTCGGCAGACGTGGAATATCAAGGAGTCGATTGGTGGAAAGGAATGGAATACGGAGGAAGGGGGAGATTCCACGTATGCTCGGCCTTTGAAGGTTGTCATTGCCCATCATGAATTCTGTGCACCTATGCTCGATACATCAGATGCGCACATTCATGATCCTTGTGGGCTTCTCGATGTCTCTGCCTCCGAGATACCGGTTATTGCCAAGAGGGTCGATTGGTTATGCAAAGAGTGGCTGGTCAAGTCGGCCAAGGATGATACCCTTTGGGACTGAAGAATCCTAGTTTGGCATTAAACGAGACCGGTTGTTATATCTTGTGCATAAATTCGGAGGCTCTATTGTAGATATCTTACGAATCTGGGACCGTAAGAATATCATCTACATTGACCGCTTGTCCCGTAGCGATGGACCTATTAGCCGCAATACCTGTGAGAATAGAAGCCGCCCCGTCGATGTGACTCGCCGCTCGCATATATTCATCAGACACAGGTGTTCCAAACAGATCATTAAGCAGCACAGTATCGCCACCTCCATGAGCGCCAACACCTTCCTCGACCTGAATCTCTCGGGGCTTCTCAAAAAGGGGCCGCAACAGGATCCTTCGGCTCTCGATAGAACCCTCGGCTGCTTGGTCGCCTCCGGAGTTGACGTAGCTGTTCTCAACGATCTCAACTTCAAGCCGTCCACCGGTGCCATTGAAGCTGACGCGGAAACCTTCCCATGGGGCGTATGCTGTCAGTGAGTACGAGAGACTGGCCCCGTTACGGTACTTCACGAGTACGTTCATTGTGTCTTCAATACTAATCCCGTCACCAAACACGCTCTGGTCACGGTAGTAGCTGTCCTCATGCTCAGCATCGAGATACATAGCCTTCAACTGAGGGTTCTGGTCCAGATGCAATGCGAATGGATCGGACTTGGCGACTTCACTGCCATGCGCACGAGTATAAAACTCAGTCTTGCCGCGTTTCTCGGCGTTTTCCCTGCCGTAAAATGCAAGGTCACCTGTCGCAAAGACTGTCTGCGGTCTTGTCTGGAGCCAGAAGTTTACAAGGTCGAAGTGATGAGTTGACTTGTGCACCAACAGGCCGCCGCTGTTGCGCTTGTCTCTGTGCCAGCGACGGAAGTAGTCTGCTCCATGACTTGTGTTGAGCATCCATTCTGTACCGGTGTCAGTTTGCGACGTTCTCATGTCACACACTGTCGATTCGACTTACCAAAATGAACGCTTGTGACTTTTCCAATCGCACCCGACTTGATTAGTTCAAAGACTTTCGTGTTGTGTGGCGCATATCGATAGTTGAACGTCACGCGAACCTTCTTGCCCGTTCGCTCGACAGCAGAGAAGATCTCCTTGCATCTTGGCGCATCGATAGTCATGGGCTTTTCTGTGATAACGTTGCATCCCAATTCCAGAGCTCGTACGATGTATATGTTATGTGTTCTGTCCATGGTAGTAACGATAACCTCATCGGGTTTTGACTCTTTGATCATCTGGTCGAAGTTGCTGGCAAGGTACGTGGGTACCTCGCCGTGACCAAGAGACTTGAGCTTCGAGTTGGCATAATTCATGCGAGTTTGGTTGGTGTCGCAGAAGGCCGCGATGCATGAGGTCTTGCTGTAGTCGGTGGCGATAGCCGAGTAGAAGAAGCTCGACCGACCGCCTGTGCCGACGACGGCGTATCGTTTTCTTACTGCTTGATCTTGAGCCATGTCGTAAACAGTTACAAGGCTTTACTGGGCTTTCTTTATAGGGGAGAACATTGGGTTAAAATTCAAAAGCGGAGCGTCAACTGTGTTTATATAGCGGGCCAAGAAATAAGCTACTATGCCAATACCCCCAAAGTCAGGAACCCCACGAGGTATTTATTGGGGAGATCACGACGATATGACATGTTGATGCTGAGAGAGGACCATACTCGGGGTCTCTTGTCCCGAAATGTGGAACCTGGATTGCGGGGGTCATACTGAATGACGGGTTACGATTCATGACCTCCAGATCTCAAATAGCTCTACAAGTCAGAGAATCCTTGAACTCCGTCAAGTCATTATAAAGGGCTTCAGAAGCATTTAAGGCGTCCAATCAGGGTCACAGAAGAGTGGTCACTCCCGTGTAGTCACACCTCTGGGACGTCGGCCAGACCGTGATGGACACTGTAAATGACGGGGCCAAAGCCTAATGTGCCCGCTGATGTTTGTCAACACTCAAGTCAATGTGACTGGCCCTATTACAGGCATTAAAGCAGGAACGCAGCACCCACAGTCACTGTAAGCTCACTAAACCGCTCTATGCACTGGGGCGCCATAACCTACATGTTGAAGCAGGTCAGATACAGCTAACCTGAGGTTTACGCGAATGTAAGCACGAGATCAATTAGCAACCTCATTCAGTTTCTAACAATTCCCTCCTACGCATCGATCGCGCATTCGTAACATTCGACACCTCTCAACACCAACTATGACCAAGATCTTTCTGTCAGTTCATGTATCCAAGTCTCAATAGCGCCAGCAGTTAATGAACCAACAGCACCGGCGCTTCAGGCTATATTGGCGGCGATGTCCTTCACTTGTTGCTAAAGTCTCATCCAGAGTACAAAGTCCGAGCTTTGGTGAGAGACGCATCCAAAGGAGATGCCATTAACAAGACGTTCACCCAAGTAGAGATCGTAAATGGCGGCCTAGACGACACGGACGTTATCGCGAAAGAAGCCGGGGATGCCGACGTTGTGGTCCGTATGTTGAATCCACTCCCGGCATTAATTGCTAAGATGCTTTTCACTCACCACTGTGGATCTTGCAGATCTGGCAGCTACAGGCCATCTAAAGAGCGTCCAGACCATCTACGAAGCCCTTTCCAACAAGCCCACAGGCTCCAAGTCGCCTTACTACATCCAAATCTCGGGCGCGAGCGCTCTAGCAGCGGGTGAACTTGCTGACAAGACGAGGGATTTTGGCTCAGGCAGTGATGTCATCTACAATGATCTCACTGGTATCGACTCGATCAAGTCGTTCATCAAGCAATATCCCAGTCGCGCTGTAGACAATTACATTTTCTCAGTGAATGAACAGCAATCGCCTGTTAAAACCGCTCTAGTCATTCCTCCCATCATTTACGGCCAAGGTCGTGGGCCGGGCAATCAGCGCAGTATGCAGATCCCAGATCTCGCCAACGCGACACTGAAGCGTCAGCGGGGATTACAGGTTGGTCCTGGAGAGAGCCGATGGGGCAACATTCACATCCACGACCTGAGCCGTATCTTTTTGCGATTGATTGAGAAGGCAGTTGAAGGCAATCAAGATGAAAACCTTTGGGGCGCCAAGGGAGTTTTCTTTACCGGTGTTGGAGAAATGGTAAGTCCCGAGTACAAAGTGCCTGCACTACGCTAACAGAGTGGATAGTCCTTTGGTGACATCTCGCGACGAGTTGCAATGGCCGCACACGACTTTAATCTGATTCCGAGTAACAAAGTGGATGAAGTCAATGCCGACGAGATTGATCGGCTGATTCCCCGCGGATCCATGCTGCTGGGAACGAATGCGCGCGCTGGCGCCGACAGAGCTAAGGCGATGCTTGGCTGGGAACCCGAAATGGAGAGCTTGGAGGAACACATTCCACAGGCCGTTGTTGACGAGGCTGAAGCACTTGGCATGAAAGGTAAGGGCCCCACTCCAGGCTTGGGGATTTGAGGATAGTGCTGATATCGTTCCTGGCAGTGGAGCAATGGTTGTAGGTTTATCACGTTTATTGACTTGAAGATGCACAAGTCATAGAGTAGCGGATGACGAAACGACAGCTACTTTCCATTCTGCCTATTTCTACCTCTTATCCTTGCTATTCGTGACTGATCAAGCATTGATCAGTTGTAGCAGGCCTGTGAAACGATGTCATGATCTGCTTCCATCCATTGCAATTTCAACCCACGCCCACTTGCGCAACCTAATCGAACGGTCATAACAAAATGCTAGACTTCCACTTACCAAATAACATCGCACTGCAGGCCTTGTATTCACGAAATTATATCTGATCTTCCACACAGGCTTTGCAGTGTGCAATGACCCAGAAAAGTGCGATAGCATCAGCGACATGGTCGGCTACCTCGTCCTCAGCACTATCGACGCCCTCAAGAAACATGATGTTTTCAAGCCCGACTCGGAGATCAAGAATCTTGGCCTTGTGCTGTTTGTGCTTGATAGATGGGGCCGCGAGCAGATCGACTACGAGTTTTCGCAGGAGTGTTGTTCTTGGATTTAAAAAGTCATTGATCTTGCCGAAGAAGCCAACCTCAAGCTTGTGGCTCCTCATAACTTTGATCAAGACTATAATGAGATTATGGACAACCGTTAAAACAGAGCAAAAAGCATGAAGAGATGGGATAAGGTCAACTGGGGAACTAAGGTAAGCGTTGTATGTCAAGATTTGCCACAAAGTGGCTAATTGGCTGGTATCTTAAGGCGTATGGCAACAAGCACAGCGACGGTCCAACGCAAATTGGTGGGAACCATTTCGATATCACCACGATGACCAAGGCGGAACGCCAAAAGTACTCAATCAAGGAAGTTTGCTACCTGATGTGTCTGGGATAATTACTTACGTGCTTCTTGCAGGGCTGGCGGAGGCTGGGATATACTCTAATATTGTTCCTATTACCGTCGTGTTAGAGGCTATCGTTGCAGCAACCCAATTCCTTGTGTCATTAAATGTAGTTGTGAGAACATGCCCATTTGAACCATCTCCCCTGTGCTTCTGTCATACATTTTCGTATCTACTTATCGACTTTCGTATCATGAGTTCCACAGCTATGAACGTTTATCAAACTTGCGTGCTTGTTCAACCTCTCCCTCGCCATCTCACAAGACTTGGCAATCTCAACTTCTGAAATGATGGCAATTCTCTTGTTGATCTCCCTCTCGATCCCTGGGATATCCTTTCCTATGCCTTTCGCCCGCCACTCATAAGCATCTCCAACGAATCTACTGCTTTGTACAAGCCACTGCGTTCTTTCCCTTCTTGAGGCATCGAATGCAGCGAACGCAGCCTCGAGATCTGCGTGGCTTTGCACTCGATCGTCAGCGAGAAGCTCTGCCATAACAGCGCTGTCCTCTATGCAGAACCCTGCTCCAGCACCGTGGTGAGGGCTCGATGCGTGCGCGGCATCACCAAGGATGGCTATTCGGCCTTTGTAGAATGTGGGAACAGGATTGTCGCCGGTGTCGAAAATAGCCCACTGCTTTAGTTAGTCCTCGTTTGTTCCTCGACGGACAATGTGAACCTACAATGCTCAGGGTTTCTTCGGTAAGTTTCAAAAGATTTCGCACAAGACTGTTGTAGCCCTTGAAGTCATCGAGAGCGTCTTGTCTATAGGCAGTCTTTATCATCTTATTGGGGTTATCCCACTCGTTAGGATCTGTACGGAAAGCAACGATGTTCAACTTCTCGCCATGGTTTACTTGAAATGTCAAGACATGACCATCGGGTCCCATCTGAAGTCCGTCATTATCTTGCAAAATGACAGAGCGTCATCAACTTACGTGCATGCATGCATTTCGTGCTCTCTCCTCCCCCACCGCCTCAATGGCTTTATCCATGGGTACAAGACCACGATAAGCGTACTTGTGAGAATACTGCGCTCGCGCAGATGGGTGATTCTCTCCCACGATAAACTTTCGAACGTGAGATCCAATACCATCACAGCCAATCAAAGCATCGGCCTCTGCTGTCGAGCCATCCGAAAATGTCATGCGAATCTTGCCATCGGCGCCTTCCTCCGCCTGCTCAATCTGTTTGCCAAACTGCACTCTATTCGACGGCAGCAGATAGATGAGTTCATCGAGGAAGTGAGCTCTATGAACGCCAGTTTGACCCAAAGAAGTTTTAATGGTGAAGGCAGTTTCCCCACCCTCTGTTGTGCCGTCGAGAAAGTCGAACCATGTCTTCTTCTTGGACTCCCAGCTGTTCCAGGTGCACACTTTGTAAAAGGCGTCTTGAACACCGGAATGACAGATCTTCATAGCCTGTACGGCATTGGGTGTGAATGAGACACCAGCGCCGATCTCGTGAAAGTCATCGGCTCGTTCATAGAGGGTGACGGAAATGTTGCGATGGTGGAGAGCGATTGCGAGAGTAAGGCCTGCGATGCCACCACCGATGATGGCAATATCGAATGGTTTTTTGTTGCTCGATGGTGTATTCATGGTAGCTTAATGAGAGTTAAATGGAAAGTTCAATCAATTCTAGTAACTGCTTGGGTTAATACCGATCGTAGAGGTTTCTGCTCTATAAGAGTCCCCATACTTCCGTCATAGACATATCCGATGAGTCCCTGGGTGAACTAATAACCAAGTCATGCAAGACCCGGTTTCCGACCCCCCACTCACTACCTTCCGATGCCGAGATATCTAGAATCTTACTCTGGTCAAATCATGTTTGCGAGGAAATCCCCACGTTTGTTCCGCGGAACTGACTCGGGAATTGCAGCGGCATGTTTCCCAAGATTGAAGAAGCGGGTCCCATGATTCTATTTTAGTCTCGCCGGATGGTCTTAAAAGCTCAACATATTCGGTCTGTCATTTATCTCAATTGTAATTAGATTTATGGATGATTCGAAAGTTGTCCGGCTAAGACTTCCCAAGAGATAGAATATCGTAAGTGTAGACAATGAAGTCAAGTGGGATAAGCTGCCTCACCGTGGGCTAGGCTCAGTATGCCGCTAACGATAGGCAATTTACCCGGGTTTATCGCGATGCTCATACCCGCATGTCCCTTCACGTCCTAATTACACGTCTAGCAGAGAACTTTATGTCTTAGCCATTTCGATGGTTTGCTTTATTCCTTGTAAGTTGTAACTGGCAGGCGAAATAGCGGATGTTTCAAGAATTTATTACTTTCTCAAATTACTAGTCAAGACGCGGAGTAATTTGTTCCTGATGACCAAAGGACTCCGGATTAGGCACTATAAAATCATATCTTCCTATCAGACACGACTCATTTTGAATAAGTTCCAAAACTGAGAACAACTTTATTGAGACTTGAGGCAGAATTTTATAAGCTAAGAATCGGTTCTAATATAGATTTCAAACAGATTCTTTCAAAGGAGCGCGCCGCCCTTCTGAAGCACATTCTTGATAACACTGTTAAAAGAGGCAAGGAACAGTCTCCAGACGAAGAGCCCGTCCAGAAGATTTTGAGAGCTTCGCGAGGCTGTAAATGTCCGATTAGGTACAAAGAGTCAAGTAGAAGGCCTTTTCAGAGGTTTTCTAACCACATGTTGATCTCTGTGAGGCCAACTGGATCGCCCGCGACGATGTCGGGGAAGCAAACATGGAGGGACCTGACGATCTTAAGGGCGCATTTGGGGCTGGATTTGATCTTAGAAATCTCCAAGGGCTGTCTCCCATCGATCTTGGCCGTGGTGGCAGCAGCAAGGGCAGGGAAGGGCAGGGTGAAGATGAAGAAGGCTTTCATGTTGACAGGTTTTAGAGCGGCTTCCAGTATAGGATGAAGAAGGTGGGTTTCTGATTATTATGATAGTCTGCGCTGAGAACTATGAGATGGAGCAGGAGCAGTGAGGCTTCTTATAGTTCCGGTGCGACATAGAAAGCTAGGCCTTCGTGTTATCACTGCTCAATGATCCTGTTCCACTCAATAGCGCCAGCATGATTGATCTATCAGGGTTGCCTTGAATCCTACTCACTCTGGTATTCTAAACTCCTTAGTCAAGCGCTAAGACATCTGACAGCGGTTGCAACAGCTTGCAGTTGGCCTACGCTTGGTAACATCTGAACCAACAGCCTTACGAAAACCGTTGATGACTGGGAATACATTTACAACGGCCTATCAACTGGGCTTCTTCTACTGTTTTGGGATACATCTGGAATGTGATTGTCTCTGCAGTACAAGCCTATGGTTGACCTTGCGTCTTCAAAACATTGCATAGCTATTGGTGTCAGCGGCGTCTATCACCAAGACAGCAGCGTTTGATCGACTTCAAATCAGGGAGATGTTAGCATGACCCTCAACTTTTCCGGGTTGTTAACCAGTTCCGCATTTATCGATCTACTGCTGTTGGTCTCGAAAGCGTTAGAAAGGTTATTGCTATTTAATCTTGACACCAACCTTGTTCAGATGGTCGGGTTGGAAAGTCAAGACAACATAGCTATGTCTTTAATTGACTCGAGCCACATATTGCTATCAATAGGTTATCTTTGTCTAGTGAACTTGATTCCCATTGAGTAGTGTCTGATACCGATCGGCAATAAGGCTGACGGTTGTCTCTCTTTTATCATTCTCGGTCACGTAGTTTAAACCTCCTTTCAAACTTGTTATTTGTTCGCTGCCCCAGCCACCAATGTCATGTTTTTAAGACATTGTGTCCCAACCTCCAAGGCTGGTCAGTGGCTATGTGTGGGCAGTCACTGGATGTCCTCGTGATCTGGCCTGTAAAATCCGGCATTGAGCGATCTACATCGGCCTTTACTCAACTTCACAATCCCATGGTGGGTACGTACAGTCCCTTTGTTGGTCTGATGTCCCAGCCCTTTAGGAGGGGATCTCTTCTTTACATATGTTTGGAATTTAGATTTGATTCTACTGTCATTAACAAGTCCCTCATATATTATTCTTGTTGCAAGCTTGTGGGTCATGACCATCAGTAACATAATGCACAGCAGGCTAAGATTTTGAGGCTCTAGGGTATGATGCCACAAAAGGTCGTATTTGTGTGTCGCAACTCGCTTGTGCGAAGACGGACAACTTTGTACTTGGCGTACACCTTCTTTGTTCTTGTTTCAATGTTGGGGTATTAACACCGATGAATTTATTTATTTCAATGACGTCTGTCATCGCAGTACGACATGAGTGGCCGCATACAGAGTCGCACAAGCACGGGATTTAAACGTCGTTTTCACCGTTAAAAGTTGTGCAACAAAAAATACAAAACGAAATGAAGTCAGAAGCGTGAAAAAGGAATTGCTAATCACAGATCCTACGAAACATTCCGCACTTGTTGGGCCAATTGCACTGGGTGTCTGTCTATGAGTATCATGCTGGGATCGGATATTCGCAACGAATCTCCGTTGTTGATGGTTGTGATGGATGGTGAAACGATGTGCTTCATTCACGTCAGTGATCTGATGTAAGATAAGCAAGCACAGATAAAAGGATCATCTCGGTGAAAATGTTGTGCGAACACCGATGGGTTTTTACTAGCTTAGGTACCTATTCGTCCGTCCGTAGCCGTGAAATGCGGTCTTTTCAATAGGCCGAAGGATTCTTCTTACAATTACGCGGGGTTAGTCAGCGGAAGTTTGGCAAAAGACCGACAGCTCAAACTTCCGTCGCTGCATAGGATTTCTTGTTTCTTTTATCTACCCGGATTTTAGCGCCATCTCGGTCTTTAAGCTTGTACTGTCCGGTGCCGTCGCGTCGCGAACTAGTCCATGGTCTGCGAGTCTCTAGACCCTGGACCCCCTGAAGGACTCACTACAACGGGTCACTGTGGATTCTATCAATTGCTATGCACTTTTTAGCTCGCTCTTCGGACTTGCAAATATGACCGACCACACAAAAATTGTCCAGGCTTGCTTGGAAATCGCACCACGATGGGTCTTTTATTTATTTATACAGCTGCAATCTCGGTTTAATTGACCCAATCAACACACTAACGATTCATCTTTTGCATCTTTTGTGGTCCTGAGTCTTTAATAAATAAATACATAAAAACACTGCTAGTCCCTGCAATTGCAAACAAGCTTATTCCCATTTAGCTTTTTTACACATACATATCTCTGCCCCATTCATCACCATGGCCGCCAACGATATAGAAAATCAGCAGTCAACATCCCCTGCTCCCACATTACACGAAGAGCCTGCCATGGATGATAACGAACGACAAGGCATCACCTCCCCAGCATGGCGGGAAAAGAGAGGATTGGTTATCAAGATCCTTACTGGAGTTATGGTAGCTATCCTCGTCGTCTTCCTCGCCGACCTCTCATACCTTTTCGGTTCAAGCTTCCGAACAAACGATCGAGTGTCTGCCCTTAAGATCCTTGTCGTCGATTACGATGGCGGTGCTGTTGGAGAGTCCGTCGCCAACGCCTATAAGATGCTTGAAGACAAGTCTTTCCCAACGATCGAGTTCCACTCCGCCGACGAATACCCCGAAACTTCAGATGTCAAGAACAGCGTCTGCAAGGCCGATTACTGGGGTGCTCTTTACATCAACAAGGGAGCTTCAGATCGTCTAGCCGCCGCATACGAGGGAGGTTCTGCTGCTCAGGATTACAACCCTGCTGACAGTATCACCTACATCTACAACGGCGCAAGATATCCCACTGTCGCTTCTGGTTACTTGATCCCCAACTTCCAAGCCCTCATCAGCGCAGCTCGTGGCGGCTACTACCAGACTCAAGAAGGCCGCTCCGCTCTTCGCAATGTCAACACCAGCGACCCAGCTGCTGTAGAGGCCTACCTCAACCCTATTACCAGCACACCCGATATCATCCGCCCTACCAACCAAGGCTCCCGAAACCTGTACAACACCATCAACATCGTCATGGCCATTCTCGGTCAGTTTTTCTACGTCCTTGCCATGAACGGCATCTATGACAAGTTCGGCCTCCACAAGAACATGCGTGTTCGCGACGTCTGGGCCATGCGCTTCATCAACGGCAAGATCTTCTCCATGTTCTACGCCGTTGTCGTTACAGGCTACATCTGGGCCTTCCGTGAAGGCTGGGGTGTCAGCGGCGGGCAGTGGGCTCTGACCTGGTTGACATTCTGGCTATTCATGGACGTCAACTTTCAAGTACTTGAAACTGTCATCGGAAGTTACGTACCGATAGCACTCACTCCCTTCTTTCTTCTCACATGGTTCATGGTCAATGTCGCTTCTGTCGTCTTTCCTTTTGAGCTCACTGCTGGTTTCTACCGCATCGGGTACCTCTTCCCTGCCCACTCTCTGTGGATCGTACTCATCCAAGTCTGGTCTGGATGTGGAAACTCCCTCCATATTGGTCTCCCTATTCTCTTCGCTTGGTGGGTTGTCGGACATGTTACTGCTTTCTTCGGTGTTAAGAAGAGGTGTATGGACCAATCCAAGGCTCAGGCTGCTAGTGAAGGAAAGCATGAATAAGGAACAGGCGATGAACTTAATGATTAATTTTGACAGACCATGATACCCCATAGAGCATGCGACATGGCCCAAGTGCCATTTCGCCCTAATAGATAGACTGTAACATAGCGCGAACTCTACTTTACGTTTACTCAATCATTGTTTCTATTAACTGTCCCTTGTGATGTTTTAAACTGTCAGTACTCAGCAAGCGCTCTGGTCAGCTATATACCTATCGCAATCTCATGCTAGTTAAGGAATAAAGCTTTAAGCTTTAGTTAAGCTTTATAAGAAAAATCAAGTTTTTATATAATAAAGACCTTATAGAAAGTCTCAATAAGAGTTATACAATATGATTTTCTTATTCCTAAGCATAAGTAGTCGGCTTATTTCTATCTGTAGTCAGTCAATTCTATCGTCATTATTATCAAGAAATCACAAAAATGTCATCCATCAAAAGAACCGTCGTCGCAATCTCATGCAGTTGCCCCACACGGGCGCTTCACAGACTGAATAGATTGAATATCCATTGGGCATAGTTTGTATTGACTATCTGTATCAGGACGTGGTATACTATTAAAATACCAGACGGACCTTGAGTTTGTCATCTTTGACAATTTCATGCTCCTTTGACATCAGTTCTGGGAGATCCCAGGTTAGGTTGATATACCGCCCTGCCAACCACGGCCGTCTCTCCGACGCCAGGAATACCAGCGAATTTCCAGTTAGCTCGGGAGTATCAACGAATGCTAAATATGTTCATTAGCCACCATTAATTGCATAGTTAGCTGAGAGTGACAAACCTGGTCTCATAGGTTCCGGAATACCCTCGATACCGCCAGACATTTTCGAAGGAGCATTGCCGGGGTGAACACAGTAAGATACAATCCCTTTATCTCCGTATTCAAGTGAGATGAACTCGGTCAATCTCACAATGGCTAGCTTGGATATCTGGTATGCGCTGAGGCTGTGTGATATAAGATGAGCCCCGACGCTAGCGATGTTGATGATAGTCTTGGTCTCGGACTTGAGAAGAAGCGGCGCCAAAGCCCGCGCAACAAGATACGGCCCAAAGATGTTGGCACTGAGTGTCTGTAGCCAGTCTGCGGGATCAGACTCAGCAATAGAAGCGATTTTCATGAACGCCGCGTTATTGATCACAACGTCCAAGGAGCCAAACTTCTCGTCAATTTCCTTGGCCAAAGCATCGACACTTTCGGAGACGCTGACGTCAGTCTTGATGGCTAGGACCTCAGGGTCTTGGTGTCCTGCTTCTTTTGCTGCGGTCCTGACGGCTTCGGCGGTGGTTGACATATCAGATCGTGATGCAACTACGAAGCGAGAAGCTCCAGCCTTGGCGAAAGAGATACACATGGCTCGGCCAAAGCCTCGAGACGCTCCCGTAACCAGGATTGCTTTGCCTTTGAGGTTAAAGTTCGATGGATCAATGGCAGGATAGGATTCGGAGTGAACCTCGGAGGTAACATCATAGTCGCCTTTTGATGTATGAGCTACTGCTCTATGGCATGTAATCAGAAGTGTTCCTTACCTGGGCCTTCAAGTGGGTTGGGGGTCCCTTTAGGAGGAGGCATGATGGGGATAAAATGATGTAGTGATATTTCTCAAACGTTTCGGAAAGTTCGAAATTGGGAATCAATGGCAAAGTTGATTCAACTGATCGTGTTTTGCTAGCATCAAGAGACCTCTTATACCTGATATGCCGTGGTGGGCACTGGGCGACGATGACAAATTATGCATAGACACGGAATTTCCGGTCACCAAATGGTGGCACCCGATCGACCTATCGTTTTATTGAACGTCTAAGGGTTGAGGTAACAGGATTGGAGTATACATTCACTTCAATTAGGAGATGCATACATGTCATCGATTTCCAAGGACTTCTGATCTATTATTGCATGTTCCAAAAAGTGGTAAGATATTCTACTGACAAATAATAGCTCTGAGGGCGTTCATCCCTACGATCATCCAAAAGTCAAAGTTGCAATACAGGTTCGCGTTCCGTGGTATTAGTAACCCCAGCCAACAGCTCCTCCCAAGTTGACTCATCAATTCCTTCCAGATCTAACAATGTATCTGGCTGCGTGTTACCTGACCCAGTGCTTGACAGATATCCTCCTGAACTACCTATCTCGGACGCTGAACACGCTCCCTCGACAACAATAGAGAAATCAAGAGGACCCTGATCAAGCCCCCGCGTTTGATCATAAGCAATAAACACCGCCCATATCATATCCGAGAATCCCCACATGATATCGGCCTCATAACTAGAGTTTTGTACCAGGGACGAGAGATTCTTGAACTTTGCCCGCAAGCGCGTTGCTTCACCTTCCAGATCTGCCGCTCTTTCTATAGTAGTGACGTCGTAGAGGGAGGTTCCAGGGTATGAGAAATTTGCACTGTTAAGAGCGAGCCCAATATCTCTGAATATCTCCGGCCATATCTTGCTAGCATTTGAGAGGCACGAGAGAGTTCTGCATATTTTGGCAGTCGTGTAGAAGGTGATGTACCACAGTTCGTCGTCCGGATAGTCCATTACAGCATCATTCAGAGACTTACAGCTCCGCAACAAATTGAACAAGATCGAAAGCCTAGTACTTGCTGATAAGGAAGGGTTACTAGTTGCAAATGAATTTGCGATGCTTGAATGGTCCCAGAAGTCGTCGTGCAATGCGACTTCGCCTGTCAGTGTATCGAGCAGATAGAGCTCGACTTTTATCGTGACTAAGGCTTGTCAGTACCTTGTCCTGAAACGCATAAAGATATGACTAACAGTTGTCTTGCAGGGCTTGGGGAATGGAGGCTTTGAGTAATATCGACTCATTACTCAGCGTCTGCAAAGCCATCGCACTGACGAACTGGCCCTTCATTCCCGTGTTCTCCAAGTCATCGTACCCAAAGGTATCGCAAATGCGGCGGCTCAATTCATTGATGCGAATAAGATGGGCAACTAGATAGTCACTTGGGTACTCTTCTTTTGCAGCCAGGAGCTCCCAGCTTTGCTTGATATACCCAGTGTAAGGAATTGCACAACGAGTTCGGAATTTGGTGGAAACCCTAGTTCATCAGTACACGTTCAGCTGTACGATCCTCATTTTTGGATATATCTTACCAACTTGCTGTGCAGTACGTTCCAAGAAGTGCCCGCAGTTGATCGGTAGAACGAGCAGCCTTTCGGCCAGCAGCTGTTTCATCTGGACCAAGGTCGACTTTTCGTCTAGTATTGTTCGGATTCTGATCAAGTCCTAGATTGTGAACTAGTGAAACACATAGCTGTGCAAGTGGAAGAATTTGTTGCTTGTCATAGCTGAAAAAGTACTGATACCAGGCGAGATAGATAAGGATACCTTGCAGAAGCTCTAAGCTGCTCTCAGATTGCAATAGGACTCTTTGGTGGGCTTGCATTCTGACTTCCTCGCCGATTTGTCGCTGGATAGTGCAGTTATCGACCTTCATGGCGGCCATGATGCACATAAAGAGAAACGGTTTAGCTGTCCTCAAAGTCTGAGCAGTAGTTTCAGATGGAATTGGAACGAAAGGAAAATGCTGAATAGCTCTGGTACGATACTTGTCTAGCAGGACTTGCGCTTCTCCGAGGGTGAGGAGACCATGATCAATGACCTCTAGGGATTGTGGTGGAGCGAAGCTGCTAGGGAGTGACGACCCGGGCAACTGATCTATTCCCAGCATATCGATATCCAGATCGCCGGCTGAAAGTTGCGTGATGAACCCGCTTAATGGGGTCCCCTTGACCCTTTCACTGAGCATAGTTAAAACTCTATTCAGTCGCTGTTCCAGCAGCCTCGTGCGACTGGTAACACAAGTTAACGTTTGATTTGACTAATTCCAGGTTAATTTAGGACATACGATGCGCTGGAGGGACTTTTTCGCTTCTCAACAACGTTCAGATATGTGCAGCGTTTGCCAAGACGATTACAACGCTGGCATTCATCGGCCGAGAGGGGAAGACATTTCGACTTGACCGACGTGCAATTGACACAGGCTCTGCGTCTGACGCCAGCACTCTTTGATGAGCCATCGGCCGGCATTTCGTATATCGTGTAAAAAGGTGTCACCGTGGGAAGATCGTGAGATTTGGTTGCGATATGCTGCCATTAGCAAGCTGAAGCTGTAGCACCACCTTGTTCCGAGGGTTGTCGGACAGTGCGGAGTTTCCGACAGTAACGTTGACAAACAGTATGCGCAATATGACGTTTTTTTGTATTATCTGCAAATGATTTGTCAGGACCAGTGTCTGCGGGCTGAATGCTGACGGGTCCCAGTCTTACGGCGGATTGCATAGTGATGTGTGTCAGCATTGAAACACCAATAAGCATATTCACGTCTAACCAAAATGAGTGCTGATGGGCCAAATATGGAATGTTAACGTAAAATCCTTGTTTTGGCACCAAGCAAAATGTGGCTGCAGTTCAACGGCCGCCCTGCCAAAGATAGGTTTGGCTTCGTTCAAAATGCAAAATGAACATTCTCGTAATACAAACACACGTGCATAGGTCACGACTACTACGCTATCGACACCTAATGTGACACTCATTTTATGTCTGCGATGATATCGTCCCAGTATCCGCGCCTTGCATTACTGGGCCACGGCGGGATCTTTGTTAATTAGTTCATCAAAAACAACCATTTCCTCAAACCTATCCGCCATAGCATGCACCTGTGCCTCATGAGCCCGGTCAGAAACTGGATCAAAGAGGAAACTTGTGAAGGCTTCTGCCGCCGTGGTGTGATGCTCCCCACTTGACTCAACTCCTCGCAGAAGCTTCCTTGCTTCTTGTCCTGTGATAGCGTCTCTTTGCACAGCCATAGAAAGGAAGGCTTTAGCGATGTCGCGAAATACCGGGAAGTGAATATATAGATCCTGCCAGCAACGGACACAGAGATAAAAGTAGTACTGCCATAACGGGTCTCGAAGATCCTCCAGCAACGCTAGGCTAAGCGTCAATAGGCCGGGGTTGAAGAACGTCGTGAAAGCAGCTTCGGGATATCTTTGGCGGTAGCAAAATACTAGATCTTTGAGCTGGTTAATCGAAGCAGTATACACTGCTTTCGGGTGGCTGTCGGTCGAAGTTAAAGACATTAACCGGACAGACCGAGGGGTCTTGATGAAAGGGCGGAATATCATCGTCACAACGACATGAAACATGATACTGCTGGGTGGTTAAACATAGCTTGCGTATGCGAGGTTTCATGGCTCACTGGAAGATCATCACATCATAAGTGCAACTATCCATCCGCTTCATGGCACTGGGGAGGGTACAAACCCATACCAGGAGCTTTTGATACTTGCCTTCAGCAAATGCCAGCGGCACACGGTCCGAAATTGGCGTGCTACTAGCAAAGAAGTACACGGCCAATACCTCCTGAGCAGTTGTCAAGAGGCGACACATACTGTGGAACGTTGTTCCAAGGTATGCCAGCGACGGCCCAGACGTGTCCGAACTCATGTCTTCTCCTGGAATGGGTAAAGTGGGGTGGCACGGTATCGGCTTGTGATGGTAGAAAATAACATGTATCCTATATTCGATTAAAACAGTCTGGATAATACCCGGTGCCACTTGAGTTTACGTACGTCAGCCAGTTATAAACCCCCCAGGCAATTTGCGAGGTTGCCCTCACCCATTCTGGCGAGTCCAGACGGAGATTACCCGTTTTTGAAACGTCAGCAGGTTCGCCGCATAGACCAAGTCGCTCAGCTTTGCCTCGGAGTGACGAAACTAGCTCCTGAGCAAGGACTTCTTTGCCCTCATAGATACAAGCGGCATTAAACACGCCGATGGCCGCTAGAGAGATAAGTGACTCATCAGATCTCTCTCCTTGCCAAAGCATTTCAGCTTCTTTGAAGGCAGCAAGACGAATTTCGTTAGTCCCAAGCTTTGTCGCTGCGCAGCCTTGCTACTAGGGTTAGCATGAACAGTATAAGGAGCCATGAGAGTAGCTTACACACGCAAGGCATAATATTGCGCTGACGAGAAATGAGGAGCAAAATCTTGAGCGACACTCAACAAGGTCCTCGAGAAAGAGATCGACATCAAAAAAACCCATTATCTTATGCTCTTTTTCAACGTAGAAGGAGATCAAAGATGCAGCGACTTCATCTGACACAGGTACTTTGCTCCAATAGCCGATCTGGAGTCTTTCCAAACGGCTGTCGCAATACTTTCCAGACGCCACCGGCGTAGTTACTTGAGTCGAACCTTGCGATGTGGGGGGTAATAAATCTGGGATCTTGTTATGTGTAGAAGTGACCTGTATGTCGTTGTTCTGTCTCAATAACCCTCTCAGAGCTTGTATGTCCGGTGGCGGTATTCTTGGATACGCCGTGCTGAACTGCGCTGCAAGCTCGAATTCTGTAACTGATCCAGTTGGTGGCGCTACCGCTCGGGCAGCACAATGACCGGAAGGAGCAGTTGCAAGACTATTGGCACTTTGTATTGCTGAAATGGCAGTAGGCAAATCCCAGTTATTTCGAAGATGTTGAAGCATCTCTGCAGCCTTGTGCATAGGCAAGGATCGCAGGAGTTGGATGACCTCAGACTGCATCTGCTGACTTTGTTCGTTATCTCGAAGCCGATTGATTGTCTCTTCATCCTCGATATAACGTGAACCTCGGATGCTTCGATATACACATTGCTCCTCTGCCCGCTCGCATTGTCTGCAGGTTGGCTTCACGCCATTACACTGAGCTAGTCAGCACACAAGCAACACGCACGTAGATAAGTTGCACTAACGCTAATCTTTTTAGTTCGACAACGGTCACATGCAATGTGATGCACAGATCGTCGTCTTTTCTTACTGTCAGTCTCTTCCACATGGACCTTAGTGCTTGAAAACGACCTGGACGATAGCCCAGGATGTGGCAGAATAGGTTTGTAATTTCGATCCATGTTATAATGGTAGTATGGTTGGTTCAGAGTCTGTCACTGCAACTTGAAGGGAGAGGGAAAATTATAGTCACGTCATAAGCAGAGTTATGTCAGCAGAGAAACAACCAATCAACGATGGCGGAAGCTTCTCCGAGGTAGGGAGCCCATGTGTGATGACGGGTCTTTCTCCGCAGCCTCTTATTGGATCATCCGACGATTATATCGAAGCACGCATACGGAGTACAGTATGAGAAATAATGATTAAATGTGGAATTTGAATATGTACATCCAGTTTTTGCGTCTGTTCTGAAGCTTAAACCCTTCATTTCTCATACCAGCCGCTACCTACTGCGTTGGTCTTAGCAGGACCAACATACTTCTTCTCATACTCGGCAAACTTCTTACTGGCAGAAGAACCCTTAGCATCAGGGAAGTCAACCTTACATCCCAGAGCCTTATATCCAGGTACTAGCGTCTTAGACAATCCATTGAGGACAGACTGCAGTAGCTTGACAGAGTTGAAAAGCTCGGCAGGAAAGTTGGCATAAATGGCGTTATACAAAAAGCAACTCAAGCCCTGAGGATCTTTGGGCAGATCAAGTGGGCCAACAACCCAGCTTTCGTCAGCTCCAGAGCCTCCAAGGGCTGGTTGAGCGTACAGGTAGACATCGAGGATACCGCCGACAGCCTCGACAACGGTCATGGGTGTAGCACGGCGGTACCAGCCCTGCTCAGGAATGCGCTCAGGAACATGAGTATACTCGAGGTCTTTGTCCTTCCACGAGTTCTTCTTGACTGGCTTAGCTCCGTAGAACGAAGTAATCGAGGCCTCGTTGGCGATACCACCAGCGCCAATGGTGCCGTTAGAGAAGAAGCCAGGAACGAAGTAGTAAGCGCCCATCACGACAAAGGCACTTGGGGCATTGAAGTAAAACTGCTTGTTGGCCGCCTTGGAGTCTCGGTACCTGTTCTTGAAGTGTTCTTTAACTGCATCGACATTGTAGGTACCGTCACCCTTAGCCAGGGCCTGCTGATGGAGCTGCTTGAAGAGCTTTGGCTGGAAGGAGATGTTGTCGCCGTTGAGGTAGAAGTCTTCTCGTGTAGCGGAGGCGTCGCCTTCATTGAACTTGCCTGAAACCAGGTTAGTACGCACCGCAGACATGTGAGAGCCACTTACCATGACCAGCAATGCCAGATGGCTTGCCAAAGATCTTGTTCAAGGCACCGTTGAGAAGTCCAACACGGTTATCGGGACCTCCAATGCTCATCTTCTGCGAAAGAATATCTCCGCCGTCGACGTCGCCGCCGACGGCGAGGAGAGCAGATAGATCAGCGCCCATGTTGAAGAGCTTTGCCGTGCCGGCTTGAATCTGACCGATTGTGGCAATACCGTTTCGGGGAATGTCTATCACTTGTTAGACTTGGTCGCCAATTTGGACATCCATCCTCTACTTACAGCCATGGTTGGCCAAGGTGTTCAGACCGGGGCAGGGACCTCTCTGATCAGTCTTGCCCGGGGCCTTGAAGGGATGAGACTTCTCGGGGAACTTCTGCAAGCCCTTGACAGCCTTGTTGGTAGGGATGAGACCGACAACATTGTCGACAACTGCCTCGACGGTACCCCCGAGTAGAGATACAACGCCACTAACAAGACCAGTCCCGAGCTGTCGGGGCTCATGTTGCCTCTCTTCTTGGCCTTCACCAGCCTGGTACTCCTTCAGGCGGCGGTCGATCTCTGCACGTGCTTCGGGGTGACTGAGGAGGGCATCCATTCCCTCGGGTGCTAGCCAGGGGAAGGATAAGGCTGATGGCGCGCAAAGCGCAGCAGCAAAGAGAGGGAAGCGCATGTTGTGCAGTGTGGTAGTGGAAGGCGAGTCGAGAACCTGTGCTTGTTGCAACTAATGTTTGTATCAAGACGAACTGGCACAGCCATTATATAGACAATCCATCACAAAGCCTGTACCCATTGGTATCCGTTTCCATGGTTCGTGTCACTCCATAAATCATGATGGCATCTGACGTACTCACACAAACACCTCAAGTTGTTGAGAAACGTTTCTGCAATTCTGCATTTCAGGGTGGTATTCCACAAACAACCGTCTTTCACATTACTGGCTGGAAGAAAGGAGACGTAACTAGACTATTGATTCTGCTAAAGCATTTCTGGTAATCCGTCCTGGCGAGATCTAGCAGAAAAGGAGATGTTTCCCGATGTAGCTGGTGACGTTGATCAAATGCGGAGGATTAAAAAAACACTCCTGTCAATTGGCTGGAAGATTAATGGAGAAAGATTCGGATATTTCGTTTCAATGCACAGGCAGGGGACACACTCTGATTTATCTGGGTCGAGCTGAGAAACAAGCCTGGGAGATGGGGAAGAATTTGGTGATCTATGTAACCTTGCCCTTCGCTAGCCTCACATAGCTGAGTCTTGAATCGAGAACTTGGTCAGGGCACAGTGGATACATCGAATATAGGTCGATACGAAGTTTCGGAAATGGCCAAAATTCACGGTTGAAGAGAAAATACAGCTTCCCTTGGGACAATTTCGAGATGGTGAATGATCTCTACCTTGAAATTAAAATAATGTCTTACTATCTAAGCGTCAAAGATCTCTCCTAAATGTTTTCTGACATACCGTAAGTGACAGGTCGGATTATCCCTGATTGAGGCGATATCTGTCGTCCGAACTTCAGAACTCCTGTTGGTCAAATCCAGTTCCTCGCATCGGATGTTGGGTAGCCGTTTATGAGCCCCATCCTCTAGCGCCTCAGAATTTTTATTTTCCAAGCCGAGGTACATAAGCATTGTTGGCGCTATTGACGTAGAAATGCGATCATTTTGACAACATGGTTGGTCTAGGTCATCTTAAGCTGCGGCTGGCCTTTCGGCCGAGTTTGATACTTGACTCTGATGATTGGCAATATCTGGATAGCTGCACGTATATTGTTCAATGAGCTGTTGATTGTTTAAATGCTATGCTTGAATGCATATAGGACAAGCTTAACTTTATCATCAAGCTGCTCACGCGAGCTGAACCCACTTGCGATGCGGCTGAGATAGGTGGAGTTCGCTTAATCGAAGCTGTCCATCATTCAAAATCCTTAGCACCAGGTTTGCCTTTATGGCATGCTCCACCACTAATTATTGATCGTCATAAATCGATCGAAGTTAGTACCGGGTAGCTGTTAGACAAGAGTAAGATTTATGGAATTTGCTCTGCAGTACAGTTGTAATGTAACGGTCAATTCCATTTTTATCGTTGAAGCTGGGGAAGAAATTGACGATTGATCATGTGAGTATTTACTATGAACTTTCCATCAAGTATAAGACGATTAGGTAATAAGAGTTTCCGATGCAGATGCATTCAGATGTCCCACTGATAGTGTAAACCGACACGGCTTGGTATCTCATAGACTAAGTTGATAGTTAGAACAAGGCCAACAGACTTGTCTATAGAATATTGAATCATATCGGCAAAGAACTTTCGAGACAGAAGATCTTGGGTTAGGAATCCGAAAAAAAAAAAAAAAAAAGAAAGAAAAGAAAAACAAGAGTTGAGGCNAAAAAAAAAAAAAAAAAAAAAAAAAAAAAAAAAAAAAAAAAAAAAAAGAAAGAAAAGAAAAACAAGAGTTGAGGCTTAGAAAGAGAGAAAGGGAAAAAAAAAAAGAAATGCTTCAATAGCAGCTACTGGTTTCGATCCAGTGACCTCCGGGTTATGAGCCCGGCTGAGGAAAGTTAGTACGAATTTTGAATTCGTGTGAGTTCGAGTAAACATACCGCGCTTCCACTGCGCCAAGCTGCTTTCGCTTGAGCTTATGTAATAGCCATCAATGAATTGAACACTATATACTGGATACACTATGATATCTGCCGGGCATCCAGTTCCATTTCCTTGACGTCACACCACCAACCACCCGAGACACAACCAACAATAATGGACTTCTCACACAACTTCAATTGGTGTCTTTGTCCAAATGTACCACGACAGCCGGGTTGAGGAGCAATTAGAGGTGTCTGTTTTATCACGCCGCGTTCACAGTCAAGTGGTCCAATCCACGGCATCCCCGGCGATATGTATTTATCTTTGTATCTCTAAGTTTGCGATGAAGTGAGCATTGCACTGGATAACGAATAAAACGTCTTGCCCGATCCGATCTATGACAGATCCATGGACTGACTGATCCGCGGAGACCGTTTTGTGTGCTTTTCATACCCTTTTACGAGCAGCCTTCGGATTCAAGGTGTGCACCGTTTGGCATTGTTTCGGGAGCCTCGGAGAAATGCTGTCTCTTCATTGGAGAAGCATACAAAGCATGTCGCGCCGTAACGCCGTGTCACCCAACTGAGCCTTGATCCATGTCCCACAACTCGTTTTCCAGCCTTTGTTAGGTGCTGGCTGACGACAATTCCCTGGGAAAATCAAGGCCAAGAAAACTCTAGATTGGTTGTCTCATCACCCCCGCAAATCTAGCGCTTATATCAGACCACCACGTCACATCAAATGATCCCCCCAGGAGCAAGCAAGCCAAGGCAAGGGATGGACGGCACTTTAATATTCCCCGAGCCTTACGAGTCCGTTAGTGCCGTCGATTAAATACCTAGTAACACCACCTACACCGTTTGGTGACTCATTTCGCCATTTACCATGCATCGAAACCATATTCTGTTTGATCGTTTTTCCATCTCCCATAATATTCTATCGTTTATGGCTCAGACATAATGTCTAAGCTGATGCGACGCTTCCGAACCTCTCCCGTGGGGAGAAACCTTTTCGGCATTTGGATGTTTGTCTTCGCACTCATCGTTTTTCTAATCTTTGTCTCAACCTTTCTTGTGCAAGGAGGCACCATTGATATGCCCGACTGGACCAAAGATCTTCGAAAGTACGATGGCGAACAATGGGAAGAGTACGCGACCATAATAATCGTGTTTGTTTGCGTCTTCTTCATATTGACTATTGTCACGGGCGTGGCCCTTCTACGATCAAACGGATATTAGAGTTACCCAGCAAACACAAACAAAAAGCTTACGACTATTACGCTTTACCCCAAGACGACTTTAAACCCAAAGGGTCGGCTTCTTGAGTGACAAAGTCCGAGAGAGGCGCTTACCATGGCAACGAAATTAGTGCTGCCTATCCCTAACAAGACTTGGATTGCGGATGTCGCGACGGCGATTGCAAAACGCGAAACGCGACCGTCGGCTTCTTTCATCCTGCCATTCTACGTCATGTCCACGATAAAGGCGTGCGACAAAACTGCCCGAGTCCTAGCCATAGCTCGACACAAAGGTGTCTCTGCCTTCGATATTTTCACAAGATACGATCAACAATACCGACAGGATAGATATACAGTCTCTCGTTTATGCGAAGATGACTAGATCTGATCTTGCCGTATGCTACGTAGGGTTCTCGATTGATTAGGATGGAAAATCATCGTCAGTGTTCGAGCTGACTGACAAAACAAGACGAGGACAGTCCTAGTCCTCCAATCCGAAAGCTTCCCTGAAGCAGGAAAAAGGTCGCAAGTCAAGGAAGTAAGGTTCATGTCTTAGTGATCTGTGTAGCATTCACAGCCTGGGACCAATAGGACAGTAGTTGCCAGATTTGCAGCCTGGAAACATGGAATCGGTATAGATTTTGGGTTACTTTATGATGAAGGCTTACGGACTTCATGAATTTGAAGTACAGGATTGGACATGACTAATGCATGTAGGAGATTGGGACACATATAATGTATGACTAACGAATTCACGCTGCTATTGTTATGAACAAGTATATTTATACCCCCTCTAGTCATCTCCCTTACTCCACACCGGCTTCTAGTACGGCAAAAGTGCCAGTCTCAGAGTCAAGTTCCGCCAACGCATCAAAAGGCAGTGTCACCATTGGCACAGTATGTCCGATGTCCACATTAAAAAGGATGGGAAACTTGTTGGAAGCGAGACGCCCCTCGCACAAGAGACCCTTGATAATCCCAGCATAAGTTTTCTTTTCTTCGTCTGAGTCGTAACCATATGGTCGTCCCACAACTAGCCCCGCCGCTTCGTCAAAGACACCTTGGGCTATCAAGTCTGCAAAGGCCGCTTGAACACGATGAGGAGGGTTTCCGCCTGAAGCATCCTCATTCGTCGCTGTCTCGAGAAAGACGATTCGGCCGCGCCAGTCGGGAACTATGGCTGCGATACCGGCTAGGCGTGCGACGACGGTGAGACAACCTCCAAATAATCTGCCCTGGGCCTTGCCGGGTCGCAACCATTGCCACCCGCTTGTTTCGACGACCTTCGGTGGTTCTGTCGATACTGGATCATCAAAGAAAGGTGCTGCTCTTGGTGCATAGTATCTTGACCGCGGAATCTGGCCCAGTGGCTCGGGAGATGCAATCGCGCGTAACAGGTTTTCCACGCAGAAGGCGAGTGGTGAGTCTCCATCATTGATGTCGTTTGGTTCACCAATTTCCGGAACAGCACCGGGCCCGTAGAAAGTTCGCAAGCCTGTCATGGCGTACAAGTACCAGTGTAACCCTGTGATGTCCGAATATCCCACCACGACCTTGGGATTGGTGCGAATGGTCTCATGAAGCTCTTTGTCTGCGATCAAAGCAGGGAGAAGCTCTGTGAAAGTCGTGCCGCCAATGGTGGTGATGACGGCAGAAATACTAGGGTCTGAGAAGGCGGAGCGTATCTCGGAGAGCCTGTTCTCAACACATGATTGGATTCCTTTATCTTCGTTGAAGAAAGTCTGAACCTGAAAGCCCTTGTTCGTAAGGACGGCGGCAGCCCGTTCTACGACGGCTGGTAGCGTGCTGTTGATTCGTTCCGAGGGTGAGATGAACGCGATCTTATCTCCAGGCTGTAAGGCCTTTGCGCGGATAGGCGTAGGCATATTGAGTGATGCTGTTTAACAACAAGTGTCGTTCTTCATAGATCGTCTTCAATAGATACAATTATCGAGCTTTGAGCTTGGCGATGTAAGCTTCAGCCGTTGCCATAAGTGTGTAGTGAGTGTAATAAGTGGGAATGATGTAAGAACGAGAGGGGCTGGCGATGAGCGGATTTTTATCTCCACCAACAATATGAGTAACGTTATGTAATAGATAAGAAGAACCTAGTCGTTGATATTGCCTTATGTGTTTATCCGATATCGTGTTCGTAGCCTCTATAGAGTCTTGAAGCTGATAATTAGATATAAATTAATTTGTCATCATTGTGAAGCTATCGCGCCCTTCGGATGACCGAATGGATCATAAAGAACAAAAGTTCCGTAAGACCATCAGACACCACGAAACGCCCATTCTGAAGTGTGATCCACAGTTGATCTGATAGAAATCCCCTTCTCTACTTTATTTCGGAATACCAGTGCCATAATTTATCCTAAATCATCACCCATCATTTGGGTATCAACAATAGGGAATAGCGACATTGTCGTGTCAAATGAGTCAAACCATAGCATGTTTGGGGAAATTCCCAGAAAAGTATCAGTCGCGCCTTCAATGTCAATCCCTGAAGACTCTCCTCCTTCCGCAGTATAGCATTGCTGCTCACTCGCCATCTCTAGGTTCGGTATCTGACCAACTCTCGGCGTCTGAGGTTGCGTTTGAGGTCTTTCGGTTGACGAGATCCGGGACCTGACTTCTGGCTGTTGGGAGTTTCGCAATGGCGATTTTCCGATGGTGTGAATGCTACCAAAAAGACCATTAACAAGGTATCCCTGCCGTTCCATTCGTAATCTGGCGCGGTTTTCCATGTAGATATCGCATGCTCCTTGTAGATGATCGAGAATCATGAGATGACGCTTAGCCACTGCATCGTAGCGGGCCAAGCGCTCAAGGACACCTCTCGCTGCATGAAGACTCTTTTCGAGCGGAAAAGAGTTATCGAAATCGCCGAATATGGCTGCTCCAAGTACCAGCCCAGAGACGAACGCTGCATTTCCTACTATTGGCAGACGTTTTGGTACAGTGCCTGTTTGGAATAGAGTCTGCAAGAGGTCAACTGTTCTCACGGCTGATTCAAGGCAGGAATGCACAAGAACCTGATTTGATGATGAGACACTCTTGGTAGATCTGTTTGGGGACTGCTCCGCTTCCTCCACATGTTGCGAGACTGCTTTGTGAAGAAATGGGAGTGATAACAACATGACGGACCAATGTCCGGTCAGCTTCAAGTGTATAAGGCCAACGTTCGGCTGTTCATCGCCATTTAGATCACGAACTAAGTCGTCCTGCTCGATACCATCAACGGCAAGGCCTTCAATACATTGCGACGTCCACCTTCGAAGATGCTTGCTTATACGCTCCAGTATTCCAGGAGTAATCATCCTTTTAGCATATACATCGGTAAGAATTGACTCGAAGATCATTGATAAGTCATTGCAGGCAGAGTAGTTCTGTGGATTTGCCGTGTCTCGAAGCTCAGATGTAGACGGAGGTCGACCGAGTGATGCGCTCATGAACAAGTCCAGAATTCGTATACCTTTCCACAGTTGCTCTCTTGCGCGGCCATCAGTGGTCGAGAAGAGAGATGATATATCGTGGCGATGGAGACCAATTGCATAAGCAGCTCGTACGCCCATGCCGAGATACATGAAGGCTGCGTTGCGACGAGATGCTCCCAAGAGATACATCGCGATAAGAACCAAGGCTTGAATAGTGATTATCCCTGGCTCTTCTATCAAAGTCTCAACGGTCAAGTATCGAGCATAGTTGAAGAAGGTCTCGGCCAGATCGTCCTTGTCTTCTGGTCCTGTCTGAGCTCCGATGGCAAACACGAGGTAGTAGACGGGACTTGCTAGATCAGCATCATCTTGCCCATCGTCTATCCACTTGCGGACCCCACGAGCAAGCTCTTTCTGATCGAATAGTAGTAGCACGGAGTTGGTTGACTCCAGATACCATCTCATTAGGTATTCGGCGTCCTGCTCTGTTTGCCGTGAAGGCGGATTTTGAGCGCTAGATAGAATCCATCCTCGCCGTGTCTCAGGCGATGATTCGACAATTCCATGCCTCAGAGGATCATCAACGAGTGCACAATCTCCTATGCTGCGTCGCACAATTCTTCGAATATTCTGAAGGAATGATAGCGTCGCAGAGTCGCCTATGAACATGTATTCACCTCTGGTGTCTTGGACAAGACGTGACATTCGTGGAAGCCGTTCAGGCTGTGTCTCAGAGAGCAGCTGAAGAGATGATGAAGCTTCCTCTTCAGTAAAGGTATTCTCCACTGATGTTAATCCTGATCTGGACCCAACGATTATGCTACCCGCCGGTGTGGGCTGTTCCGTGATATTGCTCAGCCTGTCAGGGTCCGGGCTGGGTAATGATGAAGCAACAAGGCGTCGAGGCCCAAGACCTGAAGCTGACGGCGACCCGCGACACTCATAACCAAGACCTCGCTTGATGCAGCGTGCACATGGTCGACGGCCGTCGCATCTTTGCTTGCGACGTTTGCAACTTTCGCAAGCTTCGGCGCATCGTCTTCTCTCGCAGTCTCGGACCCTCCTGGTAGGCATTGAGTTTGGTCGTGTGAGGTCTGGTTGAATAAAGCCGCGGACCGCCAACCGTCGGATATGGCCCAGCCTTTATTGGTTCGTTGATGAGGAAGATGGATGGGGTGGGTGCGTTTAGGCACTACGTCCGCTGACGTAAATTGGTTTAGGCTTGCCATTTATGTACTGCCGATGGGTGGAACACCGCTAGCCGACGATGCTACTGAGGGGCTACAGTGATTGCTGCAGGGCTTACTAAAATGAATTTTCAGGTGGAGAAAATGCTTGTATGCGCATCAACTGATACTTGAGGATACAATTAAGATATTTTCTACATTCATTTCATGATAATAATAGGAATGCTGGAGATCAGACATAAGTTAGAGTGAGAACGAGTTCAAATCAACAATTTAATAGTTCCGGCATCTAAAAATAGTTTAATTCGTAGACAGGCTGTAAATAAAATCCTTCATCTTCGCCTCAACCTCATCTGCTGCCTCTATGCAGTGCCAATGTCCCACACCGGTCATAACATGTATGTTCTTCGAAGCTTCACCACATCCCCATCTATTACGACAAGTCAGTTTCGCCCTCTCAAATCCTTGTGTCAGGTACGGGAATATGTACTTACTCCTTTAGAATCTTCTGCGCATCAGGCACTGGACTTGTCTTGTCCTCCTCACCAGCCAAGATGAGCAGTGGGCAGTCAAGACTCGAATACGAAGGCAACTCCGCCTTTGCAATGGCCTGACATAAAGCATTATATCCTTCTGGCTTTTGCGATAGTAAAAGTGCTCTGATGAACGCCTTCTGCGTTAAGGTTGCTTTTGAGCCTGTCGCAGCGAAGGGAATTGTTTTGGCCATTGGCTCCATTCCATCTATTGTTATCTGCATTAGTCCTTGGTTTACTTCTTATTTTCTCAGTATACTGACCCTTCTTTACTGTCTCTATGCGTGCATTAAAGATATCTGCAAGCGCAGGCTTTGGCAATACGGGGCCAATGAGGATTGCTCCTCGTAGACGACACTTGGATGCGAGCATTGGCACAACAATGCCACCCATTGAATGTCCAACAACGATGGCATTCTCTGGCGGTATGTTCAGCCCTTCAAGCAAGCCTTCAACATCACTTGCTATGGTGTCGAACGTGGGGGGCTCAACCCCAGGTGTCAACACAGATTGACCGCTTCCTAAACAATATTTAGAATCACCCTCTCGCAACGAAGTTACTGGTTCTCTTACCGTAAACATCTAACGCAACTGAGGTATACCCCGATGTTGCAAGACCATGCATAACAGGTATGTAAAAGGCATGAGACGATCCTAGCCCATGGATGAATACCACCACTGGACTGGAAGGTTTGGGATCTGTCTCGGCATCTACGTGAGCGTAGAACAGCTTTTTGCCTCTTACATCAATGAAAGGCATGGTATCGTGGGATTGATCACTGAGAAAAAACGTTGCAATAGTAAGGCGAGCAAAATATCTGTCACTGACTTAACAACATAGTGTGCTGCAATATGCCGTAGCTTAACTGAAATGCCTCAAATGTTCTAGCGCAGACAGCTTGCCAAATGACACAATTTTAGTGTCGGAAGCCGGGTAAGAGGTCTTCGGCAAGGGGGTCAGCCGATCCCCACTAAACTAATTTGATGCTGTAAATATGAAGACAAAGTCGATTGACTGATGACACTATTATTTGCACATCATGGACCTAAGCTCGAATAGAGGGCAAAATTGTAGTGGACATCCCTCCAGGCCGATTGCCGTTGGTTTCCGCAGATTCATCGTTGCGAAGCGAATGGTGTGTCGCTGTATAAAGACTCCCTCCCAGCAAGCACCTCGCGCGCGATATTACTTGAAGTGGAATTTTCTGTTTGGCCATTCACAGTTAAATTACCGTCAAAATGGGCAGCATCAACAGTAACAGGTATTCCTCAGCGGAGGAGAGTAAGCGAATCTTTGACTATCTCTGCAATCAATTTGACGAAACGGCTTTGCCGACTGGTGTCAAAGAGCTCAGGGATAACATCAAATTCACATCGAGCCGCGATGCACCATACTTCCCAATTCCTTTTAAGGAGACGGAGACAACTGCAGCGTTGAAAGCAGTCGAGGCTTCTGTGGCTTGTCTCTTAGCTGATTCAGTTGTTGGCGAATCTCAGACCAGGAAAATCAATATCAACCTCGAGAAGACAACCGCTTTCCTTTGTCAGGCTTATATGGCCAAGGTCGGTGGTCTTGGAAAGCTTGATCCTGGTGTCAAGACTCTGCTCAAAGGTCAGTATCTGAGATAGAGACCTTCTTCCAGCAATCAAGAGAAACTGACAATGATCAGACACCGATTTACTACAAGCACAGTCCAACCCATATCGCCGCATGTCGGCAAATCTTTACGAGACTAAGAACCCTGGAGAGTATTATCATATCCACGGATCGTTGGAGGCTTCTACAACTCTGAAGATGATAGGTCTGGAGCCGTTCCGTCCAGATTTGCAATCCCATGAGAGCATAGTAGATACTATTGAGCCTGCTGTCCGCAGGTTTAGTGTGGAGGAACTGGAGAGTATGAACGCTGTTAATCGACAGGCCGGCGTGCCGGCTTTGAAGCACGAAGACTTTGTCAAAACAGAGCATGTAAGAATCTCCTATCCTTATTCAGCATAAGGTTTCCTTGCCCCTGCCATAAAAATGCTGATGAATCCCGCAGGGCAAAACAAATATGGCTCTCCCACCGTGGTCGGTGGAGAGTCTCGAGTCAGAAACACCCAAGTGCCCTTTGACTCCAACATCAGAGCAGCCAACAAGGCTTCTATCGGGCATCAAAGTCCTCGAGCTCTGCCGAATCATCGCCGGACCCATCATAACACGCATCCTTGGCGAGTACGGGGCGGATGTACTCAAAATTACAAGTCCCAACCTTAGCGACGTTCCATTCTTCCAGGTAGATGGAAACATGGGCAAACACGCTGCAGAGCTCAACCTGAAATCGGCCGATGGGAGGGCTGAATTCGAGCGTCTCCTCGCTGAGGCAGATGTCGTCGTCGATGGTTATCGTCCTGGAGCACTGGAGAAACTCGGATACGGGGCTACTGCACTTACAAAACTCGCCAAGGAGCGCGGCAGGGGCTTTGTGTACGTGAATGAGAATTGCTTTGGGTATCAAGGAGAGTGGGCTGGCCGTCCTGGCTGGCAACAAATTGCCGACTGTGTAAGTCTTCTGCAGTGGAGGGCGTTAACGAAGGGAGAAAAACTAACATGGCTATAGGTTAGCGGCATAGCTTGGGAACAAGGTCGCTTCATGGGGATCTCAGAGCCCATGGTTCCCCCTTTCCCTATCTCAGACTATGGAACAGGTTGCATCGGCGCCATCACAGCCTTGATAGGTCTCTATCACCGAGCAACCAAAGGTGGATCATGGCACGGAAAGGCATCACTTCTTCACTACGATCTTTTGCTCTTCAAAGTCGGGCAATACCCTGAAGAGGTTAAGGAAAGGTTGAGGAAAGATATCGGCCCAGACTTCCTTGCCTTGCGACATTCGCATAGCGTCGATCAGATTTCAGGGACAGCGCTGTTAAGGATGAGGGTTATTTATCCCGAGCTGTTTTCAAGCGACAAATATGTGGAAAAGTGGTACTCTAATGCATACAAAGCTGAGGTAGAGGCTGTGCCGCCGGTGGTGGAAATTGAGGGTGTGGATGTTGGGTTTAGGAGGGCCAGTCGCCCGAATGGTGCGGATAAGCCTACATGGGATTTCGGGGATGAACCAGACCGCAGACTGTAGAAGTATCATATGGCAATTAGATATTTTCTAAACATATTATAGATTAGCTATGTTTCTTCTTCACTATAAAAATCGGGATGCCACAGTATTCCATGATATCGCAGGTTTCCACCAACACCTGTCATGGTTATGAAAGTCTTATGAACTCCACTGCCGCGGCTTAGGATGAATAGCTACAGGGCTAAGACGCATCGGCTACAGCAGGCTTACCCCGCTAACGCCATCCGGGTATAGAACTCTGTTCTCTACGGCGTCGGCATCAGGACTCATTCCATTCCCCTCCCGTCACTCTGTACATCCGATCGCTGCGTTCCGACATCCGAAAAGATGTGGCTCCTTGACCAACTCATTTTTGCCGAGACTCGTAAACGCAATCATCATGTTGCTGGTTGGTCAAGAGCTCAGCCCCGCAAACTCACTGCAACTGCTCATGATGATCAACCGAAAGTCCCTTAGCCGCACCTTGTTCTCTCTACATCCGAATCAAACCATAAGCTGACTATATTGCGGGGTCAGGAGATCGCTTGGCACCCCTCTACAATAAACATATTTCAGAAGGTGAGACTCAAGACCCTTTATTAAAAGCCCAACTGGGAAGTTCATTTCTTCATCATATCCATCTACATACTCTTTGTACTTCCGTTAACTCCCAACTTCGGCAGCCTTAGGACTTTTCAATACTACAGATCCACTTTGGCCCGTTTATACACACAGACACACAAGTATGTCACCATCAGCAGAGGCGACTGGCGGCAACGCCAATGGTGTTGCCAAAGAGGAGGGTCTTGGCCAAGCTTTCACAAAGCAGGTCATTGACTCTTTTGGCCCCAAGACTGATCCACGGCTTCGAGAAGTTATGTCTTCGTTTATCCAGCACATGCACGATTTTGCGCGCGAAACACAACTTACCTGCGATGAGTGGATGGAAGCAGTTAAGATGATCAACTGGGCTGGTCAAATGAGCAACGACAAGAGAAATGAAGGGCAATTGATGTGCGATGTTATCGGTCTCGAGAGGTCTATTACCCACCTATCCCTTTCTAATCATGCTGTTATTGACATTTGCTCAGTCTCGTGGACGATATCACGCATCGTCAAGCAGCCAAGAACGGTCTCTCAGGAACAGAAACTGCTATTCTGGGACCATTCTGGCGCCACGATACACCAACTCGTGAAAACGGCACAACCATCACTTTTGACACTCCCAGCGATGCCAAGGTCGCTTACCTGTATGGTACTGTGACATCTGCAGCAACTGGAAAGCCAATTCCCAATGCTTCTGTTGAGGTTTGGCAAGCGTCCACAAACGGTAAGTGGCCACCTCATGGGGTCGCCGAAGGGATCCTAATATTTCCTAGGCTTGTATGAACAACAGGACGATAAGCAGGTTGAGCATAATTTGCGTGGCAAATTCATCACAGATGATCAGGGTAGATATTCATTCTACTGCCTACGACCTACGCCCTATCCTGTAAGCAGCATCTAAATCTGGTATTCTCTAGATTCATAGGCTAACCGTGTGCCAAGATCCCCGAAGATGGCCCCGCAGGCAAGCTTCTTCATCTCCTAGACCGCCACGTTTACCGCCCGGCCCATTTGCACTTCATGGTGAGTCTAACCGTGGCACAAGTCTTAAAGAGCCAACCCTAACATCTTGCAGGTTATCGCGAAGAACCATAAGTCTGTCGTGACTCAGATCTTCGACTCTGACTCTGGTTACCTTGATAATGATAGTGTATTCGCTGTCAAGGATGGACTAACAGTGAGCTTCCTGCCTCGAAAGGGCGATCCTCAAGCCGAGTGGGAGTTAGAGTACAATATGAGCCTCGCGACAGAGTAAGACTTCATTCATTGGTGTTTTCTATAAATCATAGCGTCATTGTATCAGATTGCTTTTCGAACGAGTACTACCAAAGGCTCTGGAATCTATGTCTCTCAATACATCATTTCCAGCCTACGTTCCTGTGTAAATCGAGCTGTTCATATGGTATCGAAGTCTTATGTTACAGATAGAAACTTTGAAGGCTCCTATACCAGAAACCTTGTTTTTGTAAGTTTGGATTTTAGAATGAACCGAGATCTCGAGGTCGTGTACGTGACTGGACTTTGAAAGTTATCAAGCATGAGATGATTGCCAAGAAATGTTAACCACCAACCATACTTCCCATAGTCCATATCCCAAGTTAGGTAACTCACTGAAGAACTATGCCGTATCCCGAGCTGAGTATACTGTACCGCTCAAGTGGCGTACGAGAACTATAAGCACATACGCCTAATCACATAGGCTTTGGGGGTCCGAACACCCCACACCGCAAAAGTCATGACTTCCTATTGATCCACTAGGCTTCGACAGAAGGCCCTGGTGTATTAACAAATAATATGGGAATAACTATATCGTCAAACCAACATAACTAAAGGATATCGTTTTGATGCATTGGCTCGTTTTGTCGGGCTGTGACCCATCACGAACTTATCATGATCCTGAACAGGTGAATCTCGAATACAAAGTTTAGTGAAGCACAAGGTTTTCGATTATCAGCAATGCTGTATAGTCCTTGTGAAAGCTAGTTAAGCTATTCTAAAATAATGTTTACTCAAAGTCCCCTAGTCTAAAAGTCAAAATGATCATCCAGTCTCGGAGGAATCAACATTTTCTCCAGAGTTTGGTCTAGGATCCGCCATTGATGAGTTCAGCAGAGGATAATGACGGTTATGGCCATCAAGTGACTCACCTTAATTTCAGGATAGTTTTTCATTAGTTCAAAACGTGCTGCAGCCAAATTTGACGTTGATCCGTCTTTCTTTCCACCATTTATCCTGTGGTTTGCAGTAGGGTAGATACCCTACATTGCCGTCATGACTAAAGGTTTCGAGAACCTTAATGACTACGCATCCTGTATCCTGCCAATTAAAAGCATCGCCAACGCCATATTCCTAACAATAACGTAATGCTAATGGTGTTTTGATGCAACTAGATAATTCTACCCCGGATGTTTTTGGAAGGCGTGTCACATTCGGGCAAGCGTACCGGAAGACTTCGGTCTGGGGTAAGAGATTGATTGGTACGTACATCCGACACGTGAGCGGTCGCCGGTACATCGTCCGACCCACCGCCGGCAGCGAGTCCGGAGATAAAGGTGGCGATGTGTGATTGGCTGGGGAAAGGATGTTCCGCTCCTAGATAAGAGATATGGCCAATAGGGGCAACCTTGTTGGCAATACGCGGTTGACGTATAATATCAATATCGATCACACCTCAGCACAGCGCAGCGCAACACAAGTCAAACATCAGCAAAAAAGAAATTCTGGGTATTTTTCTATCACACCTGCGATGAATCGTGCAGGGTTCAGGCAGCTCTCGCTGCTGCGGGCATCAAAGCAATGCTTATCGACCCGATCCCTAGCAATCGTTACAAGGTGGCCGAATCAAAATGCAATTGCGCGGTCAGCGTCAGCGTCTGCAACCAAGCTGAGAGCTCGACCTTTCAGCACAACACGACCCCGGAGGATAGAAGATGAGATGGAAGACGAGTCCAGCTCGTACAGTGAAGCTGATCACGAGCATGCTGTCATTTCTACCTTTGACCTCTTTTCTATCGGCATTGGCCCGTCGTCATCTCACACCGTAGGGCCAATGCGAGCTGGCAACATTTTCGTCAACGACCTTATCGAGGCCAATTTGCTCCCCAAGGTCAACAAGATTCGCGTAGCTATCTATGGAAGTCTTGCTCTGACCGGTGAGGGCCACATGACGCCTTCAGCTCTGCTGCTGGGTCTCGAGGGCGCCGATGTGGAAACCGTCGATACAGGATATGTGCCCACCCGCTTCAACGACATCAAAGCCAGCAAGAAGATCTATCTTGGACGTGGTCTGGCGGCTGATGGCTCTAAGGGCAAGGAAATCGACTTTGACTACGACAAGGAGTTCATTTGGGAATGGGGACGCAAGCTACCTCAGCACAGCAATGGCATGCGCTTCACCGTCTACGACAAGGATGGCTTTGTCCTCGCAACGAATGACATGTTTAGTGTTGGAGGCGGCTTCGTCGTCAATGGTGCTCTCAGTATAGCGCCACAGGAAACGCTATCTCCAAAAGCCCCCGCACAGCTCGAGGACCCTGACTTGGACACGGCGGCCCATCCGGCTGATTTGGCCGAAAATATGTACTACAAGGAAATTCGGCGATCTGATGCCGCGGGAGACCGCAGGACTGGCTCCGAAGTCAAGGTCCTCGACGAGGCTAGCGAAGGACCGGCAGCTCTCCTCGGAGAGTCAGCTGAACCAACCGGTCTTTCTACCGACGTCAAGTCCGAGACCAAGAGTACCAGCTCTTCGCCGCATCCGCGTTATCCATTCCGAGATGCCGCCAGTCTACTTTCTCTCTGTCGCAAGCACAACCTCACCATTGCACAGCTGGTCTATGAGAATGAGAAGAGTCTGGGTTACACGGATGAGGACATTTATCGCAAGATCTTCAAGATCTGGGGCGTCATGGATGCCAGTATTCTAGAAAGTGTTCAAGCCCCTACTGGATCAAAGCTTCCCGGCTCCCTCAAGCTGCATCGACGAGCTCCCGCTCTTTACCGTCGATTGACTCGAGGCTTATATCCCTCATCTACTGCCGACACCTCCGCTGCTCAGCTGGAGCACAAGTTCTCATCGCCTGACCCTAACATTGGCGAGGATGGCGCTCCTTCACTACCAAGCGCTCTTGCGACACCATCAGGTACCCCGACTGCTTCGGTGCCGGACAAGTTCATGCCGGGAGGTCTCCGAAAACGTGGACCGCCACGAATTCACGGTTCTCTGAATCATCCTATCGCCCCGGCTCCTTCACGCCGCACGACGTTCCCAACCATGGACTATCTTTCAGTCTATGCTATTGCCGTTAACGAAACCAACGCTGGCGGTGGCCGAATTGTCACTGCGCCCACCAACGGTGCTGCGGGTATTATTCCAGCTGTTCTCAAATACACTACCGAATTCATCAGCGATGATCCTGAGCGTGATATTCCCACTTTCCTACTCACAGCTGCCGCCATTGGTATGCTCTACAAGCGAGGTGCAACCATCTCCGCTGCTGAGGGAGGATGCATGGCCGAAGTAGGCGTCGCTTGCTCCATGGCTGCAGGTGCTTTCGCAGCTTGCATGGGCGCCAGCCCTGAGACCATCGAGCAAGCCGCCGAAATTGGTATCGAGCACAACCTCGGATTGACTTGCGATCCCATCGGTGGGCTTGTCCAGGCTCCCTGTATCGAGAGAAACGCGCTGGGAGCCACAAAGGCTATTTCCAGCGCCAACCTGGCTCTTAGCAGTGAGACAGGTACTCAGCGT
This sequence comes from Fusarium cf. aywerte, assembly GCA_011034095.1. Taxonomy (NCBI): domain Eukaryota; kingdom Fungi; phylum Ascomycota; class Sordariomycetes; order Hypocreales; family Nectriaceae; genus Fusarium; species Fusarium cf. aywerte. The sequence continues at coordinate 568,663 of WETZ01000001.1, forward strand.
GTGAGACTAGATGATGCCATTCGCGCAATGCGCTTGACGGCCAAGGGTATGAGAAACGAGTTCAAGGAGACTAGTCTGAGTGGATTGGCGACGAGCGTTCACATTAATATTCCAGTCAGTGTACCTGACTGTTAGATAAAATTTTGTATTCAGCGGGCGAAATAATTCAAGAAAAAGTAGGGATTGTTAGCGGCGTGGTATTTGGTATTTTAGACTAGAAGATTCGCCCTCTTTGCATTAGTTGGAATAAGTCGGATTGCATTGTGGGTATCACGTGCTACAGGATGAATGCCGGCTGCATAACTGGAGTAATTCTCTCCCGTGTGACTTCGACTTGTACAACTGTGATGGACGACCACGAGGATAACGCTTGCGTAGTTGGAAGAGAGGAAGACATGCTTTCACAAGACGCTTGCTCATGCTGTTACGATTTAAACGCTACTCTGGTAGATTCCGAAGGTCATGATGACCTGAGAGTTGATCAAAGTAAACTTGTAGTATCCATACGTCGCGACGTTGTGCAGTTCAGATACGCAGCGGCTACTGGTTGTCAGAGTTGCGGTTTCGTGGTAAAAGCCCTGGAGTAAGTCCTAAGCAGAACATGCCTGATCATCTGAAACCTTGAACTGAACACCTAATGTACCAACTAGATACTACAACCTGATACCTTCAGAGTCGACTGCAGATACTGCTAAACCATCCAAACATTCAATCCCGCCGAAGCAAGGCAGTAATCAACACGGCCGACTACGATTCCGACTGCCCATAGGGCAGGGAAACCCAGAGTTATCGTTCGACGATCCTGCTCGGTCACAAATGTTTCTTCAGATGTACACTGATGATGGTATGCAGCGCCTCCAGTTTCTAGTTGACCGACTGACAATTAAAAGGCCAAGGAGTGTCATGGAGAAGCATCAGGCCTCTTCCGGATATTTGCAACGATCATCTATCGGAACGAGGCCTCAGCTTCATCCATTCTTGTCTCAGAACATGCCAGGAGAAACACGAGCATTGCAAACAGAACGGACCTAGGTTACCTACGCGTGTTCTGGATATAGGACTCGACAAAGATAGTCGCGTACACTTGGTTGAGACACAAGGCATTGGACCAGACAGGTATACGGCGCTTAGCTATTGTTGGGGCAGCGAACCCTCTATCAAGACATTGAGCGGAAACCTTGAGGAGATGAAGTCCAGCATTGAACTCGGGAACCTACCAGCAGCATATATGGATGCCATCACACTAACCAGGCAGCTAGGTGTCAGGTACATTTGGATCGATGCACTATGCATCATCCAAGACTCACAGATTGACTGGGAAAAGGAATGCTCCAGGATGGCTGACACCTATGCGAATGCCCATCTTACCATCACTGCTGCATCCTCATTGTCTGTGACAAGTCACTTTCTCAAGCCACAGCTCAAACCACCACCACAAACGCCAAACCACAAAAACGAGATATTCTCAGCGTCATTGTCAGATAGTAGCAGTAAGGGACTTGTCTTAGTAAAAGCGAGAGTTATGCAAGCAGTCGGGGCCCACTGGCAGTGGCAAGACACGCCTAATGATCAACAGCCTGTTGTCGAGCCTCTCACGCAGCGCGGCTGGACTCTGCAAGAAAAAGTCCTCTCGACACGTCTTCTCTCTCTGTCTGCGATGGAGATGGTCTGGACTTGCAAAGAGGGAATAGTTTGCGAATGCGGCTCGCGACTGAATCATCAACGCGAGTTCGGTGGTACACCGCTCGGTCAGATTTCTCGATACGATGAAGCGTTCAACTTTTGGCACAAAATCGTTGAAAATTACTCCAAGCGGAAACTTACACGGAGTGAGGACAAACTTCCAGCGATATCTGCTATAGCGGCCATCGTACAGAAGAAGACAGGATCAGAGTATATCGCCGGACTGTGGGCTGACAATATCGATCTTGATCTGCTGTGGCGTAGACCAGCATCGATCCCGGCGCAAGCTGCCAGCACAAGTTACATCGCGCCTAGCTTCAGCTGGGCCTCAATAATGGGCGAAATCGATTATCTGTGCTTTCGCAATGGTAAATGGCCACATGAAAAAGCTACGAAGGTTCTCGAGGTCACTTCAGAGGCTGGGCCTGATGCACCATTAGGGAGAGTCATCACAAGCAGGCTCACCGTACAAGGCCCAATAACTACGGGATACGTTGAGCGACAGGGTCCACATGGCTGGTTTATTGTGCGTCTCGGAAACACGCGTCTATTCTTCTTCCCAGACACTATGCTTTCAACGACGATCTCGGATGACGGATCGGAAGTGTCAGTATGCAGACAGTCTCGTAAGCACAGCGAGGAGCTTAGGCACATCCTGCAGAGGCTAAACCAGAAGCGGAAATCTGAGTCTGAGTCTGACGAGACCGAGATTCGCTGTTGGGTGCTGAGACTTGGGTCATATTCTATCGGCAAAAGAGGAGACAGGGACCATGAGTGGTTGGTGCTAGGGAGGTCAGCCACGCAGGCAGAGTGCTTTGAGAGGGTTGGATGGGGGTCGATAAAAAATCATGACCGAGAGCAGCGGATATTAGCACAGGAAACAACGGCTACTATAACGATAGTGTAACTATCAGTGTAGACTATAGAAGCACGTTATAGTGACAATTATAGGGTTGACTAGTGCAAAGCCAACACAAAAACGGCGCTGATAGTGTTTGGGTATCGGAACATTTGGTGCGTGGTGGACCAGGTAGGTGGAATGGATCCCAGACCCAGCCAACGTTTTAATAGACTAGACGATACTGTGCGGCAGCATACGGCCTGGGATGGAAACGAGGGAAAGGGATAAAAGGAAATAAAGAAGCAACTAAGCCGATAACCCCCGCCACCGAGTGAGATTGTTTATCACAAAAGTGGAACATGATGCATGCATTGACAGGGAATAAGAATAAAGAGCGACAGCCCCAACGTAGCCAAGCCTAAGCGAGGCCCAGGCCAGGCCAAGCCAACATGACATGAGAACATGGGTGGGTGCATGACGATCGTGGACCAATTGACAAAAAAGCCACAGGTGACATTTTGGGGCTTGCATAGACTCTTTTGATCCGAGCTGAAACTGAACTAGGGCGCCGCCACAAAATTGGGACGGGACTAGAACTGGATTTGAGTGAGGCCGAAGGCTGTGAATTGATTTATCGAGTCGCACACTCACTGAAAGTATAGGGGAGGTAGTCCAAAGCTCAGGTAGTTTGGGGTCAAAGAAATGACAGCTCCAGCGCCCACTTTTTATAGCGCCCTGCTCTCTCTCTCCCCTGCAATGCTCTGTTGATCGTACGTACGTCTGAGCCCAAACCAACAACAAAGCAGCTGACAGAACAGGACAGGAAAGGACAGGAAAGGACAAGACAGTGCAGAGGACCAACAATCAACGTCTGATCTGGGTCTGAACTCATGTCTCAGTCAAAAATCCGTGCGGGGTCAAACCAGCTAATGTGTAACATTTTATGCTCCTTTGGTTGGCGCTTCTAGACGTTATGTTTGCTTTTTTGGGTAATCGCATACCATATCCCTACCCTCCACTACCAGTTCTACTCATCCCTACCTTACCTACCTGAGGTAACTTTCTCTACCTACCATAGTACAGCACTTTTCTTCTTTCTAAGCAATTAACCTTTCTGTGCATGCTATGCTGCCTTGCGACCTTCGGATCTATAGGCAACTCTATCCGCCAGTACCCTGGGCATTCAAGGAACCTGGACTGTAAGTATCCATCCTATCTAACCGTTCGCTTCTCTTCGCCTCGCTTGTGTTTGTTTGTCTCTTTGTTTGTCGGTTTATTTATGGTTTGATACGATGGGTGACTCTGATTTTATAGCTGTTGGTTGCACCATTTCATTTCGTGTTTTTTCCCCCATTCCCCTTCTCTTCCCTTCTTCTGTTCAAGGGGACCTTACCAAAAAGACTTTCCCGCCCCGATCTTGAGTAATTTTCCTTCCCTTTCCTTCCACCCTTTTTTTTTGGTCATTTTTTTTCCCTTTCTCCTTATCGGCTCCCCTACCTACAGGATCCCCGCTGACAATGGCCCTGCGCTGCGGACCCTAAAATGACTTTTTCCCCGTCACAAATGAACGCCCCTTCTGACTCTTTGCACAGTTCCAGCGATCGCTCTAGCTCGGTTACTATTTTCAATAGCCCACGCCCAAGTCCAAATTCTATTGAGCCCATAGTACCTGCCGGCCTGGCCCTCCTCGAGCGCATCCAGCAGGAGCTAGATGCATGCAAGCGGAGTCTGCCAAACCCACCAGCGCCCGAGGATAATACCGCCTACGAAAGAGCTAGAGCGGAACTTGTTGCTCAAAGCAAACTACTTTACGCTTCTGTCGCTGCTGATCACACCCTCCTCATCTCTGGTGAACCTAACAACAAACTTCATGCACTCATCCGCAAAGATAGGCAAATTAAAAGCGATTACCAAGCCTACATAGCCACGTGCAGGGATACTCAAGTGGCGTACACGCGCCATGTCAACTGCGCAGCAAATTCTCTCATCAACACAATCCAGATTCTCTTCAGCCGCTCGGGGCTGAATAACTTCAAAATGAATTCCAGTGGGCGCATGATCACAGACACCGCGTCTGTTGATCTCACCTCAAACGCGGGGGACATTCTCTCTCGACATTTACCACATAATCCAAATTCCGGATCGCGCAGAAGGAAATACAAGACAGGGGGCGCAACTTTCACGGCCAATCGCCAAGGAGTCTTTGAGGTTCGATATGCTGACGTGGTCCAAACGTTTTTTAGTCTCACGATGCTAACGTTTCCGTTTCGGCAGACGCGCAAGAGGAAAAGAAACAATAATATTGCTGTTGGTCACAAACGAGCTCGTCTGGAATGTACGCGAAAATCAATACACTTCGACGCGGTGTACCAGAATGAAAGGGCTGTCAAGAAACACATTATCGTGCGCAGACCCACAGACTTTTCGCAACCTGGCAGGTTCTACATCATACGATGCGACCAACATGACATCAGCTTTGACCAAAACCCGCTCCAGGATGCCTCGACACATTTACGCGCACAGCATCGGATTTTGGATACTGATCATGACACCGTCATAGAACATCTTGGTATTGAGGTAATTGAATGTGATGATGAAAAACTTGAAAAAAACAATGCGATCGCTCAGAAGGCTTTGGAAGATGGGACCAACGCTCTGGGGAGAGATTGTATCAGAGTTCGCGAAGACTCAGATTCACCAGAATCGTCAAAATCGAGGCGGTATCGAGCAGCGCAGCGAATACGAAACCAAAAAGTGTCGCGGTCGCATCGGCGGGGAAGCCAGTATGACAACAACGAAATCCCACTCAATTTGGTTCCCGGCAATGTCTATATCATCTACTGGATCGAGACACGAGAGTGGTTCGCCAGCGTCCTCCTACCCCCCCAAGATTTAGAATTAGTTGGGATCGATGAGCCATTCGAAAGGATGGAACTTTTCAAAAGTCTCCCCTCTTGTTACCAGTATGACAGTTCGAGCAGATCGCTCTCCTGGGCTCAAGACTACGAGGATGGCGGACCAAAATGCTCAGAACGACATTACCCCTTCATATTCTTTGAAGGTTTCCAGTTTCCCAACCACTGCCACAAGGCTTGGATCGCGCTCGATGACATACGGCCTTGGGATGAGAATAAGGCGGAAACGATAGAGCACAGCTATCAGGCTGTTGAATACCTAAGGGACAAAAATGCGCGAAATGAGCGGGAGACACAAATACTAGGAAACGATGTTGAGATACCCGATTCCATGGATGGTGGTAAGTTGTTCCGGAATGGCTTATGCAGAGATCCTGACCGCGAATGCGATGAAGACTCGGATCTAGACGATCTTGGACATTCTTCGCCCTTAGCAGAATCCTCAACGGATCAACAGGTCCCGCTAGAGCAGAATGTCGCCACACCTGATACTGTTGATGAGCTAGAGATCCTTACACAGCCCAACGAAATTTCCAAGAAAGCCGACGTCAATGTTCAACTTGTTGCTCAATCAGAGGAGCGGTTAGAAGAGAGTAACGAGGAGATGATGGATGTCTGCATTGATACAGACGGAGACTTCACTCAGCAGGACAATAGTCCGAGGCTAGAGATCGAAACATCACAGCCCGCCATGCCGTCGTTGCCGGAGCTCACTCCACAACAGGAAGAGGTATTCAAAGACCCTGATATCGAGCCTGAGTCAATCGCCGGACCGCCACATTTAACAGTTGGAGAGGATGATAGGATGGACTTAGTTCCTATGGAGGAAATGAATGTACTAGATCAATGGGAAGAAACCCGCCAATCTGAGGATACGGACGAGAGGCAGGATGTGGTCGCGCCTTCAACAGAAATGCGGCCTGAAAACGTTGTGATAGGAAGCGATGTGCTCATGACAACACCGGACGAGGACGAAGCAACACAGGAGAGTTCCCACCTGGGCGATCAGCAGGATGTTAACGCCCAGCAGACCATTGCGCACGAATTTGACGATACTTCTGAGCAACCAGAGGCGACACGCCCTTCAGAAATGGACCGCCGAACAGAATTCCTGTTTCCTCACTCCTCTGGAAAATCAGATTTGTCGAGATACGACTCTGAAGAGACATCGCATTCAACGTGTCAAACTGTCAATGATCGTTGGACAAATGAAGATATACTGAGAATCATACGTTCCTCCCCGCCTGTAGGAAATACCACAGAAGAAGAAGATTCTGAGAAATGCCATATCCCTGAACCGACATCGCAGGAGCCGGGCTCACCAAGAGAATCAGAGGCATTAGACACGGGCCAGGGACTGACTTTGGCTGGCACTCCAGGACAGAACAGTCCATCAACGATCGATCTGGAGACCCTGTTACAAGAAGGTGAAAAGCTGGAATTACAATTATCGCAGTCTGAGCCCGCAGCAAAGCAAAGCATACCGAACAACGAGCTCAGTCCGACTTCTTCTGACCATTCGCGTCTTGCCGAACGCATCTTCAAGTCCCTCATTGCTGAGGGTCGTCAACCCGATACTCCTCCTCGAAGCACTTCTCGTGCGAATTCGCCTCCGAATAACAGCTATCGTGACCCATCGGCTGAAAATCGTGAATACCGTTCTCAAACTTATTCTTATGATGAGATGGGTGAACCAGCATCAGTAGGCTCGCGCCCTGTGTCCAAAGGTAGCGACATACGCCAAACATCGTATGAAGAGATAGGCTCGCCGGCCTCCAAGTTGCGCGGACAGCCTGCTACTAGCAACACAGCCCGATGCCCTTCTTACAGGGATGAAAGTGAGAATGCTTTTGCAGCTTCCCAGCCGTCTACAAAAGATGGCAAGCTTCCCAAACAACAATCGCCTTATGCCTTGACGGGTCACCCAGCTTCTACATCGCCGGTCGCTGCGACTATCGAGCCCCGTAACTATCACTCCCCATATGCAGTAATGGGTCAACGCGCTTCTACGCCCTCGCGGCCGTCTACTAGAAATGGCGAAGCCTCTCAAAAGCCCTCTCCTTATGGCGAAAGAGATCGACACGCTTCTGCAATTGACCAACCAGCCACTGCAAGCAACAAAAGTCTTCCCGAGAACTCTTGGTTTGCAAGTATGGGTCAGAGAACTTATTCTACACACTCTCGTTCACCATCCAGAGGAATAGATATTAGACCGCGAGTGACTGAACCTGCGTCACGAAAGACTCTTGCAAAATCTCATCATGAGACCCGTCCGACGTCGCTTTCGCCATCAGTGCAGATACCATTCCGCGGAACTCCAACCCTGGAAAAGCCCCGAGCCAAGCCAAGTGCAGGCAGTTGGTTACAGCATGTAACCAATTCGCCAACACAGGCAGCGCAAGAAGCCACCCGACCAAGCATTGTGCGCTCGCCACCGGAGGCGGTGGCTCCTGCGCACCAGCCAGTGAGTATTCCTGCACAAAGATCCGGGGTGCTTCGCCATCCGCATGCGCAGCCTGCTGCATCACTACCTGCGGTTGAGATGACATACTCTCTGTCTTTGCCAACATCTAGTCAGCGCCCAGAACCTGTCATATCAGTTCTTCGTCAACCCGCCACAGACAATGTGAGAGCTTATCGTACAACTGAAGCCCCTCCTGCATCACAGGGGCCATCATCAGCACAGCATGTCTTGCCCCTTCCACGCAGACAGACGGAGCCATATATACGGCCGCCTGGTTCTGGCCCCGTGCCAAGTCCCGACTTCTCACCAATTCAGCTCAACCAACAGGCTATATCGCCGACCTTCAAGACTCCCTCCGCCACAAATGGCAACGCGGGTTGGGGGTTAATGCCGTCGCCACGACAGCCCTCCATGCAAAGCCCTCGACTACCTTCCATTCCTCAGAATACTCCCTTGCCACAAGTCATGCCGTCGCCAAGGCAGTCCCATTCGAGCATCTCTCGATCAAGTTCCTTGTCTCAAGGCTACACAGTACCTCCTCCCGAGCCCCTGCCTTCGCCACAACAAATGGTAGGCGAGGTAGAAAAGCCGCTTCCTACCAATCAAAACTTTCGTGTTCCAGCTTCACCACGGCAGCCCGCTAGTGAACCTACGAGGCCGCATACTGCGACCTACAGGCCGGCCAGAGCGCACGTAGTAGACGCTCCGCAACAGACAGCTATGAGCCTGCCTCCGTCAAGTACTGTTGGCCAAGGCACACCATCATCACAAGTCAGCGCTTCGCCACGATTGCACGCGATGGAAATCTCACGTCCCAACTCGGCACTGCATAGAGGCAGGCCCCCAACATCGCCTCGGCATCACGCGATGAATCTTGATCGACCAAGCCCTGTTGTTCATGGAGCACCATTGTCACACGCGGTGGCTTCGCCTCAAACAGCTGCTTGGGACATACCCCGGCCCGGCTTTACTGTTCAAGGGCAATCAACTCATGCAGTAACGCACTCGCCGCGACAGAACCCAGCCAGCATGTCGCAGCCCATTGCCACTATCCAAGGACATATGTATCAGCCGCCAATAAGATCATCGCCTCGATTGAGGGAGGCAGAACTCGCCAGGCCCAATACCGCAGACTATAGGCAGTCGAGGCCTCAAACGTTTCCATCACCACCACCACAAAGCGCCCTGGGTATCGTCCAGCCTAGCTCGGTCGGTTCTCAACCTGTAACTGTGTCGCCTCGCCTAACGGGGGCAAATCTCCGTCGCCCTCAGACTTCTCACTCTATGCGTGGCACACCACTGTCCACTATGTCTCCGCGCCCAGCACCTGTAACAATGACACATCCAGAGCCGGTTTCCCAAGCACGTCATTACAACCCTTCGGGCCAGTATTCACCTTCGCACCATCGCCAAGGGGGCAACTACATCTCCACAGCGCCTGCATCGCAAAATTATACTCAACCTGCTCAAACACAAACTTCTATGGGCCATTCTCGCCGACATTCTCATAGTGCTGGCCAACCATACTCTAACAATAACAACCCCAAATCGTGGGAGTCAACACCGAGATCCCACGCCCCTCCATATCAGGTCCCTGTTCAGTGTGCAAACCCGACTCTGAGCCCTGGTCCACTTGTCGCTTATCTTCCTCCTCACGTTGCCGAGGCGCTCATAGAGCGTACTGGACGAAGAGGCGACGATCTCCAACCCACTGATTTTCTCAATTACGGAAATAAGTATCAGTGTCCCTTCTGTAAAGTCGGTATGCCCGGAGCGGCTGTTTTCGTTCAGCATTTACAAAGGCTTTGCCCCTATACTCAGCTGCCGCACGTACAAAGAAAAACGACGCAAGTTGGCCGTTGAATTGTTTTCTTGTAGTTTTTAGATTACTCACTCAGCATTGTTGTTCTTTGGAAAACGTCGCAACAAGGATTGTTTTCTGTTTATTTCTAGGGAAGGGTCATAAGAGCTTGCATCCGACCAAGACGTGTGTTTTTTCTTTGACCTTGGCGTTAAATCACTCGGTAGGAAAGTTTGGGCGTTAATAGGATACTCTCATGACAGGGCAAAAACATAGTAACCCAATGTAATTAAGTATTTGCATCATGGCACGTCTTATTTTGCCTATGCAATGGAAACCTTTACTCTTCCATGTGATATCATCTCCACACTACATGCTCTTTGAAACATCCCTCCAACCTATATATACTGTATGCATCTCCCCAGTTGCGAAATGATACCCACGATTCAAGCTCAATGTTCCGGATATGTGGATTAATTAATATACGATGCCCACATCATGACAATAGTATATGATTATGGACACCTCCTGAACGCTCTGAAAACTCTAGAGCACCGGATCCATCATGACAACTAAGATTAAGGCCGTTCTAGTTGATTCTTACTGCTATCGCTTCCATGTACACACAAAACGTATTGTCAGATCCGCCTACAGGTCCCCCGTCAACCCATCTTACTTTTCGTCAGTCTTTGAGTCACTCACTGTCCCGGCTTCAACACCAACGGTATCAAGACCCAACTGAGCCGTGTCCCAACCCTGAGCCTGAAGATACTCCCTAAACTTTTGATCCTCGAGAGTAATGGTATCCTGACCAATGTGGGGGATACAAAAGAAGACAATAAGAGCCGAAAGGATGCACAGACTAGACGATACCCAAAAGGGATATTGGGCGCTTTGGGTCTTGTTTCCACCGGCAGCTTGGATGTATGGGAACACATATGTGCCAACGAAGGCGCCGATCTTTCCAACCGCGGCTGCGATACCATAATATCGACCACGAACTCCAGTAGCGCATGTCTTTGCTGCGAGAAGGCCGATGTTGTTTCCGGGTCCCAGTTCGCCGAGAGCTTGAAAAATTCCGAACACAACGGCGAATGCAGCGATCTGACCCGAGATCTTATCATAAACACCAGCCATGATGAATCCGACGATGGCTTGAAGAGTGACGCCTAGGATGAGGGTATATCGAGGGCCAATCCAGTCACTAACAAACGCACCAATCAAAGTGCCTGGAAGATAGAACATGTTGACGACGGTGTTCCAGCCGAAGACGGTTGTGAGGGGTGCTCCATCGCCGTAGATGCCAGAAAGAATCGAGGAGGAGTAGATACCGAAAGCGTACGATGAAAACTGTACATGTCAGCCGGAAGGCACAAATTTTTATGGGAAGTCCTTACGTTGTATAAAAACCAAACCAGACTGACGCAAAAGAGTCTGAACCAGTAGTATCGCAGGACAAGCGTGTATGGTGTTTGGCGTCTCATCGACTGCTTGGCAAATTCTTCGGGCTCCTTGAGCCTTAGTCGCAAAACGAAAAGAATCAAGGGAAAGACGACTCCAATACCGAGACTCGTTCTCCAAATGGTGCCGAAGTTGGCGTTGTGAGCTGCGGCGGCAACAACATCTTTCAAGTGTCAGTGACCGTATCAGAAAGGGTTCAAAGTCACTTACAGGGGACAAAAGCGCCGATGACAAAGCCGAAGTCGATCATGGAGTTGGTGAATAGGATGAACCATCGATTTCTGGTTCCCTTCTTCATTTGTCCACTGGACTCTGCGCACCCAACGCTACCTGCTGGGTATTCACCTGAGACTTGTTAGAATCATCGGTTTGAACATTCATAGATAATACAAAATGTACCTCCAATACCAATACCGACAAAGAAGCGCCAGGCAGTGAGCATATTGAACATCCCTACTGCTTGCCCATGCCAGTACGATCCAGCGGCCAGAGCAGTAAAAATGATGAGAATAACAGTTGACACCATGAGTGTATTTGTTCGCGACCAGTGATCGGCAAGGAAACCAAATACTAATTGACCGACAACAGTACCTGCGAAGGCTATATCGGATACGTATTTGAATGCATTCGAGTTAACGTAGACGTCGCCATATTGTCGCCTCAGCGTGGTGTTAACGGAACCAATAACCTGAGCGCGTTAGGGATTTTCCAACAAGGCGAAGATGTAGATTCTCACATTATTAATGTAGCCATCTGAGAAAAGACCGGCACCACAAGCGAACACTGGGAGAGCGGTTTCCATCCATGGTCTTTGAGGGATGTCGTCTTGTGGATCGTGAATTTGATCGTTGTGGCGAGCTTCATCCGAAGCGTCGCCATCGGATTTTTTCCTGAAGCCCAACATCGTGGCGTGTGCACACTTGTTTGACGTTCACAGCAGAGATGACTGGGGTGTTGCGAGTGATAGAAAGTGCACGTCTAGTCACAATTATACAAAGAGGAGAAAAGCAAGATCACGTTGGGCAGTCAAAGGATGAATGGTGCCTCGGGTAAAAGCGACTGTCTCGGTGTCACAGGATGTCTCGTATTTAAACGAAAAAAAAAGGGCAAACTCCGCTAAACACCAGAAAGGATCATATTTGTGAGGTAATGGACGAGATAAGCTTGCAAGCTGGCTAAGGATGCAACCAACAGCCGCTCCACAGTCCCAAGTCCCATTAAGCAGCTCGTAAGAAAGCGTCTGCGAATCATTACGTACACGGGGACAGGCGTAGTGGAAAGCAGGGTAGGTCGTCGAATGAGTTCAATCCCTTTAGAGTCACCGACTGACAGTTAGACCGAATTGTCTCGGCGGGTCTTCCAATTGACTTTGAATATGCACATGGAAACCCCGTCCACGAAGCGTCGATTTATTGCCCAGTTGGGGTTCATGCGGCTTGCTGCTCGGCTCAGAAATGCCGGAAATTGCCCTTCGCTGTAGCCGGCACCCTGTCAGAGCGCAGAGCTTACGCTAAGACAAATATGTTAGGTGCCAAATGCCTGTTGGATTCCCACTGATATCAGCTGTCATTTTTGCATGTGCAGTACAGTACAATGGTGGTACGACGAGTTGTTAGTCATGGACCCAGAAATTAAGAAGAGACGCGTTCTGGGGGAGGGTCAAATGAGTTGGGGAACCATCTCTGCTTGACCTATCTGGGTGGGTGCTAGTCAGGTATAACAGAACTAGAATTATCATGACTTTTTATGGAATGGCAACTTAATGTGATGCGGGTTGTCCTGCAGATCGCGGAATATTATCCCCTGCTCGTGGCTGCAGAAGATGTGCTGAGCACGCGACCCATTTCCTACCACAAGATTTTGCCAAATGAAGAGGCGCTGGACGGCCGATGTAACGTTGTTATGATACTGGTTTGCTTGGAGTATATAAGTTGTATTACGGGACAGTACGTCATCAAAAGCCTTTATAGCTCAGTGGTAGAGCGTTGCACTTGTAATGCAAAGGTCCATCGTTCAATCCGGTGTGGAGGCATTTCCAATACTTCTTTTTACTATATTTGACAGTTTTCCATTTCCTTTCCGTCCCCATATGTTAACTGTTCTTTTTATCCACATTTTCAAAAAGGGAATCGAGAGTCTGTTTTTATCCTTGAACGATGGCACCCATTTTTTATCTCCAATAACTTACTTCTAAATGATCTATCCTCTATACACTTATACTTTGTCCCAACTAATTACAGAGTATACACAAGCTTTCCACCAGAAACCTTGTCAGCTCTGAGCTCATCCAATCCCTTTAAAATTCCCTCAAAACCGCTGCCACCTCGGTTTACATAGGTCTTTGGAGCTTTCAATTTGTTGCTCTCTAGAAGCTGTCGAGCAATCTCCCAAAACTTCTTGGCAAACTCGAACTCTTCAGGCTTAGGTGGTGTCTCAGAGCCCTTAACGAATCTCTCGCCAAAGATGGAATACATGAGAGTGACATAGGGTCCGTCAACTTTGGGGTTCACATCCAATAATTTATCCTGATCTACTGGAATCAGAGTAGCATACTTGCCTCCCTCGGTGCTAAGAGATCCCGCGCAGATGGCGGCGCCAAGGGCCGTGCAGTCCCATGCGAGCTTTAGGGTGTTGTTTGTGTACTTGCGAATTTCCTCTGCGACGTTTTGGGAATTATAGTCAAAGACTGCGTCTGCCCCAAGAGACTTAAGATAGTCAAAGTTGTGTGGGGAAGCCGTTGCCACGACTCGCATTCCTGAGAGTTTCGCGAACTGGATGCCGTAAATACCAGTTGCAGTACTTCCGCCATAGATGAGAATGAACTCGTCACTTTTCTTGCCTTCTGTGGGTAGCGGCAGACCCAAAGTCTCATAGAGTCCTTGGCCCTATATGGTTGATGAGCGGCTACTCATTATTTCTGGTAAAGCAGTACCTACCACAGTCGCGACGGAAATGCCTAGCGTAGCAGCGTCCTCGTCGGTCACGTTGTCTGGTGTCTTGATTTGAACATCGCCTTTCGCCACGATGTACTCTGCAAAGGCACCATTCTCGTGCTGTGTTCGATCACTCGTAGTTGTCAGAGACCGTTTAGGTAGTCAGTAGAATAGTGCTCACCCTCCGTGGACAACTCCACTGATGCGGTCGCCTTTCTTGAAAGGCTTGGTGACTTTACTTCCAACTTCTTCAACAACACCAGCATAGTCGCACCCGATTCTAGAACCGGCATCGGCCATCTCGAAGTCAACATGCTTCCAGTCTGTTGGGTTGATACCGACAGCATTGACTTTTACAAGCACATAATCGTCGCGAAGCTTGGGCTTTGGGACCTCTTGGATAGCGGCCTTACCCTTCTCAACCATAACAATAGCTTTGGTAGTCATGATGGCAGTTTGGGTCGTTTTATGAAAATTAAAGATAACTAATCTGTCTTTGACGAGGGATATAGAAATTGTAGGGCTTTCTTAAAACATTTATATAGCTGAATGGCGTCATGATGGTCGATATGTGTGGTCCATTTGCGTCATTGATAAGTTTCTCAAGCTATGGCATCATGATGTGAAAGCAGGATTACCAATCTTCCTTAATGAACCTTGTCAAAGGTTTATTATACAACAGTTATTTTTTCCTTGCCCGGTCGCAAGATGTTACTTAATTGTTCCGAGCTCATGAGAGTCTAGAGCCTCGGGTCCTCCCGTTGTGGCAGCGTCCGTAATTGGCTGTGCAAGTATCAACGTTATGCGTCGCATCAACTCTCTCATAAGCAACTATCACTACTAATAAATCCAAAAAGGCATTACAAATCCACCTCTTCTATTTCACAACGATGGCGACACATCCCGCGAACCTCATAACAGTCTCCCCATTCTCATTGGTAGAAGTTCCTTCACCATTCACAAGTTGTTCCACGATATCATCAACGGCCTCATCCCATTTTTCCTCATCTTCCTGCAGCCAACCTGATGGCAAAAAGCCCAAGTAGCTCCAAGCCAACTGCGCCCAGCGTTTCATGTCGGGAATCGTGGCAAAAGCGTCCTTGTGGTATATCGTTGTCTTGTCGGTGTTAAACCCTGCATCTATCAATGCTTGCTTCATTTGCTCCTCTTCGAAAGATATGTCTTGAAGCAACATTGGGAGAGGAGCGTCTTGGCCCCGTGTACGCCGGTTGGCATGTTTCAGAGCATCAACATGTGGCATCCCGTTCCACACTGAGACCATAGCCACTCCTCCGGGTTGGAGGCTCCGATGAACTTCGTTTAAACCATGTTTCGCTACGTCCATGGAGTGGAAAGCAAAGTTGTTAAAAGAGTGAGTGAAGTGATTATTCGAAAAGTCAAGATCCTGCCATAGGGTTAATACTGGAGCTTGATGTGCGAGGCCAAGTTGGTACTCACTCGGACATCCATTACGTGTGCCTCCAAAGGCCACCCGTTCTGTTTGGCCATCTCCTCGCAGGCCATGACAAACTGGGGGTTAATGTCAGTTGCTTGGATACGAAAGCCCTTCGCGGATGGCAAAGCTTTAGCCAGTATGGCTCGGGACACAACTGCCGTGCCGCAAGCGTTGTCGTGGATGAGATCAGTCGACTTGAAAGGAGGAATTAGGTCAAGGGCGAAATCGATGATAGTATCGCTGACGTTGCCCATCAATTCGGCCAGGTGTGACGCCTCATATTGAGTTACTTGCTTTGGTTGAAAACCTGAAGACATTTTGGATAACGACGATCATGTACAATACAATCGAAGTCGAAATCTGGCTCATTTCTGGTAGTTGGCGAGATATATAGTCTAAGCTCGCCTCATTGTTAAGGCGACCTGTGCGCACGAGATGTTCATCAATGGGGAAAGCGGGGTAATGGTTTGCAAAAAAGCAATTTTACAGGTGATAGTGCATGTGAGTTTCAGCTGCCAAGCCAGATACAGCGGTTCCTGTACATTATTGTCAAAGTTACAAACTTTTGCTATAGGTCGCTGGGCCATAGGCCCATAGCATAAGCTGATGTCAGGGAACGAGGGCCAGCTTCGTCTTCCACAACCTCGTCATATTTCCCAAGCCTTTTTCACAGTATTCAATGGCATCCGTGTCAGGTGAGATATCACTGCTTATCTCAGGGAT
This sequence comes from Fusarium cf. aywerte, assembly GCA_011034095.1. Lineage (NCBI taxonomy): Eukaryota > Fungi > Ascomycota > Sordariomycetes > Hypocreales > Nectriaceae > Fusarium > Fusarium cf. aywerte. Next base: position 584,940 of record WETZ01000001.1, read on the forward strand.
TTGGCTTGGCGCAATATGCTTGGCACTAAATTGTCAGAGTTATTCGTGACGTTCAAGGTTGTTGATGTTATATAAAGCCTTTCTCGATACCTTGCCGAAACCTATTCTGCTCGATCCTTAGCCAATGATATGTTTTATACAAGCAGACCGTTGCTTGTTGGTACCTCTGCTGTTGACAAGGGACGCAGTAGTGCTTCATCCTCTATCTCTCCTAGGATATAATTATAAATCCACGTGCTCAGGCCGCACTCGTGGGATTCTAGTTGATGACCTCAACCACAACTTGACTTTTCGTAAGCCGAAGGATTGCTATCATATCCAGTCTTGTTCGTATCAAAACTGTGGTGGTTGGTAAGATTCTGGGAGTGTCTGTGGGTAGGCTTAAAAAGCCGTTTAGTAAGTTTATTATATTCTCGGATTCTGTTACGCTAGTTATTAACGATCACGAGAGTAAGTGCATGTTTAAAACATGCGTAGATATGTTATAGGCTAGCCTTTTCGCCCAAGCACCAGATGTTTTCCATCTATCTTCACAGTATCGAAGGGAGAATTGGTATGCATAATCAATGACTAGTCGGAAAAGAGGATGCTCAAAATCCCTTATCTCACTGATGCTTTAGAGCACCAGACACACCTTCCCTCTTGACATAACGTGAGGCATTGGTGCAATACCATTGCTGCAGCCTCGTTAGTGCTGACATCAGCGCCCCTTCCCAGCTTATCCTATGCATAGTAGCAAAGCTGGCCGGAACTTCTCTCTTCGCCCAATATCCAACCTCGCCAAGATACTCACTGCTGTGCGATACTAGTCTTGCTGTGCCTGTCACTAAAAGTTACTCCATGATGAACGTCTCTTCGGAACAATTTGTCAGGCTTCCCAATCGGGTACGCATCTGCTACCAGACTTTTGGAGAACCGTCAGACCCCACAGTAATTCTCGTTCCAGGTAGAAACTGGCTCATTTCCTAGCTGGCTACTTGCAGCTCACTGACTAGGTAGTCGATTAGGTAACGCGAGCTCGATGCTTTTCTGGCCTGAAGGTCTTGTTGAGAAGCTGCTTTCAGGAGACAATGGCAAGAAATACTTCATTGTCCGTTACGATCCGAGGGATACAGGTCTTTCGCAAGAGTTTCCCGTCCCGGCAGGATACTCCATTCGGGATATGGCGGAGGATGTGGAATTGCTCGCCGACCACCTGAACCTTGGTAACACTAGCAAGGGATTTCATATCGTGGGTGTCAGCAAAGGAGGCCCCGTAGCCTATACTGTCGCTGCTCACAGGCCCCGGCAGGTCAAGAGCCTTACACTCATGTTCACATCGCCTGGCGTTAGCCCTGAACTGCCCATCAAGGGTGGACTGAATTTAGGGTTTCAACCCATGCTGGCAGGTTACGGGAACGTGAAAGAGACCGCTTTACGATCCGGTATGAAAATGTACGACGCTTTCACTACGCAGCCAGACGAAGAAGAAAGAAAGGAGATCGAGAAACTGATCACACGAGTCGTGGAACGGGAGTATAAACATGGTACATTGTTCAGCAAGGGGCCCAATCATGGTGCTGCATCACACGAGAAAGATGGCTGGCCAGGGGTAGACATGCTCAAACAGGTCAAGTGTCCGACTACAGTTGTACAAGCAAGAGAAGACCAGACCTTTGGAGAGATTCACGGCGAGGCCCTGGTCAAAGCCATACCAGGTGATGTTGAATATGTGCTGTGGGAGGATGTGGGTCATGAACTGCCAAGACGAGTTTGGGATCGCATGGCTATGCTTGTGCAAACGACCTGGGAGAAGGGCGAAGGCGCTTGAAGGATCTATGGTGACACAAAAAGGTTTCGAAGTGGTTCGGCCGTCCCAGGTTTATTGGGCTGTCCAACGCTGGATCACAGTCACCTTTTCGCATGTGATGTTTGTATAGAGATTTCAGACATATCCATTGCAACGGAACACTACTGTCTGTCAAGTATCAAGGTTATCATATAGAATACGATCGAGTGTAAGTTATGCTCTTTTACTTTTTAGTGAATCGCAATCAATCTCCTACGTTACATGGGGCTGCATTCACTGCCAACAATCATCCCCTTCTGGCGAAGCATCCGATCTGCAGATAGGCTGTGCATGTGGAATTAACTGAATATCCACCAACTTACCTTCGGATAGGCTACAGTGGCAGTGATTCACAGGGGTCAGGCTTCCATGACACCACCTTCCTCGTCTTCATCCCGCTATGAGCATATCCTATGACCAACTATATAGGACAGCCTTCCTGCAACTAAGTCCGAATTCACATTTCCATCGCACACCTGGTCATTACTCTTTGACCTCTATACTAGCCTTCCGACATGAAGTTCAGCGGCATTATTGTAGTTTTGATGCCATTTGCCTTTGGCAAGACCACCTACAATGGTTGGAAAGCGTATTCCGTCGACACTGCAGACACTCCACGTGAATATGTCACCAGTATTCTTAACGGCGTTCACCATGTCCCCATTGGTGAGCATCACGATGCTATTGAAATTGCTGTACACCCAACGAGCATTGGCAAATTCGAGAGCTTTGACTTGAACTCGACCTTGTTCATCGATGACATGGGTGAAGAACTCGCCAAGGAGGGGAACTTTGGCAAACTCAGTGGTATGTGGCATCCAGTCGATAGAATTGACGAGCAGCTAAAGCTCTATAGCTACGACCACTCCTGGCGGTTCCAAGATTGTACAAATCGACAAATCCTACTTTAAATCCTACCACAACTTTGAACAGCACACCCAGTTCTTGAAGGAAGTCCAGGCCTCCTTTTCCGAGAATTCCGAGGTCTTCTCTGCTGGAAAAAGTGTCGAAGGCAGAGATATCTGGGGCATCCACATCTGGGGAAAGAATGGCAAGGCAAAGAACCCTGCTATCATCTGGCATGGAAACGTACATGCCCGCGAGTGGATTAGCAGTATGGTAAGCGCTCCCATTTCTCCAGAACCAACTATTACAGTTTCTGACATTGCGTAAAGACAGTCGAGTACCTGGCTTGGAAGCTTGTTCAAGGTTACCAAGATGAGGAGAAAGTCTGCCGCTCTATCCTGGATAGCTTTGACTTTTACATCCTGCCAATCGTCAATCCCGATGGTAAGTTCCGATGGTTTTAACACCCAAGTGTATACTAACTTTCTTGGTGCAGGTTTTGTCTATAGCACAAAGTCTGATCGACTTTGGCGCAAGAATCGCCAAAAGAACGACGACAAGACCTGTGTCGGCACTGACATAAACCGGAACTGGCCTTACAAATGGGATATACCTGGCGGCTCGTCCACAAATCCTTGCGATGAAACATATCGAGGCCGCAAGCCTGGCGACAGTCCCGAAATCAGAGCCCTCACCAACCACACTATGGCAATCGCGCAGAAGACAGGAATTCGATCCTACATAGACTGGCACTCTTACAGTCAACTTATCCTACTACCCTACGGCTACACCTGCGATCTGAACGCAACGAACACGAATTACCAGATGGAACTTGCCGGGGACGTCGCGGCTGCGATTGAGAATTATCAAGGGACATACTTTGACTATGGACCTACCTGTCAAACTATCTACCAGACTTCAGGTGGTAGCAGCGACTGGGTTTTCGATGTGGCTGGGGCTAAACTCTCGTGGGGCATTGAGCTTCGGCCTGGGAGACTGAGGGGCAACGGCTTTGTTCTTCCGTCCAAGGAAATCATCAAGTCTGGTGAGGAGATTTGGGCCGGTATAAAGGTTCTTTTCACAAAGCTTGTGTCCAAGGGCAACTTGGAGTAAGAAGGGATGTAAAGAGTAGCATTGAAGGCATTGCATTTGAAGGAGGCTTTGTGCTGACATTCCCACCAAAAACAGAGCCATAGATTGTCCTTGGTGCTCAAGATTCCTCAGCCTACCGCGCAATCGGTAGTGGTTAATAGGATCGACCTAGTAAATCATAAGTCCGTGAGTGTTTGGTGGAGCATATAGGATATGTTTTGTGCTTTGTCGGCCAGCAAGCAAGTCGGTGAGATGGCCGAGTTGGTTATGGCGCCAGGTTAAGGTTAACCTTAACACCAATTTCCTGGTGGAGCAATCCTCCTGGGTTCGAGTCCCAGTCTCATCANAGTTGGTTATGGCGCCAGGTTAAGGTTAACCTTAACACCAATTTCCTGGTGGAGCAATCCTCCTGGGTTCGAGTCCCAGTCTCATCAAGCATTTTTTTTTTTTTGACGAATTGAATCTTTTTTTGCTGCTTGGCCTTGATTCTTTACTCAATGACATGTCAAGTCTAACAGCAAGCGGCTCTCTAGAGTTTTGTGTTCTTGCAGAACTCTCCTCTAATACAGCTGCCACTCAGGCTACCGCCAGAACCGCTGCACAACAAGTTCTGCAGCACGTAAGACAAATGGCAATGCAAGAGGTTGGTACGGTAATTGCAGTCGTGCCTCACATGTCGGCGTAAACAGATGCGCCAAGCCAAGTCAGCCAGCCACCCGAATTTCTAGCCGTCAGATTGATCTGACCGCCCAGAGGCATACAGTTCAGCCCCTGCAAATCCTGCTGGCGGGCATTCCGTAGCTGAACAGAACATCAGTCCATAAATATTAGGTCAGCATGCAACTATCTGTAAGTTAGCGCAAGGATCCGTACATCCTGGCTGCGCCAACGTGTCTACTTGACCATATAACTTGTATTTCAAAGACCAAAAAAATCTTCTATTATGAATTGCTGTTTTGTTACATATCTGCCTGATTGGTGTGACCCTTAATGCAGTGGTGTTATTGTGGGGAATAGAAGCCAATGTCTCACTTTTTGGTCTGCGACAAGCAGAAACGAACGGCATGCGATAATTATCCCGAGGTACTTCAAGTACCTGACCTTTAGATGAACGAACCATGACCAGTCTTGTCAGATTCCATGATAGTCTGGTCGATTTCTGACCCTTGTAACGAGCTGGCTGGGAAGGTAGTAAACGAGGCTGATACTCTTATACAGATTGTAAGGCGGGGTCGGCTTATTTCCTCTCCCTCCGCAGGCTGGGTCATGCTCATGTCGTTTTCGTTCATATGCCGATATCATGCATCAGTCCATATCATCCTTGCAGAATCGGGTGCAACACTGTGCTCACTTTGGACGATCTGACTTTGACCGCCCGAGTGATAGCGGAGATCACTGCAGATCTCAGCTCGCTCAACCGAGACACTGCAGACAAACTGCAGACGTATCATCTTGAGGTTGCGCATAGTCTCTGGAGTATATAAAGCTTTGACTTGGCCATTGAGCTCACAAGAGAGGAGTCCGTCCTCAACTATCCATTCGTGTTAATAAGATATTGCAACAAAAATGCTTCCTTCATTTCTTCTGTCATCATTGCTGTGCCTTTCCACAGTTTCCGCTTTGCCCAACCCGACCTTGGCTGAACGAGCGGCGTGTGACTGCACTGGCACACGCGATGGTGGTAAAGTCTCCAAAGACTACATATGTCGTGACGCTAGACTTGGTCCTTCCAAGCTTCCCAGGAAATTACCTTTGAGCACATTTGTCGAGAGCTACAACCGTTTTGGCGGTCTCACGCCAGCTCAGTTCCTCTTGACGTGGACTGATGAGAAGGGGAACTACCGTTATCCTCCACAAAATGTACGTTAATTAATTTTCATCAACAGACTATACTAAATCTCCGCAGGGTTTCCAACTAGACGCCCATGGTAACGCCATCAATGGAAGCATGATTCTTCCTGTCGGAACACTTGTTGACCGATTCGGAAGCGAGTACGGTTAGTTATCTACATATGCCATTCCTTGTGGTGATGCTAATTGTATCGTAGGATCGTTCATCTCTGCAGCTGCCGCCCCCTACTCTCAGCGAGCTCTTCCCCCATCAAACCTTGCTACAAACCCGGATACTCCTGACTTTCCCTACAACTACCATGTTTATCGTGTCATCAAGCCACTCCCGGTAGTGGGAGGACCAATTGCTCCATGGTTCGGACAGCCTGGTCTTGGAGCTCAATTCTTCACTGGAGAATTGGGCAATGTCAAATTCTTACTTGAACAAAGTTACTTACAGGCAGAAGACCCAAAGACCCTTGTACATAAGTCTGATGGGTGCGCATGATTTCGAAGGTCTTCATGTTCGCATTTCGGAAGGGATATTACGGGGAACGTTGTGTTGGTCTAATGATTGTTTATTTCCAAAGTACCGAATTCATTTCAAGCTTTTATTTCCAATTTTCATCGGCTCTGAATATGGCCGCCCAGGTATATACCACAAACTTTGCGAACCTTGTTACTGCATCATATATATCTCCAGACAATGGCCATTCAGTATGCAACATTATTGGCTTTACACAACTCAAATCACACTTTTTCTTGGCCCCACAAACGTAGAGTCTGGCAAAACCCTTCAGGCACAATAGGTAGGTCGTTCTAACTCTGTTCTTCTCCTTCACATTATTCACCAGTCAAGATTTCTTATTCCATGTTCCTGGTCGATAAGCCGTATATGTTCACGATTGGGATCATGACTGATTGCACAACCTTCATCAAGAACAGGACTTCAATACATCCATATTCCCTTCGCGTTGCCCCTGTTTAGTGAGAGAAAGCCAGGAGGCAAAATAAAAATTTTAACTCTTTACCAAAACATGGTCTTCTCCGTAGGGGACCTCGAAACAACAAATCACAATCGAGGATCTTCTATCTCCGCAGCTTTAACTATCCCAGTCTACTAACCCCATGGAGCGATGCAACCCACAATATGGGGCGATAATGCTAATTATGAGACACTAGCGACGTATAAACCACCGATCTACCTATCATTACAGGCATACAGACGGTTACACGGCATCTGTATTGTAACATGAAGGGATAAAATCCCTCGTCATCTAGGAAAGTTTAGATTCCCACTACAACATCTCAGTTTCTTTCTTTTACAAAATCACTCCTCAAAATGGCCTCACATTCAGATCCAGCGACTGCAGACCGTGAGGACCTACACGATGGCCCTGTCAAACAGGATGTTAGTGCAGGGATCGTAGTGCCCACATTGACAGAAGGTGAAATGCCCACGACGTCCAAGTGGGAGATTTGGAGTTGGTATGCCTACTACATCGGTGCTAATGGACTCGCTCTGTTCAACTTTGGGCCAACTGCTTTCCAGAACTTGCTCGATCAGGCAGCGCCAAAAGATACAGGTCTCTTGTCTTTCGCAGGCCGTGAACGAGACGTCAACAGTATTGTTCTACTCGCCAACGGCATTTCTTTCGCTCTACAGGCTGTACTCTTTCTCATCATTGGAGCTTATGCAGATTTTGGTACGGGACGACGATGGATTCTGGTAGTTTGGTCAATCGTGGCCTACGGAATTGGATTTGGCTGGCTGGGTGTCCATGATCCAAGCAAATGGCAAACAGCGACAGGCTTGTACATTGTCGGCTTGATCGCGTACCAGATGACTCTCACGTACTGGACTGCGGCGTTTCCTTCTCTTGCCCGAAACACACCGCAGCTAAAGGAAGCTGCGCTACAATTCGAGTCCGGAGAAATCACGCAGCAGGATATGGATCGCAAAGACGAAATGGAAAGGAGCAGACTCAGCAACGTCGCCTTCTACATTCAATCCGTCGGCGAAGTCGTCATTCTGGCTATGATCGTTGGTATCATGTTTGGCGTCAAGGTCGACAAGAGCGCAGAGAATAATAATTGGGGACTTTCAGTACTCGTCGCCTTTGCAACCGCTTGTTGGCTTGTGCTTTCGATCCCATGGTTCATTCTAGAGAAGAAGCGCCCCGGTATGAAGGTTCCGGATCACCTGAACATTATTACGGTTGGATTCTGGCAGCTTTGGGAGGCTCTAGCACAGATATGGCACTTGAAGCAGAGCTTGATCTACCTTGTTGGGTATTTCCTCCTGGGAGACTCCCTCAACACCACCGTTACCGTTATCGCCACACTGCAGAACCAAGTTGTCAGTTATGAGACTCTGACTCTGACTTACCTCCTCATTGTTGGGATCGTCGCTCAAGCCGTAGGTATCGGTGCTTTTTGGCTCATCCAAAAGAAATTTAACCTCAGTGTTAAAGCTATGTTCAACGCGGTCATGGTGTTCATCATCCTACTTGATGGCTGGGGCATGATTGGCAACTGGACCGATAAGTTTGGCTTCAAGAACGTCTGGGAGATTTGGCTGTACCAAGCATTCTACGGGCTCTTTGTCTGCCCATGGTACAGTTACTCACAGATCATGATCAGCTCTGTCACACCCAGAGGCCACGAATTCCTTTTCTTCTCGCTATTCAACATTATCGGCAAATCCTCCAGCTTCATTGGACCCTTCATCAGCAGCGCTATCATTGATGCTACTCCTGGAGGGACTAATAACAGCGCGCCTTTCTACTTTCTGTTTGCTCTGAGCTTAGTAAGCGCAATTGGGATCTGGTCGTTTCTTGATCTCGAGAAGAGTGCCAGGGAGCAGGAAGCTTTCATCATAGAAGAGAAGATTCGCATGGGCGAGGAGTCTGATCGAAGCAATATTGCATAGGTTCTGTTACTGACCCTTCAAGTAACAATCGTCAAGAATATAATAAATATACGTTATTTTACAGCTCGCTGTGGCTTTGATGAGACTTCTAGATCAGGGATAAAGTAGCCCCACTATGTACAGCACTTGGAATGCAGCAGCAGCTCAAAAGACAGTTGTTCACAACCACAATAGCTACCCTACAACAAAGCAACAGCAACAACCATTGATCGGTTTCAATGTCTGAACCGTACGATTTTCTATGTTGCTACCACCTTAAACGAATTGCGATGGAAAAAGCATCGCTATCCTAAATCGGTCGGCCCCTTGCCTCCACCCCAACCATGACACCTTCCGCAACAATACTGTTTGTGCCGATTTATTTGTTTGATCTCTTACTGCCAACACGACATCCCAGCGAACCGAACCGAACACGTCCATACCGGAACACACGAAGCCTCCAGAACAAAACGCGAAATGACAGATCTTAACCCTTGGCGACAAAATAGTTTTCGCTAAGCACAGTAGTGAAAGCCAGATGAGGCGACTGAGATTTTTGTAAAGTGAACGCCGAGTCGAAGTAGCGAGCGATCTAGCAATCGTTATCATGGTTATCTTCCATCAAACAGGTCGCGTGGCCCAATGGCAAGGCGTCTGACTACGAATCAGAAGATTCTGGGTTCGATCCCCAGCGTGATCACTTTACCTTTTCCCCGTGGAGCAATGTCTAGTTCTTTTTGCCATGTAGCTCAGGCAAATACGTTCTCGTCTACTGACTATTATTTTTAGAGGCAAAATATGTCCTTATTTGTTTATTATAACATCCATGTATTAAATAATTCCATCATATGTATGCCTCTGCGTTCGAATCCATTATTCCTTTCGCCGTAAAAGTTTAACCTTCATCTTCTTCAAACGCCTACTTTCAAACTCCTTTGTGACCTTCCAGTTACTAATAATCATGACAAAAACAAAAAAGAAAATAAAAATTGCGCCTATTAGTGGCACAATCAATGCGAACACTGTCAAGAAATAACTGGCATTCTGGAATGCCTGCCTCTCAACTAAACCATCAACTCCCAGGCCTACTTGCATTGCCGTAAGCGCAATCACAACGTAAGCCAGAATACCTGCCAACACTGAGAAGTTATCTCGAATAAGATCTCCATAGACGGAGTGAGACGCAACTCTCGAGTAGCCGCGTAGTAGGTATCCCTTACGAAACGCATAGACTTTGTTGAGTCTGCTCAGCCGTAACTCTCCATACCAATATCGCGGATTGACGCGATCGTAGCGGTGATTCTCAAGCACCTGAGCCGCAAAAGCCTTCCAACCTTCCCAGGTCACTTCTTCTGGGAGTAAGCCGTACTCTTTGGCGATGCGAAAATCACTCTTGTACGCGATGAGCGCGGCGTATGAGAAGAGAAATCCTCGGGCTGAGGTATCAAGATTGGCCTGTGTTGCATCATCAAGATGCGCTGTGTCGCTGATGTTGGCGGCCCAGAAGCTTGGATCCAGTAGGTACTTGGGCATAGGCTTGAGAAAAATTCGATCCTTCCACCAGACCATATGGAGCTCAGCCTGCTCACTGATGATGATGTCTCGGGAGATCAGCTTCTGGTGATGGAGTTGTCGAGGCGGCATTAACCGGCCGCACATCCAGAGCCATTCTTGTATATCTGTCAGACGCGAGACGGAAAGTTCTCGCTCTAAGAAGTTGGGATCCGACGTTGGAACAACAATGTCATCGTTGAAGCGAGCGCTGGCTGGAAGAAGGCCGCTAAAGTTCTCCTTGGAAGAGGAGCTATCTGCACTCAAGAAGTCCCTCTCTAAAACGCGAACTGTAAATGGTGGAGGCGGACTAGCCATGGTATGTGAGATTTAACTAGACGATCAAGGATAGTGAAAGTGCGGCGAGAGGTATGAGTTTCTTTCCTAGAAAAGACATAAATAGTGAAAGATAGCCCGCCCCTCCATGCGCACGCGGTCGATGACGGGTCCTGGCTGTGGACAACAGCTCAGCTCGTGCGAGGGAAAAAGAAAAGAGTGGAAATTAAAATGCACCCTTACCAAGCAAGGGTCACAAGGCTGGTTGCTAAGCTATGATCCCTGGCCGGTTAAGTCGGCTGGAAGTGACCATGATTGGGCAGCCTAAGCTGAAGGATCTTTGGGTTGGTTACACTCGGGACAAGATGATTCCCCGGTGACCCGTGTCCTCCCATTTATCCATCGTGATGGAACGATACGTTTACTCAGCTCCAAGACATGTTGCGAATTAATACAGCTGCAGCGAGTCGTGCTATTCTCACAGATCGCAAGACATTGACTAATCTTCCCCTAGTTTCTATTCCTGTCACGACTTCATAGCACTGCGTAAGCGCCCCGTCGCGGGCTAAATGATAAAGATACTTAGTGGGTGCGGGTAAGGTATCCTCTCATTGCCCCTTATTTCTGCCAAGATTTGGGGGCTGAAAATGAAACCAACAGCTTATGGTTGACTAGTGATAGCAAAGTGGGCAAAATAATGCAGTCAGCTTGATCGGCTTTCAGCAATGTGCACTTGTCCAGTTATTGATTACACCCTGAATTTAAAAGTCCATCCGATTCCTACTCCCTAGTCTGGCTAGCAGCAGCCTTATGGTGCCACTAAGCCACCTTACTAAGATTGGGCGCCTTGCTTCCCGTTCCTTTACCTCTGGGCTGTCAGCACAATACCCAACGCTCCAACATTCATTCTCTGGAGCATAGCACAGATCTGCAAGAATGTCGCTTCATCGCACAGCAACGCGGCGCGGTCCCCCTCCAGGGGCCCCTCCCAAGCCGAAGAAAGGATATGACAAGATCGAGCAAGGCGTCAAGCAGCTATACCCCGACATCTCGTCAGGCAAGAAGACAGACATGGAGTAAGCATCGTCTGACCTTTGGCTACAAGCCAGACCATCAGTTAACACACAATAGCATCGTATTTGTCTCAGGGTTGGGAGCTAATCCACTTTTGAGCTTTAAATCAACCGATACCAATTTTAACTGGGCGGGTGATGAAGACGGCATAGCTCGCGACTTTCAGAATGCACGTATCCTTCTTTATCACTCCGAGTCATCGTGGAATGGGCCCATCAAAGTGAAGCAATTTCTCCATAATCTGGCACATACATTGCTTGAAGGCTTGGCAGTGAAAAGAGAGGTAGATATACCAACAGGAGTAGACAAGACGTAGGCTGACAATGGATAGAATGTGGACAAGTCCAAAGGAAGACCAATTACGTTCATCGGACATAGTATGGGAGGACTTGTCATTGCCAAGGTAAGACCTAAAACTCTTCACGATGTCCAAATTCCTGACATGAATAGGCCGTCTGCCTTGCTGCATCCAAACCAGACCTTTTCCCTGGTATGTTCGAAGACATAGCTGGTTGCGCATTCTTCGGAACTCCATTCCATGGCGCAGAAGCCGCGTCTTTGGCATGCATGCTTTCTAGTGTCGGAGAGATGATAGGCACTTCAACAGCGTCGAAATTACTCGAGCTCATGAGACCTGGTGACGAAGGCTTGAAGGAACTCAGAAGCGAGTTTGTCCGACTATCCATCAAAACGGATCCGAAAATCCAGTTGTATGGTTTTTATGAACAACATCCTACGACTATCGACCACCTTTCCGGCATGCCTCAATTTCTAAGAGCTCTCAATATCCCACTGCCAAAAAAGATTGGAGAGTTTGTCACTCGGGAATCCGCTGATCTGGACGGTGTGATGGAGACGATGGGCCTATCTGCCACCCATCGGGATTTGGTCAAGTTCAAGAGCTCAAAGGATGAACAGTACATGTTGGTGCGAGGACCCTTGAAACGCCTGATCAATGGTTCAGGATTACGAGTTAAGAATCGACGTAGTGCGACGCGTCATGTGGATCAAGCATTTGTTAGCAAATCGATGAGGGCACTGCAAGGATCATCTGTATCGAAGAAGAAGGAATCTATCGAGGCCGTCACTACAACATCGCCTTGGTTCTCGAAGGAACCCGAGTTCATAGGCTGGCTGTCCCAGCCCAACGAGGCGGAAGACGTGTCTCTTGTCAAAAAGTGTGATTATCTATGGGTTCGCGGTCGTGATGGCCGTGGTAAAACAAGCGCTGCCTTATCTGCGGTCCAGAAGATTGAAGAATCGATCAAAGACGACGAATACGACGAAGAGGGAGCAAATTCAGAAGAGATGCCTCGGGGATCATCGCCTGTATTCCTTGCGTACTTCTTTTGCGACAAAACGGCGGATTATGGTACAGCCGAAGAGCTTTTGAAGGCCATCATCCACCAGATCATCTCTAAACAACCATCAGTCGCAATGCATACTAATTTCTTGGTCAAAAAGGGTGGTAAGGGGACTTCAGATCTGCTGACCGTTGAAAACTTGTGGCAAGTACTCCAAGATATCCTAACAGACGATGTGCTTCTTGGGGCACGGATGTATTTTGTCATCAATAATTTGGAGGCTATTGACCCGGAAGCTGTGCCAACTGCAACCTTACTGCGCCTCCTCAGCTCAGAAGTTGAACACGATGGCACTGGTCGACGCCCGCTCGTGCGATGGATGTTCACCAGCAGCCAGTCTTGGAATATCGATCAGGCTTTGAGAAAGCCTTTGGTCCGCCTAGTCGACCTGGAAGATGAAAAGTATGGCGATCAAGTTCAGATGGAATTACGAAAACATGCAAAGAGAAAGGTCCAGGAGCTAGTGAAGAACAAGAGCTATAGCAAAGCTCTAGTGTACTTCACCAGCAGTGTCATCGGTCAGAGAGCTCAAAACACACAGTGGATTGACATCACCTGCGATTCTCTTGACAATCTCCCTCAGCATGAAAACGATCTCCAGGTCCGTCGTCTTCTCGAGGGTATTCCACAAGAGTTGGATGCACTTCTTATTGCTGCATGGGAGGATGTGTTTGAGAAGAACCGGTCCAAAGCTGGCGAGATCAAGGAGTTGCTGCGCGTGCTGGTTCTTACATACACGGACCCAACCGAAAAAGAGCTCGGTCTTCTTGCCGGCCTAAATTCTTCGAATAACGAACAGATGTCGGAGCTGAAGGACCTTGTTCAGAAATGCAGGCCACTAATCGTGACGAGTAAGGAGGACGGGCATGAAGCTACTGTCTGTTTTACTTTCCCAGTGGTCAAGACTCATCTTCTCGAGAATGCCCACAAGCTACTTGGCCTTACCGATGATGACGTGAGGTTGCAACATGGCATCCTCGCATTTCGCGCTTTCAGTCATGTTATGGAGAAGTTTGGCGAGTTCTCTACTGAAGGTGCGGAGGCGCTACAAGAGAACGCTGATCAAGTTGATCGTGAACATGAAGATGAAGACGAAACTGTAGCTGAAGCTGAAGCTGAATCTGAATCTGAATCTGAAGGCGATGAGACAGAGGATAATGACCCAGATATCTCTGACGACGATGAAGAAGAAGAATACGAGGAAGAAGACCCTGAAGCCCCACGACTGAAAGGCATTGCTTTGGCTTATGCCGTTATGCATTGGCTAGATCATGCCAGTCAGGCCACGACCGATATCGCCGAAGCACTCAGTTGGGAAGAAGGATTCTGGGAGGATGGCTCCGACATTCGACGTCGCTGGTTTACAGAACATAATCGACTTACCGGAACGTTTGATTACTTCAGACGTGCTGATCTCACCGGTCTGCACATCGCGGCTGCTATAGGATTTCAAGGTCTCGTTTCTGCACTCATGGACAATGGCTATGCCAAAGACATGAACGTATACGACAGCCTCGATAATCAACCGTTGCATTTCGCAGCATATTTTGGTAAATCAGATAATGTTGAGGAACTGCTTGCTAGGGGTGCTGATATAGATGCTGGAAAAGAGCGAAATTCCGCGACTCCGCTTGGAATGGCGGCAGAGACAGGGAATGAGAAGATCATGACACAGCTTTTGCAGCGAGGGGCAGATCCGAACGCTAGCTGCTCAAGTTCTGGAGCTGTGATTTGCTCAGCTATCGAGTCCGGAAACACCGAGGCCGTGAAGCTCTTGGTTGCTCACAATGTTTCTCTCGTGAGTCCGAAAGACGATGATGAGTCAGGATCTGAATCTGGAACAGAAGACGAAGAACAGGATAAGCATAAGGAGGCAGAAAATGAGGAAGAGAAAGATATCGAAGAAGATGAAGAAGAAGACGACGAGGAAGAAAAAGAAGAAGATGACGATGACGACGATGACGACGATGACGACGATGACGACGATGACGACGATGACGACGATGACGACGATGACGACGAGGTTATAAAATCTCCGCTAGCTCTAGCAGCTATGAGAGCCGATCTGTCAGTCTTTGAGCTCTTAATAAACGAGTACTCGGACAAACTGCCGCCCTCTGAATTCGAAACTGCGCTTGTGAAGGCCGCAGCCTCTGGTCGAACTGAAGCATTCACGCGACTGTTCAACGACTTCGAACATTCTCAGGAGGCCAAACAAGAAGCTCTGGATGAGGCAGCGAGATCAGACGAGGGCCACTGGGATATTGTCGGCTTGATATTGGAGAAGTG